>CM044321.1:6105357-7326428 GCA_024291935.2 Okapia johnstoni | reverse complement strand
CTTCAGTATCTCCCAGAGCTCGCTCAAACTCATGTCCGTCGAGTCAGTGATGCCATCCAATCACCTCATCCTCTGTGTCCCCTTCTCCTCCTGCCCTCAATCTTTCCCAGCATCAGGGTCTTTTCAAATGAGTCAGTTCTTGCATCAGGTGGCCAGAGTATTGGAGCTTCAGTCTCATCATCAGTCCTTCCAATGAATATTCAGGACTGATTTCCTTTAGGATGGACTGGATTGATATCCTTGCAGTCCAAGGGGCTCTCAAGAGTCTTCTCCAACACCACAGTTCAAAAGCATCAATTCTTCGGCACTCAGCTTTCTTTATGGGTTCAACTCTCACATCCATACACGATTACTGGAAAAACCGTATCTTTGACTATATGGACCTTTTTCGGCAAGATGATGCCTCTGCTTTTTAATACGCTGCCTAGGTTTGTCCTAACTTTTCTTCCAAGGAGAAAGCAGGCACAGACTGTAGAGGGTGTGAGAGGTGAGGTCTAGCTGAGGTTGAGCCTGGCCTGAGAAGCTAGCCAGGGACAAGCAGAGGGGAGGCTGGCCAGGCTCGGTGTCTGGCGGACGAGTGACTTACCTATGTTATCGTAGGGAATCACGATCACCCCCGAGTCGACCCACATTTTGGTGTAGATTAACAGGCACAGAGGCATCATCCCCAGGGCGAGCAGCGTGGAGCAGGTAGTCATGCTGATGCTGGAAGGAAATGGACAAGTTGACACTGCCACCTGGGCTTTCCAGGGGAGAGGTGCTTTCTTTTTCAACCCACGATCAGAAAGTCCTGCCAAAGACTCTCCAAGCTGAACCATCCAGTCTGATGGATGGAAATATACATGTCCTGTGCAGGCCACACGAGGGACAAGACGGTGAGATCTGTACTGAGTCCCTTTCTATTTTGTCTCCTTCCCCATTGCCTCTCAAGCCTCCCCTGGTGGTTCAGACATTATAGAATCTGCCTGCAATGTGGGAGACTCAGGTTCGATTCCTGGGATGGGAATATCCCCTGGAGAAAGAAATGGCAACCCACTCCAGTATTCTTGCCTGGAGAATCCCATGGACAGAGGAGCCTGGCGGGCTACAGTCCATGGGGTTGACAAAGAGTCAGACACGACTGAGCAACTAACACTTTCACTTCCCATTGCTTCTCAAGCATTAGAGAAGATATTTCTTGACAACTGAAACTCATTGTTAAATGAGGTACAAGGTGCTTGGACATGCCGCCCTGAGAACCTCCAATCAGAGAGCAGCAAACATATTTACACCTGCCAAGACTTCATGAGCTTTGGCATGTCTGTCCAGCTCTAGAGGAGACGGGTCTCCACAGCCCCTGAAGGAGAACACATGTCCAAGGGAAGAAGTCTCAGTGTCTTTCCTTAAAGCAGACAAATTATCCCTTGACCCCCCAAAGCTTGAGAAATGGAGAGGAAACTGACTTCAAAAACCAAAGAAACCAGGCGGGCAGGCAGGGTGGACCTCGTTTCTACTTCTGCTAAGAAATTTAACAAATGGAGCTCCGCAGAACCAGGGTCTGGGACTTCCCTGGTGGTGCAGTGGATAAGAATTCATCTGCCAATGCGGAGGACATGGGCTTATTCCCTGGTCCAGGAAGATCCCGTATGCCACGGAGCAACTAAGCCCAGGTGCCACAGCTACTGAGCCCGAGCTCTAGAGCCTGGGAGCCACAGCTACTGAGCCCGCGGAGCACAGTGACTGAGGCCCAAGCACCTGCAGCTGAGCTCTGCAAAGAGAGAGGCCCTGCAATGAGGAACCCGAGCTCTATAACGAAGAATAACCCCCGTTCGCCACAACTGGAAAAGCCTGCACAAGGCCGCGAAGACCCAGGGCAGCCAAAACTACAGAATAAATAAGTAAGTAAAATTATATATAAAAAACTTAAAAGAGAACCAAGGTCTGGTAGTCTCCTCCCAGGAGCATCCGCGTGTGAATGAGTGGACCTGGCTGAGTAGGAGGACTTCGGCTCTGGAGGTGGAGGGTGTAGATCGATGCTGTCTTCAGCACCACTGCAGTGGATGGAGGGCTTCAGGTAAGGGGGGGTCTTCCAGTCTCTGCAAGGTACTCTGGGCATGGTGGTGGTTGTGCACAGTCTCTTCCCAGGAAACGGGGCCCTCAGATGGCTGGGCCAGACCCTGCCTGGCTCGGAAGCAGGGGTGGCCACCTACATGACTCTTAGCTGACTTGACTTCTCTTGGCCTGTTTCCTTCTCTGTGAAATGAAGATCGTAATTGTCACCACCTCACAGGCTGTGAGGACTGAGGGACCCAGTGTGTCCAGCGCTTAGGATGACTCAAGGAGCTCATCAAAAGCCAGTTAGCCCTAACCCTGCCTGGCCATTGGGCGTGTGTTTGTGTGTGTGTGTGTGTGTGTGTGTGCTGTGTTGTGTTCCGGCACAGAGAACTTTTTCTGAAAGGCCCTCTAATAATTGTAGCACTGAGACTATCCGAGTAGTAATTTCTTAAAGAGATTATATGTGGACTTCAAGGAAAATATTTAATTATTTACACCACCAGCTCCCCCCCCCACCAAAACCCCCGTTTTTGCAAAATAAAGAATGTGGCAATGTTTATCAGGGGGGTTAACTTGCCTGATAATCTTTAAAAAAAAACAAAAAAAAAATGAACTCACTTAAAATAAGTTTAAAGGATTTAGAAAAAAAAAATTTGTCTTAGTAGAGCTAAAATAGTGTAACAGTAACCAATGCTGAGGATGTACATAAAGTATTTTCAAGAGGATCAGTCTATTATGGTGACAGGCTACCTTAACTTAGATACACAACAGGATGCTGAAGGCAGAGTTTATGCCAGAATAATAAGTTAATTTGTCATAAACAGTGCTTGATCCTACTTATAATTAAAATCCTGGAGTTTGCAGACAACTTCCCCCCCTCTCTTCCTTTGTCATTCTCTTTTTTATTTTTAAAAATAAATTAGGATGGATTTAAGGTTATCCCCATAATAAAATTACTTTTATTTCAATACATCCAATATACTTTCCAAAGTGGAGATGACAAGAGTGGGGTGGAGAAGGGGGCAGTGTTCATTACCTAGATCACAACAAAGAGAAAGGTGAGTACTTTTTGTTTTCAACCATGAGAATGGCTTTTGGAAGGAAGTCTGTTTCTCTCCTTATTTTTCTTTCAAATTTCTTTGTGAAAGCTTCAATTCTGACTCATTGCTAAGACAATTTGTGAAGTTGTATCATGGTTTTGAGTTTGGCAAGAGCAGTTTCAGAGAGGCCATGAAGAGGGCCAAGACAGGAGCTGGAGAAGGGAACGGTTTAGATTTAGTGGCCACCGGGAGTGTTAAACACTGCAGAGGGCACGAGAATAGATGGCTTGAACTACTCGAAATGAGATGAAAACCAACTCAGATAAATGATTTTAAGGAGCAATGTAGGAGGATAAATTAACAAAAGGAAAAAAATCATTTTACATAAAAAATCAGAAGTTCTGCAAAGAGCAAGGAGGAGAAGGCAGGAGGAGAAGTGGATGACAGAGGACGAGATGGTTGGACGGCATCACCAACTCAATGGACATGAGTTTGAGTAAGCTCCGGGAGACAGTGAAGGACAGGGAAGCTGGGCGTTTTGCAGTCCACGGGGTCGCAAAGAGTCGGACACTACTGAGCGACTGAACAACAGCAACAACAACAAACAGCAAAGAGGTCAACAATGGAAATACTATACCATGCGTTTGCATTTACATTGGAATAAGAGAAAACATAAGATAAGGAAAAAGAAATCTCTTGGTTTAAACTCTTGTCTTAGCCCTATTCACTGCCAGGGAGAACTTTTTCCCTTCTTGTTTTCTTTTTGGAATTAAAAGAAAGCAATAAATGAGAATTCAGTGAATGTTGAGGAATTTGGTGAAGTCAGTGATGAAAAATGCAAAAGACTGCAATCATATTAGAAATGAAACACCAAGTTTGAAACAGCAAAAGAAGAGAATATAGGTGAGTCTGGACAGTGGAAGCCATGACATAGAATCAGCATTGAACGGAGGTTCAGAGTCTGGACAGGGATAAATGGATAGATCTGGATTCTGGTTTGGATTCTCATATACACTGACTGTTGTCTCTGTCAACGTGTGGAGCCTTAATTTCATCATTTATCAAATGCAGAATGTAGTAGTATTACTACTAACCTCAGAGGATTAATTTGAGGATTAAAATACACTGGTTGGACGGCATCACTGACTCGATGGACATGAGTTTGAGTAAACTCTGGGAGTTAGTGATGGACAGGGAGGCCTTATGTGCTGTGGTCCATGGGGTCACAATGAGTCAGACATGACTGAGTGACTGAACTGAACTGAACTGAACTTATGCTGTGAGTGGCTCCTAACAGCGTCTACTAAGTGTTTTCCAGTAAATAAAAAAAAATGCTGCAGAGAGAGGCAAGGCTTGGTTCCTTTGAGGGGAAAAATAAAGGGAAATTCGTATAGTGTTGAATTAATTCTTAAATGAGAGCTGGACATATATGTGGTTGAAATGGGAGGAATTGCTTTGAATTTGCGATGAGCCTGAGGGTCAATCTAGAGCAACTAAAATAACAGTGAACACAAGGCTGGAAGGTGAAAAATATAACAACAACTGGATAAAGAACGAAGGAGGTGGTGGGAAAATCTAAAACCTTTTCCTAGTTTTCTAGAAAATTTCCTATTTCCCTAGAAAATAAGAGAAGGGAATGTAGACTGTGCATAGCAATAAAGGAATTAGTTGGAAACGGGAGAAAGGATGCACAGGCAGCAATTCCCCAAAGAAGTGAGAAAAAAAAATGGGAAGGTGGTTTACTCGCTAAGTCTTGTCTGGCTTTTGGGACCTCATGGACTGTAGCCCGTGAGGCTCCTCTGTCCATGGGATTCTCCAGGCAAGGATACTGGAGTGGGTAGCAATGCCCTCCTCCAGGGGATCTTCCTGACCCAGGGATCGAACCCCCATCTCCTGCATTGTAGGTGGGTTCTTTAAGGGCTGAGCCACCAGGGAAGCCCGTGCAGTGTGCTCAAGCCATTGTTAAAGAAAGGGGAGACTCAAAGACAGGGAGACTTTGCGTGTAGAGCAGACCCAAGGGGGTGGGGCTCTCTGTGTTCATTCCTAGAACCGTGAGCCTGGGCCTCTGACAAATCCAGCTGAAAACACCACCTCTGTTTCTCCCCGAAACATTTTGCCAGAACAGGTGAAAACACCTGTTTCCTGATCAGATTCCCATGACAACTTTCTAGCCTGGAGTGAAGGAGCTGAAATACTACTTGCTGTACATCAGTGAGCAAGGATTCCATTAGCAAGGTCTGCCATTTTGTCATTTTTGTGTGTGTGTGTGTGTGTGTGTGTGTGTGTCTGTGTGTGTGTTAAGTCACCAGAGACTGCAAATTGATGACTTCCCTGGTGGCTCAGATGGTAAAGCATCTGCCTACAATGCAGGAGACCTGGGTTCGATCCCTGGATTGGGAAGAACCTCTGGAGAAGGAAATGGCAACCCATTCATGTACTCTTGCCTGGAAAATCCCATGGACGGAGAAGTGTGGTAGGGTACAGTCCATGGGGTGGCAAAGAGTTGGACACGACTGAGTCATGTCACTTTCACTTTCCCAGATTTTGGAAGGGACGGTGGGGTGAGAGAGAGAGAATTTGATTTCCCCCTGCAACCATACCCAGGAAAGTGAAAGCCAGATGATATTGATTTGCTCCTGTTCTGTGGCATCCGCTCAACTAGTGCAGGAACCTGTTGGTACAATCAGTCACATCTCGGCTGCCAGTGCTAGAATTCAAGTGGAAATGGAGAAGCTAAAGTCCCCAGAGAACAGAACTGGAAATATAAAGGTTAGATAGAATTGTATCCCCATACGTGATCATGAGACTTTACTTATCCACTGCTCACAAGGAAAGAATAAAAAATGTTGGCAAACCGTTTCCCAATAGCTGAGATGTCACTTGCTTAATTTGCTCTAAAGAAAATCTATTTTTCTAAAAATATTTTCTAAAGAAAAAATATTTCAACAGTTTTCTCTAACAGATGCAAGGCATAATGCAATTCATTGCCTTCATCATGGTATAATTTAACCTCATTTCAATGATTATTATTCCTGACACACTATTACTTGTTCCACTAAAATGCACTGGTGTCTTCTGAGTGATGGGTTCATAGAGCTGCCTGTCCCTAAAAGAACTAAGGGCTTCCCTGGTGGCTCAGACAGTAAAGAATTTGCCTGCAATGCAGGAGACCTGGATTTGATCCCTGGGTTGAGATCCTCTTGAGAAGGGAATGGCTTCCCACTCCAGTACTCTTGCCTGGAGAATTCCATGGACAGAGGGGCCTGGGGGCTATAGTCCATGGGGTCGCAAAAAAGAAGAGCTGCTGTGTTTTGTGAATTGTCTTCTTCGCTTTGGAGGCATTTTAATCTTTAAATTGAGGTCAGGATTTTGGGGCCACTTGCTGCCATGAGACACAATTCTGCCCCTCTAATACCTTGCCCCCCCCCCAACTTCTTCTTTCTCATCCTCTGTGCTGGGTAAAGGCACAGCAAAGCTTGAGAATTGGGCAAGTAAGTAGGTTCTGTGTGAAGAACGTCTATGAGATCAAGTAGGATTTACTTTGGGTGTGCCACGTCTTTCACTGGGTATTGTTTGAGTTGCAGAGAGGTGAAATTGCTAGAGAGGTATGATGATTGCCCTGGGTGGATATTGGTGTTGTTCACAAGACAAGGGAATCAGTGGCGTGCACACTTTACAGGATGAAAATTAACAATTTTCAGCACCACAGTCCTACAAGAGGACTTCTCCTGACTTGCTGAAGGATTCATCTGCACTGATTCAGCTGGGGGTTTTCCTCTGAGATTTCAAATTCTACTTCTGGCTCTCTTATTTCTTAATATTTTTATTTCTTACAGGAATTGTTATGCAACGGAAGCAAGATTACATAATCATCTCCTGTTTCCAAAAAAATAAAATTTCCTTTAAGCCATAGGAAAGTATAAGTTAGAACTTTTAGATAAGGTTTTACTGTTTCAACCCCCAGAAGGGGATCTACCCCCAAAGCTGATCAACTCAGCACTAAATACACTTTTCTGTCTTATAGATGATCGCACATGTAGCCTTACGTGGAGATACAGGCACTTTCATTTCGCTGAAAAATTGCATTAAGTAATATTACATAAAAGCTGTTTGGTGGCAAAGTGCTGTCTTCAATTCACTTCACCCCCCTCGACTCGCTTGTAGATTCCCACCTCTGTGCCTCCATCCAGGTCAAACTAAGCTGAAATGTAAGGAGGCCTTATTGCTATATGGCGGTTCACAGATTAACTAAACCTGAACAACACTTGCCATCCTTTGCTCCTCACAGGACTTTCATTAGGGGAAAAAAAAAATCTGTTACAGGGAAGAGATGGTACTTCCGTATGTGAGAGAGGTGTAACGTGAAGATATATGGTTGGTGTGATTTTTCTAAAGCTTCTGGAGAAATCGGCATGGGCAGAGTGAGGTGGTGGGCTCCCGCGTGTCCACTAGGTGCTGGGTCAATCTGGAGTCCCGGTTGACAGTCTGCGGTGGTTACATTTCTACACCGTGAGCGTCTCTCTTCTGAGTGTTGTTGTGGAGGTGGTGAATACAGCCTGTTGTCTACTGTCCAGTATTTAGTAAGCACACATTACACTGATACCCAGCCGGTTTGAAGGAATGCACACCTTTCACCAGAAATGAGGGATGGTGAGGGAAGGAAAAAAGTATCTGTGTACTCAATTTGTAGCATTAAAATTCTTGGTCCCCTCCCATTAATGCTTCACCTTATTCCGATTAGTTTTTTGTTTTTCCCCAGTGCTAGTTCAGATTAGCATAGGATGAGATGGACAAACATTGCAATTAAGATTACTCTGTGGGAAGCAGAGAAACCATCTTCTGTTTATTATATAGGAAGGTAAGCATAATTTTTTAAAAAGCTGCTGTAGTCTTTTTTTTTTTTTAATTTAATGCCAGTACAAGTGAAGCAAATGTATATTTTTAAAAATTTTATTTTAGATTTTATACCAAGAGAAAGCTTGTCCAAAAAAACTGGCTGTGTTTGGTCATGGCCTCATCCTAGCATCTAATGTTTAGGGGACAATTTGATTTCATGATTGCATTCAGGACTCCTCATCACCACAAAGAAAGTTTTGTTTTTTTTTTCCTGATACCAAGGAAAACTTTCTCAGGTGTAGCTTCTAGGTTGGAAAGAATCTCTTTTTTGGAAAAAGTTTGACTCGTTTCCTAAAGAGAAACAGCAATTATCCAACTCCTTGTTAACTGAGTTAGATTCAAAAACACAAGCAGAGTAGAGCCCTCAGGTTCACACAGCACAGCAGCCGTGCAGGAAGGCGAGGAAAGGCATCTCGTCTCGTGTCTCAGCTGGACCCCAGATCAATGGCAGAGCAGATGGGCATTCACAATGCCACAGGCTACTGAGAAGTTTAATTCAATGCCATTGCAGGATTGGGAGATTTACGGATCTTACCTCAGGTCCATGTCGCCATCCACCCAATAGGCCAAGATGTTGGAGGAAGTCCCTCCCGGACAGCATCCCATGATGAGGACCACTACGGCTTGGATGGGGATGATGTCAAAGGCCACGGAGAGGACGAATCCTGTGAGGGGCATGATCCCGAATTGACAGAGGAAGCCAATACAGATGCCCCATGGCCGCTTTACGTGCCCTAGGAATTTCTTGAGTTCCACATTGCATCCCATGGAAAACATCACCAGAGCCAACAGGATGGTCAGGACGGCGCTCAGAACCGCACTTAGAACGGCGTTGAAGTTGCTTTCTGGCACCAGACAGGACGTGCCATTGCAAACTGTCGCATTGGCCAAACAGACCATTGAGTTGTCCATTGCTGGCTGTTCTGCTCAAACGCTCACTGAAGTCCACAGCAGTTCCAGTCCACTGCTCCTACTAGATAATACCGTCTCCTCCAACCGCATCCAACTTTTAAACCCTTTTCAAACATGTGTCACCTGGTGTCTCCTTCCAAAGCCACCGCAGAGAGGCAATAAAAAACCATAAATGCTAGAATGTCAGTTTCGAGAGGTAACCTTACAACACAGCACAAATTATGAATCATAAAACCTCTGCCGAATTATTGGCCCGGACAGAGAATTCTAATTAATCATTTATTAGCATGATAACGAACATGCATTGTAAAAAGAGCCGTGTTAATGTTTAATGCTGGGAAGCTTTGTTAAATAATCTCAGTTAAGTGACACTTAAAATCAACTTGGACTATTACAGAACGTTGTAGGGGCATGTCTCATCTCTGTGCGATATGGGGGAACTGGGTCCTGAGAAGTCCAGTGCCTTGTGACAAATCAAATTACTGATCAGTATCAGACTTTGAGCTAGAGCCCAGACCCCCAAGCTCCTCGCTGAGTAGTTTTGCTTCCATATTGATCTGTCTGTGTGTATTGGTCTGTAGTGCTCATGGAAGGCATATTTAAGTTTGAGAAACTTGCAGGGCTTTGTTGCACACCTATGGCAGAGGAACACACACAAGATAGGGTGCTTTCTGTGTTGTCTGCTGGGAAGGCTGGCCAGGTGAGCCTGCATCAGTTATAATTATGTATGCGTCACCATGGTAACAAAGCGCTTCATGGCCAGAGAGAGAATACAGTCATCTGGAGGGATGAACCTCAGAGGAGTAGGTCAAAGTGATGGGTGTCAGGAACTGGAATTAAAAATTTTGGGGGGCGGATAGGGATCTGAGGTTCTGAAACCGAATGCTGTCCTTAGGGTACATAGAAGATAAAAAAGAAGGAGGGCAGGAATTCTCCCTGTTCTCAAAGCTTTACAACCCAATTGTTGGGTCAGAGTGCAGCCCAAGAATAAAATTGAATGTTTTGATTGTGATTTGCAATATATAAGACAAACTCTAGTTTATCATTCAGTTTAACACCGTAAGTAGGATTAGCATCCCCATTTTACAGATGAGGACTGAGGGTCTAGGAAATGCGGTGCTTTATTTAAGGATGGAAGTGTAAAGTGAAAGTGTTAATTGCTCAGTCTTGTCCAACTCTTTGTGACCCCATGGACTGTAGCCCGCCAGGTTCCTCTGTTCGTGGGATTCTCCAGGCAAGTTAAGACTGCAGTGGGTTGCTTGCTATTCCCTTCGCCAGGGGATCTTCCCAACCCAGGGACTGAACCCAGGTCTTCTGCATTGCAGGCAGCTTCTTTACTGTCTGAGTCCAGCAGATATTAACTGGAAATGCTGAAACTCAGTTTAGCCTGCTGGAGACTAAGAGAAATACCTTAGAAGAGGGTTTCTCTGAACTCTGTGGACTCAGGCATCCCAGAGGGTCTTGTTAAAATGCAGATTCTGAGTCTGGAAGTCTGGGGCAGGTCCCAGCCGTCTGCATTTCTGACGAGCTCCCAGTTCAGGGTGAGGTTGCTGATCAGGCATCATGCTGGTCTCAATACCCACATTAGGGTGTCGCCAACTGTACCCAAGCTGGTGAAAATCACATTTACCAGTCACTTTTGTACTGAAGAACTTACTGCAAACAGCATTTACGGAGCAACTCGATGTGGGAAATCAAACTTTGTCCTAACCTGAGTGAACGGGAGCTGTGGGCAGTAAGTGGGAGGGCAGTGGGAGATGGGGGTGCCAGCCACTAAGCCAGCAACGGGGTCAACTGAGTCAGAAGTCCCAGCTGCTGGGGTCCCTGATGATGACCGCTCTGTTTGGGGTTGAGCTGCTGGGAAAACCCTGAGCCCTGTCCTCAAAAGGCGACAGGGACTCAGGGTCCCTGCTGGTCCCAGGAGCCTGCTCGAGGGTTGCCTTCCCTGGCTGTCTGGGTCCATCCCTGCCTTCCCTGGTGGCTGGGTCCATCCCTGCCTTCCCCAGGTGGCTGGGTCCATGGCTGCCTATCTTGTGTGGGTGGGCTTATGGGCTCTGCCTGTCAATTCCTGGGAGGCCCTCCGTCTCTGCCATCCCCCTTCCCCCTCCTGAAGCTAAAAGATTCAGTTCAGTTCAGTTCAGTCGCTCAGTCATATCCAACTCTTTGCGACCTCATGAACTGTAGCATGCCAGGTCTCCCCGTCCGTCCATCACCAACTTCCGGAGTTTACTCAAACTCATGTCCATTGAGTCGGTGATGCCATCTAACCATCTCATCCTCTGTTGTCCCCTTCTCTTCCTGCCCTCAATCTTTCCCAGCATCAGGGTCTTTTCAAATGAGTTAGCTCTTCACATCAGGTGGCCAAAATATTGGAGTTTCAGCTTCAACATCAGTCCTTCCAATGAACACCCAGGATTGATCTCCTTTAGGATGGATTGATGGATCTCCTTGCAATCCAAGGGACTCTCAAGAGTCTTCTCCAACACCACAGTTCAAAAGCATCAATTCTTTGGTGCTCAGCTTTCTTTATTGTCCAACTCTCACATCAATACATGACTACTGGAAAAACCATAGCCTTGACTAGACTAGCTAAAAGATTAGAGCTAGCTCATTCCCATCTGGGATCCCCCTTCTCACTCCTGGGAGTGGAATGACATGCCCTGTCCTGCTGGCTGGCTCTGAGCATCTTCTGACCTCTGACCCCTTCTGGCTCACTGCCAGCCAGCCAAGCGCAGATGACAGGAATGTGCCCCCTGCTGCTACACCTTGGCACTGCCCTGCGGGCTCTTCTCCACCCTCCCACCCCCCCAAGCCAAGCCAGGGGAGGGGAGGGACCACCCGGTGCAGAGCTGTAGAATCATGAACTTGACACACTCCTACCTAAGGTCGATGATCGTCTTTCCAAGCAGCTGCCCTGCTCTGACCTCCAGCATCGCCCTGGAGAGTCTGAGAGCTAGCCCAGGACCTGCGGGCACACAGTATCTCCTACTCCTCCGGGTCTGGTCTGGAAAGGGGAATCAAGGTCCTGTGGCTTGTGTGGAAGCACTAGGACTTTTCCCAGGGTGGGCTACGTGTTCTGGCCGTGCCTGGAGTTGCCAGGTGCAAGCCTCTCAGCCCTTGGTTCACAGGAGAGCCCTGTGAAGGGAGAGAAAACCCAGATGGGGAATAAAGCTCTTCTCAAATTTCAGACGACTTGCTAAGGAGGTTTGAGGCTCCCAGGGGCTGAATGCTTTGCATATAGACAACTTGCAAATGAGCAGTCTGTTTGACTAGACTGGAGTGCTACAGTTCTGGCTTAAAAAAAAATGTGCCAATGCATTTCTAATTTTCACATTGTTTTTACATAAATTTGCACATTAGGCTCTGGAGGCCTTCTATTCAAGTATGGGAGTGATTCACAATTAATTAATACCCTTAACTCAGCTGCATTCAAATTCAGGCATCAGACCAGGACAAAGAAGAAAGATCTAAATATGAAAAAAAAAATCATTTGCTTTAATCACGACACAGAATTGGGCAACAGATGCACACCTGAATGAGCCGTCGGGAGGCTGGGGCTTGATTTCCATTGTCATCGTTCTCAGTCTTTTCTGCTCAGCTTCTTCACGCCCTGGGCTCAGATACGAGGCATCCTGCAAGAAGCCAGCTGCCAGTTTCCGTTCCTGGCCTCCTGAGTGCAGAAATGGAGGGTTGTGGGCAATTCAATGGCTCAGGCTTTCCTCTAGTTCCGGTGTAGGTATATGGTTTTGGAGAAATGAGGTTTACAGCTTTCCAAGGTGTTTGGGGCTTCCCAGGTGGCGCTAGTGGTAAAGAACCTGCGGGCCACTGCAGGAGACGTAAGAGACGCGGGTTCAATCCCTGGGTTGGGAAGATCGCCTGGAGGAGGGCATGGCAACCCACTCCAGTATTCTTGCCTGGAGAACCCCATGGACAGAGGAGCCTGGCGGGCTAAGTCCATAGGGTCACTGAGACATGACTGAAGTGACTTAGCGCACACACACACACACATACACACATGCAAGGTGTTTGCTCTGAAGTTCGTATGTTGAGAAGTGAGCTTTCTGTTTCCTATTGTGCTCCATCAGGAATGGCTTTGTTCAGAGCAACGGTCTTGGGGACTTGAGAGACTCTGCACAGTTCTCTCTGAAACAGCTTCCCTCTCTCCTTTCTCCTGTCCTTTCCTGTGGATTGAGCTTCTATGGAACCTGAAAATCCCACAATTAGAATTATTTTTTGGAGTCTCCAAGGACCCTCTTTGAGACAAAAATATGCTGGGGAGAATAGCCCCAGGAACAACTAGCTCTCCATGCATCTGAGGGGCAGTAAAGGAAAAAAGAGAGCCAAGTGTTGGTAAGAGGAAAGTATTTAGTATGAAGGGTTTAGAACTTAGTGAATGTGCGAAACACTGGACTTCGACTCAGAAGATCTGAATTCTAGGTCTTCTGTTGGAGACACTGGGCCAACTGTTAAAGCTTTTGAATGTGAAGCCATATTAAAAGTTGGAAGGATGGTATAACCACTTACAAGAATGATTCAAGCTAAACATACACGTGGCCTATGACCCAGTCATTCAAGTCCTGGGTAAAGACCTAACAAATCCATTGATTGAGTTCCTTGAAAGATTTGAACTAGAAAGTCCTTGGTAGCACCATTCATAATAGATCCAACCTGGACACTATCCAAAGGTCCACCAGGGGGTGGAATGGGTACATTAATCGTGGTCTAGCTACACAATGTAATTTTGTGCATTAATTAGGATGAATGATCTGCCACAACAAGGTTAGTGTTAAGTAAAAGAGGCCAGACACAAAAGAGCACATACAAAAACAAGCAACACTGATCTATGGGGTTAGAGGTCGAGACAGTATTACCCTTGGATGTGGGAGAAAGGAGACTGAAGGCGTGAGAAGTTTGCTATTTAACAGAAAGTTAGATGTAACAACACTTCCAGGTGATCTTACTCACTAAGCAGACAGATGTAGAGAACAAATATATGAATACCGAGGGGGAAAGCAGGGGAGGGATGGAATGAACTGGGAGACTGGGATCGACACATATACACTCTTGATACTATGGATAAAATAGGGAGATTTAGTTCCCTGTGCACAGGGAACTACACTCAGTGCTCTGTGGCGACCTAAATGGGAAGGAAATCCAAAAAGAGGAGATATATGTATACGTATAGCTGATTCATCTTGCTGTGCAGCAGAAACTGACACGACATTGTACAGCAGCTGTACTCCAATGAAAGTTGATTAAAAAAATAATGACACTTATGTGGTGGCAGGAGCAGACTGGGGGGAAGATATATGTCCTGGCCCAGAGGAGGAAAGTGATGGAAGATCAGACTAGACCTGAGGTGATTTTGTGGGAGAATAAAGTAGGGGGTAGAAGTCGAGGATTTGGGGAGCATCAAGATGAAGAAGGAGGTAGGGAGACGGAGAGTTCACCTTCACCTTTTAACAAGGGTTGGCTTGGTTTACCATCCTATGGTTGCTAACTAACTACGGCTTAGCAATTTTGTAGCAATCAGTTAAACATTCTCTAAAGGTCTAAAAACATTAATCTCTGTGAGTCTTTAATAAAGTACTCTTCGATTAATCAATTCTAGATAAATCTCCAAGCAAACCCTTTTTACAGAAGGCAATGTTTATGTCCTTTTTGCTTCCTCAGTGACTCATAATATTTTTTAAATTTAACTTTATTGAAGTAGAGTTGATTTACAATGTTGTATTAGTTTCAGATATACAATACAGTGATTCCTTTACTGTGAATCATATGTTTTTTTTCATGTTCTTTTATCCCTTATAGGTTTTTACAAGATATCGAATATAGTTCTCTGTGCTATATAGTAGGGCCTTGTTGGTTATCTAGTTTATACGTGGCGGTGTGTATCTGCTAATCCCAAACTCCTAATTTATCCCTCCCCACACCCTTTCCCCTTTGGTAACCATGAGTTTGTTTTCTGGGTCATGTCTTCTCTTATTAGGATAAGTGAGTGGGTGAAGTTGCTCAGTCGTGTCTGACTCTTTGAGACCCCATGGACTGTAGCCTGCCAGGGTCCTTTGTTCATGGAATTTTCCAGGCAAGGATACTGGAGTGGGTTGCCATTTCCTAACCATCACTATTTCTTGGGTATGCTCTTTAGTTTGGTGGTTCAAGACCATTTGTACACAAACACAGCTAATCACAAATCAGTCGCAACTCATTGATTTCAAGGTGGTACTAAACTTGAAAATGGGAACTCTCTTGAAGAAAAAATTGAATTTTTGTTCTTATGTGAGCCAGATTCTCTCTGGATCTTCAAACACGAACTCGTATCATCAAGAGCTGACTGAGATACAGGTGCACAATCTCAAAGAGTGGTCTCATAATCTCAGCTCCTCAATCATTTATTCTCTATAAATTTTTACACCCTCAATAGATTACAGTGTGGCTTCTTAGAGAGGGTCACCAGAGTCTTAAATTACTTATGATGATGTCAAGTTCAGAAGAGTAAGATTGTGACACTGTTAACATGGAAAAACAGTCTATCTCCTTGTGAGGAACGTATCACCTCCAGTTTACAGATGGAGTAACTGAGGTGCAGAGAATTAAACCATTTCACATAGGCAGATGTGGAAGACCTGGTATGCCAGCTCCTTTTTAAAAAACAAGTTTCCCTCAGAGCCTCAGGATGATGTGGGCATCAGGTCTGTTGGATCAGACAAAAACCAAGCGACTCATTTCACACTGTCTCTCCAATTTCCCACTGGCAGTGAGAAGTGAGGCTGTGTGCACCTTTATACTTATTCAATGTGTAGACCTCCGCCCCCCACCCCCCAAGCATGTACACACACAGACTACTTCCCCTGGCAAGAGCCTCCAGGCTTGGTGGCCAAGGAAATGCCTGTGGCTTTGATAGCTCTGTGCCAGAAAACCTATTCCCGTCGGACTCACGGTGCACTGGGCTTTTGCTCAACAGCACCTCTGCAATTGACCCCGACCTGGCTCACTTAGCAGGAAGTTTCTCAGAAACTCAGCTCCTCCCACCTCACATCTGAAGTTTTATTCCTAGAGCCAGCATCTCAGCCAGATCACCCATGTGTTATTATCAACTCTTCCCTCCTCCTGAAGTCTTCTCAAGACCCTTCGCGAGGCTTCGTCCCTTCGCCGAGGATGGCCATACATCCTGCGGCATTTTCTCCCGTTGCTACCGCCCCTTTCCGGCCGGTAGCACATTATCACCTGAGCTACAGCCTACCTCCAGCCATCTATCCTTTTCCCGCCATCGCCTGCTCTCCCCAAAGCAATCTTTACGACAAAACAGCTAGAACTAAACTCACTGGATTCTGCCAATCTCT
The DNA here is from genome assembly GCA_024291935.2 of Okapia johnstoni. Lineage (NCBI taxonomy): Eukaryota > Metazoa > Chordata > Mammalia > Artiodactyla > Giraffidae > Okapia > Okapia johnstoni. Next base: position 7,310,203 of record CM044321.1, on the reverse strand, counting down.
GCTCAGTTTCTCCATAGAGGTTCCTGTTACACACAGAATATTGTGTTCTAAAGGGTTCTGCATAGCCTGGCCCCATCTTTTCGGTCTGAACCTCTGCCGTGGTCTTGCTTCAGCCACTCTGGTCTTCTTGATGTTCCTGGAGACATGAGCACCTCATGTCTCCCTGGGGATTCTGTGCTTGCTGTCGCTTTGCCCAGAACAATTCCTGTTTGCTTTCAGGACTGTTCATCCCCTAATTTCATTTAAGTCTTCTTCAGTTGGCATTCTTTAGAGAAGCCTCTTCTGATGACCTTGTTTAAAAAATACTCTGTCCACCTTTAATCCCAATACTCTGCTTGTCCTTTTTTTTAGGCACTGGAACTCTATTTATTTATTTACTTATTTATTTCTGGCTGCCCTGGGTCTTTGCTGTGTCTCTCTAGTTGTGGAGTGTGAGCTCCAGAGTGTCGGCTTGGTAGCTGCCGCACACGGGCCTAGCTGCCCCGTGGCATGCGGGATCTTAGCTCACTGTTCCGTGAACAGGGATTTAACTTCCCTGTATTGGAAGGTGGATTCTTAACCGCTGGACTGCCAGGAAAGTCCCCTGCTTGCTCTTTAAAGCCCTTCCTACTAGTGGGAATCCACTGCATATCTACTTGTTCACTTTTTTATTGTCAGTTTCCACCCATCTTAGTTTGTCCCTGCTGCCATAGCAAAGTACCACAAACTGGTACTCAGAGTTCTAGAGGTTAGAAGTCCAAGATCAAGCTGTTTGGCAGGACGGGTTCCTCCTGAGGGAGATTGTTCCATGGCTCTGTCCTGACTTCTGGGGGCTGGATGGCAGTCTTTGGTCGTCCTCGGCTTGTAGCAGCATCACCTCAATATCTTCCTTTATCTTCACAAGGTGTTATCTCTTGTGCAAGTCTATCTCTACATCCAAATTTCCTCTTTCTAGGAGGACATAATTATATTAGACTATTCCTTAAAAAACTAAAATACAGCTACCATATGATCCAGCAATCCCACTCTTGGGCCTGTATCTGGAGAAAAATCATAATTTGAAAAGATCCATGCACCCCAGGGTTCATTGCAGCCCTATTTATAATAGCCAAGACACGGAAGCCACCTTAATGTCCACTGGCACAAGAAAGGATAAAGAATATGTGGTATATATATATATATACACAATGGAGTATTACTCAGTCATAAAAAAGACGGAAATAATGCTATTTGCAGTCACATGGATACTAAGTAGATAAGTCAGACAGAGAAAGACAAATATTGTCTGATATTGTTTATATGTGGAGTCTAAAAACATGGTACAAATGAAGCTATTTACAAAGCAGAAATAGAGTCACAGATGTAGAAAACAAACTTATGGTTACCAGAGGGCAAGCAGGTGGTAAATTGGGAGATTGGGATTGACATATACACACTACTATATATAAAATAGGTAACTAATAAGGACCTACTGTATAGCACAGGTAACTCAGCTCAGCACTCTGTAATGACCTGTATGGGAACAGAATCTAAAAAAGAGTGAATATACGTATAGCTATAACAGATTCACTTTGTTGTGCACCTGAAACTAACACAACATTGTAGATCAACTATACTCCAATACAAATTAATTAAGAAACCTTGAAATGAGACCTAAAATTTTTTTATTAGACTAGGATCCACCCTAATGACCTCATCTTAAATTGATCATCTGTAAAAACTGTGTGTCCAGATAAGGCCACATTCTGAGGTACTGGGGGTTAGGATTTCAATATATAAATTTTAGAGGGACACAGTTTAATCCAAAACTCCACTCCTATGAATTCCTTCTGGAGCATGGCTTTCTGTTACTCATTACTATATATTTTGCATCAGAACTGAGTCAGGAAAGAAGTCCTTGCTAACCAAGTGCCTAAGAACATTCTCTTCTTAGAACCGTTCAACTGGACCTTTGCTTCATTCTCTGTATCAGGCTGTGAAAACCCCTAACATGGGGGTTTCCATGATCGATGCCCATATGCAGATTCCTCTGTCTTGATTGTATAAATCATCCATCCTCACCTTTCCTCCCTGCCTCGCCTATCAGTGTTGCTCCGTGATTGGCATTTACTGTTCTTGCTCAGCAACTCTTCTCCACCTCCCTTCTTGAACCCAGATTTATTACCAGTCCCAGCCTCGTGTGTCCTTGAGCATGGTTTCACTTTGACTTCCAATAGCTCCCTACAAATGCCTGGATTGCCATTGTCTTTCCTGGTCTTGAAGAAACTGATCCTGTCCACCACAGCCAGACCCCTTACCCGTGAGAGATGCCCTGGATGTGGCTTTGTGGCTGGCTGGACTTCAGAGGGGGTCAAGCGCCTGGTCGTTGCATGCCAATTATATGTCAATCATGTCAGGAGCTTCATGTGCAATGGTACTTTGAGAAACAAAGTTCAAGGTACCAACCTTTCTAATAAAACACATACCTTCCAAAACTGGAACAGTGACATCCTGGCAACAGACCTCTCCAAGTGGCAAGGTCAGCTAATTAAGCAGATGATGTAACCCTAGAAGGGGTTCCCTGGTGACTCAGTGGTAAAGAATCTGCCTGCCAGGCAGGAAACCTAGGTTCAGTCCCTGGGTCAGGAAGATCCCCTGGAGAAGGAAATGGCAACGCACTCCAGTACTCTTGCCTGGAAATTCCCATGGACAGAGGAGCCTGGCGGGCTACAGTCCATGGGGTCGCAGAAGAGTTGGACACCACTGAGCGACTGAGCGCACTACAACCGGCACTTTGAATTCATCTTATTTCTCAGATTTTCTCCCTTGGCTTCCCTTCCGAGCAGTATACATACACCATCTCTTTACCATCTTCGTATACTCTAGCTCCTGTCAAACTTCTATATTGAGGGGAAAAAAGACAAAAAGCCCAGACAGACAGAAATCGTTCCTTGTTTTCCTTTGTCCTTTGAGACACGTTAGATTTTTTTGATACTTGACTAAATACAAAGAGAGGAGAAAACAAAATCAATAAAATACAGGAAAACCTAAATGTAGGCAAATTGTTGAGGCTTTAAGAATTCAAGAGGGGTAGGCTGGGGAGAGCCGGTGACTGAGGTAGGAAAAGAGGGTAAGGACAAGCTATCAGATATTTGAGTGATGAATGAAGGAATTTGGACTACTTCCTGCACAGGGGTTTTGATCACAGCAGTGGGACTGAGGAGCCAAGATGGCTCTGAGACACTAATTAAAGTTATAAACAAAGAATGCTTGATAACTACTGCTGCTGCTAAGTCACCTCAGTCATGTCCGACTCTGTGCGACCCCATAGACGGCAGCCCACCGGGCTCCCCCGTCCCTGGGATTCTCCAGGCAAGAACACTGGAGTGGGTTGCCATTTCCTTCTCCAATGCATGAAAGTGAAAAGTGAAAGTGAAGTCGCTCAGTCGTGTCTGACTTGTAGCAACCCCATGGACTGCAGCCCACCGGGCTCCCCCGTCCATGGGATTTTCGAGGCAAGAGTACTGGAGTGGGGTGCCATTGCCTTCTCTGGCTCAGTAACTAGGTGCCTTGTTAAGTCAGAAGGAGTCAAAGAGAGATTTAAATTTCAAGTTGCAATTTTATGAGCAGGCCTCATCCTCAATGAAGCACAAGAAAACAAGCTTGGGGTAAATAAGATGAGGGTAGTCAATTTCTGTTTTGAGTACATGTTGAATACGAGCTACTTTGGGGACATTTGGGTAGAGATACTTCATTAGGCAGTAATTTATCTTTTAAATTTAACTTTATAATTTTTACCACTGATAAATATTTATTATAAATTAATGCAATTAATGCAAACAGGTTCAAAGAAGAAAGTAAGAAAAATGTGCAAATACTAGCCTCCAGAAATAACCTTTGTTAATATTAAGTGACTGTCAGGTCAGATATGTCCCTACGCAGATATGCTGATGGAAGGATGATGTCTTTCTGTTGGCATAGAGAGAGATAAGCTTATAAAAATGAGATTATGTATGCAAGTCCTTGTAAAAATAAGATGAATTAAAAATATTTCATATGAGTTTATCAGAAAAATAGAAAATGAAGGATTTCAGATAAATACTGAGACTGTCTTATGGAAAGCATGGACTTCCCCAGTGGCTCAGCGATAAAGAATCTGCCTGCAACCCAGGAGCCACAGGAGACCTAGGTTCGACCCCTGGGTGGGGAAGGTCCCCTGGAGGAGGGCATGGCAACCCACTCTGGTATTTTCGCCTGGAGAATCCCCATGGACAGAGGAGCCTGGGGGCAACAGTCCATAGGGTCGCAAAGAGGCAGACATGACTGAGGTGAGTTAACACACACACACACATTATGGAAAGCATAAGATGTTGTTGACTGCATTTAAAAATGCATCATGAGTTTTATGCAGTTTTGACTCCTTAGCAAAAAAGTTGGCAAAAATTAGCGTTTTCACATTGCTTCTCTGCCTTCCAACTTCCGGCTGTATTAATTAATATATATTTGAGTACCTACTATGAGCCAGGAACTGTTCTAGGTGTTTGGGATATACCTGGGGAATAAAATGGGTGGGTTCTTGTCTTCGTGGAACTTGTAGTGATCAGAGGCAGAGGGAAGATAAATAATGAAAGTAAACATGATGATAATTTAATAAATATAAATAGAAAAACAACAGTAAGTAGAAGGAGGAGTGTCAGGTATGGTGTTGAGAGAAGGTTATACTCACAATTCATTTTGAAGGCAAGATGGTAGAAAAGATGTGAGTGGCGGCAGCTTCCTGGGATACCTGTTCTAGGCAGAGGAAACCTAGATGAAGTCCCTCAGCCCTGCCTGGCAGTTATAGGACCAGAGAGGAGGCCAGCAGGGCTGGACTGGAGTGAGGAAAGAGAAGAGGAACAGAAGAGAATAGATGTTTACAGCATGGAGGGGCTGACCAAGCAGAGCCCTGCAAGCCATTGTGAGGACGTTGAGTTGTACATCAGTTGGGAGCCAGGATGAGTCATAATATTCTTTTTCTCATTTCACTCATGATAATATTTACATCTTGCTTTATAACTATGTTTCATGGATTTCAAATATATGAACAGATAACTTCTTTATCTATTCATCCATTGAAGGGGTAATACCTGGATACTACATGTTGAAATTCTTAGCTTTGGGTTATATATCCAACCTCCTTGTTTCCAGATTTCTTGTTTCTTTTTCTTTTTTTTTTGAGGCAGATAGCTGGACTTCACTATTTTTTTGAGACAGAGTATCACATTTTGAAGTCTTCTCTAGACATTATTTTTTTCACTGGAGTGTGGGTCACATTTTCCTGTTTCTTCGCATGCCTAGGTTTTATCTTCTCAAGTGTGTACTGGATGTTGTGCATTATTTGTTGCAGAGAACTTAATTATAGAATCTTCCTCTGAGAAGTGTTGCTTATTGATCTGGTGGACAGTTAAATTACTGGCTTACTACACTGAACTTGTATTGGCTTTTCATTTTATGAGTGAGACTGTTGGTTTTGTACTTAGTCTAGTCTGATGGATAGACAGCTTAGTCTTGACACATATATTTTATTTTTGAAGCATGGCCCTTCTTTGATTTTGATGGGAAGCCCAAAGTGTTTACAAAACGCCTCTAATTTTTGGAATGCAAATTGAAAATTGTTTCTTCCATGGTGGACAAAAATTTGAAATCTGCGCCTGGTTCTTTCAGACTCTCAGCTCTGGCCTTATGGTTTGCTCCTTGAAATCTCCCCCGCACCTCAGCTGTTCAGAAGTCAACCAAGGATTCAGGGAAGATTATATGCAGACTTGGGGAGATCTGCCTATGTCTTCCTCGGGATTTTCCCTTAGTTTTTAGATCCTCTGGCAATTCCAAGTTCTTTTTCTCGGACATCTCAAGCTTGCGTGGCTTTCTGCTCTAATTCTCCCACACAGCACTGCACGGACTGACGGCTGCCTTCAGAGAAAAGCTTTGTCATCATAGATCTCATCCAGGTGGCTCATTTTTGTATTAAAAATCAAATATGTTTTGGTTTCTTCCTGTCTTTGGTGACTATTCATTACTTTCAAATAGCTCTTTTTAATATATTTGCCAAAATTTATAATTGATATCTGTAGGAGAATGACCCTCACCACGAAATGTTCTGGCAATACCAGAAACTGTAGTCTGTGATTTCATTTATTTAATATGCAAATAAGAAGCAAAACCATACTATGGCCTTTCGGGAGGCATGTTTTAGGGGGTAATTCCTTTCTAATTTTCATTTTAATTTCTTCTCTGATCCAAGGTTTATTTAGAAGTATATATTAATATTTGCCAAATATATAGGTTCTCCTAATTGTCTTTTTGGGGGCCTCCCTTGTGGCTCAGTGGTAAAGGATAATCCTGCCAATGCAGGAGACACAGTTTCAATTCCTGGATCAGAAAGATTACCTGGAGAAGGAAATGGTATCTCACTCCAGTCTTCTTCCCTGAGAAATCCCGTGGACAGAGGAGCCTGGTGGGCTACAGTCCATGGGGTCACAAAAGAGTTGGACATGATTCAACGACTATACAATGACAACAGCTGATTAATATCTGTATGTGAATTTGTCTCTGTCAATGAATTAGGTTATTTGAAATTAGTAATTCACGTGTTAAGCTTTATTCTGAAAATAGCATGTTGTTTTTCAGTTGCTAAGTCGTGCTGACTCTTTGCGACCGTATGGACTGTAGCCCACCAGGCTCCCGTGTCCTCCACTTTCTTCCAGAGTTTGCTCAAATTCATGTCCAACAGTGTGGCCGTTAGCTATACTTATCTCAACCTTCACACTGTAGTTTATTGCTATTTACTTCGATTTCACTCCTATCATGGTATTTTGCTCATGCTCATGAAGCCACTAATATTATAGGCATGATTGTACAAAGCTTAGATTTTATTTTATCTTATACTTCTTAGTTGACAGAACTGGAGGTTGCTATTACATAGCTTGAGGAATATTTCATTTCATCTTTTCAAACTACACTTCTTTCCTCCTCAAAGATGATCTCTTCCAGGAAGCTTAATTTCAACGAGGCAATTGACAAGAAAGAAGGGTTGGATATGGAACCTTCTCACTTTTGTTATGAGCTGATTGCTTTGTCTTCATACTATGTAATCTACCAGGAAACCCATCTTTACAATATGTTGATATGTATGATCGACCATAAAAAACCATAATTCTCAAGGTTCCTAAGATGGAAAATTAGAGAAGTTAAGAGGCATGTCATATGTAATTCAATGCTATGGAGAGCAAACATTTTAATTTTTATGCATCAGCTGTACTAAATGTTGTCACTATTGCCAACCCCTCTGGCATTGGGACATGTTGTTAATTGAATCTCATTTTAGAGTGATGGAAGCTGATGATACTGTATGAGAAAACCTTGTTTAAAAACATTCTTGGGTTCTGGTAAAGCGTGTACTTTCAAAAAATCAATGGATGTCAATTCCCATAAAGCGACGTGAGGCACCACAATTTACTCACATATGAGCTTGATTTTCCTGCGGCATATCTTGTTTCCACAAACAGAAGATCTCATTGATTTGGAAGTCATCCATCAGAATGCCCTTCTCTGTTCCTGAGGACAAAATAGAAATAGCAGAGCTTCTCAGATGTGGTAATGACTCCCCCAGAATCTCTGCTGCATCGTGAGGAATATTACCCTGGGATTTCAGACTGTCTGGGGAGTTGCTACAGCCCCAATAAATGTGTAGATACTTCACAGTGATTTATTCCATCTGTTTCACTGAGGATTATCTTAACATTTGATAATTATTGAGGGGAGCAGTTTGAATTTTTGTTGCATGTGTGGCAAAATAATTTCTGAGGTATGATTTTTTGTTTGTTTCTGCCATAAGAGTTCCATCTTTATTCCTAGCAATTGACCACTTTTGGGGTTTCTACAACTCAGGAAGAGGTAGAGGAATTATACTCTTAAATAGGAACCAGGGTGATGGCCATCAAGAGAGAAGGGTGTAATAGATGGCCTGGGCTGATTTTTGTCTCTGGCTCTTGCTTTTTGCACTGTTTTCTCAAAGGTGGTCTTAGGACTACATTCGTTCCTTCTTTTGGCACACTTTCACCTTGGGTTTGTCCTTTGGTGAGTTTTTTAAAAACAATTAATTAATTTATTTTAACTGGAGGATAATTGCTTTACAATATTGTGATAGTTTTTGCTATACATCAACATGAATTGGCCATAGGCATACATGTGTCCCCTCCCCCTGGAACCCGCCCCCCAACCTCTCTGTCCACCCCAACCCTCCAGGTTGAGCACCAGCTTTGGGTTCCCTGCACCATACATCAAACTCCCACTGGCTATCTGTTTTACATATGGAAATGTATATGTTTCAGTGCTATTCTCTCAAATCATCCCACCTCTCCTCCCACTGAGTCCAAAAGTCTGTTCTTTATGTCTGTGTCTCCTTTGCTGCCCTGTACGTAAAATCATTGGTTCCATCTTTCTAGATTCCATATTTATGTATTAATATACAATATTTGTCTTTCTCTTTTTGACTTATTTCACTCTGTATAATAGGCTCTAGGTTCACCCACCTCATTGGAACTGACTCAAATGTGTTCCTTTTCATAGCTGAGTAATATTCCATTGTGTATATGTACCACAACTTCTTTATGTGGATTTTTAAAGTAAGAGAGAACAGCCATTAAAATAAGTGCATATAGGAACAGGGCAGAGGTGGCATAATGAGTTACTTTCAATTAATGGTTGTGAAACAGAGTATTAAAGTCATACAATATAATTTTGTGCATCCTTGTGTTTTGTGCGTACAACTACCCCAGGTGTTTTTGGACTTGTTAGATACTGTAAGAACTGGTGAAAACTAGAATTCAGAATCCTGGTCATCCCAGGAAACAAAATAAAAGCTTCTGTCAGTGACTGATGTCTTACAAACTCCAGCCAGACAGGTCAGAACTGGGTGCTTTTTGCTTTTTTTCTGTTTGTGGTTTTGGTGTGTCTGACATCCTGATGGTCGCTGGTGGGGATGGAATGAGGAGGAGAGTGGACTGTTCATTCTCTAAGATAAATAGACAGGGATGACCAGGATTCTGAATCCTAGTTTTCACCAGCTGTTACAACTCCAAACTACAAACCATGACTCCCAGCTCACTCAGTCCTCCTCCAAGGGCCCAAGTTCTCTTTCGAAGAGTTGGACGACAGAGTGGAAGTTGAAAGAGAGACAGAATGCTTGTTGTGGAATTGGTGGAAAACAGGTGCTTTCAAAGTCCTTTCCCAGTCTTAGTCCCATTTTCTTTCTCTTTTTTAGTAAGTCAGTCTCTGGGATGGTTTTGAGTGTACACAGGCTGCAAACTCCTGGGTGACACCATAGTCACACATGCTTAAGCCAGAACTGCCTAGATTTGGGAAAAGATACCGGAGAGTATTTTAAATCTCTGGTGAGTAAACTAGATAACCTTTAAAGTCCTTTCAGCCTCTGAGATTCTATTATTCCCCCAAAACTATCTTTTATTGTGATAAACACAGGCTTTTGTGATATGTTCACTCTGGATGTCTCTGTTGACATTTTACGTTTTTCTAAAGGTCATACTATGTATTATCAGTTATATATGAAGTTCATACCAATGTGTATGTTGGAAAATTTATCCAAAGTAAGAAGATTTTGTGTATTTTTGATATTTTTGAAATGTGATTTATATGAGTATTACAATTTGCTATGATAGCTTTCCATTTCTGACTCTGAAATGAGAGATCATAGACTGTATTTCACAGTTAATGTAAGTCTTAGCTTTGGTATCAGTATGACATCTGGAGACAAACAGCTCTTCCCAATGATTTTTTGCTTATTTTATTTATTTACTTCTAACTTTTATTTTATATTAATAAAAATATAATATTATTTTATATTAATATAGCTGATTAACAATGTTCTGATAGTTTCACATGAACAGCAAAGGGACTCAGCCATACCAACTTTGCTTATTTTAATACCTTAAAGTGAAAGAAAACGTTAGTCACTCAGTTGTGTTTGACTCTTTGATACCATGAACTCTAATCCGCCAGGCTCCTCTGTCCATGAGATTTCCCAGGCAAGAATATTGGAGTGGGTAGCCATTCCCTTCTCCAGGGGATCTTCTTGACCCAAGGATCAAACCTACATCTCCTGCATTGTAGGTGGATTCTTTATCATCTAAAACCACCAGAGAAACCCTTAAGTTATTAGCAAAGATAGATGGGGAAACAGTGGAAACAGTGGCTGACTTTATTTTTGGGGGCTCAAAAATCACTGCAGATGGTGACTGCAGCCATGAAATTAAAAGATGTTTACTCCTTGGAAGGAAAGTTATGACCAATCTAGACAGCATATTAAAAAGCAGAGACATTGCTTTGCCAACAAAGGTCCATCTAGTCAAGGCTATGGTTTTTCCAGTGGTCATGTGTGGATGTCAGAGTTGGACTATAAAGAAAGCTGAGTGCCGAAGAATTGATGCTTTTGAACTGTGGTGTTGGAGAAGACTCCTGAGAGTCCCTTGGACTGCAAGGAGATCCAACCAGTCCATCCTAAAGAAGATCAATCCTGGGTGTTCATTGGAAGGGCTGATGTTGAAGCTGAAACTCCAATACTTTGGCCACCTGATGTGAAGACCTGACTCATTGGAAAAGAGCCTGATGCTGGGAAAGATTGAGGGCAGGAGGAGAAGGGGACAACAGAGGATGAGATGGCTGGATGGCATCATTGACTCGAAGGACATGGGTTTGGGTGGACTTAGGGAGTTAGTGATGGACAGGGAGGCCTGGTGTGCTGCAGTCCATGGAGTTGGACACGACTGAGCAACTGAACTGAACTGAACTGATACAGAGCTAATATTCCTCTCAGTTTTACTGCATTAAAATAAGTGGAACATAAACACGGAGACCAGACCACAATATCCTCTGTTTTTCATAGACAAAGATGATTTCCTGAAGCTGAAACTCTCTTTGAGTATTGTCAGTTTGTCTGTCTCTTTCCATGGGAAAAATGTTTTTTCTCTGGTTCCTATCAGTATCCCAGGTAGCTGAAATTTAAATCATGATGCATTTGCTCGAAGCGTCTGGCATCAAAAAGTGGGAACATGCTGTCCCCTTGTTAGAGAATGGAGCTTTGGAGTGAATCCAAATTAATGAAGGCAATGGCACCCCACTCCAGTACTCTTGCCTGGAAAATCCCATGGATGGAGGAGCCTGGTAGGCTGCAGTCCATGGGGTCGCTAAGAGTCAGACACGACTGAGCGACTTCACTTTCACTTTTCACTTTCATGCATTGGAGAAGGAAATGGCAACCCACTCCAGTATTCTTGCCTCGAGAATCCCAGGGATGGTGGAGCCTGGTGGGCTGCTGTCTATGGGGTCACACAGAGTCGGACACGACTGACGCGACTCAGCAGCAGCAGCAGCAGCTTTAAATATCCTCATTATAGGCAAATGTAAAAATGGATATTTTTGACATTCATTATGTAGCCTTGTAAGGTCACCTTTTGGAAGTCACTAAGACTTTAGCAGGTCCTAAAGGAGATCAGTCCTGGGTGTTCATGGGTTTGGGTAGACTGGCAGTTGCTGATGGGTAGGGAGGCCTGGCATGCTGTGGTTCATGGGGTCGAAAAGAGTCAGGCACGACTGAGTGACTGAACTGAACTGAAGACTTGACAACATTCAGCCTACTTCAGTTCAGTTCAGTCGCTCAGTTGTGTCCAACTTTTTGTGACCCCATGAACTGTGGCATGCCAGGCCTCCCTGTCCATCAACAACTCCCGGAGTCCACCCAAACCCATGTCCATCGAGTCGATGTTGCCATCCAGCCATCTCATCTTCTGTCATCCCCTTCTCCTCCTGCCCTCAATCTTTCCCAGCATTAGAGTCTTTTCCAATGAGTCAGCTCTTCACATCAGGTGGCCAAAGTATTGGAGTTTCAGCTTCAACATCAGTCCTTCCAATGAACACCCAGGAATGATCTCCTTTAGGATGGACTGGTTGGATCTCCCTTCAGTCCAAGGGACTCTCAAGAGTCTTCTCCAACACCACAGTTCAAAAGCATCAAATCTTCAGCACTCAGCTTTCTTTATAGTCCAACTCTCACATCCATACATGACCACTGGAAAAAACATAGCCTTGACTAGACGGACCTTTGTTGGCAAAGCAATGTCTCTGCTTTTTAATATGCTGTCTAGGTTGGTCGTAACTTTCCTCCAAAGGAGTAAACATCTTTTAATTTCATGGCTACAGTCAGCATCTGCAGCGATTTTGGAGCCCAGAAAAATAAAGTCAGCCACTTCATCTATCTGCCATGAAGTGATGGGACCAGATACCATGATTTTAGTTTTATGAATGTTGAGCTTTAAGCCAACTTTTTCACTCTCCTCTTTCACTTTCATCAAGAGGCTCTTTAGGTCTTCTTCACTTTCTGCCATAAGAGTGGTGTCATCTGCATAGCATATCTGAGGTTATTGATATTTCTCCTGGCAATCTTGAGTCCAGCTTGTGCTTCCTCCAGCCCAGCATTACTCATGATGTACTCTACATACAAGTTAAATAAGCAGGGTGACAATATACATCCTTGATGTACTCCTTTTCCTATTTGGAACCAGTCTGTTGTTCCATGTGCAGTTCTAAATTTTGCTTCCTAACCTGCATACAGGTTTCTCAAGAGGCAGGTCAGGTGGTCTGGTATGCCCATCTCTTTCAGAATTTTCCACAGTTTATTGTGATCCACACAGTCAAAGGCTTTGGCATGGTCAATAAAGCAGAAATAGATGTTTTTCTGGAACTCTCTTGCTTTTTCGATGATCCAGCAGATGTTGGCAATTTGATCTCTGATTCCTCTGCCTTTTCTAAAACCAGCTTGAACATCTGGAAGTTCACGGTTCATGTATTGCTGAAGCCTGGCTTGGAGAATTTTAAGCATTACTTTACTAATGTGAGAGATGAGTGCTATTGTGCAGTAGTTTGAGCATTCTTTGGCATTGGCTTTCTTTGGGATTGGAATGAAAACTGACCTTTTCCAGTCCTGTAGCCACTGCTGAGTTTTCCAGATTTGCTGGCATATTGAATGCAGCACTTTCACAGCATCATTGTTCAGGATTTGAAATAGCTCAACTGGAATTCCATCACCTCCACTAGCTTTGTTCGTAGTGATGCTTTCTAAGGCCCACTTGACTTCACATTCCAGGGTGTCTGGCTCTATGTGAGTGATCACATCATCATGGTTATCTGGGTCGTGAAGATCTTTTTGAACAGTTCTTCTGTGTATTCTTGCCACCTCTTCTTAATATCTTCTGCTTCTGTTAGGTCCATACCATTTCTGTCCTTTATTGAGCCCATCTTTGCATGAAATGTTCCCTTGGTATCTCTAATTTTCTTGAAGAGATCTCTGGTCTTTCCTAGTCTATTGTTTTCCTCTATTTCTTTGCATTGATTGCTGAGGAAGGCTTTCTTATCTCTCCTTGCTATTCTTTGGAACTCTGCATTCAGATGGGAATATCTTTCCTTTTCTCCTTTGCTTTTCACTTCCCGTCTTTTCACAGCTATTTGTAAGGTCTCCTCAGACAGCCATTTCGCTTTTTTGCATTTCTTTTTCTTGGGGATGGTCTTGATTTCTGCCTCCTGTACAATGTCATGAACCTCCATCCATAGTTCATCAGGCATTTTGTCTATCAGATCTAGTCCTTTAAATCTATTTCTCACTTCCACTGTATAGTCATAAGGGATTTGATTTAGGTCATATCTGAATGGTCTAGTTGTTTTCCCCACTTTCTTCAATTTCAGTCTGAATTTGGCAATAAGGAGTTCATGAGCTGAGCCACAGTCAGCTCCCAGTCTTGTTTTGCTGATTGTATAGAGCTTCTCCATCTTTGGCTGCAAAGAATATAATCAATCTGATTTCGGTGTTGACCATCTGGTGATGTCCATGTGTAGAGTCTTCTCTTGTGTGGTTGGAAGAGGGTGTTTGCTATGACCAGTGCATTCTCTTGGCAGAACTCTATTAGCCTTTGCCCTGCTTCATTCTGTACTCTAAGGCCAAATTTGCCTGTTACTCCAGGTGTTTCTTGACTTTCTACTTTTGCATTCCAGTCCCCTATAATGAAAAGGACATCTTTTTGGGGTGTTAGTTCTAGAAGGTCTTATAAGTCTTCATAGAACTGTTCAGCTTCTTCGGCGTTACTGGTCGGGGCATAGACTTGAATTACTATGATATTGAATGGTTTGCCTTGGAAACGAACAGAGATCATTCTGTAGTTTTTGAGATTGCATCCAAGTACTGCATTTCAGGCTCTTTTGTTGACTATGATGGCTACTCCATTTCTTCTAAGGTATTCCTGCCCACAGTAGTAGATATAATGGTCATCTGAGTTAAATTCACCTATTCCAGTCCATCTTAGTTCACTGATTCCTAGAATGTCGACGTTCACTCTTGCCATCTCCTGTTTGACCACTTCCAATTTGCCTTGATTCATGGACCTAACATTCCAGGTTCCTATGCAATATTGCTCTTTACAGCATCGAATCCTGCTTCTCTCACCAGTCCCATTCACAACTGGGTGTTGTTTTTGCTTTGGCTCCATCCCTTCATTCTTTCTGGAGTTATTTCTCCACTGATCTCCAGTAGCCTACTTAGGTTTGTAATAAAGTTACAATACTCCATCTCAAGTATATCTCTCTTTACCATGTTTTGTTTTCTCTAAATTTTTTTTTAACAAATGTATAAGGATATTTTTATATTTTAATTACATGATAATTAACCTTAAGTTAAACAGTTACTTAAAAAGCTTTCATGACTCCAGTTTCTCAGACCAAGCAGATCTGCTGTTGTCTGGTAGTAACCAGGAATGTAAATAGTGTTTGGCCTTGGACAAGATACAGTTAGATAAGAGATTTTAAAAAAGGGATGGGCAGTCAGCTGTCCTACTGAGAGACTCCTATGGGGAATTCCTGTGGTACCTTGTGCATCTCTTTCCATGGCCCTGTCCTCTTATGTCATTATTGCCTGTCTTCTAGCCACTCTCTGCCTTTTAGCTGCAGATCCTAACACAGTTAGTTCCTGGAGGAAAATAAGTGTTCAATATATATTTGTTGATTGGCAGGGGGTGATGAATAAATGTACAAATCCCTTTGAAATAGATATGAAAACATTTCACTGAAAGTATGGGATTTGATCTGGACTTGGATAATGGCAGATGTGACGTAAGAGCCAAGTTGACAGATCAAATGCAGGAGGTGCAGTTCAGTTTGAGCTTCAGATAAACAACAAATGATTTTTCACTGTAGCTGTGTCCCATGAAGTATTTGGAACATGCTTATACTAAAAAAATGATTCAATGACTCTTTTTTGTAAGTATAAGATTTCCCAGTTTGCATGGAATGTACTTATACTAAAAATTTTTGTTGTTTGTCTGAAATTCAAGCTTAACTGGACATCCTGTATATACATTTGCAAAATCTGGCAAAACTAAAGAGAGGAATACAGAATAAGTGGAATATTAAGTTAAGGAAATGGCAAGCGAAAACTAGGGAGAATTTTTGCTTTTAAGAGAATTTGAGTCTTTGAGTAGGAATGTCTGAGTGGAGAATTGTGATGCAGGGCAGTGCTCAAAAAAGACCCTCTTTTTCCACACTGATTTTTCTTTACAAAAATGTATATTCCGGTTTCTGAATACCCCCCACCCACCTTATTCTCTTTACATTCAGCACAAGTGCCGTTGAAGGTGGAGGACGAAGGGTTTTCAACACACAACCTTTTGGTCATTGAACCTGGAAAGACATTAATACCTTGTGTGTCGCTGACTATACAACAAATAGTACATGACTGTGTGTTCATGAAAAATGTGAGTCACAATAAACAAACATTTAGACATTTCAGATGGCTTTATTGGAGCTCTTTACTATAAAAAACTGACCATATTGTTTCCTTTAGAGAGATTCAACCCTGAACTTTGACAGGTGCTGTGTAATTTAGTTGAAAGTCTTTGCTCTTTCAATTTACTTATTATAAAAGAGATATTGTGTTATTTCTCCCATGTCAACATCTTTTCTCTTCTTTCCTTTTCTTTTCTTTCCCCTTCCTTCCTCTCTCTTTACTGATTCAGTGAGTCAATGTCTTTTAAATAATCTGGAAACAAAAATATTGACAGTTTTTTTTTAAATCAGTCACACTATTTCTGTTCAATACCATAATAATATACTGTTTTTTCAGCATATGCTCTGTTTTTCTATCATAATATGCTGGGCTGGGACGGGTCTTATAAAAAAATCGATTGAAACAAAACCAATATATGCTTTCAGGTGCTCCAGTTGAAAAACAAGATGAAACATTTAAGCTAGCTCTGAAATTAGCATTCTTTTGCTTTGTGCTGAGAACCTTGACTACACAGTCGCAGTACCCAGTTGTCCTCATTAGCAGAAATTCTTCTCATCCGTTCCGCTTTTCCATTTTCAGACCGTAAGGCATCGAAGAGACACAGATCCAGAAAGAAGAAACCATAGAAACTGGGAGGCAAAGAAAAGGGGGGATAAAAAGAGATGAAGTATTTTCTACCAACGTTCACAACCTTTTCTTATTAACCCTAATTTCGTTATTCAGCATTTGTGAAGTGACTTATTTACAACGGAAAAAGGTACAGAACACTAAACTTCACAGGGATGAAAGATGATTTAGAGATAAGCTAAAGGATAACTGAGAAGCATGATCTCAAAGAATAATAACCATGCTTATAAATATTATTTTGTTTCAGTGGAGCCATAGCTAGTGTATCATGCAAGTTATCTGAGAATGTCACAAGGCTTGGTTCACCATTTTCTTTCCTTCTGTAATTCTTTTCACTCTTTTTTCTCTTTGGAGTTTCATATATATACACTCTACAGAGAGTATTCTTCATTGCCAGTAAGAGGAACACAAGGGGAAAATAAACACTAAGTTGATAGAGTCAGCAATGTTTGCAGAATAAAATAAAATAAATATAAACAAATATAAAGTAAATCAAAGGATAGTTATCCAAAATACAATCTTCGACTTGACTTGGAAAGTATTACTCAAGGCTTTCCTCTTGCCAAGCTGTTTTAGGCATGGCAGGGAATACAATGATACAGTCAGTCTTTACTTTGAAGGTGAATATGGTTTGATGGTGGCAAGAGAAAAAAAAGATTCAATATGCGAATGATTATAGCATAGAGCAGATGAAATAAGGGCCCAAGGAGAGGTATACCCACAGTCTTAAAAGTGGTTTGATGGAGAGAGATTAAATCTTGTGCTGAGAGTGGGAGGACATGGTGGTTGTGGTTAGCAGAGAAGTAAAATTTGATATGGAAAATGAGGGAGATGGGGGGAGAAAGGAGGGAAGAGCTTTCTGGTGGAAACATTATTATGTATCATTGAGAGAGATCACAGGGAACATCGAATATTCCAGCCTTGCTGCAGGGTATCCTGTATGGAGGCAGTCCAAGCAGATGGAGCTGGAAAGGTGGGTGGGGGCTAACTTGGCAGGGCTTTGAAGAAGCCCAAAGGAAGCTGGTGGTCCTGATGGGGGAGAGCTGAGAACCCAAGTCAGGGGGCCTACTGGCTTGAGGAGGGGACTGGCTGGTCTGAGGCAGTCAACTCATCTCTGCTTCATATTTAGGTGTGTCTCACTTCTCTTCCAGGGCTCCCCTGTGTGGCTCAGACAGTTAAGAATCTACCTGCAATGTGGGAGACCTGGGTTCGATCCCTGGGTTGGGAAGATCCCCTGGAGAAGGGAATGGCTACCCACTCCAGTATTCTAGCCTGGAGAATTCCGTGGACTGGCGGGCTACAGTCCATGGGGTCGCAGGATAGGACTGAGTGACTAACACGTTCACACTTCTCTTCCAAACACTTCCTCCTTCCTAGGAAGCCAGGAATCAGAACAGGAGTAGGGAATGTGCCAAGGTTGCCTCTACTTGATGGCTAGTTTTTTTCCCACTTCTATGTAATGAAAGCAACATTTAAAAATGCTATGGATCACTCTTTCAACCACAAAGTGCTGGAGAAAAGACTGAGTTCCAACCAGCTCCAAAGGTGTATCTCTGCTGATTTTTCTGGTCCTGCTCAGGAGGCCCTTCCATCCTCCCAGCATGCACTTGAGCTAGTCCCTCCATCACCCAAGTTCTTACTTCTCGTTGGTTGGTTACCTTTGGTGAGGGTGTCCTGAGGGAGGCACTGGAGGACAGGTATCCACAACTGAAGACAGTTAGAAGAGATGGAGGCTAGAGGACAAGCACAAAAATGTCCCCGCTGAGAGTATGAAAAGTGGAAACACAGAAGATGAATTGTCATGAGGTCCAAGTACCAGAAGGGAGGGAAGTCTAAAGAGTCAGGATTCTAAGAATGATGGGAAGATTGTGGATGGAAGATGATTTACTGAAATAAGAATGTCAAGTATCATATATTAACTCATATATATGGAATCTAGAAAGATGGTACTGACGATCCTTCATGCAGGGCAGCAAAGGAGACACAGACATAAAGAACGGACTTTTGGACATAGCAGGAGAAGGAGAGGGTGGGATGATTTGAGAGAATAACATTGAAACATATACATCGTGTGCTTGCGTGCCAAGTTGCTTCCATCGTGTCCAATTCTTTGAGACCCGGAGGACTGTAACCCACCAGACTCCTCTGTCCATGGAATTCTATGGGCAAGAATCCCAGAGTGGGTTGCCATACTCTCCTCCAGGGGAAGTTCTGAACCCAAAAATTGAACCTGTGGCTTCTGAGGCTCCTAAATTGCAGGCGGATGGATTCTTTACCGCTGAGCCACTGAGGAAGCCCAAACATACACATTACCATATGTAAAATAGATAGGCAGTGGGAGTTCAATGTATAACTCAGGGAACCCAAAGCCGGTACTCTGTGACTGCCTGGAGGGATGGGATGGGGAGGGAGGTGCCGGTGCGGCGGGGGCGGGTTCAGGAGGGAGGGGACACATGTATGCCTATGGCTGATTCATGTTCATGTATGGTGGAGGCCATCACAATATTGTACCGTAATTATCCTTTAATTAAAATAAATAAATTAAAAAGAAATGAATGTCTAGGACTGAGATGCCTGGAACATGGCCCTGTTGGGTGCAGGGCCCTTGGGTAATAAATAATAATGGATAATACTTCTTTAATATTCACTTTGTAATATTGAAGTTTCAGATATTGTCACCTGAAGTTTTGATCTCTTCCTGAAAGGATATTTAAACTAAAAATGTCCCTGGTCTCTGCCCACCTCAGTTCTTTGTGCTTCTCACTGTATCAAGATGTTCTATCCTTTCATCAATCCTGTGGGTTTGGGGCTATTATGTTCTCACTTCATAGATAAAGAACTTGAGGTAGGAGGAGGGGAAGTGACTTGCTCAAGCCCACACAATCTGGGAGTGGTGACATTGGAATTTAGCTTACAAAGGAAAACAGAGAAAAAGGCGATTATGCAGGTAAAGAGCCTAGGAATGTGAATAATAAAGGCAGTGTTCTGATATTCACGTCCTATAAATGCAGGTAAACATTACACATGGATATTGTCAAGGATTTATTGATAACATAAATAGATGGTTACTTAGATTGGGAACTCACAACATGAAGAGTTCGTTTTTCACAAACCATCTGCACAAATATGTTAAAATTGGTGAAGGAGTTCTTTGGTGTACATTTGTCTGGCTTCGCTACTTGGCTGGTCTTGTCATTTTGACTGAGATCATACACAGAACAGAGCGATGTAAAGAGATGTTTTTCCTTTCCCTGGTTCTGAGCTGCTGGACTTAGCCTGCAGCTCAGCAACAGGAACAAATGCATCTGTCTTGACAATAAATGGGCTTTTGCGTCCTGGGCGCTTGTTTGGAAGGACATTTGAGATCTCAGGCACGTCGGCACGAGGCCCTTTCACATTCGTCCGAATCAGCTCGGTGAGGGCAACACACTCGTTAACAAAATGAATGCTCCGGGGACCCTGTGAATAAACACAGCTGGGGAGCTGTGTGCTGGGCCACAGAGGGGAGACCACTCTTCTGGAATACGAAGTGATCCTTGTGGCTCAGAGAGGAGTAATTGTGGACAGTTTTCCCGCTTCTTTGAGAGACGTGTTGGGGTCCCTCTTTAATAAGCCAGACTGAGACTCTGAGCTAATCCCCAGAGGGTCGGGTGAAGTGTCAAGGCAGAGGTCTGTGCCAAAGTGTGGTCTGGTAGAGACAGTGATGATGATGATAGTAATAACAATATACATAAAGTGCTCTTTCATAAGCCAGGCACTCGGCAAACATGTTTGCTGAATGCATATTTGTCTGGCACTGGCCTTTAATTAATTTATTTTTAAAATATCCGTTTATGTATGTATTTGGCTGAGCCGTCTTAGTTGCAGCGCGTGGGGTCTTCCTTCTTTGTGGCGGTGTGCGGGATCTTAAGGTGCAGCATTTGAGTGCTTAGTTGCAGCTTGTGGGTTCTAGTTGCCTAACTAGGGATAGATGCCTTCCACACAGCTTCTCCCATGACTGCTGTCCTCCTTCAGCAGTGAGCGCCGTTTCCTGGGAAGCCACAGGGGCACATGGATTATGGAGATGGGCAGGAGGACACGGATGGTCCGTGGGAGCCTGTATCCCAGAAATGGAAGGTGTGGTTGGCTCAAATGTCAAGTTTATATGAATTAAGTGAGCATGATGGATATGAAGGGCTTCCCAGGCGGTCCTAGTGATAAAGAACCCACCTGCTAATGCAGGAGACATAAGAGACGCTGGTTCAATCCCTGGGTCAGGAAGGTCCCCTGTGGGAGGACACAGCAACCCAATCCAGTATTCTTGCCTGGAGAATCCCATGGACAGAGGAGACTGGCAGGCTATAGCCCATAGAGTCGCAAGAGTTGGACACGACTCAAGTGACTTAGCACACACGCATGATGGTTATGAAATAGTTCAAGCAATTAATTATGAACGTTGTGTCTGACTCTTTGTGACCCCATGGACTATACATTCCATAGAATTCTCCAGGCCAGAATACTGGAGTGGGTAGCCTTTCCCTTCTCCAGAGGATCTTCCCAACCCAGGGATCAAACCCAGGTCTCCCACATTGCAGGGGGTTTCTTTACCAGCTGAGCCACAAGGGAAGCCCAAGAATACTGAAGTGGGTAGGCTATCCCTTCTCCAGGGGATCTTCCCAACCCAGGAATTGAACCAGGGTCTCCTGCATTGCAGGCAGATTCTTTACCAACTGAGCTATTAGGGAAGTCCAATTATGGACGAGGCTATTCTCAAACACCTAGACAGAGTCAGATATACTACCACTCTCTGTTGATCCATGCCTTTGGTTCTGCAGTCCTTTTCAGTACAATGCTTAGCATCATATACCTTAAACTGAAGTTGGTTCATGGGATGAAAACTATTTATTGGCCTAGTGAAAAATACTATTTTTTGATATGATGGCATATCATTTATAATTGTGTGTGTGTTAGTCATGCAGTCATATCAGACTCTTTGTGACTCCATGGCCTGTAGCCTACCAGACTTTTTGTGCATGGAATTCTCCAGACAAGAAAACTGGAGTAGGTTGCCATTCCCTTTTCCAGGGGATTTTTCCTGACCCAGGGTTTTAACCTGGGTCTACTACATTGCAGGCAGATTCTTTACCATCTTAGCTACCAGGGAAGCTGATCATTGATAGCTACCAGAATGTAAAGTCTTTCTCCCACTCTATTCTTATAATAAGGAAGTGCAGTTGATTCTTTTTATTTGGGGTGTAAATATTCTTTATTTATTTATTTTTTTACTATACTCATCTCTTTCTTTTATTCTCTACGTGATCTATTTGACTTTAGTCTGCTTATTGGCATTTCATCTATACAAATCGGTAGTAGAAATAGGAGACCAAACTTCAGTTATTTAAGTGTGGTAGACATTGTGACAAAGACAAAATAAAAGGTTTCTGGAAAATATAATAGAGTTATTGGATCATTAATTTCAATTATGTTGTTACCTATTAGCTCAAACAATTAATAGTTGGCTGACACCGGAACTTACCAAGAGGCGTAAACATCTTTAGTGAGTGGCTACACACAAGCCTTACCTTACTTATATGCAAAGCAGTCTTCTTAGGCAACAATAGATCTAAAGGTCTAGTTGTGATCAGCAATTAAAGTTTAGTATCAGTTAAAAGGTTAATTCTTTCGACAGCTAAAGACAGTTAAAGAGATGTATTTTGTAGTAGGAAATTTATGACATAAGCCACTGTCTCACTGGATATGCTGGGTACTCACCTCATCAGAATTAGTGTAGAGGAGATTCTGTTCATGTTTTCCCAAGGTCAAAGCCAAAGGGATGACAAAATTTAAAAAGAAGGCAGCTAAGCAGAATGCTCAACTTGACATGTTATTATTTTTATATGTTTTGTACCAATAAAATACCAAGCAAAAGAGACAAGTAACTTTTTACCATTTAGGACCAGAGGGAAAAAAATCAGGTTATATGATTATATCTGGTGCCTACAAGATTATAGCTGCAGGGACATAAGAAGCAATAAGCCACAATATATCGATTCATTAGTGGTTAGTTTAGATTCTTTTTTCATTTTGATTTAGAGGGGACCATTTATTGAACATCTGCTGTGCCAGGCGCTACACTATGATGATTTTTCACCTACTAAGTTATTTCATTCTTCTAATAACCTTGTGATTACTGACAAATGAGAACATTTTTTAAAACATTCATTAGTAAATCTGGTCAATATTGATGGTAGATGTAGTCAGTATTGATCAAATGTTGGGTTATTGATTATAATATGCAGATATAGATCTAAGGAAACAAAGAACAAAAAAAGGATGGACTGAAATGACTTCAGGATGCTTTCCTTGACATCAGATTTAAATCTAAAAACACGTGTAAATTGTTTTTGATAGTGCAATACAGCAAAACAGCTATTTGGTGATGGTCATTAGTTTAATTCTCTTATCATATTATTAGCATTATTCTGTTTCATTTATAGACTCTCTCCAATGATCTGTCTTATAAATATGTATTTTCAGCCACCAGGGAAACCAAGCCTGATGGCTTTAATACCTGCCCACAAATTCCTTTTCCCTTCAAAAGGTAGAGCATCGACATTGCTAATTATTAGAAGAGTGCATGTGAAAACTACAATGAGGTATTATCACACACTGGTCAGAATGGTCACCATCAAACATATCTACAAATAATAAATGCTGGAGAGGGTGGAGAAAAAGAGGCCCTCCTACAGTGTCGGCTCATCTCCTGACTGCAACCTCATTAGAGACCGTGGACCAGACCACCCACCTAAGCCACTTCTGAATTCCCTCCGCACAGAAACATGAGATTAAAAAAAAAAAAGCTTATTGCTTTCAGCCAGTACGCATTGGATAATTTGTTACACAAACAACAATAACTAACTAATATGCAAAGAGAGAAGATATATGTGTCAGTACAAATTAATCTGTGTTATCACAAGAAAACCAGTTGTCTTTGCTCAAGAAGACAGAGCCTAAAGTCAAAATTGCACGCTTTTGTTCTGTTGGTGACTGCAGTCTGAGGGAAACAAGGTCGGGCAAGGATAACAGGAGGAAATTCAAAGCGGAGCCCAACAAAGCTGGCTGTAGTTTCTTAAGACAATGCAGATGGTTACTCAGTTGCAGGAGATGTCTTTAGAGAGGTGGTATAGAAACACTGTCTTGCAGGAGCCAAATGGGGAGGAAGGGAGAGGAATTTGCCTGCTGGTTTCTTCCTGTCTGTCTTAGGTCAAAGTGCTTGCCATGAAGCATGAACTTTCCACACTCCTTGCTAGGAAGTTTTGTCACCCGGACAACCAGTCAAAAGCCCTTGCATGGGTCTCCTCATGTTGAATCTGGGTCCTGGGACTGTTGTAGTTCTTGCAGGGGTGGATGGAATGCAGCCATCACGAAGCCCTCTAGAGAGGCGAAGAAAATTGATAGTGTCAGGAGATGAGAAACAATGACTGCAGAAAGGTGTGTCTTCAATGAAGCCATTCTGGCCAGGAGAGGAAGCAGAGCAAGTGGCTGAGACCCAGGGGGCAGACGGGGCTGAGGGTATCTGGGTTGATGCATAAACTGCCCTGGTGTCCAATTCAAGGCACATTGTATTTGTGTATGAAGACTAGTACACTGTGAAGGAACATAAGCTCATCTTTGCAAAAATAGCATCTTAGAGTGAGCAGCCATGAAATTAAAAGACGCTTACTCCTTGGAGGGAAAGTTATGACTAACCTAGACAGCATATTAAAAAGCAGAGACAGTACTTTGCCAACAAAAGTCCTTCTAGTCAAGGCTATGGTTTTTCCAGTGGTCATGTATGGATGTGAGAGTTGGACAATAAAGAAAGCTGAGCACCGAAGAATGGATGCTTTTGAACTGTAGTGTTGGAGAAGACTCTTGAGAGTCCCTTGGACTGCAAGGAGATTCAACCAGTCCATCCTAAAGGAAATCAATCCTGAATGTTCATTGGAAAGACTGATGGTGAAGCTGAAACTCCAATACTTTGGCCACCTGATGTGAAGAGCTGACTCATTTGAAAAGACCATGCTGGGAAGGACTGGGGGAAAGAGGAGAAGGGGACAACAGAAGATGAGATGGTTGGATGGCATCACCAACTCGGTGGACGTGAGTTTGGGTAAACTCTGGGAGTTGGTGATGGACAGGGAGGCCTGGTGTGCTGCAGTCCATGGGGTTGCAAAGAGCTGGATACGACTGAGCGACTGAACTGAACTGAACTGATAGTGAGCAGAAGTCACATCCCAGTATGTGACCTTAGGCGTGTGATATAACCCTTATGGGTCTCAGTTTTCTCATCTTTACAATAGAGATAAAGTAGTAGGAGTTTGAGTTAATACACACACAATACTTGTGTATTGTCAGACAGAGTCTGACACAGGGTAAGTGCTAGATAAACATTAGCTGTGAGCTAATACTACTGCCTACTAGGGGCTTGTGCTTATGAAGAAGAGAAAAATACCAACATGAAACGTGAACTTAGGACTCGCCTCATGGCTTAGGGGTTCAGAATCTGCCTGCCAGTGCACAGGACAAGGGTTCAGTCCCTGGTCTGGGAAGATCCCACACGCCTTGGGGCAACTAAGCCTGTGCACCCCAACTCCTGAAGCCTGCGTGCCCTAGGACCTGTCCTCTGCAACAAGAGAAGCTCCCACAGGGAGAAGCCTGCCCACCAAAACCCCAAAACTAAAGAGTAAACTGTATCCCCCCTACCCCCAGCTGCAACTAGAGAAAGCCCGCATGTGGCAATGAAGACCCAGCACAGTCAAAAATAAAGGAAGAAAATTTAAAAAACCCCTTGAAACTAAAAAGCGAGTGAACAAAACACTTACATTGAATGTAGGTCAAGGTTATATGGAGAATTTTGCATGTAAAAGGCAAATTAACCAGTGAGTGTTTCTGTTAACTTGTAGTTGGGAATGCAAACATGGTAGATTCTTATCATTATTTCTGTTTCTTCGATGGCTGATTAGCTGAGAATATAGAAACAATAACATATTTATTAGCTACCATCCTTGTGCCAGGGGCTGTTTAAGTTCTTTTACATGTTATCTGATTTGTACACACCACCCAAGGGGAAAGTTCACATCTTTCCTGCTTTCTAACTAAATTGGTTGGACTTGGGATAAAGTTTGGTTCAAAATCCCCAAATTAAAAATCGAGTAAAGAAATAAACAGAAATCGGGGTAGATTTAGCAGATTGGCTTTAAACTGCACAGCTTTCTGTCTGAAGGAAGCAAAGGCAGTAATGAGGAAACAAGGTGATAAAAAAGAAAATTAAGTCTGTCTGCCAGTCACATCTGGAAAACTGGAGGCTGGAGTCAGGAAGGAGGGGAAAATCACACATATCAGTCCAACAAATGTCTCATGTCAGTGTTCATTACATACTGGGCATTTTGCTAGATTCAGGTTCTACAAACATGAAAGATAAAGTCCTTGACCTCAATGTTGTCAGGTGGGGATGCTGATGATCAGTTTTTAAAATGGCTATAATTCAATGAGGAGTCGAATAATAAATGTGTGTTGAAGTTTGTAGGGACTTCTAACCATGAAAGGATAACTGATACGGGTCTATCTCCTCCTGTAATCAACTATAATGCTGATCAATACAGAGAAAATACTGTTTTCAGATATTGGACAGTAGACAGCACAGTCATGTGAGGTTTGAACAAGGGACATTGACGGTCTTAGAGTTGTCCCAGGTTCCCGCCTGAAAGCACCTTTTGGTCCTTGGTGCCGGGAGAGGAAATGAAAGCAGAGCATGTTTGCACCGATGTTTGCGCCGAGCTAAGACGGTAGAGGGGGGAACTGGAGGGAACTGGAGTTTGCAGGGTAAAGGCTGGAGTGAGGCTGGGAAAAGGACAGTAACCACGGGGCTATAAAGGAATAAGTCCCAGAGCTGGCACTGTTGCTGTTCAATTGCTAAGTTGTGTCCGACTCTTTGTGACCCCATGGACTGCAGCATGCCAGGCTTGTCTGTCCCAGCTGACACCAGGAGACATTCAGTTTCTGACGAGGCAGATGGAGAGACCTTGCAGGAGACCTAGGGCATTCGGTTGAGAGCCCAGGGGCCATGTCTTAGCAGAGACTCCAAAAGTTCATGCCTTAGAGATAAAGTCCCCCCATAAAGCCTATTCTAGACTTGCTGTAATAAACCCTAGAATCAAGTATCCAAAAGATCAATCAAGCTGATATCCACCTTAAACACCTGCTCAGACAAACTCAACACTCCTTAAGGAAGCTAGCAAAATACAACATAATAGTCACAAAATCCACCATCTGATGAAAAAGCACTGGACATGAAAGAAAGGGGAGGGGCTCCCTCGGTGGTCCAGCGGTTATGTCTTGTCCTTTCAATGCAGGAAGTAGGGGTCCGATCCTTGGTAGAGGAGCTAAAATTCCACATGCCTTGGGGCCAAAAAACCAAAACTAAAACAGAAGCAATATTGTAGTGAACTCAATAAAAGCTTTAAAAATGGTCCACATCAAAAAGATCTTAAACAAAACCAAAACAAAGGGGATAAAAATGTGGCCCTGGTTAGGGTAGAAATAAGTCAACTAGCAATAGGCCCTGAATGACAATAGATAAATTTACAGACAAGGAGTTTAAGACTGCTGTCGTAAATATGCTCAAAGATTTAAAGAGTAAACATAAACATAATGAAGATGATAATTAAAGATATAAGAAGAACCAAGGGTAGTTACAAAGCTGAAAAATACAACATCTGAAATAAAAAAATTAACTAGATGGGCTTACCAGATGGTGAGACACTGCAGATGTAAAGGTCAAAGTGCTTGAAGATAGCAACACGAATTCTTCAAACTGAAGTACAGAAGACAATGACTTCAGTAGAGATCGCAAATCTATGAGATGAATTTCAATGCTGTACCCATTTTGTAGGGGAGGAAGTTGAGGCATGGAGAGATGAAGAGCTTGCTAAAAGGTCACACAGTAGAAAGTGTGTGTGTGTGTGTGATGGGGGGAGTATATTGGGACACAGGATGATCAAGAGTATAAAAGGTATAAAAGGTATTAATCCTTAAGAGAAATTCGAGAGGAAGTAAGTGGTAAGTACCCTTGGTCTTTAAGATCTTTTTTTTTGATGTGGACTATTTCTTACAAGTCTTTATAGAATTTGTTACAATGTTTTATGTTATTTTGTTTTATAATTGGGAGGCAAGTGGAATCTTAACTCCCCAACCAGTAATCGACCCTGCACCTCCTACATGGAAGGTGAAGTCTCAACCTCCGGACGACCAGGGAAGCCCCTAAGTGCTCTTGGTCTTGAGGGACTATTTTGCTCACCAGGAAAGAAAGGAATACTGTTCAGACTGAAGGAATAAGCACAGGTGGAAATGCAGAGGGATTTTTTTGGTCATATTTTAGTTTTCCCAAAGTTGTAGTTGTTCGGTTGCTAAGTTGTGTCCAACTCTTCGAGACCCTATGGACTGCAGCACGCAGACTTCCCTGCCCTTCACTATCTCCCAGAATTTGCTCAGACTCATCTCCATTGAGTCGATGATGCCATCCAAACATCTCATCCTCTGTCGTCCCCTTCTCCTCCTGCCCTCAATCTTTCCCCATGTCAGGGTCTTTCCCAGTGAGTCAGCTCTTCGCATCAGGTAGTTAAAATATTGGAGTTTCAACTTAACATCAGTCCTTCCAATAAATGTTTAGGGTTGATTTCCTTTAGGATTGACTGGTTTGATCTCCTTGCAGTCCAAAGGACCCTCAAGAGTCTTCTCCAACACCACAGTTCAAAAGCATCAGATTTTCAGTGCTCAGCCTTCTTTATGGTCCAACTGTCACATCCATACATGACCACTGGAAAAATCAGAGATATTGGGTTAGAACACCATGATGCTTTAGTAGAGGACGTGGCAGGTTTTTCTCAATTTGGTGCATGAGAATTTGCCTTCTTGCCTCAATTTGCCTTTTTCCTCTCTCTGTGTGTGATGTGAACCTTACATCACATCTCTGTAGTTCCCATGCCCCTGTGCTGATGATGCCTGGTGCAGAGGGAGCAGGAATTGCAGGTCAGCCTCCTCTTTCTGCCTGGCTTGCTGCTGTGGTTGCCGAGTATATGTTGTGTTGTACTTTCGTCTTTGTTACCCAAACTTCTACTTGTACAAATATCCTCACATGGTGGGTCAGGGTTGAAGAATTTCCATGCTTAATACAGCTCCTTCTACACTCAGAGACGGAGAAATAGATTTTATATAGAATTATTTTTTCTCAATTTGGAAGTTTTATTTTTCTCAGTTGAATGTTTATAAAGTTTGTAAATGAGAGATAACATCATAGTTTTGATCTCATTATTTCAAATTACTCAGAACACAGAAAGTCTTTTGCCCCTTCAAATTCACACATTGGAACCCCTAACCCACAATGTGACTGTATGTGCACATAGGGCCTTTGGGGAAATCAGTTCAGTTCAGTCACTCAGTCGTGTCTGACTGTTTGCGACCCCATGGACAGCAGCATGCCAGGCCTTCCTGTCCATCACCAACTCCCAGAGCTTACCCAAACCCATGTCCATCGAGTTGGTGATACCATCCAACCATCTCATCCTCTGTCGTCCCCTTCTCCTCCCGCCCTCAATCCTTCACTGCATTAGGGTCTTTTCCCGTGAGTCAACTCTTCACATGAGGTGGCCAAAGTATTGGAGTTTCAGCTTCAACATCAGTCCTTCCAATGAACACCCAAGACTGATCTCCTCTAGGACGGACTGGTTGGATCTTCTTGCAGTCCAAGGGACTCTCAGGAGTCTTCTCCAACACCACAGTTCAAAAGCATCAATTCTTCGGCGCTCAGCTTTCTTCACCATCCAACTCTCACATCCATGCATAACTACTGGAAAAACAATAGCCTTGACTAGATGGACCTTTGTTGGCAAAGTAATGTCTCTGCTTTTAAATATGCTATCTAGGTTGGTCATAACCTTTCTTCCAAGGAGTAAGTGTCCTTTAATTTCACGACTGCAATCACCATCAGCAGTGATTTTGGAGCCCCCAAAAATAAAGTCTGACACTGTTTCCACTGTTTCCCCATCTATTTCCCATGAAGTGATGGGACTAGATGCCATGATCTTAGTTTTCTAAACATTGAGCTTTAAGCCAACTTTTTCACTCTCCTCTTTCATCAAGAGGCTCTTTAGTTCTTCTTCACTTTCTGCCATAAGGGTGGTGTCATCTGCGTATCTGAGGTTCTTGATATTTCTCCCAGCAATCTTGATTCTAGCTTGTGTTTCTTCCAGCCCAGCGTTTCTCATGATGTACTCTGCATATAAGTTAAATAAGCAGGGTGACAATATACAGCCTTGAAGTATTCCTTTTCCTATTTGGAACCAGTCTGTTGTTCCATGTCCAGTTCTAACTGTTGCATAATTAAGGTTAAAAGAAGTCATAAGGATGGGGTCCTGACCTGATAGGATTAGTGCCCTATAAGAGGAGACACTAGAGAGTTCTCCCTCTCTTCTCTCTCTTAACCCTGGCAAACGGAGGTCTCCCCACCCCCACCCTACCCCCGTTTTCTGTAAGAGAGACACTAGCGATCAGAGTGGTTCAGTAACTAGCGGAGTATCAATGGTGCAAGGAAGTCAGCTGGAGTCTAAGGTCTGTGCTTTGAGCCATTGCAGTGCACTGAGTCATAACCACAAGTCCCAAGTTTGGAAGCCTCTCTTCATTGTCTGCTATTTATTTGCAGCTGCCGCCCCAGGATATCCGTCGTGTCATGCTTTGTGTCTGCACATTTGGTGTAGCACTTGCAGGCCTGCAGAGACTGATGCTGTTGATATATGTCATCTCCTCTGAGTGCCAGTTGGCCAAGCTTCCTCGGATGTGAACGACGAACAGGCAGCCTCTGACAGTCCCGAGATGGAGTGGTGAGTAGCGTGAGACAGCCATTTATTTTAAAACTGGTCTCAGAGCCGCAGATGCTTTGTCATCTGTCTAAAATTGGTGCTGCTTTGGAAATCAAACTGTCATTTGTTTAAGGGAAGCATGGTGACACATACGTGTGTGTGTGTGTGTGTGTGTGTGTGTGTGTGTTAGTTGTTTAGTTGTGTCTGACTCTTTTTGACCCCATGAACTATAGCCTGCCAGTTTCCTCTGTCCATGGAATTCTCCAGGCAGGAATACTGCAGTGGGTTGCCATTCCTTTCTCTAGGGGATCTTCCCGACCCAAGGATCAAATCTGGGTCTCCTGGCTTGCAGGCAGATTCCTTACTGTCTGAGCCACCAGGAAAGCCCCTGTAATTACCTATTAGTTTCAGTGGTGACCGTTTAAAAGAAGTGTTCTGCATTCAGCAATGAAACAAAGAACTGCCAACCTGAAGGTAAAAGGGAAGGATGTGAGGACATGAGACAAGGTGCTTCTAAAAATACTTCAAGAGCAGAATTAGTGCTTTAGTTAGCTACGACCTAAGACCTTCCAAAAATCACAGGCAAGCTTTTGTGGATATCTACTGATATACCTTTCTTTCTTTGATTCTTAAAGCCGTCTACAACTGATGGAAGGTAAAACATTCCTGCTTTAGTAAGGATGGCCCTGGATTCTCTGCTCGTCACATCTGAATTCAGGTTTTATTTGCAAGCTAGAGCAGGCTGGCAGCAGTTACTAGTTCTAACGACTGACATTTAGAGGGGAGGCAGGCTCCATTTCCACTGGGCCAGTAAAAGCTAACATTTAAAGACTGGATGCAATGACAGACATGAGCTGGCATGGTTCCCGCGCTTGGATGTGTTACAGTCTGTGATGTCATAGCCTGTATGGAGGAAAATCTGAGATCCATTTCAAGACTTCTACTATCTTTATAACCTATGTAATGATATACTGTATACATAAAAATGCGATGTATCTACTTATATATGAGTACATATGTGTATGTATGTGCTGCTGCTGCTAATCTTGTCAGTCATGTCCGACTCTGTGTGACCCCATAGATGGCAGCCTGTATATATGATATATGAGTATATATGTATAGGTATGTACTATATATATGATATATGAGTATATATGTATAGGTATGTACTATATATATGATATATGAGTATATAAGTAGATACATGACACTTTTGTGTATTCAGTATATCGCTACATAGATTATAAAGACAGTAAAAGTCTTGAAATGGATCTCAACTTTTCCTCCAAACAGGCTATGACAACATATGGGCTTCCCTGGTTGCTCAGTGGTAAAGAATCTGCCTGTCAATACAGGAGACACAGGTTCAGTCTCTGGTTTGGGAAGGTCCCCTGAAGGAGGAAATGGCAACCCACTCCAGTATTCTCGCCTGGAAAATCCCATGGACAGAGGAGGCTGTTGGGCTACAGTCCCATGGTCACAAAGAGTCGGACACGACTTAGTGACTGAAATTAACTGAACTGAACCAATGCATATACACACCCACACAAATATATACTTAGGGAACTGCAGTTTTATGGCCTTTTCTTTACCTTTTCTATTGGTTTCAAAACTGCAAAAATGTCCTGGAAACTCCACAGCCCTCGTTACGAAACTGTTCCTTGGGAGCTGGCACAAGTGCCAGGCAAAGGACACAAAGGTGAAGGAACTGGTTCAAAGTCACCTCTCAGGTCTGGGATAGAGCCTCGGCTGCCCCTGTCACTGGCATTCTTCATTTACAAGACAGGGTCAGCGCTCGGAGTGGAACATTTCACGGGACAAATTCAAAATGACACATGGAACGATGGCCCTTCAGCTCTGCCAGTGCGTGAACCTGTGTTGTGCGTGGCATGAGAAGTTATTTCTCCTAAGGACCGTCTTTAACTTAAGCAATATGTCCTGAGGATGTCTTACAAGGGCAATGGAGATTTAGCCAGGGGGCTAAGTGGGAGAAAGTGATGATGTACAAGGTGAGTCTTCGGAGACTCTGAAAAACCCATTAACAGAGAAGTTATTAATGTCTTTTTTTATGCAGCTGCAGTGCAGAGGCAGACCCGAAAGAAACCAATCCACATTATGAAACATTTCACAGAAATCCATTTTTAAAAATAGGAGAATGCTATAAATGAAGTCTTGAGGTAGGAACGGAGTACGTGCCTGGCCTCCCGGGCCAGCTGCAGATTTTCTAAAGAATAAAGGGAAATTCTCCCTAAGCCTTTAGTTTGAGACGAAGAAATTGAATGAAATCTCCTACTGTAACATTTGATTATCTTTTTTATTTTTCTTGTTCTCATGTTTAATTTTCTCCCTTTTTCTCTTGTATTTCCCCAACCCAACCCTAATACCTCCAGGCCTTTGTTAACTTGAATTTAACTTTAAAAATATCAAACTATTAAACCTTCATTAGGCATGGATGTGATATACAGTGAATTCCTCAGAAGTTAATGGTAGAATATTCTTCCGTGAATACGATGTCTCAGAACTATTATCAGAGGGAATAAACTTAGATACTCTTTTTCTCCCATAGTATTGCCAGATTTGCATTCATTTTCATTAGACTAAAAGGTTTTTGTAACGGGAACAGTGGCGTATTCAGCTTCTTTAAAAAAATTTTATTAGAGTATAGTTGATATACAATGTTGCATTAGTTTCAGGTATACAGAAAAGTGACTCAGTTATACATATACATATATTCATCCTTTTCTGATTCTTTACCCATATAGGTTGTTACAGAATACTGAGTAGAGTTCTCTGTGCTATACAATAGGTCCTGTTGGCTCTCTATATAGTAGTGTTGTTCGTTAATCCCAGCCTTCTACTTTATTCCTCCAGCTGTGTTTCCCCTTTGGTAACCATACCTTTGTCGTCAAAGTCTGTGAGTCTATTTCTGTTTTGGAAATAGGTTCATTTGTATCATTTTTAAAAATTAGATTCCACATATTAGTGATATTATGTGATATTTGTCTTTCTTTTTCTGACTGACTTTAGTTAGTATGATAAACTCTAGGTCCATCCATGTTTCTACAAATGGCTGTATTTTGTTCTTTTTTACGGCTGAGTAATATTCCATTGTGTGTGTATATGTGTGTGTGTGTGTGTGTGTGTGTGTGTGTATACACATATATACCACATCTTTGTCCAGTCATCTATTGATGCACACTTAGGTTGCATCCATGTCTTGGCTTCATAAACAATGTTGCAATGAACACTGGGGCACATGTATCTGTTCTTATTCAGCCTTATATCTCTTCCTCAGAGCTCAGACAAAGTACACAGTAGAAGATAAAAATATGCTTGTCAGATGAATCAATGCTAGATCCATTTAACTTTAGTTCAACAATTGCACAGTCAGAGACTTCCTTCTATAGACCAGAACTTCAGCCAACTGCTGGGCCTTCTGAGATGAATGAAGATGTGGAGCTTACCTTCAACAGCGTTGGAGTGGGGTCGTGGGAAAGAGGGGGCCATTCTTCCAACGGTGGGGTCAGGGAGAAGGAGGGCACAAGCAGATGCTCATCAGATGGGCAGAGGAGAAAGGGCATTCTGGAGAGAGGGCCTAAAGGCAGGGAGGAGAAGGGGGCAGGGTGTTTGGACACTTGGCTGGCTGACCTTCCCGGTGACCTTGGCAAAGACTGACACGGAGACACTGAGTATATGGGGTGAAGGACCTGAGGAGCCTCGAGCCGTGGCTTGTTTTAAAATGCATGGTGGCTTGCTCAGGCCAGAGTTTAGCTGTTTGGTCTTTAATAAATAACTTAATATTTTCACTTGTTAAAAGGAGCATTGGAATAAGTGATACTGCCAACTCTAGAATTCCTGGAGAGCAGTGATTTCTTATTTGATCCTCTTTTTTTCTCTATCCTTTACTTTTCATTTTGATCGAGATGGCTAATTTGTCTCATATTCCAATTTTTGTTTTCTCCCTCCTTTGTTTCTCCATTTCTTCCACTTTTATTTTCTTTCTTGGACACATAAACAAAATAAAAAAGAACCAGAAACTTTATTCTGGTTATATATGAAGTTAAAACATGGAGATGAGAGAGATGATTTTTAATAGCTGTGCCAGAGAGTTTAAAGAGGATATTTCTGACTCAGTTGAATCTTAAACCTTACTAAGATGGGTTTTCATGGGGTTCTCAAGGCAAGAGGTGAAGGCAGGAGAAGGGAATGACAGAGGGTGAAATGTTTGGATGGCATTACCAACTTGATGGAGATGAGTTTGAGCAAACACTGGGAGCTGGTGATGGACAGGGAAGCCTGGTGTGCTGCAGTCCATGGGGTTGCAGAGTCAGACACCACTGAGCGACTGAACTGAAGGTGAGTTTTCACCTTTTATTGAAAATCTGATTAAAATTGTTTTCACCTCCCTACCAACCCCCACAATTTTGCATCCAATAACAGGAAACCATCTCTCTCCCCCAGAGCCACTCAGGGACCTCAGGTTCAGAAGGCTTTGTGTATTCAGAAATCAAAGGTGAGCCAGAGATGGACATTGTCCACGCACATTGTCGAGTTCATTTTAGGCTCAACCTACTTTCTTTTATTTCTCTTTTGCCTTTTCTAACTCTCCTCCACAACCTCCAACCCCACATGCGGACAATTCCCAGTTTTGTCAGGTGGCTGGTTGGAAACAGCACCTGTACCCTCCCGTGTGCTCCTTGGAGAAGGGCCATCACCACTGCCGTGGGTTGCTCAGCTGGGAAAGGCCTCCTGCAGATTTCAAGCTGCAGGGGAAATGCAAACCAGGTTGCCGGGCTCCAAGAGAGAGATGGAATAGTAATAAAATGTGGCTGGGAGTGCAGCTGTGGGGAGAGCTCCCAAGTCACTCCTTTTTATTTTACAAGATATATTAAATTGCTTGCTCTGCATTTTATAGAATGATAAGCCAGAAGTCTCAGAGTCTGCCTACCATGTGGAAAAGCTGGGGATGGCTGAGGTGGACGCGTGGTGGTTGTCTGACCCAGCAATGATTTGTCAGATGGCCACGAGTGTTCTGGGCAGATGAAGTTTGCAACCTGTGGATTTAGATATGGAGGGTTGACCAGCAGGCTGTGCTGGGGTGATCTGCCATGATGGAAGTGTGTGTGTGTGTGTGTGTGTGTGTATAAGTGTCCGTGTGCTTGTGACTCCTTCACAAGCTAGGCTGCTAAGTTTTCACTTGGTGAGCGCTTTGCATCTTCATTTTTAAATCCTCAAGTTAAAAAAAAAGGGAGAAATTAAGAC
The DNA here is from genome assembly GCA_024291935.2 of Okapia johnstoni. NCBI lineage: Eukaryota > Metazoa > Chordata > Mammalia > Artiodactyla > Giraffidae > Okapia > Okapia johnstoni. The sequence continues at coordinate 7,274,602 of CM044321.1, read as the reverse complement.
ATTACAATAGCATTTAAGATCATTCAAACATCTGGTTCATCAGGTTGACTTTAAGGAGATAAAGATTTCTTTTTTACGAACTAAAGGGTTTCATTTTGCGACTCCCAGATGTCAGCTATCACACCTCCTAATGCTCAGAATATTGCAAACAGGAGAACAAAGTCATTTTCTGTTGGAACAACATCCTTGTGAATACTATATAAGGTTTGGGCGGCGGTACTCCTCAAGGGTTTCAAATATTATGATTGAGAGAAGATTCTTTTTCCACTTTTTCACCCTGGGGAATGGTGTGATTTTTATTCATTCCACAAGTTTTACGTTTTGACTTTTAAATGAAGTAAGAGTTCCCACATACAGACTTGTATTAGAAACGAGGATTCTAACAGGTCCACCGCACTCATGTTTGGGCTCTCAGGGGGTCTCCTGCAGTGATGATCTGGGCTCTGGGCCACTGAGGACTTTAAGATGGTTCTTTCAGACTTCCTGCTATGCCGCCTGCAAGTAAGGATGGAGGAATCATTGATTTGAGCTATCAGAGATCCTCACTTTGGTAACCCCCTTCGATCCCAAATGGTCACCGTGTTTGCTCTGAGAGCTGCCATACTAGCACTGTGATAGAAATTACAGATGAGGAGCAAATGATGTTCTTATCTCCTGATATTGCCTTGTCCCATTCTCCCAAGATGACTTTAGGTAGTAACACGCTATTAGCTGGGCTAGACAGATTTTTTTTTTTATTGCCCCTGTTGCTTAAAAGTATTTATTTAGAATAGGAACAGAAAAGGGCTTGAGTTAATCACTTTCCAGTTAATCTACCATATTAGTTTCCGATTGCTGCTGACTAGATATTTAGTTGTTGTTGTTGTTTAGCCATTTAAGTTGTGTCTGACTCTTTTGTGACCCCATGGGCTGTAGGCAGTCTCCTCTGTCCATGGGATTTCCCAGGCAAGAATACTGGAATGGATTTCCATTGCCTACACTAGGGGCTCTTCCTGCCTCAGGGATCAAACCCGTGTCTCCTGCACTGGCAGGCAGATTCTTTACCACTGAGCCACTTGGGAAGCCTCCAGGTACTTAGTGGGGTCAAATAAAAAACCTCCACTTGGTAAGGAGGCCCTTGATTTGAAAAGGTTCTTTCAAGGGGGATTAAGGACCGTTGCAACAGAGGGAAGTCTCTGGCCATAAAGGTGCAAGCGTCTCCAAGATCAGGCAGAACAAAGCCTTCTCTTATAAAGAAGGAGTGTGCAGGGCTAGAAAGGACCAGATATGGAAAGTGGGATGAGTGAGGAGGGTGGCAAGATAGGATAGTGGATCTAAGGGTATTCCTCCTTGAGGTCACCCTATTTTTAGGCAGGAACGTTAAGGAGGGGCTCTGTGTGGGTTCTGGCAGTGGGTGGGTCAAAGTTCAGGGGTCAGGAGGGAGATAAACTTAAGCAATATTATTGTGGCATTTTGTTCCATTTGACTGTGTGGACAGAACAGCTCAGCTAATCATTTAGGAGGCGAGCAGAGGGGATTTTGATGGTCGGTGTCTCGTGTTAGGTGGAGGGTATCCATGAGTTGTATCTAAGCCATAGGGATCTTTGTGGTGAGTCATTTCTCCAAGCTCAGAATATTAGGGCAACTTTTTAATGTTGGCCATTTTCCAGGATTACAGGGCTCAGGTAAAACTTGACATTGGAAGTGGCTTAAAACAACACACGTTAATTATCTGACAGTTCCGGATGCCAGAAGTTGGACATGGGTGCTGCTGGGTTAAAATCCAGGTGTTGGCAGGTCTGTGTTCCTTGCTGGGGGTTCCAGGGAGAGATCTGTTCTCTCTGGTTTTTAGGCTCCTAGGGGCTGCAGCCTTCCTTAGCTTGTGGCCCCTTCCAATCCTCAAACCCAGCCTTGGCCGGTGAAATTTTTCTTATCCTGCATTGCCCTGACACTGCCCTTTCACCTCTGTCTTTCACCTGGATAATCTCCCTTTGTCAAAGTCAGCCAGTAGCATCTTGATTCATTTTACCTCATAAGGTAACATATTCCAAGGTTCCAGAAAGTAAGACTTGGACATCTTTGGAGCTATTTTTTTTTGCCTAGCACTGTGCATATCTGGACGAATTCTGGAACGCACCAAAGGCTCATCTTTCCAAATACTACTTTTTCAAGTACTTACCATTTTTGTGACTTAAGTCAGTAGCTCTCAAAATTTTTCACCTGGGTCCTTTGCATGTGCGTGCTAAGTCCCTTCAGCCGAGTCTGCCTCTGTGCTCCCCTGTGACTCCTCTGTCCATGGGATTCTCTGGGCAAGAGTACTGGAGTGGGTTGCCATGCCCTCCACTCTTAAAATTTCTTGAGGATCCCAAAGGCCTTTTGTTTTTGTGGGTTATATCTACTGATATTGACTGCATTAGGAATTAAAACTGACAAAATTTAAACGTATTTATTTATTGATTCATTAAAACTGTCCATGAACTCATTAATATGATTAACATTCTAATTAAAAATAGCCATATTTCCTAAAGCAAAATTTTTGTGAGAGAAATGACATTACTTCACAGTTTTACAGATCTCTTTAATGTCTAGTTTGATAGAAGACAGCTGAGTCTTATGTCTGAGTCTGTGTTCAATCTGTTGCAGCATGCAGATTGGTTGAAATATACCAAGAACATCCAGCCTCACACAGACATGTAGTTGAAAAATAAAGACATGTTTTATTAGTCTTTATAGATAACTGTGGGTGTACTTCTTTGATATCACACTAAAATTTGACATTTAAAAGAGTGGTGTTTTTTACAGGTTAATTGCAATGTGGAATACGAAAACACAACAAGGTTCTGGAGAAGGGGACAACAGAGGATGAGATAGTTGGATGGCATCATTGACTCAATGGACATGAGTTTGAGCCAACTCTGGGAGATAGTGGAAGGACAGAGAAGCCTGGCATGTTGCAGTCCATGGGGTCACAAAGAGTCGGACGTGACTCTTCAGTCACTAAGTCATATCTGACTCTTTGTGACTGAACAACTGCAACCGTAAAATCCAGTGGTCTTGCACTTGGAATAGGTCTTTTAGCCTCACATTACTTTATAATACCATTCTTTGGTCATTTGAAAAAAATGACTTGCAGAGTTATGAAGACCTTTCAGTTGTCACATTTTTGAGTACAACATCAAGAAATCCTTGGAGAAGGAGATGGCAGTCCACTCCAGAATTCTTGCCTGGAGAATTCCATGGACAGAGAAGCCTGGCAGACTGCCGTCCATGGGGACTGCAAGGAGTCAGACACAACTGAGCAACTAACACAAGAAATTCTATTTGCTAATATCACAACTGAGTTCATCAGAAAAATCTTTCAGTGTTGGCGAGCTCCCATTGACAGAGCACGTTTTTGAGATTTCTCTTTTTCTCTTGAAAGGTCAAATTTTATCACTGGCAACAAGCCTGCCTGTGTTGACATTTGCACTCACGGTACAAAAGCCACGGTGGTGTCTGAGCAGAGTATCTGACAGCCACCTGGACTGACAGTCACGACAGTGGAAGCAGAGACAAACTCAGTTTCACTTAAAGGTTCATGATGAAGCAATAAAAGCTACTGATTCCATTAAATATCAGCATGGTTCTGTAAATATTCTTTATAATGAAATGGCAAGTCTGTACATTGTACTGCTGCTCCATCCTAAGCCAGCAGTGCTAAGGTGGGGGTCAGCTCTGGGTCCCACTGGGTGGGATGGCTCTTGACCAGGGTTCATGACAACAGGCGTCTCTGAGGGTCCATCTCCCAGGAAGAGCCATCTCCCAGGAAGGAAAGAAGGATTGTGTAGACATGCTCCTTGGTGGAGGTGTGTTTGAATGCATCACAGGCTGTGTTTCTAGAAGGAAGCGCCTCTGAAAGTTCAGGTTTTCCTAATAAACGATCACTCCTGGGCTGAGCAGGTCTTTTCTGCTTTGCACTTTCACCCACGTCCAGTTAGTAGACTGACTAGATGCCAGGACATCACCAGGCTTATGCACACATTGACGTGTCTGGCCAGTCCATACAGCAGGCAAATGCTATTTGCTCCAAGCAACACATACAGTGCAGCCTCGAAGGAGTTTATTTCTTCCAGCAGCCAGGTGTTCAGGCCTCAATCCCTCCTCACAAATGGGAAAAATAGCATTTTCCTATTTGTCTCTCTTCAGCTAATCCAAAATTCTTTAAGCATTATCTGTAACTGCTGAGTCTTCATGCTGCCTTTCAAACTAATCAGCTACGCAGACAGAAGTGATTGTCTCTTCCGGGTCTCTCGTCATTTATAAGTGCCAGTTGGTAGTTTTCATATCATCGCAAATGTCAGGGCCCTGGCATGATTCTAATTTTAGTCCCTTTCTGTCTTTTCCTCTTTCTAGAAATGGCAGAAACACCCTGCTTTTCAATCAGGGTAGGCTGAGAATTCCTTTACGTGTGTCTTAAAGCTCTGAGTTCATCGGGCTCTTGGAAGACTTTATTTTTTTTTTAAATCTCAAGGGAGATTACATTATCAACAAGAGACATTTGATTGGTTCCTACGAGCAGATGTTGGAAAAGCAGGATATGCTCTATTGTACAGGTTTTTCATGCTTTCCAATTCTTTACTATTGTGAAGCCATGAAGTCTTATTAAACTGTAATTAATGAACTGTTTGGATTATTGAATGTTAAGTCTGTCTGTAATTCACCTTAATCAAATAATGCTTCACTTCCTCTTATAGCTCAAAGTCCAGGGTGGTCCGGAGGTTCTGTGATATCCCAGCCTCCCTCCATCGTTTGTCCTCCCATCCTTGCCTTCCAGTTTTTGTCTTTTTGTCTCATAGTTGCAAAATGGAGGCTGTAGCTCCAACAATATAGTCACGCTCCGGGCTGGGGGAAGAAGAGGAGTCAATAGCCTGCCTCCTTCAGGGGTTTTTGTATGTTCTGATTTGGGAGAGATTGGCATCTCCAGGGTTTAATGTCTGCATCACTTGGGCCAGAGCTATCTCATGACCCTATTTCCCACCCATACACCCCTTGCTCATGCAAGGGAGGCTGTGAGACTGAGAATTTCTAGTAGGATGTATCACTTCCCTAAACGAACCTGGGATTCTGCAGCAAGCAATTGGAAGCATATTTGATGTACTATCAACAAAGATATCTATCTTAATTCTCTTAAGTCTCATAACCAATCCTCCTTTCATCTGGCCCTGCCTTTGAGTAGTCTGGTGTTCTAGTTTCTGATAGACGCTGCTCTGGACTCTCATTGATTTCCCCATTAACCTTGTCATTTCTTCATCAGAATCCTTAACGAGTGGCATGCAACTGTGTACAAAAACTCTCAGGTATCTTCACTCCGTCCACAAGTCTGTGCATTGCAGTGTGCAAACGAAATCCGTGGTTCTTCATTCTGGCAACTGAGACACACTTCAGGTTTCTCACGTCCACACGTCTCCAGCTTTCTAGGCCTTGTTTCCATGTTCATCCTTTGTATCTGCATTTTTATGAGATTGATCCCCTTAGGGCCTCAGCACTTCTACCCATTCCGAAGTCGGTTTTGTTCTCCGGACCATTGGAAAGTTTTGCATCCCGTGACTGCTAAGTACTTCTTGGAAAGTCTCCGAGCTTTAGGCTGTGGCCCTCCCTAGAGACCCCGAGAGAGAACTCATGCCAGGTGTTTTCTGTGTTATGTGTGTAACCCCTGACGCACTCCAACCACATCCCCTGAACTTAATGTACTTACATCGTCAGGGGAACCTGGGAGAGGCTCAAATTGAAGATTTTCCCTCTAGTCATTGTGGCTATTCTCACATGACTTGTGGTCAGGGGAGGACAGATGCAAGGATTTGGACAGGAAATCTGATTTAGTACTTTTCTGTCCAGCTAGGATGACTGCTGGGGAGAAACTTAGGATTCTAGAGCCAGAGGGGATCTGGATACTGCTGGTCAAATGCCCATGTGGACGAATGAGGACACCTCACTTTGAGGAGAGTGAGTGATTATTAACAGAAGTCTTGCTGGTAGTCAGGGCAGATCTGGGCTTAGAATATGGTTTTTTTTTTCATACTGGTTATAGGGATTGGCTTTACATTAATTTTCAAGGGAAAGGTTTTATCTTCCTATGCCTGTCCCCTTTCTTTAGGAATGCTAGAACTACCAAAAGCCTCCTGGCTAAAAGGACAATGGGTTATCTCTGAGACGCCCAGGCCCCTGGTATCACCAGGTAGAACTGAAAGTTTGTGTGAAGACATTAAAGGATCTCAATTAAATCTTATATTTTCTATCATGTTGAGCACTTAAATCTTACCTTTTCTTGCATATAAAAAGTATTTCATTGTTGTTTACTTGTTAAGTTGTGTCCGACTCTTGTGACCCCATGGACTGTAGCCTGCCAGGCTCTTCTGTCCATGGGATTTCCCAGTCAAGAATACTGGAGTGGGTTGCCATTTCCTTCTCCAGGGATCCTCCCAACCCAGGGATCAAACTCACATCTCTTGCATCTCCTGCACTGGCAGGTGGGTTCTTTACCGTTGAACCACCAGGGAAGCCCCAAAGTATTTTGGTACTACATATTATATCATTAGGATTGCTTTATATAATTAACCTGGAAGAAAAAGAAATGTTGGGTTTTAAAGGAAAGTCATCAGAGATGTGTTTAATTGACCTCAGTGACTTATTTAGTGCAAAATAAAGTCTGCTATACAGAGAGATCAATCACATCACAGATTTTCTTAATTGCTCTTTTCTCTTGAGTGCAATTAAAAGCATCAGTGCCGCACTGTTTAAGGCTTACATTCTAAGCCTCCATTAGCGGTTCCTATGGATGGACTTCTTTTTTTATTTATTTATTTATTTATTTTTATTTTAGTTGGGGGCTAATTACTTTACAATATTGTAGTAGTTTTTGCCATACATCGACATGAATCAGCCATGGATTCACATGTGCTCCCCCTCCCAAACCCTCCTCCCACCTCCCTCCCCCTCCCATCCCTCTCTGTCATCCCAACGCTCCATCCCTGAGCATCCGTCCCATGCATAGAACATGGAATGGTGTTCTGCTTCACATATGACAATATACACGTTTCAATGTTATTGTCCCAGAACGTCCAACCCTCACCTTCTCCCTCAGAGTCCACAGGACTGTTCTATGCATCTGTGTCTCTTATTCTGTCTCACATATAGGGTTACCATTACCGTATTTCAAATTCCATATACATGCATTAGTATACTGTATTGGTGCTTTTCTTTCTGGCTCACTTCACTCTGTATAATGGGCTCCAGTTTCATCCATCTCAATAGAACGGATTCAAATGTATTCTTTTTAATGGCTGAGTAATATTCCATTGTGTGTATGTACCACAGCTTCCTTATCCATTCGTCTGCCGATGGACATCTAGGTTGCTTCCATGTCCTGGCTATTGTAAACAGTGCTGCGATGAACATTGGGGTACACGCGTCTCTTTCAATTCTGGTTTCCTCGGTGTATATGCCTAGCAGTGGGATTGCTGGGTCATATGGCAGTTCTATTCCCAGTTTTTTAAGGAATCTCCACACTGTTCTCCATAGTGGCTGTACCAGTTTGCATTCCCACCAACAGTGTAAGAGGGTTCCCTTTTCTCCACACCCTCTCCAGCATTTATTGCTTGTAGACTTTTGGATAGCGGCCATTCTGACTGGTGTGTAATGGTACCTCATTGTGGTTTTGATTTGCATTTCTCTAATAATGAGTGATGTTGAGCATCTTTTCATGTGTTTGTTAGCCATCTGTATGTCTTCTTTGGAGAAATGTCTGTTTAGTTCTTTGGCCCATTTTTTGATTGGGTCGTTTATTTTTCTGGAATTCAGCTGCAGGAGTTGCTTGTATATTTTTGAGATTAATTGTTTGTCTGTTGCTTCGTTTGCTATTATTTTCTCCCATTCTGAAGGCTGTCTTTTCACCTTGCTTATAGTTTCCTTTGTTGTGCAAAAGCTTTTAATTTTGATTAGGTCCCATTTGTTTATTTTTGCTTTTATTTCCAATATTCTGGGGGGTGGGTCATGGAGGATCCTGCTGTGATTTATGTCGGAGAGTGTTTTGCCTATGTTTTCCTCTAGGAGTTTTTATAGTTTCTGGTCTTACATTTAGATCTTTAATCCATTTTGAGTTTATTTTTGTGTATGGTGTTAGGAAGTGTTCTAGTTTCATTCTTTTACAAGTGGTTGACCAGTTTTCCCAGCACCACTTGTTAAAGAGATTGTCTTTTCTCCATTGTATACTCTTGCCTCCTTTGTCGAAGATAAGGTGCCCATAGGTGCGTGGGTTTATCTCTGGGCTTTCTATTTTGTTCCATTGATCTATATTTCTATCCTTGTGCCAGTACCACACTGTCTTGATGACTGTGGCTTTGTAGTAGAGCTTGAAGTCAGGCAGGTTGATTCCTCCAGTTCCATTCTTCTTTCTCAAGATTGCTTTGGCTATTCGAGGTTTCTTATACTTCCATACAAATTGTGAAATGATTTGTTCTAGTTCTGTGAAAAATATCATTGGTAGTTTGATAGGGATTGCATTGAATCTGTAGATTGCTTTGGGTAGTATACTCATTTTCACTATATTAATTCTTCCAATCCATGAACACGGTATATTTCTCCATCTGTTTGTGTCCTCTTTGATTTCTTTCATCAGTGTTTTATAGTTTTCTATATATAAGTCTTTTGTTTCTTTAGGTAGAAATATTCCTAAGTATTTTATTCTTTTTGTTGCAATGGTGAATGGTATTGTTTCCTTAATTTCTCTTTCTGTTTTCTCATTATTGGTGTATAGGAATGCAAGGGATTTCTGTGTGTTAATTTTGTATCCTGCAACATTACTATATTCACTGATTAGCTCTAGTAGTTTTCTGGTAGAATCTTTAGGGTTTTCTATGTAGAGGATCATGTCATCTGCAAACAGTGAGAGTTTTACTTCTTCTTTTCCTATCTGTATTCTATGGATGGACTTCTATGCTTGAGAAGGTGCTTTTAAAACATCCAGAGACCTGGTCCCACTTTCCTTCTCTGTACCCTCCAGATCCTGGATTAATGGGTCTCAGGTGTGTGCTCGGCATAGGAATTACCAGACAATAAGGAAGGAAACAACAGCAACTGCAACAAGACCAACTCCCCAGGTGATGCTAAAGTGCAGTTAGGGAAGAGAGGAACATTTTTATGTGTTTATCAAAACATTGCTTAAATAGAAGTTATCAGTTTTCATGAAGTTGGATACACATTTTATTCTCCTTTGTGAAATGTTATGCATAGGTCCTATTGTCTGATTTCCCTGAAAGTGTACTTAAGATATCTACGATAATTTAGATGTCCTGCTCAATGGTATCTCATCTACAATCATGGTTTTGTTATAACCATTCCTTAGGGCAAAATCATCCATTGCGTCCTACTGAGGGAAAGCCAGTCTCAGTAGAAGAGGTGGTCAGATTTCAGGTGTCATCCAAGTATTCCAATCATTATTTAACAATTAGTTCTCTGGCAGATAATGATAGTTTTCCCTCAATATCTGTTCTCTCTTCTTCTTTAATAATAAATCTTTTGAATGGCTGACTGGGCCCATAATTTCCCAGGACAAAAATGAAATTCCTCAATTTCTTTCACCACTGGTATGGCCATATCATTCAATTCTACCTAACATGATGTAAACCTGGTAGCTCAGATGGTAGAGTCTGCCTGCAATGCAGGTGATCCGGGTTCAATCCCTGGGTCGGGAAGGTCCCCTGGAGAAGGAAATGGGAACCACTCCAGTATTCTTGCCTGGAGAATCCTATGGACAGACGAGCCTGGTGAGTGACAGCCCACGGGGTCGCAGAGTCAGACATTTTCAGGCCGAGTGACTCACTTTAAAGTGACGTGAGCAAAACCTGAGCAGATGTAGTGTGAGCACCTTCTGGGAGCATCCTTAGAGGGAGGAAGCATGCTCTCTTGCCCTTTCCTCTTCCCTTCTGGCTCCTTCCTTCTGGACATGATGCTAGAGCTCATGCCGCCATCTTGGTCAGCAAGGTCACTGCCATGTGGTAGGAATGGCTGAGATCCTAGTCACGGTGGAGACATCACACCTTGTCTACAGGAGAAATAAACCAGGTATTTCTTGCTTCAGCCACTGTTATGCTGTGTTTTTTGTTTCATTATCCTCAAGTTGAACTCATCACCCATTCTGAATTACAGCTGAATGTACTAGTACTGATCAAGGGAGGAGCATATTGAGCAGAGTCCAAGTTCACAGATATGTTTTGAAAATATCAGAGCCCTAAGAAAGCCCATTTGATGCCACTGATATTTTTTCAGAGTCCCTGTGCTTAATCCACTCTCCAGTCTGTTTTAATTATATTTTGGCTTCCCTGGTTGTCTAAATTTTTCCTCTTTCCATCTGATGAATTACAATCAAAGCTGGCAAAACCAAGAGGCAGATGAGGTGATGAAATCTGCTGTATCAAGGACATGAAATTGCTTCTTGATGGGCCTCCAATTTCACTTCCTCAAGGTCCATACCTGTCACATGGGTTCTGAGGACAATATGTCTCAAGAATAAAATTATTACCTAAAAAAGGACTAGGGTTGAAGATGAACAGAAATTCTTTTTCAAGCTAGATTGATCACACGAGTCCTTAAATGGAAGCAAACCACTGAGATTTTAGTGTGTGACATTAGTTATTGCACAGTGGTTTTGACAAATCAGAAAAACTGTGTATGGAAAGCAAAAATATAGACATAGGGACCAATATCTAATGCTGCTAAAGGATGTTGAAATTGTATACAACTGTGGCAGGAAAATGGTCAAATCCCAGGGCATTATCGAATCATTTACTATCATTGAATAGAAATCAAATGTTTGTGATGTGGCAATGGTTAGAGCAACAGCAGAGAGAGGACCAAGCAGTGGTCTTCCGTACCATTCAGGTAGTTATTCAAGCTTTTCACCTCCTTATCTCCTATTGGACCCCACGGGGTTTGGTACACATGATATGCTCAACTAGTATAGAAATACTAGATGACTTAATGTATTACAGAAAGTATCTCAGAATTTATAAAAATATTGAAACCAACAGTGCTCAAGATGAGTAAGAAATCTGTTAAGGCATAAAAAGAGTGACTTATATAAGAGATCATAAAGATTTTACACTCAGTTTGGACAAAGAAAGCTTAAGACATGATAATGGTTTCAGAACATCTTTTGACATGAAGACGTGAACGAAATATTATTAATTAAGATGTGCCACAGATTTCTTGATTTACAACAGATAAAGTAAATTAGAAGGCTGCACATGGTGGAAGAAAAATAAGGAAAGCATTTTACTTTGAATTGAATTTTAAAGTTTAAAGTGATTGATCAAATTATTTAGACAGTGAGTGATTCACAATATTTTGATTGACTCAACCGTGAGGCTGAGGTAAACAGTTCATTACAGAGAATAGAAGACAGCAGAAACAATTTCATTGAATCAGCTGGATATGTGCTCAAGTTTTGCAAATACATGAGAAACAGCAGAGTTCTTCTAATTTTTAGGAAAGTTGGAGTAATGATTAATTAGATCGGGAATTTGTCTCTGTAGTAAAAGGTGATCTTGACAATAGATGGAAATAATGGAGTTTCTATTCTAAGAAACATTTTCCCCAAAGCAATCTTGCCTTTAGTGGGACTAGGTAAGCAAATTTTGAAGTTATTCCCTTTAGATTCCCAAAGAATGGTGAACTTGTGAAAATGAAGAATCTCAGTGTTAAACTCTCAAATAAGGAAGTGACAGGGTAATGGCCTTGATGAAATGCAAACCCATCAATTGTACCTCTGATTTTACTTAACCGAAGTGAGTGGAACTATTTTCTTGCCTACGTCTGCTCAGGCACAGAGAATGTAAAAATTGAGTCAATTATTTAAGTCATATATATTTGAAAATCTGTTTTGGGACCACAATTTAGCTTGACTGCTCTTAAGCAGATTCTCTGCACATTTTTCCTTTAAAATTTTATTCTGCTGTATAACTGAAGGCTGTATATAATGACAAAAAAATGATTTATTTGTTTTTCAAAAGAAACAAAATCAGTGATCATGTTCTGCAATGAGAGATGTGAATTGTTGAATAACTAGCTGCTTAATTTCCTCCATATGAGCAATTGAATAGACAACTTAGCTCTCCCCTCTCCTTTTTAAAACCAAATAATAGGAGTCTTGAATCTAAGCACAGGCACTACTTTGGTCTCACTTTTTTTTTTAAACTCAAATTCTATGATTCTTTGTTTACTCACCATAATACTTTGCCAATATAGTCAGGCTCATTTCAAAGAAACATTAAAGAAAGCTTTCTTTAACAGATATTTCAAACTTGTTCTTTAAAAATAACTTGTAAGGCTCGCTTACCTAATTGAGCAGTCTAAATAATTTGTAGAATTTTCAGATATGTTCTAGGCAATCAATTATTTCTTAGTCTTTACATATTAATGTAATTTTAGAGTAAGCAAGGGAATTTTCTTCCTAGTCCACAGAAACAAGAAAAGTAAAAATATGCCATTAAGCTTGACTACAGATACAAAGTTTTAAAATTCATGGTAGGTCATCAATAGTCTTAAATGTGGTTTAACTCCATATGGTTTCATTGTATGTGAACAATAATTGTGGAAAATGAATGATGATGTTCTTACAGTAATGGAATTATTCATAACTGGAAGTCACTGAGAGATTATCTATTTCAAAGTCATATTCTAATTTTAGATTAACTAAATTAATATTTTATCTTCCTTGGTGGCTCAGTGGTAAAGTATCTACCTGCCAATGCAGGAGACATGAATTTGATCCCTGATCCCTGAAGATCCTCTAGAGAAGGAAATGGCAACCTGCTATAGTATTTTTGCCTGGGAAATCCCATGGACAGAGGAGCCTGGCAGGTTACAGCCCAACTATTACTTTAGATGTACCTTCATCTCAGCAGGATGTACTGTTATGTTTTAGAGAACAACACATATTTAGATAAGCAGTTTTATTGGTCTAGCTCCATCCTATTATCCATAATTTCTTAGAGTATGGCCTATTAAAATTTTTCCATATTTTTATAACTATTTCAATAGCAAAAACTTGGAGCTTACCAGGGATTGCAAACAAGTACCATATTAACCTGGAAATCAAACCTGACCCACCCATTTCAGAGATTGATGCTTTCGAACTGTGGTGTTAGGGAATACTCTTGAGAGTCCGTTGGACTGCAAGGAGATGAAACCAGTCCATCCTAAAGGAAATCAACCCTGAATATTCATTGAAAGCACTGATGCTGAAGCTGAAACTCCGATACTTTGGCCATCTGATGCAGAGAGTCTACTCATTGGAAAAGATCCTGATATTGAGAAAGATTGAAGGCAGGAAGAGAAAAGGGCAACAGAGGATGAGATGGTTGAATGGCATCACCGACTCAATGGATGTGAGTTTGAGCAAACTCTGGGAGATGGTGAAGGACAGGGAAGCCTGGTGTGCTGCAGTCCATGGGGTCGCAAAGAGTCGGATACGACTTAGCCAACGAGCATGCACACTAGGATTCAAACTGAAATTGGTGTGACACCAAGAGAGATCATGTCATTACCTTGCCCTGTCTCTTGCAGTTTAAATAGTCTCTACTCAAGAAACCTTATTAAGTCTCTAAGTCTCTTGTTTAGTCACTCAGTCATGTCCAACTGTTTTGTGTCCCCATGGACTGTAGCCCGCCAGGCTCCTCTGTCCATGGGATTTTCCAGGCCAGAATACTGGAGTGGGTTGCCATGTCCTTCTGCAGGGGATCTTCCAACACAGGGATTGAACCCATGGCTCCTGCGTTGGCAAGCAGATCCTTTACCGCTGCTCTAAGTCTCTATGTGTTCCAAATTCAACAGTAAGATGAATGGGAAGGCATGAAAGTATATTGGACTAGGAAGGTTCTAGAATACAAATTACTCTGTATCCCTTTCTATTGGGGTGGAGTAGTTGTGTTTGCTACATAAATCTGGGAGGTCTTTGCTATCTTGTCTGAGATGGTGGAGCACAGTTTTCCATGGAAGGAGTAGAATGATGAGATTAAGCTGTTATCAGGTGAAACCACCTGCAGTCCCGATTTCAAAATATTTCTGTTTTCAAATGACTTCTCTGGAAGGAAAGGGGCTATAAATCCCCTAAATAAATAATAATAAATGTTCTGGTCTGTGTATGTATCACAGAAAGATTACTTTGGCATGCTGGCACTTAGCAAATGAGAAATGTCAAAACAAATAAACTGCTTAATCCATATTGGATCCTGACAAATTGATTTGGAAATCCTGTTTTTTCCTATCAGGTGCTGCTTCTGAGATGGATTGTTTCACATTTTTTTATGTCGGCTTTGAGGCCTTTGATTCATGCTATTGAGACTAGAAAGGCAATTTAGCAGTTCAGGGAGGTATCTGACAAAATACTTTAAAAAAAGTTTTTATCACTTTTTTCCTGAATTGATATTTTATATCATTCCTGTACAGAGTCATGGTAATATCAACTTTTTGTGCCGGGACAAATACTCTCTTTAAGTATATATCACCATTTCCATCATTTTCCATTTACTGTTATTTCTTTCAGAATAGCTATCAAGCATCAGATTTAAAATTATGCAGAATCCTAGTGACTTTGCTAGTTATCATCATTCAATTCTTAACAAATTATTTTGTTGAAAACAAACTTGTGAGAAACTATTTCCTGCTCTATCAAATAAAGAGTTTCAGGTTAATATTAATGGCCATACTTTTAGTTATTTTTTATATTTTTCTGTTTTTTTTCTTCTTTTTATTTTTTAATAAATTTATTTTAATTGGGGGCTAATTACTTTAAAATATTGTAGTAGTTCTTGCCATACATTGACACGAATCAGCCATGGGTTCACATGCATTCCCCATCCCGAACCCCTCTCCCACCCCCCTCCCCATCCTATCCCTCCGGGCCATCCCAATGCCCCAGCCCCGAGCATCCGTCCCATGCATAGAACATGGAATGGCGTTCCGCTTCACATATGACATTATACATGTTTCAATGCTATTGTCCCAGAATGTCCCACCCTCACCTTCTTCCTCAGAGTCCACAAGACTGTTCTATGCATCTGTGTCTCTTATTCTGTCTCGCATATAGGGTTACCGTTACCATCTTTCAAATTCCATATATATGCATTAGTATACTGTATTGGTGCTTTTCTTTCTGGCTCACTTCACTCTGTATAATGGGCTCCAGTTTCACCCATCTCAATAGAACCGATTCAAATGTATTTTTTTTAATGGCTGAGTAATATTCCATTGTGTATATGTACCACATCTTCCTTATCCATTTGTCTGCTGATGGACATCTAGGTTGCTTCCATGTCCTGGCTATTGTAAACAGCGCTGCGATGAACATTGGGGTACACGCGTCTCTTTCAATTCTGGTTTCCTCGGTGTGTATGCCCAGCAGTGAGATTGCTGGGTCATATGGCAGTTCTATTCCCAGTTTTTTAAGGAATCTCCACACTGTTCTCCATAGTGGCTGTACTAGTTTGCATTCCCACCAACAGTGTAAGAGGGTTCCCTTTTCTCCACACCCTCTCCAGCATTTATTGCTTGTAGACTTTTGGATAGCAGCCATTCTGACTGGTGTGTAATGATACCTCATTGTGGTTTTGATTTACATTTCTCTAATAATGTTGAGCATCTTTTCATGTGTTTGTTAGCCATCTGTATGTCTTCTTTGGAGAAATGTCTGTTTAGTTCTTTGGCCCATTTTTTGATTGGGTCGTTTATTTTTCTGGAATTCAGCTGCAGGAGTTGCTTGGATATTTTTGAGATTAATTGTTTGTCTGTTGCTTCGTTTGCTATTATTTTCTCCCATTCTGAAGGCTGTTTTTTCACCTTGCTCATAGTTTCCTTTGTTGTGCAAAAGCTTTTAATTTTAATTAGGTCCCATTTGTTTATTTTTGTTTTTATTTCCAATATTCTGGGAGGATCACTGTCTTATAAAGTTAATATATAAAGCACATAAGTATGTAAAACATATCCTGTTTGTCAATAAATCCCCACCAGAAACTCACAACAACACACTAATGTTGCTGCTATTACTAGCTGTATATTAGAGTTGAGGAAACATACAGCAAGTTTAATAAACTTGCCCCAAAGTCATAGGTGATTAGTGATAGCATCTAGATTTGATAGCACCAAGGTCATTCGATTAGAAACTTTGTGGTATATTTCCTTAATACAAGAAGGAAGGAATCTCTAAATTCTTTCTTGCAAGGAAGACACAATTTAAACAATTATATTCCTTTTGTTTTTTTTTTGTAAATTTAATCCATTGTGAGGGCTTTCCAGGTGGCACCAGTGGTAAAGAATCGACCTGCCAATATAAGAAATGTGAGAAGTGAAGTTTCGATCCCTGGGTTGGGAAGAGCCCCTAGAGTTAGGAAGTAGCTACTCACTCCTGTATTCTTGCCTGGAAAATCCCATGGACAGAGGAGGCTGGCGGGCTACAGTCCCTGGGTTTGCAAAGAGTCAGACACCACTGAGTATGCATGCAATCAGTTATAAAGCACCAAGCATCATGTTAACCTATTATACTTTCCCTCCAGCTTCAGAGAAGGCTCCGCTCCCTCTGCTGTGTCCCTAACTGGGAGGAGTCCTGAGATGGATACACCACCAGGCAAAGCCCTCACAGCAACATCCCATGGGAAGAGAGGACCACCAACGACAACGTGAGGAACAGTAAGAAAAATGCTCTCTTCCAGAGGTTGTAAATTGCTGACCACAAGCCAAATAGGGTACATAAATATATCTTGGCAGCTGAGCACTTAAACTTTAAAAAAAAATTATTTATTTATTTTAACTGGAGGATAATTTCTTTACAATATTGTGATGGTTTTTGCCATACACCAGGATGAATTGGCTGTAGGTACGTGTCCCCCCTCCCGAACCCCCCCTCCTTCCCCACCCCATCCTTCCAGGTTGTCCCAGGGCACTGGGTTTGGGTGCCCTGCTTCATGCATTGAACTCACCCTAGTTATCTGTTTGACATATGGTTATGTAAATGTTTCAGTGCTATTCTCCCAAGTCATCCCACCCTTTCCTTCTCCCACTGAGTCCAAAAGTCTGATCTTTACGTCTTGTGTCTCCTTTGCTGCCCTGTATGTGGGATCATCGGTACCATCTTTCTAGATTTCATACATATGTGTTAATGTATGGTATTTGAAAATTAACTGCCGATGTTTAAAAACTGGAAGGTTTCACACACACTCCGGTCTCTTCCTCCTCATGAAATAGAAGAGTTGGCAACGCCAGGCTTCTATCCACACCTGCTGGTGGTGGATTGGAGCAACAGGTAGCCGCCCTGTTTGGGGGGGTCATTCATCCTCCAGTTCACCACCCAGTCCCCACGATGTGTCACTTTTGCAAGTCACTCATTTTGTGTATTAAGGGAACAATCACTGGTTTTGAGTTTGTGACTTCTGCCTATATAAAGCTATTTGCTCTCAATTCTTCTGATGCATAAATCTGAGTTTACAGAAGTTTTGTTCTGTACCGATGGTGTCGCCTCACCTTGCTTAGTATCCTCAAGACAACTTTGGTAAAAATCTACGCTAGCGTACAAGGCTTTGGGAACTAGATTTGCATCTCTTCTGAGTGATCTTTAAGGATGAAGCAAAATGCTTTCCAGGCTGCGGAGGTTAAGGGGTATTTTCTGTATTAGTGGTCTCTGAGCCCTAATTCAACCTGCTGAAAATATTAACCATTGCAGCAAATATCTTTTCCTAGACTTTTAGCCAGTTTTCTTCCTAAGGGATTTGAGGGGCTTATAACATTGAATATCATGGAAAGAAGGACAGCTTGGTTGAATAATAGGATCAGAGGGAGTGCCTGTTTCCAGACAGTAGAGTCGTGTTCTTATTTATAACTAATTATTGACTTGAGCTTCATGTTTCCTGGCAGCTATAGACAAAAGGAAAAGTTTGGGGTTTTAAAGCTAGTTTTTCCTGACAAAATAAGTCCTAGAAGTTCATCCAAAGACAAAATTGAATCTGAAACTAGAGCTGGCAGGTATATAGTACCGAAGGCCATCTACCTAGCTCACTGGGTTGTGTTACATACAGGGACTGTGTACTGTGTTCATCAGAAATTTAAAACTATGTTCGTACAAAACCTGCACACTGATGCATACAGCAGCTTTATTATAGTTGCCAAAACTTGGAAGCAACCATGTCCTCCCATAGGTGAATGGATAAATAAACTGGAAGAGACTAAACAGAAGCCTCCAACAGGGTCTTTAAATTCATAGATATGGAAAATGTTTCTTAACTGTCCCAAGATAAAACAAAAAAACATGTGCTTGTTAGGCTACTGGGGGATTTGGGTCACATGGTTGTTTGGTCACTCAGTCATTTCTGACTGTTTAGCAAACCCATGGGCTATAGCCCACCAGGCTCCTCTCTCTGTCCATGGAATTTTCCAGGCAAGAATACTGGAGTGGGGGGCCGTTTCCTCCTCCATGGGATCTTCCTGACCCAGGGATCGAGCTCAAGTCTTCTGCGTCTCCTGCCTTGTGGGTGGGTTCTTTACCACCGAGCCACCTGGGAAGCCTGTGTCTACTCCCAGTGTGAGGCTGACTGAGGCCATAGGATCCTCCTTGGCTGTCCCTGGGCAATTTTCTCTCTGTCTCTTAGGCAATGTGTTCACCCCACTGGGCGTTTCTCTTGCATCAGACAGGCTGAGGAGCCTGCTGAGAACGAGGCCGGCCCGCCAGCTCCTTAGCTTTACCTGATCAAAGCAGACGGGGGAGCGGTAAGCAGCAACTGAATTCCTTTAAGACCTGCCTTGCTAAGAGAAAAGTTGGTTTGTTGTGGTTTGTACTCAGCTGGCATAAAAGGAATTGCAGGATCTGAAGTAATGATATCCTGTTGTGCTTTGTCCAAAGAAATCTCAGGAAATAATTTATGACCCTTTGCTATTTTTTCCCCTCTTAAAATTAAACTTGTGGAGATCAGCTCTGTTAGGCTTTAACCTAAACCTGGCCTCCTGCCACTTTCTTTTCTCAGACTTGGAAACTCAAAAGATGATGTCAATTTGTTGGTTGTCAGTCTTGGATGTCTTCTCACGGGGACTGGGTGGCCTTGGATGAAAGGCAACGACCAGGTTTTAGGTTATATTTTGAGCTCTTTTTCAGGCTGGGCGTTTTGTCTTCATAAGAGGGAATTTTAGGTGAACGTTTTGCTTGATTCCTAGGAACTGTTCTTGAATGTGGAGCTGCCAGTGGGGTAGAGAGGCAATTTTATTTGAGAGTGTTTGGCACACTCTTAATGAGCTGAGAAGGAAATAATGAGGCATCCTTACACACTTGTCAGGCTGCACAGGTTGCCTACCAAGCTGACTCCATAGGCTGATGTCACGAATAAAAAATACGTAAAGCAATGCCCTCTGGCAGAGGGAGAAACACACTTAAGTGCCAACCAAAGGCCACCAGCTAAACTGAAAGACAAAGAAATGCAGAGGTTAATCTACGGTGCCCTGGTTGTATGTGGAACCAGGTTGTTTTATCTGTCAGCCAAGGAAGTCAGGGGATGGGGTGGCTCAAGGAGAAGGGAGGTGCCAAGGGGCTGGATGAGGTTCCCGGATTGTTGTGGCAACAGAAACTGCTGAGTTTATGCCAGACCCTTGAGCCTCCGGCAGAACTTAGTGGTCAGAGTCTGAGAAGAAAAACGTGCCAATTGTGGAGGGTGGGGTTGGCAGGGGAGGCTTGGGGGGGGCGGGCTCAGCTGTCAGAAAATGCCTTGAATCAGCTTTCTCTCCTTCTCTCTTCCAATGGAGGTAAAATTAGAGGAACACATGTACGCCCATGGCGGATTCATGTCAATGTATGCCAAAACCGTTACAATATTGTAAAGTAAAAAAATAGATAAATAAAGAAATTAAAAAAATAAAATACAACAACCAAATTTTACTATTACCTGTGTGTTTCATAGTCAACTTGTAGCTGTGGAAATATTTACAGCTGGTTGCTTCTACTGGAGATGGCCCTGTGCCAGTCGTATGCTTAATATCACCAAATAATTCTTGCTTTATCTCTGGGCAGGGCTCAGTTCTACCCACGAAACTTTAGTTAAAATAACGTGGAATAGTGCTGCACAAGTGTTCTTTCTTTCAGGCCCAGAGTTTGGGTTTAAGGATGTGAATCTCTGTTTTAATGCAATATCAAGAATTTAAAACTTAGACATTTGCCAGCATGGATGCTCATTCATTTTGTGCAGCTGTGAGATGAGAAGTTAAATTTCCTACTGGAGGAAAGTTATGTACCCCTCCCCTCCCCTGCCCCTTGAGCTATAACTTATTTATCAAGTGTGCATGCGTGCTAAGTCGCTTCAGTCACGTCCGACTCCTTGAGACCCCATGGACTGTAGAACCACTGGGTTCCTCTGTGCATGAACTTCTCCAGGCAAGAATATTGGAGTGTTTTGCCATTTCCTTCTCAGCTAAATAGAATGACTCCTTCCTGACCTTCAACTGGCTCAGTTGGGTATATGTGTGTATGTTGTATTCTTTTTCAGATTCTTCTCCTTATAGGTTATTACAAAAAACTGAGTATAGTTCCCTGTGGTATACAGTAGGTCTTTATTAGTTAACTATTTTATATATAGTAAGTAGTGTGTATATGCTAATCCCAGACTCTTAATTTATCCCTCCCATCCCTTTCCCCTTTGGTAACCATAACGTTGTTTTCTGTGAGTTTATTTGTTTTATAAATAAGTTCTTTGTAGCCTTTTTGTTTGTTTGTTTCCATATATAAGCAATAACAAATGACACATGTTTTTTTCTATCTGACTTCACTTAGTATGAGAAACTCTAGATCCATCCTTGTTGCTGCAAAGGGCATTGTTTCATTTTAATCAAAACCAAACTGGATTTGTCATCCTCCCCACTAGGCTTGCCTGGTGGCTCAGGTGGTAAAGCGTCTGTCTGCAGTGCAGGAGACCCGGGTTCAATCCCTGGATTGGGAAGATCTCCTGGAGAAGGGAATGGCAACCCACTCCTGTATTCTCGCCTGGAAAATCCCATGGACAGAGGAGCCTGGTGGGCTACAGTTGATGGGGTTGCAAAGACACCACTTTCACTTTCACTTGTTCTACCCGCACAAACACCAGCTGTAAATTAACCAAACAACTTACCTCTCAACGACTAGTTTAGACGCCCATCTTCCTGATGGGCATGTTCCTAAAATGCTCTTTATTTCTAATTAATTCATTAATCAATCCGCTCATCAATTAATTAAATCATCTGCTTCTTGAATTTGTACTATTTTACCTTAATGTTCCTTTATTTTTCAGGGCTGAGGCACTGTTCTCAGGCACCAGTGAGAGGCGGCCACCCAGACCCTCACTTTTCCTTTAAAATTCAGCTCAGAGTAGGATTCTCGGTGGCGCCTCCCGGGCCTTCTTCTGACTTAGGCTCAGCTGGGCGCTCCTGGCCTGTGCTCTCGCTTCGCTGCTATGAATTGTCGTCAGGCTGCTCTGCCCAGCTCGTTACTGGTGGTTTGCTTATATTATCGCAGAAGCCTGAGACTTCAGATTCGGGCAGGCTGTTCCGGCTGGACACATGGCTGGGGCTCAGAATTAAATTCTGGATTTGTGAGGGCAGGAATGGATGAAGAAGTGTTTGGACGACCTTTTTGCCCCCCTATTTTAGTGGCTCAAAAACTGCAGTGTTCTTAATGACCCATTTATATAGGTTTCCAGATAACCAGCTATAAAAGCGCTATTTGATCATGGGGTCGGGGCGGGGGCAGGGGCAGATTAGATGCTCTGTTAAAACTTCCTCTCAATTCCCTTCTGGTAATACATCCATGGACATGAAGGGTTATCTGAGGGGATGAGGCCAGCGAAAGGTCTAATGCAATCTTGGGCTGCATTAATTGAAAAATGGTACCCTGTTCACGGAAGAGAATAGGCTCCTTGCACTCAGCACAGCTAAACCCACAGCAGCAAACTCTGATTCATTCTCTGTGTCTTACTGAAACAGGAGAGTCTCTCTCCGACATCTCTGTGAGAGGTCAGTGGGTAATGATCCTGGTCTTACATAAGCGATGGTTGAAGGTGCCGTGGATGTTCAGTGGGGGAAAAAGAGCCGTCAACCCAGAAACAAGGCTTCCTATGTTTGAGGTCTGTTATATGGAGGAGGAATTAAAACTTAACCCCATTCAGCTTTTAGACCTAGGCTTTGGGAGCAGAAATTACCCACAGAGAAGATTTCAGCTAATTAAAACAAAGAGTGTTTTAAAAATTGGAACGGGCTCCCTTTCCTATTACTAAGCTCCTCAGTGCTCACGGTGTACAAGAGGAATGATTTCTACAGGGCAGGTAGCTGATCTTTTCAACCTCTTTCAGATCTAAGAGTCTACTTTTTCAAGATGGTGACCTTATTTTTTCTCATTTCCAAAGAGGATTCAAGAAGAAATGGAATTTAAGTACATTAGGACAGTTTAGGTAGCAAGACAAAAGAAATTCCTGAGGACAATGATATTCATGAGTAGGATCATCACAAGTTTTACAAAATCTCAATTGTAGATTAACTTGAAAAATAATTTGCCCAGTCATTGATGAACACAATTTAGTTACTTGTGTTCAAAATCAAGGAGAAAAATATAGACAGGCTCTTACTACCTCTGACTCATGGTTTAATTGACCTATATAATGTCTTTCACCATAGCAAGGTATTTTTGAGTATGGGAATATTTTAAATAAGAAAAACAAGAACAACGATAAACAAACAAAAAAACCCAGAAAGGGCAGTGGTGAGATTCCTGGGTTATTCATTCATCAATTGTCCTGCTATTTAAGTAAGTTGAAAAACTTGACTAGCAACTCTCAGAATGCAAAACTACCGCTTTTTTTGGAAAATTATTCTTGTTCTGAAAAACTCAGGTAGTCTTTCATTTTTTGTCTTAATTTTTTATTGCCAAACATTTAAATTTTTTAAATGTCTGAAGGTTATCTCTTTTAACAAATTTTTATCCTGTGTGTGACATTTATGCCAAGTTTTATTTTAACAAATCAGCAAATATATCATTTATTTTGGTCTTGAGATATGAAGTTCTAATTGCTATTATTTTTTATAGGTTATCTATACTGTCTTTGCTTACTGCATGCATATAAATTCCATTATCATTAATAAGGATGATCCAGTGAAAGCATACACTCATTAGTGTATAATGTGCTTCTCAAGGTTATTCTAAGGTGTAAGAATTTAATGAGCACTTAATGAGAATTCTAGTATCACTGATTAAGAATATCTATCATGTTTGTGATATAGATACCACCATCTAACACTGAGAGGCTAGTAAAAAGAATAAGTCCCAAATAGCTTCTTTTATTAATCACATATGCGAAAGGCACTTTGTGATCACAAAGTTATGACCTTTAATTTAGTCCATTAATACTTGAAATCTGCTAATCTCATAAGTAATTCATCACAATTTAAATTTTCATGCAGTTTATGATACTTTTATGATAAATAATATCATACAAGACTGGAAAAAGCTAGGGTCATGTTTTAAAATAGAACTTTTGCATCTTAAAATAAGTGCCTGCTTAAAACTGAGTTGAATTTTTTATTGTTGCTTTGAAAAACAGCCTAAAATGGAGGAATCAAAAGTCTGTAAATATAGTGTGAATGAGGTTAGTCTAGATAATTCAGACCAACCTTGTCATCTCTCTATTAACATAGATTCTTAGTTGTAAGGACAAGAACAGCATTTCTAATTGTGGAAGATATTCTGGAAAATGATTGATTTGAACCATTGAGTCTACAGTTGACCCTTGAACAAAGATGGGGTTTAGTCAGAAATCTGAGTATAACTCGTAGTTAGTCTGTTGAACCGGTCACCCCTCTGTAAGCATGGTTCCACGCCCAGGTATTCAACCAACCATGGGATTGTATAGTGCTATAGTATTTACCTTTGGGAAAAAAATCCACGTATAAGTGGACCCATGTGATTCAAATCCATTTGTTCAAGGGTCAACAGTATTTCATTTGCAAGGTTCACAAAAGTCAGATACAATATAAGGAGGAATTATTTAAACAGGCTTCCCAGCAACTTATATATTTTCAGTTAAACAACATTTTTGATGTTTCCACAGACTCTGTACCACAGTAATGCTTCCCATGGTAGCTGCTTTGTTTTGAAGCACTTATGGAAAAGTTTCTTTCCCATGGAGCTGATAGGTTAATGAGTGTCCTCCTACAGTTATGGAATGGTGGTTGTAATGATCACACGAGGTAACATACATAAATGTGCCTTAAAGTCATAAAAGGCTTTATAGGTTTGTAATTTGTTTTTGTTGGATGTCAGTGAAAATGGTCTGTAAAGTCACTAGCTTCTGGATGGGAATTCGGTAGGTGCAACAGACGTGTGAAATGATCAGCGTCCAAGAAATGGGGTTCCAGCGCTTGCTCCAGCTCTGGCTCCCCCGTCTCTGCTTCTCTCCTTAACTCTGTCTTCTCTCTCTCTCTCTCACACTCATACACACATTTCAACTGATTGCATTTTATGCACATTTCCTGTAAGTAAATCTAAATCCCATGTAGATTGAATTCCTTAGTTAGAAAAATATAATGCTCTCTCTCAAATTGACACCTGGTAGATTTCTTAGCCCATAAAGATAAAGAGAGAAGTACATGGGACCTTATAACAGGTTCCTTGGAAAGTGGAATCTGGGAAATTAAACTTAAAATGAGTGGCTATCATGGTAAGAACTGAATAGCTCTGCTATATCCTTTCCAGAGCCCAAAGAGAAGAACAAATCAAGGAGGGGAGTTCTCTGGTCCAACATTTAGGGTAGGAAAAGCAAAATCTAAAGTAACTCATGGGACAGCCACATATGAAACAAATTGTTAACAGATCTGTACAGGCATAACAATTTTATTTATGAAAACTTGAGTATCACACAAATAAGTGAGCCATAGAATGAATCATGGAATCCCACTGATAATCATCCAATTTATCTTCGGTAAATATACTTTACCTCCTTTACAAGAATGAGAGACTTCTGGTACATCCATTACGGTGGTAAAACCTTAGGTTACTTTGGTCCCATCTTTCCTTCTCTTGTCCTCTGTCTGGAAGAGGATATACTAAGTAGCAAATAGTTTAAAGATGAAAAACAGAGGAAGAAAAGCAAGGAGCCTAAATGAACTATACTCTAGATCATTACCAGCTCTAATGGATTTGGTATGAATTTCAAAACATATAGGATTCGGTACATCTCTCAGGTTGATATATACCTAAAACATTCCTATCTCTAGCCTATTTTAACATCTCTTCAGTTAAACAGATGAATACTGCTTAATATCAATGTGTTGGAGAAATAAAGTTACTTTTGAGCCTGATATCATCCTTGCTTATTAAAACCACTTAATAGTGGTTCTTTTTTGCTATAATTTATATATCAAAAGCATATAGAGCATGAACATATGGCTCAGTAAATGTTCCCAAAGCTTACCCACCACCTAAGTAGGCAAATAGCAACCCAATAAATATGAGTGGAGATGCCTTAAATAAAGTCACAGGACCTTCTTCCCCACAACAAGGGTAACACCACTCTTCTCTCCAAATAACACCATGATTCCTTTTAAAATCAAAGAACAATAAGATTTACTGAGGAAGTTGATCTAGATAAGCCCATGGCTGAAGAAATGCAAGAGTTAACTGTGAAACTTTCCCAGTCAGTGACTTTTATAGCTGATAATACTCTCTGTTCCCCTGCTTGGTCATTCACACTATCTTTAATAGTTCTGAGTGTTTGGCATCTTGCCCTCAAAATGTTACGGAAATCATATCCAGATTTTTTGAAAGCAAATCTGTTAGTATCAGCATTTTTCTGAAAATGTCTCAAAGAAATGACTCAGTCACAATTTTAAAACTTAATGTGTTTGGAGGAGGGTGAGGACTTTAAAAACACTAATTTGTGGACCGGGTGCAGTGGGATCTCTTCTGTGAAGCAAGAGGTATGGGTCAAAATTTTGACCTCTGTGACTTGGGGGATTATTTCCCTGCTAGCAAGACTGGACGGTCCAAGCTGTTAAGAGAATTCATAAAGTGGAGGGGGTAAGATGAAAATCTCAGTCTTTGCAGAAGTTCTGGTTTCCTGTTAAACTCAGTGAAATGAGAAAATCATGATATTCGTGGAAGATGCATGGCAGAGAGGACTAGTGAAAATCATTCATTATGGCCTTTTCTTAATTCTTTGCAGGTATATACCCTGATTCTACATCAATGCTTTTGTAAGATCCTGTTTGCTTTTAATGGAGGAAAATATTTTCTTTTGTAAGCCACTGCCAGAATTACATGATTTCTGCTTAATGACATAATAATCAACTCATAAGTGAAAAAAAGTATATAACTGAATCATTTCGGTGTATACCTGAAACTATATGTAGATCTCCGGGTTGAGAAGATCCCCTGGAGAAGGAAATGACAACCCACTCCAGTATTCTTGCCTGGAGAATCCCATGGACAGAGGAGCCTGGTGGACTACATTCCATGGAGTTGCAAGAGTCAGACATGACTTAGCGACTAGACCACCACCACCACCACCACCACCACCACACTCACACATGCACGCACACACACACACACACACACATATATAGATATATAAACTATATATGTGTATATATAAACTATATATGTATATATATAAACTATATATGTATATATATATAAACTATATAGGTATATATAACCGAGTCACTTTACAGCACACCTGAAACTAAAAGAACACTGAAAAGCTATACTTCAATTTAAAAAAATAAATAAAATTGAAAACCAAAATCAGTTGACTTCTTGCATTTAACTCTTCTTCTCTTGCTTATTGATTAAAAAAAAATATTTGGACTGGGTAATTCTTAAAGAAATTTGTCAGTGTCCAACATTTAGCTAATGTGGTTTGTTCCCATACTTGGGTAACTTCTAAAACATTTTGCAGCTGCATAAACACATATATGTAATAAAACCAAACATAAGTACAAACATAGTGAGAGCAGCAGAGGCAGACCAGTAGGAGTTGGCCCACAGAAAGGCATGCAGAGGAGTTTGTTTAATAAACTAATAAAGTTGGGCTAAATGCTCTGTTTTTTCCTTTGAAAAAATTAAACAAGAAAAGACTCTTAGTTACAAGATTTTTCCTGTCCCTGAGACCATCTAGCTAATGAGAGATGTTCTCTGCTAGTGTTCAGTGAGGGCTCTAGTAACTACAAACATCTTCGTGGTGTTCTGTCTTATCCGTGTGTTTTAAGTGTGTTTGTTGAGCATTCACACTAATTTTTGAAGGAGATACTATTATTTGCTTTACACAGAGGAGGAAATGGAACTTTCGATAGCTTTTGCAATTTACACAAAGTTACAGAAGCTGTAGGCAGAGTACCAGAAAATTGAACCCAAGTTTTCCTGAGATCAAAGTGCATGATTTGCCCTCTACATCTTTCTGCTTTTCAATCTACAGCTTTTTCTTTTTTAAGAGAAAAAATTCTTAACCATTTTTAACTGAACCATTGTGTAGTTTAGTGGTGTTAAATTCATTCACAATGTTGCGTGACCATCACTACCATCCATTTACGTAGCTTCATTTTGTGGAATGGAAGCTCTATACCCATTCAACAATAACCCCTAGTCCCTGGGGACCACCATTTTACTTTCTGTCTCTATAATTTTGACTACTCTAAGCATCTCATATAAATAGAATCACGCAATGTTTGTCCCTTTGTGAGTGACTTATTTCACTTAGCACAGTATCCTCAAGGTTCATGCACGTCATAGCATATGTCAGAATTTCCTTTGGGAGCTGTTTAATATTTACAGTGTACATACACTGCATTTTGCTTGTTCTTTCATCTGTTGATGAACACTTGGGCTGCTCCCGCATTTTAACTATTGTAGATAATGCTGTTAGGAACATGAATGTAGAGATAGCTCATTGAGACCCTGCTTTAAATTCTCTTGGGTATATATCCAGAAACAGAATTGCTGGATTACATGGTATTTCTATTTTCAATTTTTTGAAGACCTGCCATACCGTTTTCCATAGTGTACATTTTATATTCCCCTCAGTAGGGCACGAGGGTTCTGATTCTCTACATCCTCACCAAGCACTTAGTTTCTGTTTTGTTTTTGGTTGTAGCTATCCTAATTGTTATGAGATGGTATCTCGTCGTAGCTTTTGATTTGCATTTTCCTGATAATTAGGGATCTGAAGCTTCTTTTCATCTGTTTATTGACCATTTGTATATCTTCTTTAGAGAAATGCCTGTTCAAATCCTTTGCCTGATTTTTAATTGGCTTGTTTGTTTTTCTGGTGTGTTGTGTTTAGAAAATCTCATTTTATTCTGGGATTAATCCCTTATTAGATATGCAACTTGCAATATTTTCTTCTATTCTATGGGTTGCTTTTTCTACTCTAATGGTGTCTTCTGAAGCATAAAAATTTTAAAGTTTGCATGAAGTTCAATTTGTCTTTGTTTGTTATGCTGCATGTGCCTTTGGGATCAATATCCAAGAAGTCATGGCTAAATCCAATGGTGTGAAACTTTTGTCTCGTTTGTTCTTCTAACAGTTTTATACCTTTAGGTCTTACATTTAATCATTAGATCGGTTCTGAGTTAATTTTTGTGTGTGATATTATTCTTTTGCATGTTGGTATCCAGTTTTCCCAGCATTGTTTATTGAAAAGGCTGTCCTTTCCTCATTGAATGATCATGGCACCCTTGTCAAACTCATTATTTGTGGGCTCTTTATTCTAATCCACTCTTCTCTATTTCTGTCTTTATGCCCGTAACTCCTTGTTTTGATGACTGTAGCTTTGTAGTAAGTTTTGAAACCAGAAAGTCTGAGCCCTCCAGCATTGTTCTTTTCCAAGATTGCTTTGGCTACTCAGGGTCCCTTGAGATTCCATATGAATTTTAGGGTGGGTGTTGCTGTTTCTGCAAAAAAAAGTCTCTGAAATTTTGATAAGGGTTATATTGAATCTATAGCTTGCTTAAAGGTAGTATTGACATCTTAATACTGAGTCGTCTAATCCATGAGCATGGTATGTGCTTCTTAAATTTATGTTTTCATCAATTTTTTTAAAGCAATGTTTCATAGTTTTCATTGCACAAATCTTTCGCCTCCTTGGTTAAGTTCGTTCCTAAGTATTTTATTATTTTTTATCCTTAGAAATTGAATTATCTCTATGATTTCTTTTTCATATTTTGTGTAGTCAGTGTTCAGACATGCAATTGATTTGTGAATGTTAACTTTGCATGCTGCTACCTTGCTTTGCAGGTTTGCTCCCTGGATCAGAAAGAGCCTCTGGAAGAGGGCAGTGCAACCCATTCTGGTATTCTTGCCTGGGCAATCCCATGGACAGAGGAACCTAGCGGACTCCAGTCCATGGGGTCGCAAAGAGTTGGACGCTACTGAAGCGACTTAGCATGTACACACTTTGTTGAGCTAGTTCTAACAGTTCTGTGTGTGTGTGTGTGTGTGTGTGTGTGTGTGTGTGTGTATGTGTGTAATCTTTAAGGTTTTCCCCTCAGAGGATCATATCAACTGCATACAGAGATCATTTTATTTTTTCTTTTCCAAA
The DNA here is from genome assembly GCA_024291935.2 of Okapia johnstoni. Classification (NCBI taxonomy): domain Eukaryota; kingdom Metazoa; phylum Chordata; class Mammalia; order Artiodactyla; family Giraffidae; genus Okapia; species Okapia johnstoni. The sequence continues at coordinate 7,245,008 of CM044321.1, read as the reverse complement.
CTGGATGTCTTTTATTACTTCACCATGGAAGTTTCCAGCCTTTAATAGACTCCAGAGTTCCAAAATAGTTATCGTGGACAGATTCTGCCAGGGCAATCGTCATCTAGGTGGGAAGATAAATTCCAGGTGGTTCCTACTCTGCTATTTTCTAGAACCCTCCTCAATGTACAGTTTTTATACCTTCAATTGTGTGAAAGTTGTGGTTATTCTTATAAGTTGACTTATTCAGGCTCTAGTGAAAGTGTAGTTGCTTTAATATCATTAGCTATGTCAGCTATGGACTTTTTTCCAACAATGTATCTGAGATCAAAAAATCTAGTCAATGTATTGTCAGAAGGAATAGCTGCAGTATTCCAGATAGTTCTTGGAACACCTAGGTGGGCAAGGGATTGCATAGATGTTACATTTTAGTCATTCATCTTGTAAAGGTTAAAAATCTGGTTAAACAAGTTGAAAGTATGGAGAAATGTAACAATAAAATACTAAAATAATACTTAAATACAAAGACTAGAAGAACTATCAAAAAGCAGTATAAAATAAATTGATAAATGAATAATACAGGTGTAACTGCTAGAAGATTCCAAAGGAGGGAGACATCACTTTTATGTAGCTAATTGTGAAAGGGCTTCCTGAAGGTGGCAGAATTTTTAGAGTCCCATCTCCAAATCTTTGCTAAGACTGTTTTTGTTTTTTATTTTTTTCATTTATGTAAATTCTGACAGAAAAATCCATGATGAATCCTAGATTTTATGGAATGATATTCAGAATACTGGTCTATGCATTCAAGTGACCTTTTAGGAGAGTTATAAATGAAACTAGGATGCATTGAGTTTTGTGTGTGCATGTGTATGAGAGAGAGAAAGACTTGGAAGTTTCAAATATTATGAGATTATAGACACAGTAAAAAGTGAAAAGTGTCAGTTGCTCTGCATGTCTGGTTCTTTGCAGCCCCATGGACTATAGCCTGCCATACTCCTCTGTCCTTGGGATTCTCCAGGCAAGAATACTGAAGTGGGTTGCCATATCCTTCTCCAGGGGGTCTTCCTCACCCAGGGACTGAACCCAGGTCTCTTGCATTGCAGGTGAGTTCTTTACTATCTGAGCCACCAGGGAAGTCCCAGACACACCAGAAAAAAATCATAATATTTAGCAGTTTTCAGACATGAATAAATCCAAAAGCTACCCTTTGGGAAGTAGTGGAATAGAATTTTCCTCAGTGAATAGCTGAGAAAATTAAAGAATATAAGCAGAAACCAATTTCTCATGTATGCCCATGAAGGCTGAAAAAAGCAGTCTGAAATTTAGTTCTTGATTTAATACCTTGAACTTGAAATGGGCTGGGCACTCAGTAGGCATGTTGTTCCTATAAAACCCACCTCAGCCTTTGCTTAGTCGCCTTTGGTATGATGTATTTCATTTTTCTGTTATAATGAGAGTAGCACATTTTGATCCACTTTGCTTAATAAAGTGAGCAGCTATTTCATAGGTTAATTCCCATGCTGTTAACACCTCATAAATTAAAGTATATTTAGGATGAGATCACCTTGCTTGATTAGTTCTCACCTCTTTTCCAAACCATGCTTGAACGCCTTTATCAGACAGGCGTCTGAAAATTCACCTTCTTACCTTTTTAAAGTTTCTGCTACTCAGAGCTGGTAGCAGATTGAGGCCACAATGGATTAAAAAAAAATTAATCCGACATTTAAATAGTTTTTTCAGAAGTTTTCCTTTCACGTGGAGCCATATGTAACTTGTTTGACTGCATTTTTCTTTTGAGGGGAGATTTCCAGAATAAAGTGAAGAAAATGAGAAAACTAGTGGGTCGGCCAGATGAATTCAGTGGGCCCCAAGATGTCCTGTTGGGGGAGAAAAATGACCAGAAATGGAAGATTCATTGTTCTTTTAAGTTTTTATTGAATTTGTTATAATGTTGATTCTGCTTTATGCTTTGGTGTTTTGGCTATGAGGTATACGGGATCTTAGTTCCCTGACTAGAGATGGAACCCACACCCTCTGCACTGAGAGGCAAAGTCTTAACCACTGAACCACCAAGAAAGTCCCAGGAAACTCATTTTGAATAAAAGTCTAAACAGAAGCATTGGTGTTTCTTTTAATGTTGTCAGAAAGAAATAAGAGAATAGATATAAGTATGAATTTCAAATTTACTTCCTTTCCTTCAGGTTAGACAAATCTCATTTATCCCTGATGGCTCAGTGTCTCCAATGCTGGAGACTAGAGGTCAATCCCTGGGTCCTGGAAGATCCCCTGGAGGAGGACATGGCATCCCACTCCAGGATTCTTGTCTGGAGAATCCCATGGACAGAGGAGCCTGGTGGGCTATAGTCCATGGGGTGACAAAGAGTTGGACACGACAGAGCAGTTAAAACTGGGCATTCATGAAGATGCCATTCGCCATTTCTCTTCTTTCTGTTTCTCTTCTGAGAGTCATTTGGTTGCTGTGTTCCTCCCTCCAACACAAGAGGGCTTTAGGGACATCCTGATAACTTAGGATCTATGAGGTTCTCAGATGGATATATTTGTCATGAACATCAAGGATCTGCCCTGTAAGGACAGGTTCAGCCATCATCATTCTTCTTATTCATAATTGAGTTGTAAGTTCTGTGAGGGACCATGTTATACACACTCTTGCGTGCGTCGTCTTTCTACAGTGTCTTTAGCAGAGGTTGGGCCCATAATAGAAGTATTTGAGTAAACAAATTATTTTAAAAAAACTGTATGTTTTTAATTTTGCAAAATAAGTAAATATTTGGAGAGCTGTAAATGCCTTCAGTTTCTAAAAATCTTTGATGTGAATTTTTCAGAGTCACATTTTAACACAGTATTTCACACAAAATAATGCAGAGGAAGACACCTTACAAATATAAGGATTTATGATAATATTGGAGGTGAAATTCTTGCTCATATTCTTGCTCATTCTGCTGACCTTTTTGTGACAATGCGAAAACAACAAAATAGGAGATTATCTCAATTTAAAGCACCTCTGGCTTCCTAATATTCACTTTAACAAACCTAAAGCATGCGTTTATGCTAACCATATCGTAATTTAGCAAACTCATAATAGTCAAAGACATTTTTAGTTTCTTCCTGATTTAATAAAAAAAAGTCATTTTCATAGAATGTGTTTTAGATTTACTAAGTTACACATTTCGCTGTTCATGCTATTTTTTTTAAGTGGAAACTTATACTTTAACTGAAATCAATGACTTTACCAGATAGGAGTACATTACATTTTTAGACCTCTTCTGTATCTTTGTATATGCAGCTCAAATTGCATTAAAAACAGTTCACTCAATTGTTAAGCATTCCTTTACATCTGTGGAAAGTGGCATCTTACTATTCACATTCTGTAAGGAGAGAGTGAAGATGCATTTGGGTCAAGGGTGCCAAAAACCCAAGATATGTTGAATAGTAATCTTGAGGATGCTGGGTTTTGAGGTGCATTGGAAAAGCTTGGTTACTCAATGGGACCCTGTAATTCCTTCCTTAGACCTTATACCTGCATTAAAGGACAGAATTCTCACTATGAAAGAAAGTGAAAGTGTTAGTCACTCAGTAGTGTCCTACTCTTTGTGACCCCATGGACTCTAGCCCACCATGCTCCTCTGTCCATGGAATTCTCCAGGCAAGAATACTGGAGAAGGTTATCATTCCCTTCCCCAGGGGAACCTCCCAACCCAGGGATTGAACCTGGTCTCCTGCATTGCATGCAAATTCTTCAGCATCTTAGTCACTAGGGAATTTGCAAATATTACTAGAGCGAGTAGCCAATTAGGCCACAACAGTTTACTGCAAATTCTTTGAAACAGTTGAGAGTCTGAGAACATTAAACAACCAAGAGATGAAATGCAGTCTTATACTAGATCCAGGTCCCTTCCTGGAGGCTTGTTTTGAGTGTCCTTGCCATATCGTATAGTTTCCATTTTCCAGTAATGTGTTCAGTTTATCCACACTGGAAAGATTGGTGTAGTTCATTGTCCCTTCAACATCTGATTGTGGAAAGATGAGAAGATTCTGTGGTCAAATTAATTTGGAAAATGATGGACTAAATAAAACCAAATTGAGTTGTTTCCCACTGATCTTTGGGAAATTGTGAGAGCATCAGAAATGTATGACATTGGGAAAACCAAACTGTATTTACTGCAAGTTTAGTTGTTAGAAATTGGTTAAGTTAATGTGATATGCTTAGATTTTCACATGTAAAAGTCTATCCTATGCAGTTTCTATTGCAATGAAATAACTTGATATAAAGGACAAAGCACTGTTTTGTTTAGTTGCTAAGTCATGCACGACTCTTCTGCGACCCCATGGACTGTAGCCCTCCAGGCTCTTCTGTTCATGGGATTTTCCAGGCAAGAAAACTGGAGTGGTTTGTCATTTCCTTCCCCAGGGCATCTCCCCAACCCAGGGATCGAACCCATGTCTCCTGCTTTGGCAGGTGTATTCTTTACTACTGAGTCACCAGGAAAGCCCAAAGGACTGAGCATAGGACCATCCATAAAGGACTGGAACATGGTGGGTGCTTCTGGAATATTGGTTTTCTCCTCCTTTACTTTTTCTCCTTCTGTTTTTTGGAAAATCGAGAACTTCAGACCAGTACTAAATAGAAATTAGCATTTTGTAATTTTGATGGTTTATCAGTTGGTCTGCAGACCTTTCCAAAGAATTTTTGTTAGGATCATTTAAATAGATCAATTAAATCTTAATCCTTTTCTATTACACAGCTGATGAATATACCATTTATATGCCATGGATTCACCACTGAGCCATCTGGGAAGCCCCTCCCAAGGCATACTTACATGCACTTCTTAGAATTCATTTTTAAAAGAAAATTGAGGTTAATGATTATAAGAAGTGACATTCAAGAGCATTTGATGAAAACTAAGAAATTCTTCAAAAAAGTAGCAGCTTTACAGTTATTGAAAAGATTATGACAGAAACTAAAATTCTATATATAAGCATTTTTGAAGAAGCCATTTTTTTATTTTAGTGTAATTTTTTAGGGTATCTTTGGGTCAATATGGCATTTACTGGTGGTTCAATCCAAATGAACATCCAAGTAAATAGATTTGGAAAGATGATGACAACCTATAGGTGCTCTAACCTTACTAAATGCCACACTCCTTCATTTTTAATTCACTTATTGAGATGTCATTTCCAACTTGATTTTTCAATTGTTCCAGCCATTGTAATGGAACAAAAGAGCCCTTTATAGCTCTTAAGGACAGTATTGCAAGAAGATTGGCTCAGATTTAGGATAACTAGACATCTATGCTCTTTTGATAAAGAGCAGTTTTCAGAAACATTTCTCAGTTCATTGTGCAAAGTTGTTGACACTTTGCCATTGTAATCCTTTTAATGTTGTAGCCCTTTGAAATTTGTGTAAAGGCTTTGCCTCACATCAAAGTAGATGAGAATATAGGGAGCAACCAAAAATAACATCTCTGAAAGCACGCCTGGTATTGCAGGGATTTATGATGCTATCACAACATCTATGGATCAGTGAACATGAATTTGTTAAAAACAAAATAAAAAAGCATAGTTACCCAGAGAGTTTCAGAGAGACCATTTAAAACCTGACAAAACAAAATCCACTGGTGGGACACACTAGATGTGAGCAAAATACATCTTCTTTATCCATTCCTCGGTTGATGGTCATTTAGGTTGCTTCCATCTCTTGGCTATTGTAAATAGCGCTGCTATAGGGTTGGGAAGATCCCTGGAGAAGGGAACAGCTATCCACTCCAGTATTCCGGCCTGGAGAATTCCATGGGCTGTATAGTACATGGAGTCACAAAGAGTAGGACAGGACTGAGTGACTTTCACTTGGAAGGCGATGAGCTCAGAGTCTTCCTACTCTGCCATCTTGGCCAAGCTCCCGCAGGCATTATTATTATTAACAAACATTGGGGTGCATGTATCTGTTTGAATTAGAGTTTTCTCCAGATACATGCCCAGAAGTGGGACTGCTGGCTCATATGGTAACTCTATTTTTAGTTTTTAAAGGAAACTCCATACTCTTCTCCATAGTGGCCACACCAATTTACACTCCCACCAGCAGCATAGGAGGATTCCCTTTCCTCTGCACCCTCTCCAGTAGTTATTCTTTGTAGACTTTTTAATGATGGCCATTCTGACTGGTTTGAGGGGATACCTCACTGAGGTGTTTTGAATTCAATGAGCCGCTGTCTTCTCCCTGGCAGTCTGTCTTATGTGACTCACACAGCAATTCAGGCCAGCCCCCTCATTCTACACTGTTTGCATGTCTTAGTTCTCATGTGAAAGTGAAGTCGCTCAGTCATATCCGACTCTTTGCAACCCCGTGGACTGTAGTCCACCAGGCTTCTCTGTCCATGGGATTTTCCAGGCAAGAGTACCGGAGTGGTTGCTATTTCCTTCTCTGGGGGATCTTCCTGACCCAGGGATCAAGCCCAGGTCTCCCACATTGCAGGCAGATGCTTTACCCTCTGAGTCACCAGGAAGCCCACCTCAGTTCATAAGAAATCTCAAATGCCCAGTGCAACCCTGTTCAACTCATTAAGAATCGAGTGGAGGACATCGAATGACTCTTCTTATACACCCTCTTCCCAGGACTCCATCTTCTTTTCCTCTCAGAATGTAACTGCCTGTCCTGCCCTTCAGAAACTAGGCTGATGATTAGCTTTGTGGTTTCTCCGTTGTCCTCCGCTGCTTAATACAAATCCCTCTGCTGCAAGTTGAGCCCTTTTCATTCTTCAGCAACGTTTTCCTTTCTTGGTCTACACTGTGGTTTCTCCATCTCAGGCTTGGGGACATTTGGGGACGGATGACTCTGTGGTGGAGGGTCTGTCTCATGCACTTTCGGACGCCTAGTCACTGAAAGTCGGTGTCACCCTCCCCGCATGTGACATCACTAGCTGTCCCCTGGCGGATCAGAGCTGTGCTGCTGAGAACCACTGGGCTACACATGCCGTCCAGAACTCCGTGGACATCTAGGTATATGACATGGCCGAGCCGGTGCCTTGATCAGCATCTGTATCCCTCCTACTGGTCACGCCAGCTTTTTGGGAACGGCCCTGCCCTGAGTCAGGAAAACATTCAAGACACCAGTTGTGAGGTCATCTTTTGCCCTTTGTAGCCGTAGAAGCTGTGGAGAGTTTTCTCTGGGGCTCACTGATTTTCACTTGAAGCATCCTTGAAACTCAGAGGTGGTGATGTGTTGGGCAATGATGAGACCTCATGTCCATACATCTGTGGGTTTCTCTGAGCCCAGGGGATGAACAAGTCTAACATGGATAGGACATGAGCTGAAAAAAGACCAAAGAGAACCTTGATTTCAATTTAATTTCTTGGAAAAGAAATCATTTTTGTACATCTATTTATGTTACATACTTTTTAAACAGTTTTACTTTTTTCATGCACCAGGTGGGATCTTAGTTGCCTGACCAGGAATCGAACCTGTGGCCCCTGTAGTGGAAGCATAGAGTCTTAGCCACTGGAACACCAGGGAAATCCCATGTTATATCTTCTTAAGCCTGCTGTTCTTCTGAATGTATAGCTTTGATTCTGAAGGGAATTTAATAGAAACAAGAGAATGAGGATCAAAATCTGCAAGTTTTTTCCTCCTCGCCTTGCGTTCCACTCATTGCACACCCCGGGTGCCTTTTCACTCTATACCTTCAGCATCCGTGGGCTTGTTTCCTTCTTGCCCTTCTGATTATATGCTGAAATCTGTTACAGATCTCTGTTTGTCTTGTTTTCCTAGCCTGGTTACAGCTGAGAATCTATTTTCCACCTGCATTTGACTGTGTTTGCTTTTGCCACTTAATAATATTTGTTGTGCGAGGATTGTGTTTCAAGAGTCTTTCCCCCTCAGGAGACAGGCTTCCTACCGTCTGCTGTGTTTGGATGACTGTGCCTTTAACTCTTCTGCCGTTTCTTTGGTCTCTCTGACAAATCCAGGGCAGCAGTTTGGAATATTTAGCGCCGTGTTTCTCTCACTGAAGTTAAAAGGGAAGTGTCTCTGTGAACCTTCCTTCTAAGGTTCACGGTGCAGCCTCGTTTTCTAAACAACGTCTCTCCTGGGTGGCAGCGGCCGTGGGTGGTGCTCCACTTTCTCTGAGGTAAAAATGTCTTTGAGAGGCTTCTTAATTTTTCTGTGCTGATTTTCCCCTGACACCCTTTCTCCAGTGGGTCTGAGAAGTGTTAGCACTGTTCACACACACACACACACACACACACACACACACACACACACACACACACTGACACAGGCCTGCTGTATTTCCAAATGCACAGACAGGCGACCTCATCTGAGCACCTGAAGACAGGGCCCTGCGTCCCGGCCTCTGTGGGAAGGGCCTAGCCTAGGTGGTTCTCACCTCCTTGCCCACACTGTCATCATTCCCACCTCCCTCACTTTTCTCAAGCCCTTATGTTTCCCCCACCCTGATCTCCTTTTCCCTCTAAAACGCCCCATTGTGGGGAGAGATAGTTAGGCAGTGTGGGATGGACAGGTACACACTGCTCTGTTTAAAATGGATCACCAACAAGGACCTAGTGTAGAGTTCAGGGGACTCAGCTCAATGTTATGTGGCAGCCTGGATGGGAGGGGTGTTTGGGAGGAATGGATGCATGTGTATTTATGGCCACATCCCGGTGCTGTCCACCTGAAACTATCACAACATTGTTTGGCTATGATCCAATACAAAGGAAAAAGTTGAAGAAAAAAATAAAGAAAATGCTCCATTGCTGTGTACAAAATGAAGTGGAGTTAGGTCCACACTGATGTCTCTTCCCTAGGGCAGCACTATAGTATAGCTTAAAATCCATCCTTACCACTTTAACTAGCAGCCAGCATGTTTATCACTGATGATGGCTATTTAGACCCTGTATCCTTGGGTCACTCTGAGGCCTCCGTATTTGGTAATAGGTGGGCAATGAAAACAAAGTTAACAGAACTTCTGAAAATAGCAGATCGAAATACCACGATCAGATAGGCCCCACCTAACATGGTAGATGGGTTATCCTTCAGTTTTCTAGCTCCTTGCTGGCCGAACTCACTGAAGCTTTACAGGTGATGCCATGGACTGATTCCTGCTCCACCTGCCACCTTGAAACCCTGTCACAGGAGTTTTAATTTTCCAGCAAGCAAGAGATGGCCCTGGTTTCCCTTCTCCAATTAAGTTCTATGCAGGTGACCTAGAAATGGTGGAAATGTCCTTGTGAGATGCTTTATGCAATCTAGTTAAGAGAATATTCTAATTCTGCAGATACCATTCCCAAGAGCTGCAGCTTTTGGTTGAAAAACTCTGCTGTTTTTTCCCTGCTGCTCTGTTGAGGTATGGTTGACAAACAAAAATTATCCATACTTAAGGTGTGCAGCCTGGTGTTTTGATATATGTATATATTGTGAGATGATTACCACAATCAAGCTAATTAACATATCCATCACTTCACATAGCTACCATTGTATGTAGGTGTGTGTGATGACAGTATTAGAGATCTATTATCTTGGTGAACTTCAAGCACACTGTACAGTATTGTTAATTACAGTCACCGTGCTGTTCATTTTGTGTCCAGAACTTGTTTGTCTTATAACTCAGTGTTGGTACCCATTGACTGACATCGCTTTTCCCACCCTGCCGTCCCTGGAAACAACCATTCTGCTCTGTAACTATGCTGTTGATTTTGCTGTTGTTTAGTGACTTTGACTTGTTTCGATTTCCCCCCATAAGTGGAGCGGGATTGTTTTTCTGTGTCTTGCTTATTTCAGACACGTAATGTTCTCCAGGTTTATCCATGATGTTGCAAGGGGCAGGATTCACGTCTGAAAGAGTTCTATCATCTTTCAAGTTAGAGTTTGAGTGTCTTAAGGGATCAAAAGCTAAAATTCTGAGACACTTAGCTCCTCGAACTTTACTCCACTGCTTAATTTTTTACCCACCAACTGCTAACTGATTTAGTGACATCTTTAAAATTCACTATATGCTTCATTTGTCTGTACCACTGGTTCTCAAAACTGAATCACCTGAAGGGATTGTTAAAAGCACCAATTCTAAAAGATATATGCACTCCAATATTCATTGTGGCATTATTCACAATAACCAGGACATTGAAGCAACCCAAATGTCCATCAACAGATGAATGGAAAAAGATGTGGTACAGATATACCATGGAATATTACTCAGCCACAAAAAGAATGAAATATTGCCATTTGAAGCAACACAGCTGGACCTAGAGATTATTACATTAAGTGAAGTAAGTCAGACAGAGAAAGACAAACATCATATGATATCACTCTGAACTCATTTGCGAAACAGAAATAGACTCACAGATACAAACAAACAAACATAAGGTTACCAAAGGGGATAGCAGGGGGTGGGAGTGGAGAAATAAATTAGGAGTTTGGGATTAACAGATACACAGTACTGTATATAAAATAGATAACCAAAAAAGTCCTACTGTATAGCACAGGGAACTCTACTCAATATCCTATAACAGCCTATAATGGAAAAGAATATAAGTATATGTGTATAACTGAATCACTTTTATGTACACCTGAAACTAATATAACATTGAAAATTAACTATACTTTGAAAGAAAAACAAAGCAACAGACAGAAAACCCATTGCTGGGACCCACTATCAGACCTCCTGATTGATGGGTCTGGGGGGTGGGGCTAGGAATGTGCATTTCTTATCAGTTTCCAGGTGATCCTGATGCTGCTGGGTCAGGGACCACACTTTGAGGACCACAGCTCTGCACAGATCTTAGTAGTAAGAAGGTTATATTTGGGGGGAAAGAGGAAACTGAGCTATGGCCTGTGGAGCAAGGGAAGTAATTGAGGAAATTGGGTCTCAAGGTGAGAAGCCAGGAGACTTGAACCTGGAGATGGAGAGTCATGGGCCTGGAAGGACTGGCTGAGGTTAGAACATCCTGACTTCAGATGAAGTCGCCAGCAGGCTGGGGTGTGGGCCAGGGCAGAGGTGGGGGGCTCCTCTCCCCTTCAAGCTGCTTTCAGGTGATGGTGTGACTGACGGACCCCACAAGTCGCATGAATCAACTCTACCTACCTAGAAACTCAGTCTGAAGTTCACAGTCCTGCCTGCTCTTTAGTATCAACTGGGGAACTTTAAAAACAACCCATGCCCAGGCCACCGCAAAACAATTAAATCCACTCCCAAGGCTGCCATGTGGGCAGTGGAAGGTTTCAAAAGCAAATCTATTTGGCAGCAATGATGTGGCTCAGATGGTAAAGAATCTGCCTGCAATGTAGGATATGCATGTTCCATCCCTAGGTCAGGAAGGTCCCCTGGAGGGAGAAATGGCAACCAACACAAGTATTCTTTCCTGGAACGTTCCATGGATAGAGAAGCCTGGTGGGCTACAGTCCATGGGGTCACAAAGAGTCAGACATGACTGAGAAACTGTCACTTTCTTTATGGCTGGTTTAATTGATCTGGGGGAGGGGGAGCACTTTGAGAAATATCCAGTATTTGTGGTTTTGAGAGCCTCATTGGTGACTCTAATGCTCACTTTGGTTAGAGGACAGCAGTGTGCAGTAGACTCCATGAGGCTGAGGGTTTGGGCCTCTGCTATCTGTGTGCTTAGTCTTGTGCTGTGTCTAGCTCAGAGGCCCTCAGTAAACACGTGGTGAGTGTGTTCATTAATGATTTGTGTAGTATTAAGCTCTTAGGAGGCAGGAGCAATGATGAAAAACATCTTAGGACCTGCCTCTCTTTCTCTTCTTGTCAACATGGCTCTTGGGACATTTCCCTTATGAGTGGCTCATGTTTTGATGAGAAGTAAGAAAATGAGATGCTCTGGGCATAGGTGGGATTTGCATTCTTTTTTCATTTAGCCAGGGGTTTAAATCTACAGCCTGAGGGCCAAATCTGGCCCATTGCTTGTTTTTTTTTTTTTTCAATTAGAAGAATGTTATTATTTATTTTGGATGAGCTGGATCTTCTTCTTGTGCAGATTTTTCTCTATTTGCAATGAGCGGGGTTGGGAGGTATGCTGCTTTTCGTTGTGGTATGCCAGCTTCTCATTAGAGTGGCTTTTCTTGTTGCAGAGCATGGGCTCTAGGGCAGGCAAGCTTTAGTAGTTGTGGCTCCTGGGCTCTAGAGTGCAGGCTCAATAGTTGTGGCTCATCGGCTTTGTTACTCTGCCACGTGTGGGATCTTCCCAGAGCAAGGATCGGACCTGTGTCTCTTGCACTCGCAGACAGATTCTTTACCACTGAATCACTAGGGAAGCCCTGGCTCCTTGCCTGCTTTTGGACAGCTTGCAAGCTCAGAACAGATTTTACAGTTTTAAGTGATTGGAAAAAAAGCAAAAGAGAGATAATATTGCATATGAAAGTCAAACATCAGTGTCAATAAGTTTCATCGGAGCAATCATGTCCGTTCATTGTCACCTTGTTGATGGAGATTTTTGTGTGACAACAACAGAGTGAGTACCGGCTGCAGAGACCACGGGGCCTTGCAAGATTAACAATGCTTACTCTAAGGCTGTTCCTGCAGAAGTCTGCTAACCCTTCATTGAAAGCCTTAGCCCTCCCTAGAAACACACTGGTTACAATGCAACATTGCCTAGCTTGCTGTCTCTAGGTCTTCAATGATGCTGCCCAGTAGAGTTCTTTTTCAAGCAGAAAAGGACAAGAGGATTATTTTATTCATTCAGGTCCCAGTGGACCTCTTTGCCGAGTATATAGCATCACTTTTTTTAAATTGAGGAAGATTAAAATCTATGGACCAAAGACAACATGTGGTCACGAACACATGGTCCCTGGGGTGTCCTGAGTTTATCTAAAGCTGCTGAAGATGTCTGTGAGCACGTGATGCTCTTTAATCTGGAAAGACAGCAGCTCCAGTTGTCATTTAGTGACAGGCGGCCATCTTTCCTTTTTCCTTTTCCCAGCCCGGCTCACTCGCTCTCTTGCTCTGCACATGGACAGCAAAAGGGAGAGGTGACTGTCGGTTTTCAAGATGTGGGTGGACACTGCTCAAGGCATCTGTCTAAACCCCTCAAAGAACTGGAAAGTGAAGACGCGCCTAGCTGCTGCAGTCCCTGGGCTTTCGCGTTCCCAGGCCGGCCCTGCGGTTGGCGGCTTCCGCGTGGCCCGGAGCGAGGGCGGCCCCGCTCGAGACCCGCGTCGCCATGGCCGCGGTTCCCGAGGTGTTGCAGCAGCAGGAGGAGGACCGCAGCAAGCCAGAAGTGGGAATTTGAGAAGACTTTTGCTGGAAGATTCCAAAGCTGAGATCTGTGTCAGTGGACCTGAATGTTGATCCCTCGCTTCAGATTGACATACCTGATGCACTCAGTGAGAGAGATAAAGTCAAATTTACAGTGCACACCAAGACCACACTGCCCACATTTCAGAGCCCAGAGTTTTCTGTTACAAGGCAACATGAAGACTTTGTGTGGCTACATGACACTCTTATTGAAACTACAGACTATGCTGGGCTTATTATCCCGCCGGCGCCAACCAAGCCCGACTTCGATGGCCCTCGAGAGAAGATGCAGAAGCTGGGGAGAGGGTGAAGGGTCAATGACGAAAGAAGAATTTGCCAAGATGAAGCAAGAGCTAGAAGCTGAGTACCTTGCTGTCTTCAAGAAGACTGTGTCTTCGCACGAAGTCTTTCTTCAACGGCTCTCCTCTCACCCTGTTCTCAGTAAAGACCGCAACTTCCATGTTTTTCTGGAATATGACCAAGATCTAAGTGTCAGGCGGAAAAATACGAAAGAGATGTTTGGTGGCTTTTTTAAAAGCGTGGTGAAAAGTGCTGATGAAGTTCTTTTTTCAGGAGTTAAGGAGGTAGATGACTTTTTTGAGCAAGAGAAGACTTTCCTCATCAACTATTACAACAGGATCAAGGATTCCTGTGCAAAGGCTGACAGGATGACCAGATCTCATAAAAATGTTGCAGACGATTACATCCACACCGCAGCCTGCTTGCATAGCCTGGCTTTAGAGGAGCCTACAGTCATCAAGAAGTACCTGTTGAAGGTGGCTGAACTGTTTGAAAAACTTAGGAAAGTGGAGAGTCGAGTCTCATCAGATGAAGACTTGAAGCTGACGGAGCTCCTGCGATACTACATGCTCAACATAGAGGCTGCCAAGGATCTCTTATACCGACGCACCAAAGCCCTCATCGACTATGAGAATTCAAACAAAGCGCTGGATAAGGCCCGGTTAAAGAGCAAAGACGTCAAGCTCGCTGAGGCACACCAGCAGGAATGCTGCCAGAAGTTTGAACAGCTCTCTGAATCTGCAAAAGAAGAGCTAATCAATTTCAAACGGAAGAGAGTGGCAGCGTTCAGGAAGAATCTAATTGAAATGTCTGAACTGGAAATAAAGCATGCCAGGAACAATGTGTCCCTCCTGCAAAGCTGCATCGACCTGTTCAAGAACAACTGAGTGAAGGACTGAATGTAAAGAAAGCCAGCATCACTTGCACTCAAATCATTACCACAGAAGATTGATTTATCTTGATTTCAGTTTAAAATTATGTGAATACATATTTTGATTTCTAAAGATCTTAACACTTAACCATGTTGGTTTTAAAAATATTTCTATTGCATGCTCCTTGGACATAACTAATCTTGATGCAGTTAATAGCTCAGTGGGTAGAATCTTAAGTTACTGGGTTCTCCTCTGATTTGTAGTGATGAAGAAAGGGTGCGGAATCACGTGCCTTCTGGAGCGAGTGTAATCAGCAGGGGCCCCACACATGTCGTCTCAAGTTTCCTGTGCTCGGGTCCCTGTAATTTAGGGTAGGTGCCTGTTAATAGCAGATGAGTCAGCTACTTGTTACAGGTAACAGACATTCCATCCCTTTGTCAAGTGATTTTCCCCTTTCTTACTCTCACGGATTGTTAGTCACCTTCAGTTGTTTGTACTATAACAAGAGCAAGAAAAATCTCATATCTTTATATATACCCTTTGCAACTCCATTTTTGTAGCTGGGATACAAATACTTGTGGGGAGAGGCTTATCTTGAGGGTATAAGAACAAGTAATGTGAACGCCTCCCTTCCTGGTGGTGGCGCAGTGTGTGTGTGCTTGGACTTTTTATAAAGCATCCAATAAAATAATCCATGCTCAAAAAAAAAAAAAAAAAAAAAAAAAAAAGAACTGGAAAGTGATGGGCCTTAGTCTCCAGAGCAGTTCAAGGCCACAAGGGACTACATCAAATCAACCTCAATTTTGGAGACCATTTCAGGCACTTTAGAAGTACTTCTGACTGCTTCTCTTGTCTCCTCTAACATTGCTTTTGAATATTTCAGCTCTTTAAAAAAAAAAAAAAGAGCAGTTAAATGTTTGGGAGTTCTTTGGAGGTCCAGTGGTTAGGACTCGGCTCTCACTGCCAGGACCCGTTTCTTCCCTGTCAGGGAACTAAGATCCCACAAGCCACTTGGTGGGACCAAAAAAATAAAAAGCAATGGAATATTCTAGCTCCTCATAATTACCTGTTTTGCCTTTATTTCCGTCCCCTTATAAACTAACCTTCACCCTGTCTTTAGAATTTCTCCCAAATTTCTTGCAGATTCTAACAGCTACATAAAGACTTGGGTGTCAGAAGACCCTGACCTGCATAGAAAGGGCTGCTCATGGTCTGAGGCTGGGAGGGAGAGGGGATCTCTACTGGACACACCTGTAAAATTGTACATCGCTGACACTTTCACCTCTGGGACTAACCAGTGACCAGGGTCGCCTGGCTGCCCTGGTGGCTCAGTGGGTAAAGAATCCACCCACCAACCAGGAGACATAGATTTGATCCCTGGGTCGGGAAGATCCTCTGGAGGAGGAAATGACAACCCACTCTGGTATTCTTGCCTGGGAAATCCCATGGGCAGAGGAGCCTTGTGGGCTACGGTCCATGTGGTCGCAAAGAGTCAGATATGACTGAGCAACTAAACCACCACCAACAAGATTGCCTTAACATTCTCCTTAGCTTACTTCTTCCTGACTACAGGCTCCCGACCTCCCTTTTCTCACAGTGTTTCCTTGAGAACTTTGCAGTTGTTCATTCTGTCTTGCCCCTTGGGGATGTAAATCTTCTACAACCCAGCAATGTCTTTCTCAAGGACTGGGAGGCATCCCTTTGGAACACAATTATTAAGAAAGCTAGTGCCCCATCTACTGGTCTCTGTGGGTGGGTATGAGCCTAACTTCCATCAGCAACAGTCAGCCAACACAGATGCTTCATCACATTAGCCAAACTCCTCAATAACATTCTTCAGTATTTTTCCACCAGCTTACTCCTGTGCTTAAAACATCCCTTGTGCTTCAGTGGAGCTAAGCTTGATCTCTCCCACCTATTTCAATAGTCTTGATCTCCTCTCTCTTGTAAAATCTTGTCTAACTTCTCCATGCAGTTTTCCTTACACCAGTTACCTTGTACCATGAGTTGTTATTTTTGTTGTTGAGTTGCTTAACCGTGTCCAACTCTTTGCGATCCCGTGGACTGCAGCATACCAGGCTCCTCTGTCCATGGAATCCTCCAGGCAAGACTACTGGAGTGGGTTGCCATTTCCTTCTCCAGAGGATCTTCCCGACCCAGGGGTCGAACCTGAGTCTCCAACATTGGCAGGCGGATCCTTTAACCACTGACCCACCTGGGAAGCCCTGCGGTGAGTTGAATTGTCCCCATCACAGGTATGGTACCTACGAATGTGATCTTATTTGGAACTAAGTCAGTATAGACATCGTGAGAATACAAGTGAAGATAGAGTCATCCGGGAGGGCAGGGGGCCCTTGATCCAGCGTGACTGGTGTCCTTATGCGAATATGCAGAGACAAACACAGAGGAGAGAAGGCCCTGCGGAGATGAGTCAGAGATAAGAAGGATGTGGCTACAAGCCAAGGAGCATCGAGGATGGCTGGCAAACATCGGAAGACAGGAGAGAGGCATGGAAGAGCTGCTCTGACAGAGACTCTGACTCTGACAGCGACCAACACAATACCCTCTTTTTTTTCCCCAACAAGAGTTTTCACATATTTATTACTGAGCCACAAGAACACTAGTGAGGAAACCCCAAGAGCCAAACATTCTATTTCTCCCATGAGCTGTTTAGACAGCAGTGATGCTCTGTGATTCAGTTAAGAGGGAAGGGACCTTGACGCAGCAACAATGTGTGCCAATTTGTATACAAGGCTCCTTGTGGATCCAGTTTGGTTCTCCAGGGTCTTCTCTTGGAGTCGTTGTTGTTCAGTTGCTGTCGTGTCCGACTCTGTGCGACCCCATGGGCTGCAGCACACCAGGCTTCCCTGCCCTTCAGTCTCTCCCGGAGTTTGCTCACACTCATGTCCATTGCATTGGTGATGCCATCCAAACATCTCGTGCTCAGAATGGTACCTGATTTTGTGACCAGTTTTCATTCGAATACATCGGGAAATGGAAGAGCTCTGCTTTTGTTTCTTGGCCAGGAATCACTTGACTCTGAAAGTTTTGTGAGAAGACATGGTGAGGAGCAAATTCAGCTGCTCATAGAGTAGCAGAGAAGAGAAAAGAGGGCCAGCCAGCACCTTGATTTCAGACTTCTAGCCTCCAGGATTGTGAGAGAATAAATTTCTGTTGCTTTAAGCCACCTAGCTTGTGGTACAGTGTTACAGCCATCCTGGGAGGCTAATGCACCTAGAATACAGAGACTTTTCACCAGCCAGTTTGGACTCCCAACACTTTCCATCAGCACCTGGTGCTCATGTCCTAAGTTCCACACTACGGTCTCTCCCATTTCCACGATCTTTCCCATTTAGACATGTCTGCCTGGAGGACCTCACCCCCATCCCTGCCCCCCCCACCAACGACTGCTTGGCCAAGTCCTATTTGTCCTTGAGGACGCAGCATAAAGAAAGCCTCTTCTGGGGTCCCCATCGATCTATGGGGCAGCTTGCTGCCCTGTCGTCTGAGCTGGTGTGTGACAAGGTCACGCATCCACACACCTCCCCTTGTATCAAAATTTACTGGTGGTTGTGACTCTCTTTCCCCAGATTTTGGGGCCTTGTCTCCTTTATTGTTAGGGAAAATGTTTTTTTAATTATTTCTAAGGGAAAGCCCCTGCCCTCTCTGACTCCCTGGTAGAACAGTGGTAAAGAATCTACTTGCCAATGCAAGAGACATAGCCAATTCGGGTTTGATCCCTGGGTGGGGAAGATCCCCTAGAGAAGGAAATGGCATCCCACTCCGGTATTCTTGCTGGGAAATCCCGTGGACAGAGGAGCCTGGACAGTCCATGGGGTCACACATGACTGAGGGACTGAGCACGTGCACGCACGCCTTTCCCTCTCAGAAAACATTGGTGGGTGAATGCAGCTAGATGAGGAGGGGGCCTCCTCCACACAGGGAAGTGTCTTCTTTTTCTCCTCTGTGTAGGCTGGAGAGAACAGGGTGCCTCTTACATCAGGTCTGAAGGGGAAAATCATCAGATATCATTTCTTAAATACAGTCAGCATGAAAGAGGACTAATCATTTAAGAAAACCAAGCCCCATAAATCAGAACGGAGCACCATCATTCCCACAAACACGTCCACTGCTCTTGCATCTTGTTTGCTAAAGGACCACGCGGTGACATAGACCTGCTCGGTAGATTTTGAGTTTTTATTGGAAAGGCTAAAGGAACTAGAAGAAAATGAGGTTTGTTTGTTCTGGTGGCTGTTTGTTTAATTTGTTTTTAGTGAGCTGAGGAAATGATCCTTGAACTGAGTTGGTCCTTTTTCCCAGGTTTCCAGCCTCGGGGAGGCTATATCGCCTCCACTGTCTCCAGGACTCAGATCTTTGTTTCCTCCTCTGGGATTGAAGAGGAAGGGATGACATAAGTCTTTTTTCTTTAATTACATTTTATCAGGCTCCCCAGGTGGGCTCAGTGGGAAAAGAATCTGCCTGCAATTCAGGAGACGAAAGAGATGTGGGTTTTATCCCCGGATGGGGAAGATCCCCTGGAGAAGGGCATGGCAACCCACTCCAGTATTCTTGCCTGGAGAATCCCATGGACAGAGGAGCCTGGTGGGCTACAGTCCATGAAGTCATGACTGAAGCCACTGAGCCTGCAGCATGCACATTACTGGAGTATAGCTGACTTACAATATTGTGTAAATTTCAGGTGTACAGCAAAGTGAATTAGTTATGCATATACACATCTCCACTCTTTTTCAGATTCTTTTCCCATGTAGGCCATTGCAGAGTACTGAATAGAGCTCCCTCTATTCAGGTCCTTATTAGTTACCTATTTTATGTATAGTAGAGTGTACGTGTCAATCCCAATCTCCCAGTTTTTCCCTCCCTCCTTCCCCCTGGGTAACCATAAGTTTGTTTTCTACCTCTGTGACTCTCTTCCTGTTTAGTAAATAAGTTCATTTCTACCATTTTTTAGACTCTGCTTGGAAGCATAACTCCTTTTGTGGACGATATGAGACCTCTCTGCTCTCAGAGCATCTCCTCTCAGCTCTCACCCCTCCTTGCCTCCCTGGGCTTCCAGAGAACTCTGATGCCTCTGTCCAGGGAGGGGGTACTTATAGGCCTGTGGGGTGAGAAGCCCTGGGGCCCTCTCCTGATCTTGACCCCCCCCCCCCATTCTCCTTCCTGCCCATCTCCTCTGAACATCACCTTCCTTGAGGCTCATCTGTTGTCCCCACCCTAGACCACATGGAAGTCACCCAGGGCTCCCCCCACCATGCCTCAGGGACAGGCAGGACCAGGATAAGTGAGAAAAAGACTGATACACACAGAACAAGGCCTCTGGAAGGTGTGGACGACAACAGACGATGTTATTCATGTGAGTTTTGTTGTCCCCAGGCCCAAACATCTCCAATCACTTCCTTTCTTTTTTTTTATTCTTTGTCCAGAATCACATGGGTTGCGTTCACTGGCATCCGAAGGGTCCAGCCTTCAACGGGGCCACGGGGATCACTGTCCTGTTCTTGGGTCTCTCATATTCCAGCAGAATTTTCCTTTGTGGCCTCAAGAGACGAGACAGCCGCAGAAATCCCCTGACAGATTTTTCACTGGGGTTGCTATTAATACTTAGATCATCCTGAGGTTTCATTTCATGTTTTCTTCCTATGGGGTGACATGGACCCAATACATCATGTCGATATACCCTTTTATTTATATCTTAATATACCATCAGTCGTGTGATGAGATCGTTTGAAATTTAATAGAACTTTCCTGAGTGAATCAGCTGAGATAGATCGCGGTGAAATCTCGGAGCCTGGAGAAGGGAGAGGGAGGGCCCTCACACACTCCTGAGTCAGCAGAAAATAGCAATTTTCTGCATCCTCATCACAGATACTCGAGAATAATTACTGACAGCCTGTAGCGAATTCATCGGCCTCGGCTCGCCAATAATAAGTCATACGATCACGGTAACCGTGTGAATGAAGTTAGAAATTCAAAGAATACTGATGATGTCTCATTAGTTTTCTCCCCCTAGAAAAGCCAATCTGCATAGCCGATGCCATAGGTAGGAAAATACTTTTTTTTTTTTAGTATTAGATTCTAAATCCAAGAGTCTTTAATAAATGAGAAGCGCAGTGTCACCAGAAACGAATGGTGACCACATGGGACAGCAGTTACAGCATCTGTAATTCTCAGGCAGGTGAAAAAGTAAAAAATGCTGCTATTTATTTTCTAAACCTCAGCGTGCTGCGTTCCAAAGAGAACCCTCAATTGACTAGGAGAGAGGGACTGGGCAAGTTCAATGTTTAGCGAGAGAGCTTATTAATGAGTTCGTGCAGGGAACTTGTAGACGGGTTGCCCAGAGAGGGGCTGGCCCGACAAGGTAGTGGTCTAGCTGCCAACATCCTGATTTTTCCATTTGGCTGAAATGAGGGCTCTGTAACTCATGGTGGTGAAAACACATTAGGGCTTTTTTTTTTTTGTGGCTACTAATTAAGGAGCTGAATTTTTTGCCGGGTGATATTTTGCTGCTTTCCTTAACAGGTTCATTAAAGTCTATTCTGGGTGTTAATATTTGTTATAACAGACACCAAGAGCAAATGGCATGCATCTGTTTGGAGGAGTAGATGATTGCTAAGTGAAATCAGTTTGCTGTGCTTCCATATAGCTGCTAAGTCACTTCAGTCGTGTCCGACTCCGTGCGACCCCATAGCCGGCAGCCCACCAGGCTCCCCCATCCCTGGGATTCTCCAGGCAAGAACACTGGAATGGGTTGCCATGTCCTTCTCCAACGCATGAAAGTGAAAAGTGAAAGTGAAGTTGCTCAGTTGTGTCCGACTCTTTGAGACCCCATGGACTGCAGCCTACCAAGCTCCTCCATCCATGGGATTTTCCAGGCAAGAGTACTGGAGTGGGTTGCCGTTTCCTTCTCCGGCTTCCATATAGGGCTGTTTTCAAAATATATCTTTTAAGGATTTTTTCTTAATGGGGACAATTTTTAAGGTCTTTATTGAATCTGTTACAATATTGCTTCTGTTTTATGTTTTTGGCCATGAAGCATGTGGGATCTTAGTTCCCTGACCAGGAATCGAACCCATACCCCCTGCAACAGAAGGTGAAGTCTTAACCACTGGACTACCCAGGGAAGTCCCCACACAGAGCTTTGATATATAGTTCGTCCTTCCCTGTTCTCTTGGCACTCAGATGTCACAGTTGGATGTCATAGCTGGGCACTCTTTGGTGTCTCTGTACCAAGGTTAGCCTGGATCAGAGGCATAGATTTTGACCCCTGTGCTGGGTATCTTCCGCTCGTACCTTTTTCCCTTCTCGTAGCCTTGTGGCTGACTTGTATGAAGTACACCAATGGCACCTTCAGTGTTTTGTTCTGCGTGGTTTGTCCAATGGGCAGCCCCAGGAAGAGATCAGAGAGCAGAGGGAAAGGGGGTGGTTGGGGTCTTGAGTCCCCAGACCTCTCCCTGCAGGGTAACCTCAATCAGAGGTCATGGCTCCACCAGAGCGGGTCTCTCTCTGTAAGTCTTGCCTTCCAGAATCTGGCCTGTATTCTCTGCTCATATCTCTTCAGACCTTGGGGGTGATGACAGCACCTTAGTTTGTACCTGTCTTGGGATTCTGCCCTCGTGTGATTTCCCAGTGCCCTGCCTCCCTGTTTGTGAGAGCTCTTTGAGTAAACCCTCCTTGAACAGTTTAATAAACTCTTCTCCCAATGTCAGTGTGCCATTTGCTTCCCTCTGGGATTCCGACTGATTTGGGTTTTAAACTGGAGATTCTTGGTTTGGATTTGTTTCTCTGTTTCTCTAGTTGTTTTGTCCTGTTATCCTTCATTGTGTTTTTTCATTTTTTTCCTCCTTGCTCACTGATCATTCACATATTCTCTCTGAACTTGATCCTTTCTTATTTTTCCGACTTCACCTTTGCTCCTGTTTCCCATGTAAGTTACCACCCACATGTCAATGTTCTTGTAATGACGTTTCCGGAAAACCTTGGGTTGTCCCCACTTAAGCTGACGTGGACTCCAGCGCTCCCATGTGTTGCTGCCAACAACCCTGCTTCTCCGGTTATGTGTCTCGTGTCCTGGCTGATGTGGGTGTCCACGTTTATAGGATTTTTCTTTCATTCTCAACCTATCTCCATCTTCCAATTCTGCCCTCCACCCACCCCCCCTTTTAAGGGTTCAGTGTCTTAGATCTGACATTTCTTCTCAATTTCCTGTAATGTAAAATGGCAACAACAGAACTTAGAACACAGGGCGTTTTCTAAGCTCACAAATTATATTGGCTTTGGGGTTGGTATTTCTTGATTTTTCACTCTCACGTGCATCCATTATCACTGACTAAATCCCCCCATATCAGCAATACTCAGAATAGAAGAAGAAGCCATAACATCAGACGCAAAGTTGGTGGTGGTTCAACAGGAGTGGACAACCCCCCTGGTAGCACATTTAGTAACCTTGCTTGCCTAGAAATGTTTGCTAATAGCATCTGAATGTCCATTCTGATATCCATTCTGAAGCTCCAATACTTCGGCCACCTGATGCAAAGAGCTGACTCATTGGTAAAAGACCCTGATGCTGGGAAAGACTGAAGGCAGGAGGAGAAGGGGATGACAGAGGATGAGATGGTTGGATGGCATCACTGACTCAGTGGACATGAGTTTGAGCAAACTCTGGGAGATGGTGAAGGACAGGGAAGCCTGGTATGCTGAAATCCATGGGGTCACAAAGAGTTGGACACGACTGAGTGACTCAACATCCATTCTGAACTTTCCTCTATAAGAATCACTTATAGTTCAAACTACAAAGGGTAGGGTCCTGTCTTCTGACAGGTCGCAACATTTCCATTTCTCATCTCCTCTTCTCATCTCAAAATGCTAGCCTCAAAGATGAGTCATAGAGACGGAATGTGTCACCAGGGCCAGTTAGGGTTCAGGACACAATGTGGAGAGGAGGAGTGTAGGAAGGTCAACCTACAACCAGGATACAGGGCTGGGTTTTGAGATGAGCTGTCTGGATTTTAGTTCTGGGGGTTGCTACTTCATAGTTCTGCGAACTTGGGCAAGTCGCATAAATGCTCTGAACCTTTGTTTCCTTTTCTGAAAAACGAAGCTAATACCCACTTCAGAGAGGTTGCTGGAAGGATTAAGAGCAAGATGGAGCCTATGGAAGCTCCCAGGAAAGTTCAAGGCAGGACTCACGCGTGGCATACTGTGCTTTCTGCACAATTCTTCTCTTTCCCCTCTTGGCGCTGTAACATTCTAGGTGTGCCTGATAAAGGCAGCCATGGAGAGCTGGCTGCCTCCTGGCCTTTTGATTTGTAATCATAAGCCTTCATTATGTTTTCCTATAAACTTGTCCTGCTTGAACACTTTATCAGGGCTTTTGTTTCTGCTTAATTGTTTTGTTTTTCATGACACTTTGGCTTGATTCAGAGAGAGAGGCACTGCTTTGTGTATCTAATTCTTTAATTAAGTTGCCCTACAGTGTGGGGCGAGCCAGTCCCTCGGGCGCTGGAGAAGAGAAACTAATCACCAGTACAGAGCCCAAGGCAGAAGCTCCTCTGGGGCTGAGACGGGTTCTGTTGCCCATGAGGATGCTCTCTGTCCAAATCAGCTGGCACTTGGAGCCTGTGCTGTGGATGGGCCAAGCATGAGGTGTGTTTTTCAGGCTGGCGAGATTGGAGCTTGGATTTCATTTCTCTTTCTTTTTAAAATTTTTGTTTATTTAAAATTTTTTTTTATTCAGAGGATAATTGCTTTACAATGTTGTGCTGGTTTCTGCCATACAACAATGCTAATCAGCCATAATTATGTGTATGTATATACAGCCTCCTTCTTTTGCCTCCCTCCCCACTCCCATCCCACTCCTCTTGGGCATCACAGGGTGTCAGGCTGGGCTTCCTGGGCTGTACAGCAACTTCCCACTTGCTAGCTGTTTTACACATGATAGTGTATATATGTCAACACTAGTTTTTCAATTTGTCTTACCTTCTTTTCTTTTAACCAGAGTCCCGCTTCCATCTTTTGCACTTTCTACCTGAAGGCCATACTTTCCATTAAAATGGGCGCTTTATATTTTATTTAGGACTCCAGTCTTTTCAAAGAGCTTTGACATCCATCTTCTTTTACCTCCTGAAAGTCCTGGGGATGTAGCTGTCAACATCACTGTGTCTGGATGAAGACATGGAATGGGCACCTGGCTGGTCTGAGGCCAACCGGCTGGAAACCAGTAGGGGCAGATGAGAGCTCAGCTGTTCCAGAAACCGCGGCGAAGGCCCTTCCTGCCACACGGGGCGGGTAAACAGAAGGGGAAGACTGTGCTTCTGCTCTCATTTCTTGGACCTTGGCCTATGGATCTTACTCTTTCTTTGCCGAATAACTGATGTGTTGTCTCAGCTCTAAAAAGGCACATGGTATCCATCATTTGCTACTGTCCCTCTCCTTAACTTTTGCACATGAATCCCCTACGTGTGGGGTGGTTATCAGTGTCCTTGTGGTGTCTGCTATTTACTTGGGCAGCCATTCGCTCAATCAGCACCAACCAAGTGAGCCCTCTATGCCCTGGGTAGGCATGGAGGGAAATTAAAAGCAAAATTAAAAAGAAAAGAAGTTGATGAAGACATAGTACTTGCTCTCAAGGAGCATGGAATCAAGTAGTGGCCTGGGGATGTCCTCAGTTTAGAACCTCAGTGCCTCTTTTTTTTCAATATTAAGTTATTTATTTTAACTAGAGGCTGATTACTTTACAATGTTGTGGTGGGTTTTGCATACCTTGACATGAATCAGCCACGAGTGTACATGTGTCCCCCGGTCCTGAACCCCCCTCCCACCCCATCCCCTCCCTCAGGGTTTTCTCAGTGCACCAGCTTTGAGTGCCCTGTTTCATGCATTGAACTTGGACTGGTGATCTATTTCACGTATGGTAATATACATGTTTCAAAGCCATTCTCTCAAATCATCCCACCCTCGCCTTCTCTTGACTGCATCCTTAAAACAGTCTTTCTCTGCTTCTACCTGTTCTGTGAAGATCCTTTCAAACCTTGTGCTGTGACATTCACAACCCTGCTGCCTACCTTTTCAAACTTACCATATCACGCGAGTTACACGCCAGCTGCACTGGGGTCCCTGCCATCCATTAAATATTTCCTTTTCTCAGACTCTTTCTCCACCTTGAACTCTTTTCCTCATATTTTCTTGTAAAAGCACATCCCTTTCTTCACAGCATTTTTTTCTACAATATGCTTCAGGGGCTCAGTATTTCCAGAGCTCAGACCCTCTGTAATATCGTATGTAAACTATATCTCTGATCAGTTATGTATGTATGTATTTGTCATCATTCACTGGACTGGAAGCTCCTGGAAGGGACTTGGAGAAGGGAATGCGTCTATGTCTCTTACTATCTAGTACAGTAGTCTGCAAATAGTAGGTGTGCCAAACGTACTTTTATATATTCCCTGAATCCCACTGTAACTTTTTTTATTCTTGGTCATATAGGAAAACTACATTTTTAGCCTCCCTTGCAGTCAAGTTGGGGGTACTGTGACTGGGTTCAGAAAGTGGGATGCAGGTAAAGTGTTGAAATCCACTCCCAGACTGGACTACTGATCACCTACTTGCTTTTCTCCCTTCCTCCCTTTATTAAAATGTGGCTGATTTACAATATTGTGTCAATTTCTGCTGTGCAGCAAAGTGATTCAGTGATTCAATTCAGTTAATATTTCTTTTCTATATTCTTTTCCACTGTGGTTTATCACAGCACACTGAATATAGTTCTCTGCACTGGACAGCAGCACCTTGTTGTTTATACGTTCTCTGCATTAGAGTTTGCATTTCCTAACCCCGAACTCCCTATCCATCCTCCGCCTTGGCGACCACAAGTCTATTCTCTATGCCTGTGAGTCTGTTTCTATTTCATAGATGGGTTCATTTTTGTCATATTTTAGATTCCACATATAGTGATGTCATAACGCATTTTTCTTTTTCTTTCTGATTTACTTCACTTAGTGTGATAATCTCTAGGTCCATCTACGTTGCTGCAAATGGCAATATTTCATTTTTTTAATGGTTGTGTAGTATTCCATTATACGTATATATACGTATATATGCATATATATTAAACAGTGTTGCTATAAACATAAGGGTTGTATCTTTTTGAATTTAGAGTTTTGTCCAGATATATGCCCAAGAGTGGGATTGCTGGGTCATATGGTAGTTGTATTTTTTAGTTTTTTAAGAAGCCTGCATACTGTTTCCCATATGGCTGTACCAATTTATATTTCTACCAACAGTGTAGGAGGGGTCCCTTTATCCACACCCTCTTGAGCATTCATTATTTGTAGACTTTTAAACGATGGCCATTCTGACTGGTGTGAGGTGGCACCTATTATATTTTTGATTTTCATTTCTCCAATAATTAGTGATATTGAGCATCTTTTCATGTGCCCCTTGGCCATCTGTACGTCTTCTTTGAAGAAATGTCTATGTAGGTCTTCTGCACATTTTTTGATTGGGTTGTTTGCTTTGTCATTGTCAAGTTACATGGACTGTTTGTATATTTTGGAAATTGTCACCTCTCTTCCTTTAAAGACCCTGGAATCCACCTGCTTAAGATAAAGGCACAGAAAGATGGAAGGAAGTTGGATCCATGTGTTAACCACTGGAAGGGGGGCCATCAAGCATGGAAAGCTGCTGGATAGTGACTGACTGAGAAATACACCTTGATCTTGTGAAAGTACTGAAACTTTAAAGTTTATTTATCGTGCAGCCTAGACAAAGTTCATTTAAAATGCAGGCTATCCTGGTAAATAGCCCACAACCTCTCCGAGGGCAGCACAACATCTATCTGTTCAAATGCTGTGTCCTGAGCTTTTAATTGAATGCTTGGCATACAGTAGGAGCTCAATAAACATTTGCTGAATAAGCTAACAAACTAATATATATTTGTCAACTTATGATTTCTCTGCATTTCACCTGTAAAGGCCAATCTCAATATTTCACAAAATCTAGAAAAAAAAATCGTTTTTAGTACTAGTTCATAGGGAAGCTTCTGTTTTATGGCATTGGTATCAAGGCATATTTAGTGAGCATGAGGCAGGTTGTTTGCTGTTATTGAAGCTGACTGCTGAGGAGTCTAGTCAACGTTTTTCCAGCATCCTGAGCTGTTCTCTGTGAATGGAATCAGAGGTTATGGTGATAATGGTTTATGTCAGAATCAGGTATTGAAGTAAGGCTAAAAGAAAACTAAAGTCTAATCTTTTTCAAAAAGCACTTACTGACTAAAAACTTGATGAGGATACTAAGTTGCTAATAAAAAAGACTTAGCCAAGAGAGAAGTCCAGAAATCAGCAGGAGGAGGAAGTTAACGTTTGTTGTGTGGTTGCCACCTATTGTTTCAGACCTTTCGTGAGTGTTGATTTTATTTAATCCCCACAAAAGCACTGTGAGGAAGGACTTATTATCCTAATTTTATGGGGAGATAGAAATTGACACTCTCAAGGGTTGGTCACACATCTAGTAGATTTCAGAAATGGATCTGAACTTGGTTCTGTCTGGCTGAAAACTCATCCATGTCCTTTCAAATACACTGTGTTCACCCCTGCAAATAATGTCAAATAGCAATTAACCAGCAATCGCCTTGACCCTGGGACTTTAACTCAGGTTGAATCACATGGGTCTTGGGGTGTCGTCCCACCCAGGATGAGGGTGCCTTGGGCATCCTTTGTAACAATTCTGGTCTTATTTCTATGTTCTTCCTTCTCTCTCAATGCCTGTGCTGTTCGCTCCTAGATGTTTGGATACGGCCTTGAGGTTCAGGTGCTGTCCTGTCTGCTGGGACCAGATGACAGGTTTCGTCCCTGCTGTTGGACCCTCTCCACTCACCCTCTGACATGGGTTTGTTCTAACCGGTGGCTCTATTTTGGATAATTGCCATTCTTGGCTTGGCTTTGAACACTGAAGCCTGGGTCTACTTAGCTGGCAGTCTTCTGGGGCCAGTTCTAATGCCCATGACAGGATCAGACAACACTTAAATAATTAATCTACTAATTACATAATGATGTGTTATTATGTGCATTGGAAAGGATGGTGCTTAGTCACTCAGTCGTGCCCGTGGAATTCTCTAGGCCAGAATACTGGAGTGAGTAGCCTTTCCCTTCTCCAGGGGATCTTCCCAGCCCAGGGATCAAACCCAGGTCTCCCTCATTGCTGGTGTATTCTTTACCAGCTGAGCCACCAGGGAAGCCTAAGAACACTGGAGTGAGTAGTCTATCCCTTCTCCAGCAGATCTTCCCGATGCAGGAATCAAACTGGGGTCTCTTACATTGCAGGCAGATTCTTTGCCAACTGAGCTACCAGGGAAGCCCTAATCAGGGAAGCTATCACTGGAAAGGATGCTGCTGCTGCTGCTAAGTCACCTCAGTTGTGTCCGACTCTGTGCGACCCCATAGACGGCAGCCCACCAGGCTCCACCGTCCCTGGGATTCTCCAGGCAAGAACACTGGAGTGGGTTGCCATTTCCTTCTCCAATGCATGAAAGTGAAAAGTGAAAGTGAAGCCGCTCAGTTGTGTCCGACTCTTAGCGACCCCATGGACTGCAGCCTACCAGGCTCCTCCATCCATGGGATTTTCCAGGCAAGAGTACTGGAGTGGGGTGCCATTGCCTTGTCACTGGACTCCAAGTATGCTAACATTAAGAATTGTGTCTTCTCATCTTTGGAAAAGATGGCATGTGTGACATGTATGCAAACTTATTACCCTTAAAGAATTTTCATGGACTTTAACTGATATCCAACCTTCTGAAGGATCCTTGTAACATGGGCAAATGGAAACCCCTATTGGTTTTACGGACTTGCTCCCCTAATAGAGCACTTAAGTGAGAGGATGGATATTTGACCCCAGGCCTTCTTATTGCAATGGCTCAGATGGTAAAGAGCCATACGAGTCTGCAACGCAGGAGACCTGGATTTGATCCCTCAGTTGGGAAGATCCCCTGGAGAATGGAATGGCAACCCACTCCAGTGTTCTTGCCTGGAGAATCCCATGGACAGTGGAGCCTGGGGGTCTACAGTCCATGGGGTTGCAAAAGAGTCAGACATGACTGAGCGACTAACACTTTCACTTTCTTTCCTCCTCTTATTACAAACATCCTGCTTTCTCAAAAATATCACGCTGTCTTTGTGAGAAAGCAGTTTCTTGCAATATCTGAAAAATTCATCTGTTTCTTGTTGCTGCTTGCATGGTTGGAGAGTAGACACATACATTTACAATGATAAGGCTAAAAAATTAATTTGGCAAAATCGGAACGTTCTCTGGATAAAGGCTCCATGATGTGTGAAGTTGCTGGGAAACCTGCTCTGTCCTGCAGTTACACAGTGCGGGTTGTTAATGAGAGCATGTTTTGTGTCTGTGGATTTTTATTTTCAGAAACCTCGGAGGAGGAGGGTGGAAATTTGAGGCTGCTGCCATAATTATAATTGTTGTTCTAGGAATGTTAATGTGCTTGTAGATATTTTTATTGTCACTCAGCGAGATAAAGGGGGAGGTGACTGACAGTTATTCAGCCCAATCTGGAGCCTGGCTTCTGTCTTTTAATCTATTGCTTTCTCATTTTTCACCTCCCTTTCCTTCCTTCTCCATCTCAACATCTGCTGCCCCTTCTTCTACTTGAAATTATTTGTTAGTGTTGGCAAGTGTTTTCTAAGTAATTCTGGCCGTCTTTTGACGGAGAGGGAGACTCTTTAATTATGTTGCTGATGGACAGTGGCTGCTTGATGACAGGCATGGGAATGTCCATGGCTGTCACCAGCGATATTTCTAGACTACCAAAAAAAAAAAAACCTGGTCTACAAAAAGATGCCTAGTCCTTGGGCAGTTTGCAGCCTCACATTAATTACAGAATGACCTGGGGACACTGATGGTAGTTCTATTTCAGTTTTATTCTTTTCAATGGGAAAATAATCACTTTTTGTGATGAGTAAAGGCTTTTTAATAGTTGCAGTAAGGATATAGACTTCAGCTCTCATATGAACCAGTAGAGAGGATCTCTCTACTTGTCCCCAAGTTATTTATTTTTTTAAAAAATTGATGTATAGCTAATTTGCAATGTTGTGTTAATTTCAAAGTGATTTAGTTTTACATATATATATATCTATACTCTTTTCCGGAGACTTCCCACTATAGGTTATTATAAGATACTGAGTATGGTGCCCTGCGCTGTACAGCCTACTGTTTGTATTTTTATATGCATTAGTGAGTATCTGTTAATCCCAGCTCCTGATTTGTCTCACCCCTCTCCCTGCTCCATTCCCTTTTTGGTAATCTTAAATTCGTTTCCTATGTCTGGGAGTCTATTTCTGTTTGGTAAATAAGTTCATTTGCGTCAATTTTTCAGATTCCACATGTAAGTGATATCATATGATGCTTGTCTCTCTGTCTGACTTATTTCACAATCCTCAAGTTGAAAGGAGAAACTTAGATGTCTGATGTCTTCAAATACACAGTATTTTCAGCAAATCTGATAGTTGGGTTCATATCCCCCCTTGCATTTCAGAGGAAGAATCTTCTATTCATTTAAAACTAGCTGAGTGGCTCTCAAACTATAGGGTGCATAGAGAGGTCTGGGGAGCTTATGGAAAATGTAGATTTCTCCATATTGTAATCAAAATCTGATTTTAACATTATATTATTAATAATTGTTTTATAAATAACATCAAAAGTACCTTGAATGTGAGGTGAAGTTCTCGGCTTTACTAGGTCTAAATCAAGGACTGTTTTGAAGTACTACTTTGACTTACTGTGAAGGGAGTTATCAGGTGGGTTGAAAATGGATCTATTTATATTGGCAGAATCCATAACAGATGAGTCAAGTATTGTATTGCATTGTATTTATTCAGTTAGGTTCAGTTGCTCAGTTGTGTCTGACTCTTTGCGACCCTATGAATCGCAGCACGCCAGGCCTCCCTGTCCATCACCAACGTCTGGAATTTACCCAAACCCACGTCCATCGAGTCGGTGATGCCATCCAGCCA
The DNA here is from genome assembly GCA_024291935.2 of Okapia johnstoni. Taxonomy (NCBI): domain Eukaryota; kingdom Metazoa; phylum Chordata; class Mammalia; order Artiodactyla; family Giraffidae; genus Okapia; species Okapia johnstoni. Next base: position 7,213,571 of record CM044321.1, on the reverse strand, counting down.
TCTAATCCTCTGTCTTCCCCTTCTCCTCCAGCCCCCAATCCTTCCCAGCATCAGGGTCTTTTCCAATGAGTCAACTCTTCGCATGAGGTGGCCAAAGTACTGGAGTTTCAGCTTCAACATCAGTCCTTCCAATGAACACCCAGGACTGATCTCCTTTAGGGTGGACTGATTGGCTCTCCTTGCAGTCCAAGGGACTCTCAAGAATCTTCTCCAACACCACAGTTCAAAAGCATCAATTCTTCGGCATTCAGCTTTCTTCACCGTCCATCTCTCACATCCATACATGACTACTGGAAAAACCATAGCTTTGACTAGACAGACCTTTGTTGGCAAAGTAACGTCTCTGCTTTTTAATATGCTATCTAGGTTGGTCATAACTTTCCTTCCAAGCAGTAAGCGTCTTTTAATTTCATGGCTGCAATCACCATCTGCAGTGATTTTGGAGCCCCCAAAATAAAGTTTGACACTGTTTCCACTGTTTCCCCATCTATTTCCCATGAAGTGATGGCACCAGATGCCATGATCTTAGTTTTCTGAATGTTGAGCTTTAAGCCAACTTTTTCATTCTCCTCTTTCACTTTCAAGAGGCTCTTTAGTTCTTCACTTTCTGCCATAAGGGCAGTGTCATCTGCATATCTGAGGTTATTGATATTTCTCCCAGCAATCTTGTTTCCAGCTTGTGTTTCTTCCAGCCAGCATTTCTCATGATGTACTCTGCATATAAGTTAAATAAGCAGGGTGACAATATACAGCCTTGACATACTCCTTTTCCTATTTGGAACCAGTCTGTTGTTCCATGTCCAGTTCTAACTGTTGCTTCCTGACCGGCATACAGGTTTCTCAAGAGACAGGTCAGATGGTCTGGTATTCCCATCTCTTTCAGAATTTTCCACAGTTTACCGTGATCCATACAGTCAAAGGCTTTGGCGTAGTCAATAAAGCAGAAATAGATGTTTTTCTGGAACTCTCTTGCTTTTTCGATGATCCAGCGGATGTTGGCAATTTGATCTCTGGTTCCTCTGCCTTTTCTAAAACCAGCTTGAACATCTGGAAGTTCACGGTTCACGTATTGCTGAAGCCTGGCTTGGAGAATTTTAAGCATTACTTTACTAGCGTGAGAGATGAGTGCAATTGTGAGGTAGTTCGAGCATTCTTTGGCATTGCCTTTCTTTGGGATTGGAATGAAAACTGACCTTTTCCAGTCCTGTGGCCACTGCTGAGTTTTCCAGATTTGCTGGCATATTGAGTGCAGCACTTTCACAGCATCATCTTACAGGATTTGAAATAACTCAACTGGAATTCCATCACCTCCACTAGCTTTGTTCGTAGTGATGCTTTCTAAGGCCCACTTGACTTCACATTCCAGGATGTCTGGCTCTAGGTGAGTGATCACACCATCGTGATTATCTGGTCCTCTGGTAGGTCTCTGATAGTCTCATTACTACACAAATTAGCTGGCCTCACGTTAAATTGCAGTTAAGTGTACCCTTAGCTCAAAGAACTTAAATAACAAACGACCAAAACAGTTATTTTTTCCTGCTCACCAGACTCAGAGAATTGAGTCTTATTAGACGTGCTAAGGAGAAGGCGATGGCCCCCACTCCAGTGCTCTTGCCTGGAAAATCCCATGGACGGAGGAGCCTGGTGGGCTGCGGTCTACGGGGTTGCACAGAGTCGGACACGACTGAAGTGACTTAGCAGCAGCAGCAGCAGCAGACATTCTAATATTTGTGAGGTTCTGTTGTGCTTCATGTGACAGGCATTTTCTCCTCCACAGATACAGGTGAGTAACTTTAAAATAGCAAAATAATTTCTTAAGCTATTTCATAAGTAGAATAATGAAAACTAAAGCATCTTTCTTCTCCCACTTGTTACTTTCCCAGCATGTTTGTTGTAGAGTGGATGGGGGTTTAGAAGGTTAATAACAGAAAACACAAGTACTCTGGACAATTTATAATGTCAGGAAAAGCAGAGGAAGAGAGATTACCAAATAGTATATAACAGCCTCCCAAGTTAAGACCCCAAATGCTGAAATGGAAAACACAGGCACTTTATTGTAAAATTGGCCATCATTTGTCCATGATGTTGATGAAGCCGACAAGTTTGGCAGGAGCTTTTCCCTCCTTATGTATTTCTTCCTGCCCTATTTTGCCTCTCCAGAAGAGAAGAAGAAGGAAAAAGATACGTGCAGCTACATTAATCTCGGAAAAATCGCGTCAGTGAAATTTTAACCTCTGCCATCTGCCGAGCGCAGATAAATACCTTGCTTTTGTGTTGGGTCTACATATTAAAATCCTCATCTTCTTTTTAATGAGCCCTGTATCTAAATTGCAGCCTTTGGAGGATCACACTAATACACCAGACAGAAAAGTGGAAAAACACCACAGCAAAGAATTGATGATAATTGGACCTGGTCTGGGTGAGAAAAGGGCAATTAGCATTTCTCACTGCTTCCCTTCTCCTCAGGTGAAGGGCATTTGGATGACCTTTACCATTTTGCCCAGTGACATAGGTGCCCTGCTCTTGGTGAAAGCTCTCTAGTTAGTCCCACTGTTAGAGAAGAATTTCAGCTGATTATGGTTTGCAGTTACAATCACAGTGAATGTGCAGGCAGGATTCTGTTTCCTCTTGAGCAAAGAGGAGTCTTTATTTGTCCCATTGTCCCAAGTCTGGGTTTAAAGATTTGATACTGACTTTGCCAAAAAGTCAAAATAATTTACTGATTGGTGGAAACTGCATCTTGGTGATTTCCTTGAAAGTAAGAATCATTAAAAAAAGATCTGTGCTTAAAGATTAGTTTTAAGGGGAGTACACAGATTGTTGGTAAGTGTGTTAGTCACTAGTCACATCCGACTCTTTGTGACCACATGGAGTGTAGCCCGCCAGGCTCCTGTGTCCATGGGATTCTCCAGGCAAGAATACTGGAGTGGGTTGCCATTCTCTTCTCCAGAGGATCTTCCCAACCCAAGGATTGAACCTGGGTCTCCTGCATTACAGGCAGATTCTTTACCATCTGAGCTACAGGAATGCCATTGTTAGTAAGAGTAGGTACCTGATATATACAGTAGAATATTACTCAGTCATTAAAAGGAATAAAATAATGCCATTTAAAGCAACATCGATGAACCTACAGAGTGTTATACTGAGTGAAGTAAGTCAGACGCAGAAGGAGAAATATTGTATGACATCCCTTATATGTGGAGTCTAATGATACAAATGAGCTTACTTACAAAACAGAAAGAGACTCATAGACTTACAAAATGAGCTTATGGTTGCTGAGGGGAAGGGATACTTAGGCTTTGGGATGGGCGTGTACGCACTCAGTTCAGTTGTCAGTCATGTTTGACTCTTTGCGACCCCATGAACCGCAGCACACCAGGCCCCCCTGTCCATCACCAACTCCCTGAGTCCACCCAAACCCCTGTCCATCGAGTCAGTGATGCCATCCAACCATCTCATCCTCTATCATCCCCTTCTCCTCCTGCCCTCAATCTTTCCCAGCGTCAGGGTCTTTTCTAATGAGTCAGCTCTTTGCATCAGGTGGCCAAAGTATTGGAGTTTCAGCTTCAACATCAGTTCTTCCAATGAACACTCAGGACTGATCTCCTTTAGGATGGACTGGTTGGATCTTCTTGCAGTCCAAGAGACTCTCAAGAGTCTTCTCTAACACCACAGTTCAAAAGCATCAATTCTTCGGCATTCAGCTTTCTTTACAGTCCAACTTTCACATCCATACATGACCACTGGACAAACCATAGCCTTGACTAGATGGACCTTTATTGGCAAAGTAATGTCTCTGCTTTTTAATATGCTGTCTAGGTTGGTCATAACCTTCCTTCCAAGGAGGAAGTGTCTTTTAATTTCATGGCTGCAGTCACCATCTGCAGTGATTTTGGAGCCCAGAAAAATAAAGTCAGCCACTGTCTCCACTGTTTCCCCATCTATCTGCTGTGAAGTGGACGCACTGCTATATTTAAAATTGATGGCCAAAAAGGATCTACTGTACAGCACAGGGAACTCTGCTCAATGATATGTGGCAGCCTGGATGGGAGAGGGATTTGGGGAGAATGGATGCATGTATATGCATGGCTGAGTTCCTTTGCTGTTCACCTCAAACTATCACAACATTGTTAATCGGTTATAACCCAGCAGAAAATTAAAAGTTGAAAATTAAAAAAGAAAATGAGTAGGTGCCTAAAAGTTTCTCTACTGTGATTCTGGTGCCCCAAATGCATCCAACAGGTGGAGTTGAATGTGGATGTGGGGATGGAGCCTGAAGGATTTCCTTTTAGACAGAAAAGAAAATCATCAATACTAGTTTTTAGATGTTTACCATCCTTCATTGTAGAAAGTGACAGCCTGATTTTGTCAAAAACTAACGATGATGGTTCCTATGATATAAAATATGATCATGGATGTGCAGAGCGCATCACCCTACTCACCTGGGTTGTTCTGGCGGAAGTTCTCATTTAGTCCAAATTACCTGCTTTGGGAACAAGGATGCTTTTCTCAGGGGGTAATTACCAGAGCGATCTGGAGTACCATCTGTTTACCTTCTGTTCTGTGGATGACTCAAAGGAGATAGTTTCAGGAGAGACCTGGAAACAGAACATTTCAGGAGGGAGGAAATGAAGATAACTAAAAAGAAAGTAGTAATTAAGAGTTTAAAGAGAAAAAGCATATGGTATTGAGTGTATAACGTACAAACCAGCATCCTAGATAGACCCCTGGCCTGAGTGAGGTTTCCCCAGGAGCCAGAACTGAGAGAAATCCAAAGTTAGAACAGAGAGTGACCAGTTAGCCAGCAGGCAATCTCCAGAGGGGCCGGCAGAGAGGATCAGCAGATGGGATTCATTTGTGACAGAGCGGTGGAGAAGTAGCCGCAGGCTAGGTGCATCCGGTTAGAAGCTTGCTTTCCGTTTTCTAAAGTCAAACTTTAAAAGGGAAGCCTGAGTACCCTGGAGGATTTTCTTGCAGTCATCATTCATTTAAAAAATATCTTTAACACCTCCTAAGCAGGATGTCTTTCACTAGGCTCTTGGGCAGATATGCTGATGTGTACATTATAGTTCCTTCCCCTGGGGATCACAGGATGCAACAGGGAAGTTGGGAAATAAGATGTGTGCATGTCCAGATAACTACCATCTGGGGCACCTAAGCGCTGCATTAGGAGACTAAGTGCTTGGTGGGGAGGTTCACAGAGGTGACAGTTCCTGTTGGGGAACCGGCAGCGGCTTCACAGAGGACGAGGGCTTTGAGATCACTTGAGTGGACGGGCAGGATTTTGCTCAGCAGAAACTTCAGGGACCTTAAGTAGAGTGGTTCAAGATTTTAATATTTATCTGATGAGACAATAATTATATAAATTTTTTCACGCTTAAAATACATCTGAAATGGGATCCGCATTCTTGGGCGATTAAGCTGCATTTGAAGAGATGTGCACAATCAACCTTGAGTTGTTTGAGCTTTAACATATGTTAATCCTGCAGCTGTGACCCCAGAAATAGAAATTTAGGGAGAATAAAATATTTTTATATATTTAATTTCTTTTTAGCTTTGGCAAACAAAAGGGGAGTGGCTTCAAAGGCAAAAGCCATGGCTGATGTCAGATTTTCTCCCATTGAAAGCGAGTTTCAGGTCTTGTTTGGGGGAATCAGAGTTTCTTTTGTTAGCCTGGACCCTGTTCTCCACATGGATTGGTCTCTGCCTTTTTTCTCTGAGTGTTGTGGTCGGGTCTGTATAATGCGAACATTTGCATTTACCATATTTCTACTGTCATAAAAACTTCCAGTAATTTTTGAAGGAGCCGCCAATTCTCTGGTGGCTCAGGCTGCAAAGAATCCACCTGCAATGCAGGAGACCTGGGTTCGATCCCTGGGTGGGGAATATCCCCTGGAGAAGGAAATGGCAATCCACCCCAGTATATTCTTGCCTGGGAAATCCCATGGACAGGGTTACAGTCCATGGGGTTGCAAAGGGTTGGACATGACTGAGCGACTAACACTTTCAATTTCAACACTTTTTGAAAGTGGGAAAAAGTAAAACATTGGGATCCAAGGTATTGTGTCACAAAGACAAGTTATTTAGCTACCCTTTTTCAATTTCAACACTTTTTGAAACTGGGAAAAAGTAAAACATTGGGATTCAAGGTATTGTGTCACAAAGACAAGTTATTTAGCTACCCTTTTTTTAAGAGAGTGAAAAGATCAAAATCACCACCCTAAGAATGTCAAGTCATATTTAGTCAAAATGTACTCCTTTTAGGAGAAGTGGGCAGCAGAGCATGAGATGGTTGGATAACATCACAGATTCAGTGGACATGAAGTTGGGCAAACTCTGGAAGATAATGAGGGACAGGGAGGCCTGGCATGCTGCAGTCCATGGGGTCCAAAGAGTCGGACACGACTTAGCAACTGAACAACAACAAATCCCTTTAAGTGTATTGTCTTTCCTCTCTTAATTTTGATTTCACACAAATGCCATTTCCCTCTTCCACCCTGTCTGCCATCGGTCTCCCCTCACTTCCTCCCTTGTCAGCCTTCAAGTCTGTCAGCAGCAGAAACCTGGACTTTCTGCAGAGCTGATGGGCTCAGTTGAGGTGTGAATTATGTTTAATTAAAACCTGTCACTTAGAAGTGCAAGAGCATTTAACCTCGGCTCATTCCACTTCAGCTCCTTGGAATCTCCCAAGGCTCCACTCCGAGGGGTGAGCCTGCTGCTTGTGGCCAGAGTGGGCCACCAGTGGTCCTTCAGCATCTATGGACTGCCAGAGGGCACACTCACACCAGAGGGCACACTCACAGTGCAGAATCAGTGTGACCAAACAGTCTCAGCGCCTGTCCATCCTCTACTCTGCTCACATCCAGGTGTGTGTAAGAGCCCATGTGTGTGAGCTTCCCTGCCTTCCTTTCATGGACACACCACGGTCCTGCAGGATGGCCTGGCACAACCCATGGTCCCCTCACTGTGGTGATGACTGAGGATAGTCATCACGAGATCGCCCAACTTTCCAGAATTCTCCACACCCATCCTGCCTTTCCAGCAGGACTGTCGCCATCTGCGTTCACCTAGATGCCTGAGGTTCGGTCTGGCCCAGCCATCCAGCGGGGGTGGGTCCTTGGACATGTGGTGTCCAGTAGGATTTTAGAAAGTCCTGGGGAGAGGTTGCTGGGGCTAAACTGAGAAGGTCCAGCACTCAAGAGCTGTCTGAAGTTAGTGGAAGGCCAGCATGGTGAGCGTGAAGCTGTGGATGAAGGGAGGTGGCAAGCCAACCGATCAGGTGGAAGGGCTTGTGGCTGGGAAGGCAGAGAGGAAATCTGGTGGAGCTCACATTGAGGGTTTTTTAAAATTAATTTATTTTTAATTGAAGGATAATTGCTTTACAATATTCTGTTAGTTTCTGCCATACATCAACCTCAATCAGCCATAAGTATACACATGAACCTCCCTCACACCTCCCACCCCATCCCACCCCTCCAGGTTGACACAGAGCACCAGGCTGAGCTCCCTGCACTATCCAGCAACTTCCCACTAGCTAAGGATTTTACACATGGTAATGTATATATTTCAATGCTCCTCTGTCAGTTCGTACGTTGAGGTGTTGATAGAGGAAATGTTGCCTTAGAATTAATGGGAGTGGGACTTCCCTAGGGGTCCAGTGGTTAAGGCTTCCCCTTCCAGGGCAGAGGGTACAGGTTCAATCCCTGGTTGGGAGCTAAGATCCTACATGCATCACATCTAAACACACCCACCCCAAACATAAAACAGAAGCAATATTGAAACAAATTCAATAAAGACTTTTAAACAAATGGTCCACATCAAAAAAAAAAATCTTTAAAATAAGGAATCAATGGGAGTAATATTTTTCCAACACAGACATCTTCCATCGATGATTTGTACACCTTGCTGGGCTGGGGGATGCACCTGAAATTTACAGAAGTACCACACACATTTGAACCTATGGAAATGAACTTACCATCTTCTGTCTCCTTGTATTGCATTGACTACTAATGGCATCATGCTTCTCCCAGGCACCCAAGGCTCTGGGATTCCTCCTCCCTGGCATCTCCCTCCTACTCGTTTGATGGTTAAGTCCTCTTCGCTCTGTCTCTGAGCTGTCCCTGGCACTCTGGGACCTTTCCCTTCCCTCCCTTGGGAGGTCTATGGCACTAGCCTCCTACCTGGCCTTGTGTCCCGCTGGGCTTCCTTCTATTTTTCACACACAGCTGGCAATCTTCCCGAAGCCACCTTTGACTATTTACTCGCAAGCTCCAAACCCTTCAGAGATTTTCCATTCCCGCTAGAATCAAGAGCAGTTCCTCAGCTGGTGTGCTAGTCTCTCTTTGATCTGGTTTCAACACGTTTTAACAAATCTGTTTCCCATCACTCCGCTTCTTCATGAGCCGTTGCTGCAGGCAAATTAAGGGGAAATACTGCTTTTTATTCCCAGACCTCACATTTTTCTCACCTTCATTGGTGCTCTTCCCTCTGCCATGACATGCCCCTTTCACCTCTTTCTCCCACCTCTAAATCATCAAGTTCCATCTAAGCTTCCCCAGTTCCAAAGCCATCTCTTCTGTGAAATCATCCATCATCTTCATAGCTGAGGTGGAGATTACCCTTACCTCCCTGAACGCCAGAGCATTCATTTACATGAATCTTAGTTTGCTTTCCTTGTTGTGTATCTGTTTTATAATCCCTTGTAGGACTGAAACATCATTTTGGTCAAGGTTATCCTCTGTTCAGTTTTGTAGCAGCCTAGCTCTTAACACAGTGCTTTGATAATCCATCATGTACAAGAAATATTTTGGGTCTCCCTGTTGACTCAGTGGTAAAGAATCTGCCTGATAATGCAGGAGAAGCGAGTTGGACCGCTGGGTGGGGAAGATCCCCTGGAGAAGGTAATGGCGACCCACCCACTCTAGTATTGTTGCCTGGGAAATCCCATGGACAGAGGAGCTTGGTCGACTACAATCCATGGGGTTGCAAAAGAGTTGGACATAAACAACAATGTAAGAAATATTACTTGAATGAATTAATAAATGAACGAAATACAGAAAAAAATCCATTCTTGTCAATACATGTACTAGAGATTTCTCTATTCATATTGCTATGGACAGAAGTGTGCTGTGAATGTAACTTGGGTGCAGAGTGTCATAGGACTGTGAAAAAGGAAGGAAACAAATGTTTGAGTTAGATTTAGGAGGAGTTGAATGGAGAGCGGAACTTGTACTTCTAAATAGTTTGATTTGAGAGGAAGTTATTTGCTAAAATGCCTTCTGGAAAAGGTACATGATAGCCTGATGAGTCATGCCGAAGATTAACACAAGCCATAGAGTGTATTATTTCGGGAACATTACCTTGGGGGTTGGGCCAGAGGACAATACATTCTGCCGGTAATCCCATCAGGCTAAGCCTTTGGTCATTAGTATTTCCTTTTGTTTTTGCTTACCTACCTATCTAGCTCACTGGGAAAGTGATCTTCTCTGATTGCTAAATGAAAACACTGAAATTAGCTCAGAAAGGAAAAAAAATGCCATTCTTTCAGTAGACTTTGTAATTCTTTGCAGTTTCCTTGCATCATCATTAAGGCAAAGAATTTCACCTCCTTTATGGTTGACACCATCGGAATGTAGGTTAATGATTTTGGAGAAGAACAAGCAGTGTGGTCTGAGCCCTACTGGGTCCTTCCTGGGGTTATGGGGTGGGGGAGCTTAAAAGGGAAAGAGCAAATTCTAGATGAAAATTAGATTATTTTAACTGATAAATCAGAAACAATATTTCATTTAGCCAGTAGTGCAAATGATTCCTCAGATCTCATCATATTGTAGAATAAGAGGATTTCATGGTTGTTGCCCAAATAGGATGCTTTGGGAAGCTGCTTTAATTCAAGTAATATAAATTTAACAGGGATGTGTAGAAGTTCAAGAGAAGGTGTTCTGGAGTGACTGGACAGAAAGAATCTAACTTAGAAAATGAGCCAAGCTCTGAACAGCTAAACAAGGCTAGTTCTGGTAAAAAGAGACACTCTAGGGACTTCCATTAATAGGATCACTCCAAGCTGGACAAACCAGCAGAAGACACCCCTGGCCTCCCACTGAAGAGTTGAAGTGGCTGAGTTTGTGAGACACGCAGAGATGGGTTGGCCCAGGTGGAGGGAAGGGACAGGGATACAGCAAGTTCAGGACTAATTAAAGGTAAGAAGCCTCTTGTTTTTCAGTGGCTCAGTTGCGTCTGACTCTTTGAGACCCCCACAGACTGCTGCACATGAGGCTTCTCTGTCCTCCATTATCTCCTAGAGTTGGCTCAAAGTCATGTCTATTGAGTTGGTGATGCTATCTAACCATCTCATCCTCTGCCACCCCCTTCTTCTGCCCTCAAAGTTTCCCAGCATCAGGGTCTTTTCCAATGAGTTGGCTCTTCGCATCATGGTGGCCAAAATATTGGAGCTTCAGCATTAGTCCTTCCAATGAATTTGTTGTTGTTCAGCCACTCAGTCATATTCGACTCTTTGAGACCCCATGGACTGCAGCAAGCCAGGCTTCCCTGTCCTTTACCATTTCCCAGAGCTTGCTCAAACTCATGTCCATAGAGTCAGTGATGCCATCCAACCATCTTGTTCTCTGTCGTCCCTTCTCCTCCTGCCTTCAATCTTTCCCAGCATCAGAGTCTTTTCCAATGAATCTACTCTTTGCATCTGGTGGCCAAAGTATTGGAGCTTCAGTTTCAGCATCAGTCCTTCCAATGAATATTCAGGACTGATTTCCTTTAGGATTGACTGGTTTGATCTCCTTGCAGTCCAAGGGACTCTTGAGAGTCTTCTCCAACAACACAGTTAAAAAACATCAGTTTTTTGGTGCTCAGCCTTCTTTATGGTCTAGCTCGCACATCCATACATGACTACAAACCATAGCTTTGACTAGACAGACCTTTGTTGGCAAAGTAATGTCTCTGCTTTTTACTATGCTGTCTAGGTTTGTCATAGGTTTTCTTCCAGTGAATATTCAGGGTTGATTTCCTTTAGGATTGACTGGCTTGCAGTCCAAGGGACTCTCAAGGAGGCCTCTAGAGGGGAATGAGGAGACATCTGTACTCATTCTCCTGGAAGGTCTACACACTGAGGTCGTGTCCTTCAGATAGATGGGTTAGCACACCAGGGACAGATAACTCCTTCTCTGTGTGTTGTTTCCCAGCATTTGATTGAAGCCTTCAACTGAAGCCTTGCTTAAGCCTCTGGCCCCCTTCAGGGTGTGTGCTGCCAGTTAGTGGAAGAGAGGGAAAGAGGCGCTTGGGAAGGGGTAGTCCAGCTAAAGGAAGGGAAAGGGGACATGGTTATTCCAGAGAATGCAGTTGTCCTCTGTGAGTGAACTTTGCCCTCTGAGAGGAGAGTCTAATAGAACGCCAGCTGGAGCCACTGCTAAGTCAGCTCAGGTCGTGGTCCCAGGCAGGCAGCTGCTTTCAGCCTTGGCAGAACTTGGGTCACGGGGCCTTTTGTTGTCCAGCGTTTCCTTCAAAGGAATGCACAGGGCTCTGAAGACACAGTTTTGTTCTATAAGCTGGGGTCCAGACTAAAGCTCTGTTGAAGGGCAATCCTAGACTCTCACCCTTATTTGACCATCCAGGTTGTCCTCACCTGCATGTCTGGGTGTGGGTGTGCTATGTGTACACGCATGTGCGGGTATGTGAGCATTTGAGAGTGTGAGTCTATGTGTGTATGAGTGTGTGTACATGGGAGTTTTCTGTGTGTGCTCCCATGTGTGTGCAGGAGTAGAAGTCCTGGGGAGGAAAAATGTGAAAGAAGTCATTCATTTTATAATTATTGTCATTTATTGGAGATGGGGGAGTGTACACAGATGGTCCAGTCTTCATGAAGTTTTCTCATTATCCCCAAGTGAATTATTTCTGTTTGGGGTAGATTATTTTTCCTGAAATCTGAGCTTCCACATAAATGACTACCACAATCTTATAAATGAAGTGAGGGACAGTTATAATTAACAGGGTTTACCCTGCAGATGATTCCAAAAATGATACTGTGTTCAGTATAAATCTAGGCTGTTTCAAGCAAAGTTTGAGTTAAGTTGTAAATATTACAAACTGTTTAGAAAGTTAAAAATAAATTATTTCAAAGGAAAAAGACAGTTGAGTTTTAGAAATATAATATTGGAGTTTGGCTAGCTCACCTCTGCTGAATACATTCCGTGTGGCACTACACATCATTACCATACATCTTCATTTTATGATCTTCATTTTGAATGATTTGATGGTTCAGAGGTGTGGTAATAGATATGAATTTTATTTTGACATGTGGAAGAAGGCATTTAGATGCGGGTGTGTGTGCACTGTGAAATGATTAGAAATTATTATGGGGTAGAAAATTTGTGATTGAGTTTGAATGATTGAATCTATTTTGAAATGTGCAGAGCTGTTAGCTTTCAAAATAATTTGTGCAGTCAAAAGAAATCAAAATTCATTTCAGTGATTCATATTTTATTTTTGAAATAAGCCACAGTTATTTTATTATTTTTTTAAAGGAATGGCTGAACTACAACCCCATTTCTCCCAAAGAAGAAATGGAGAGAGAATGGTTTCTTTAAGATGAAATTATGAGATAGTAAAGGAAGACACTGGTTGTTTTTTCATTAATTACCTGTTTCTTCTAATTTTAGCTGATATAAGTAAACAGCCTGTTGTGTTGTTGTTTAGTGACTCAGTCATGTCCAATTCTTTGTAACCCCATGGACTGTAGCCCGCCAGGCTACTCTGTCCATAGGGTTTCCCAGGCAAGAATCCTGGAGTGTGTCGCCATCTCCTTCTCCAAGGGATCTTCCCAACCCAGGGGCCAAACTTGCTTCTCCTGCATTGGCAGGTGGAATCTTTACCACTGAACCTCCAGGAAATATGGCTTGTTGCGTTAGTGAATGGCTAAGAGTTTCGGGTTCGTGAAGAGAAAAGAGCCAGAAGCTAGAGGGTAAGGTAAAAGATGAATGGCTGAGGTCTAGGGATTTGGGAAGAGGTCAGGCATTTCAGATGAAAAATGAAAATTTAAGAAGGTCATTTAAATCGATTATTTTCCTATTATCCCTTTAATTGATTCCTTTCTATTTCTTGGGTCCCCTCAATGAATGACTGAAGAAGAAAGAAGCAACTCTTTAGCTATTGGGACTGATCATTAGGATACACCCCTGTTTGTTCTTTGTTTTTCTAATTGTAGTCTGATTTTTCAGGGTCATGCAAACATTCAGTTGCAGATCCAATGAAACAATAGTTAAATTACTGTTTTCAGCATTGTGGAAAATAACATGAAATGAGAAAAGATATGGGAAGAGAAAATGTCTGAAGTCTCAAAAAATGACACATAGGTTTTTTTATCCGTGTATATTTGCATTAAATAACTTACTACATAAAACAAGTAAAGCAGTGACATTGAAGTCTTGCTCCCCAAAGACTTCTCACCCCTCTCTATTTTCTGTGTTAGATGTCCCAGGAGGTGGTGGCATCCAGAGAAAACTTTTCCACTGGTCAATGGACATGAAGGGCACAGATGAGTGTCTTAGATCATCTTTTTACCTTCCTAGTATCTCCCGGGAGTGTCCTTTGGCAGAGCTTTTTTTCCTTAGAGGTCTTCAATCCATAAAATATACCTATTTATGGTCAGAAAAGTTTTCAATGGCCTCTGAAAATTTCAAAATGCCTTTTTTTCTGTTTTCTTCCTAAAGTTCGGAAAATCTGCCTTTATTCTTCATAGTCATGGCACATCATTGGATATGACTTGATTTTTATTGCCTTAGATATATTTATACATATCATTACTTTATGACCCATGCTCTTTACCTGTTAGATGGATTAGCAGTGATTTACAAGCAAAATACACAATACCCCCATTAGAAGAAATTTAATTGTATAACAAGAGCAGCAGTAACAGCACCTAACATTTATTTTGCTTTTTAAAAAATTTGCAGGCAGTTACATGTACTAGTTCACTAACTTTTGCACTAATCCTTTTCAGTGTGCACTATCTATATTTTTATTTTATTTATAAGGATAAGGACATTTAGAGAGGCTACTACCCTTCCTCAACATCTGTAATGAAGGAAAGAAGGAATGTGATTTTTATTGAGCAATTACTATGTGTCAAGAGTTACAAGATGGTTCCCTCAGGGAGTGAAGAAGTGAAGAAAGTCTTTACACCAGAATCCCTGCACTAGGAAACTTAGACATTATCAGGCAGAAAGGTGATCTGGTCACCTTGTGCTCAGTCCTGTCTGACTCTTTGCAACCTCATGGACTGTAGCCTGACAGTCTCCTATGCCCATGGGATTTACCAGGCAAGAATATTGGGTTAGGTAGCCATTTCTTTCTCCAGTGGATCTTCCCAACCCAGGAATCACACCCAGGTCTCCCCTATTAGAGCAAATTCTTTACCATCTGAGCCACCAGGGACGCCCCTAGGAGAATGAAGGCATTCTTAGTGAAGTCTTTCCTTCTGTGTATGGAGATTCTTCCTTCCTCTGTTTGCAGGTAAGCTAAAACTCTTCTCTGGAAATTTTTTTGGATGTAAGAAAATTTTTGAATCCTTGTTTGGCTGAAGACTTAAATGTTCTGCTTTTTAGACAATTCTAGAAAATAAGAGTGGAAGAATCTGAGGACAGATATAGTGAAATACAAAATGTCCATCCATTTGCAGATAACTAGATCAGTTGACCTACAGAGAGATATTATAAAACCTAACTCCAGAGGTACCACTAACTATTTTCGCCATACTCAGGGGTGTCTAAATGATCTGATTTAATGGCATCATACTATGCTAGTTTGCTTTTTCTTAAAATCTTACCAGTGAACTTTGAGGAGACACCCATGCAGACCAGTCAGGAGTCTTTTCTAAAAAAAAAAAAAAAAAAAAAAACCTAGGAAAACTCATATGACCCTTGCATTCTTACCGACTTTCTGTTCAAAAGGTGTCCTGGCGGTTAACTCCCTCCCTATTGGGTGGACTGACACAGTGAAACACATTTCTGAGACTATGCTGACCTTTAACACTTCAGGAATTGGTTTACATCTGAGCCTATTTCTTCCGTAGCAGGATATAGGGCAGGATAATGACTAAGCTGAGTTTGTTCAGACTTCAGTTGAACTTGAGACATTTACTCAGTGTCCCCAGTTTCCCATTCTTACTACTATGGGTTGGGGTGGGGGCGTTTATTACCCTGAGCTTGGTAATATGCACACTTATTTGCTAGGATATTTGTAGGAAGATGCTCATTTGGCAGAGGTCACAGAGAAGTCAGCGCGGAGGTCTGGCACTTGTTCTTTATCGAGCAGGTAATTTTTCTGAGGAAGCAACCCTGGTGCCCATAATGAGAGTGAATGACTTAGCCCTAAAGGTTCAAGACCCTTCCCAGGCATTTGATGGAATGAAATCTTTGAACGACTGCCCTCTCCCTGCCCCCGCCGAGATGTCATTTACCAGGTAGGGATTGTGGCGGTCCTGGAGCAGATGTTTGCAATTTGGGGATTCAAAGAATATTATCAAAGATAACGATGTGCCTCTGAGTCACCTGGAGAGCTCTGTCTTCACTTGAAAAGGATTGGACTGCGGAGGAACCCAGAGCATGCACGGAATCCATGCCATGCTCCTTCCAAGGAGATGCGAACCCTCCACACAATGAAATCAGGGGCCAAGAGGCACGAAAATGAAGGTCGGCCGGCAGCAGTGTCTGCTCCGGGCCTTTGGAGCGCAGAGTTGTCTTGGTATCAAGCTAAGCTGTGGCCTTTGAAGACGTTCAGCGTCAAAGGGGCGCTGCAGAGAGCAAAGGTCCCTTCTCTTCATGGGATGCATCTGTCTGAGCCTTTTCCCGCTGGTTATGCGTGGAAGGGGGCATTTTCCTCGCCATGGAAGTGACCTGTCATTTGAAAGGTTAAGGTCACTGAGTCAAAAGCTCCGTGTTGCTGATGACTGAGAAACTGTCTGCGAAGGTCCCCGACACCCAGGAGGGGACCGCGGCTCATCTCAAAGACCCGAAGAGGCAGAAAAAGCCAGGGCAGCAGGTCTCAGCGGCGCAGCCCACCAAGAGGGACGTCTTCTTTGTTCGAGGGCGGGTCACACTTAGCAACCTGGCAATCATTGGAATTTGATGAGAAAAGAATGTTGGTCTAAAGAAAACGTACATCATTGTGTGGGGTGCGATGTGTGATGAGCTGTGTTTGTATAAAAACGTTCGGAGGACTTGAACCATGACCCAAGAAATCTCGATGGTCATCTTCTTAATAAAAGAAGTGTTAGTCGCTCAGTCGTGTCCGACTCTTTGCGACCCCATGGACTGTAACCCACCAGCCTCCTCCGTCCATGGAATTCACCAGGCCAAAATACTGGAGTGGGTAGCCACTGCCTTATCTATCTTAATAAAAGAAAATGTTGCTAATTTACTGCTGGACCCAAAATGATCCAAAAGTGATAGAGGCCCCAGCTGCTATGTGTTAGAAAATATTTCTGATGAAATATGACAAGTGCCTTCAAAAATAAAGATATAATTGAAATACTCTTCCTAATGAAACTGGTTTTTTTTTTTTTTTTTTTGATGCCCAAGAAGTCATGAATAATATTCGAAAGCAGAAAACATGGTCCCTTTATAACCTTGGCAAATTCAGTTGAGTGTTAAGCTTCTTTTAAACTCTATTTACAAAGAATCCTACCAGTTTTTAACTTGATATGGTGGATTTAATTTTACTGTGCAATTGGAAAATTGACTTCTGTATACTCCTGAGGATTTTTTTTTTCTTTTATACAAATTGGATTTCTAAAATTCGTTATTTTTCAATAAAATGCATAGCTAATGGTATTAAAGCTTTCTAACCCTTTCTACTCCCTTTTCCTTTTGCTTGAGGTAGATATGGGTTTGTAGCTGATGTACGGGAAAAATAAATCAGAAAATACTTTAAAAATGAGAATTCTTAGTATGCCAGGCTCACATTTTCCAGTAGGGGGCAAGAAAGTACTGCATATAAAATCCACAGTTCTTTTTATTTTATTTTTCCCGTGCACCTTTGCAAACCAATTAAGTTCCTGAATTGTGAAATGCTAAGCATGGTAGGGGAAGGAATATTTAAATCCATTAAATATAATCTTGCCTGTATATCAGAGGGCTATTAAGCATGATCTTTAACTGCTCAGTGGATCTCTCTGGGAGACAGAAAAATGAATTGGGGAATTTGGGAAAGGCCAAGAGAATGGGTTGTATAGCACTCTGGCCAAGGTGTCTTGTCAGCACCAGGAGGCATCAGTGGAGCTCAGCCACAATGCCCAACTCTCTCTGTACATCGCCAAACAAAAGTAAACCACAAAAACAAACACACTAAAAGCCCGACCTGTTAAAATGCCGAGTATCTTGTAAGACAATTTACTGTACTGACTCACCCTCCTAGTCATTCAAGTGTCCCCGTCAGTCTAAAGTGGCCGCTGTTAGTCTGTGTTAGAGACAGGCAGTCTTTAATTTATGTTACGGATAACCAGTTCATGCACACACCGGCCAAAGCAACTGAGAGAATCCGTTACTCATAACTGATCCAAGCTATAAACTTTCTAGCTACGGTGCAAGCACTCAAACATCATCTATCTAGTTCTTCCAGAACAGATTTCTAAATCTAACCTGTACATTTTTACTAGACTTTAAAAAAGGAAAAAAAAAAACAGACCACTAATTCAAATGCATTTTCTGTGTTTTTTTTCCCTCCTCAAAGTTCTTAATTTTGATGGGATGTTTTTCTTTTCCCCTTACTCCAGTTTTTATGGGAAAAATAGCTTGTAAAATCAAATCAATTTACTGCATAATGCATTTGGCATAAACATATATGTGTTGTCAAAAGCATTGTTTTGGAAAATACTCAGTTGTGTTGTTTCAAGTATAGTATTGGCAATCATTTTCGTGTATTGTAATACATCTAAAGGAAATAATGCCATTTGTCATAAATTTACCACTATTCCTTGGTCTGTGTAATATTTATTAGCTATATAAGTCAATCACTTCCATATGATCAGGTTATGTTCCTTTGGTTACTTGAAAAACAGATGGTTATTTGAACATAAACTAAGGTTCTTAGGGAAAGAGGTTTAAGGTACAGTGATGTAAAGACTATGGTAAAGTTGTCTCAATCAGGTAAGTGGCTTCCCAAAGGATATTGTCATAGTTTATAATCTTTTCCTTGGAAATAAATTTACTTTGTTTACAATACATTGTATTTTGGGTGATTTATACAGACACTAAAATGGAATACTAAACTTGACTTCCTTTTAGAAGTAAATTTTAACTTTTAGTAGACTGGTTTCATTTGTGATGGAAACTTGGAAGATCAAATGTAGGAAAAACTGCTTGAGATAGTGGAGTAATGGTCAGGATTCCTTAACTTATAGGTGGCTTTGGCATGACAAGCAGGTAGAGCCTTCAGATGAATTAAGAAATGGTTTATGGGCATTGGGGGCTTTACTGGATTTCCCTGGAAACTCATTTCTCTACTTTTGCCATATTTGTTTTTATTGTATTTCTAAGCATTTCACTTCTGTTTCCCTTTGCAGACAGGAATTTGATGGGTTCTTAGTAAAACATCTGTATCAGGGTCCTGTTAAAATGCTTCTGATGGGGCATCAGTAGATTTTTTTTCCTCCCTGATTTGTATTTGATGATTTTTCTTGCCAGTTAGAAAATTAAGATGTGTGGGTGTAAGGAAGAGACTCAAGACACATTCCACTTGTTTTAGTTAAAATCATACTCCTGTAAGAGGGGAATTGAAGTGGTTTTCTCAAAGAGGTCTTCAGTAGATGGGAAGTTATTTTTACTCATCTCTTGTCTATAAGTTTGAATTAGCTTCCTCACTGGAAAAAAGGAAAATGTTTTAAAGCAGAACATAGATTGAATTTTTAACCAGATTTCTTCATATCCTTTTTATAGAGGACATTCTATATCTTTAAAGTTTTATGTTTTTTAGGTTTTAAAAAATTATTATTACTCATTTATATTTGAAATATAGCTGATTTACAATGTTGTGCTATGTTCAGTTCAGTTCAGTTCAGTTGCTCAGTTGTGTCCCACTCTTTGCAACCCATGGACTGCAGCACGCCAGGCCTCCCTGGCCATCACCAACTCCCGGAGTGTACTCAAACTCATGTCCATTGAATCAGTGATGCCATCCAACCATCTGATCATCTGTTGTCCCCTTCTTCTCCCGCCTTCAATCTTTCCCAGCATCAGGGTCTTTTCAAATGAGTTAGTTCTTCACATCAGGTGGCCAAAGTATTGGAGTTTCAGCTTCAGCATCAGTCCCTCCAATGCATATTCAGGACTGATTTCCTTTAGGATGGACTGGTTGGATCTCTTTGCAGTCCAAGGGACTCTCAAGAGTTTTCTCCATCACCACAGTTCAAAAGCATCAATTCTTTAGTGCTCAGCTTTCTCTATAGTCCAACTCTCACATCTATACATAACTACTGGGAAAACCATAGCTTTGACTAGACGGACCTTTGTTGGCAAAGTAATCTCTCTGCTTTTTAATATGCTGTCTAGGTTGTTCATAACTCTTCTTCCAAGAAGCAGAGCGTCTTTTACTTTCATAGCTGCAGTCACCATCTGTAGTGATTTTGGAGCCCCCCAAAATAAAGTCTGTTTCCATTGTTTCCCTATCTACTTGCCATGAGGTGATGGGACCCGATGCCACGATCTTAGTTTTCTGAATGTTGAGTTTTAAGCCAACTTTTTCACTCTCCTCTTTCACTTTCATCAAGAGGCTCTTTAGTTCTTTGCTTTCTGCCATAAGTGCTATTTTTAGGTATACAGCAAAGTGATTCCGTTATATGTATATGCTTTATATATATATATAAGTATATATATACACACATATATCTCAATTCTTTTTCAGATTCTTTTCCATTATATGTTTTTACAAGATATTGACTAGAGTTCCCTGTGCTATACAG
The DNA here is from genome assembly GCA_024291935.2 of Okapia johnstoni. Classification (NCBI taxonomy): domain Eukaryota; kingdom Metazoa; phylum Chordata; class Mammalia; order Artiodactyla; family Giraffidae; genus Okapia; species Okapia johnstoni. Next base: position 7,193,611 of record CM044321.1, on the reverse strand, counting down.
TAGGTCCTTCTTGGTTATCTATTTTATATATAGTAGTGAGTATATTTTAATGAAGACATTCTACATGTAAATCAAACTGAACCATTAAAATACTCTATCATAGTTGATTATGGTTTTAAATATTCTGAAGAAGAGAACTACTCTGAAAAACTTTTGTATTATTTCATTAATTTGAGATTATATGAATTTACATATACATTTATACAATGCTAAAACAGTGACTTTCAGATCAACTTTTCCCCCCATGTTAGAAAAGGGGAAAACAGGAAGATGTTATGCATTTGTTTTCTTCAGCATTTTTGGAAACAACTGGACCAAAAGAAGTTAAGAATGGAAAATTAAATGGTCATATTTGGATACTTATGTATTTTGCGGCCAAATGAACTCGACACACTTTACTGTAAAGAGAAGGGCTGTTGTATGCAAGTTCGTTCTGGTCTTCTTGCTTTTGCAAAGTGTAAGAGTTCAGAGAAACATTTAGAGTGTGTGGTCCCTCCAGAGGGGAGGTTTATTTTCACACTCTGCTTGGAGATCCTGAATGGTGTAACCTCCTCTGGCGCTCAGGCTTGTGAAATGAGAGTCTGTCTGCCACTTGGGGAGGAGTTCCTTAGGCGCTGGTGGATGCTTTGGGTGGAGTGACCTAGAGATTAATTACCATTACCTGGAGAAGCTGCAGAAACTGCTTCTTCTATTCAGATTGCTTCTCTCCCAAATTTGACTTTATTTTGCAAGAGGAGCAGTCACATGGTCTATAGAGAAATGAGATCTCTAATGACTGGTGGGTGATACAAATTTTAAAGTATTATAGGCACCTAGGAATATTTGCATTTTAGCAACTGGTTTCAACTGGTGTCTGAATTAGTAGACAGAGACACCGTATGTCATACGGTCCCTAGATATATCATTCTAATCTCGCTTTTTATCTTTGCCGTGGTTCCCTTTTGGCATTTGTTCTAGGAAGGGTCATTCACTATTTACGACATACAGAATTCATTTGCATTTATCACTCTTCTGAATTTTTTAATTGCCAACAACACGGATTACGGGGCACAAATCTGCGACTGTTATGCAAATCATTCTGCAGGAGTTTCCTGCCTGTTACCCTTTTTATACATGGTGTATGTGTAACAGTTTAGACACCAGAAAATAAACTCTAATTGGATGTGTGCCCCGCCCTTCTGTGCACTTCCCCAAGTGTGAACAGAGTCCATTTTGAATGGTTTCTGTCAATTTCCTATCTAGCTAATGTATGTGCTTAGTTTGGTTTGACCATATGTCTAGAAGAAACAGTCCTCTGAAGTGGTACCTGTGCGATATTACCAATACCTACTCATATGTGGAAACAAAGGGCTTTCTGACCAAAGACTGTTGTGTGTTTTGTCGTGGTCAGCACTTTAAAGCCAAGCTATTTTGGTGTTTCGTGCATTTGCAACTGTAAATTGAGAAATTCTCATTTTCTTTTGAAAGCCAGGGCTTGGCATTTTTCAACAATGCCCCCTTAACTGTAATGTGACTAGATCTATTTTATTCACATATTGAAGATGGTTTGCCCATGTCCCCCAGGATGAAAGGTATTTAAAAAACACTTAAAATCAGAGTGATACAAACTTTCTGAATAAAAAATAAGCACATAGAAATGAGCTCCTCAGCTTCAAAACCATCCCCAAATCCCTGGTTTAGATAGAAGCAAAATGAAAAGCTGTCTTTTAGCTTGGGGTCATTTGGAGACAGGCCGAGAGACATCAGGAATGATAATTTACGAGACTGATTATTTTCTTATTAACTTTGCCTTGACTAGAAAGAGGAAGATCATTGAAAACCTAACACGAAAAACATTTCCGAGGAATTGAACCCGAGGGATAGAATTGGGTCCAGCGACCACCGCACCATTTGGAGTCTGAGTTTGGAAGAAGAGGCATTTTGACTTAATAAAGAGAATATTTATCTCTCCAGTGAGCTTCCTTAGGGGATATAAAGTTTCTGGTCGCTGGGAGAACAAATGATCACCCGGGACACATGTGTTAGAGAAAATACAAACATGAGCTGTGCGTTGAATTTCAGCTCCAGGGTCCTTTAACCATTAGCTACAAGGTTTCTGAAGTTCTTGCTTGTGGGAATAAGCAGGATCTTCTCTGATGCTCAGGCATTTCCTGTGTCTTACTCAGATGGGGATAGAAACCATGCAGACAGCCTAGTAAATGATATTAACAATCGGACTACATGATCTATAACTGTTCCTCTTTTTCCCTCGCTCTCCATTCAAATTCTTCTCCTGCAATACTAAGAAGTCAGTTATTTCTCACCAGGGACAGAGTGGGTCAATCACTTTTCCAGTGGTTTCTCTGATTCATTAACGACTGTGCTATGGGAGGAAAGTAATTAAGAGAGGGGAAAATCCCCAACAAAATCTACACCCCCGAACTGAGGAACATAGCGATACCGAGAGCCAATTCCTTGAAGGAACTGAGGCTTCCAGAGCTGCCAACCTGGCAGGTCTTCAACATTTAAAAATTTTAAAAAGGGGAAAAATACCCAATCTGCCAAGTGTCACTATACTGTCAATAAAATCAAATGAACTGCTTTCTTTGAATATTGGTCCCCAAGGAAAAGAGCTTGCTGATTACTTGAAACTGAGAACAGCTTTTGAAAAACTGCTTTATTCCGGGTATTTTTCCTTCTTAACTATTTTATTAAGAATGATCAAGTATTTTTCTATTATAAAGTTGACCTTTGGGATAAATTAATCATTAACATTTTAGACTATATAGACTGTGGCAACTTTGGAGCAGGGCTTTTTATTTTTTTATTTTTTCCTAGCATGCCTAGAGGCCTAATAAAAGTGATTCAGAATATTAGACCTATTAGTACTGTTTGATTGGAATACGATTTTTCCTACTTTGGGATTTTCAATGTAACATTTATATATATTTCCAAGAAGCATTGACATAAAACTCAACCTGGAATGTTGACAATGAAAACAAAACAAGAAAAATAAAAGCTGAACTTTCATTTGAGAAGGAACCGAAGTATGATTATCAGTGAAAAACTGTAAGCACTATAAAAGGCAAAAGGGATCAGAAATACAAGTTATCATCCAAAACATACAGAGGAGAAGGTGTTTCTAATGGGCATTTAATGAGAAAGAAGTTGCTGAAACTCTAGTTATTGCAGTGTTGGCTGGAAGGAAATGAAAATGTGGCACTAAAAACAAAATATCTTTTGATTAACTACAATTTCAAAATCAAATTAAAAACTGAAACTGATTATAAACAGAATGGGTAAAATAACAAAGTTCAAAAGATCTCGGGGACTCCACATACTATACCACTGGTCACAGGTGTTAAGAAGATGTTGCTGTTCAGTCACTTAGTTGTGTCTGACTCTTTGCAACCCCAAAGAGCAAGGGACTTCATGTCTCCTTGGCAAGGATTGTAATGTCTGCAGCCTTCTCCAGGTAATCAAGGCGAATCTTAAACATACAAACCCTGGAGTGCGCAGGTTACTTTGTGAATGACCACATCTGAAGTGGTTGATGTGATGGTTCTCAAAGCAAATTGTGTGACTCTCACTGTACAAATCTCTCTGGAATTATAATCTGATGTGCAAAATATGTGCTTATGAGTATTTACATTGCACTGGAGTCTTTGAAATAAAGAGATGTTTGAAGATACATACATGCATCACTCTTTCCCTCTTGGACTTGGTAACTTTGTTGATCCACTTTGGGGAAGGACTGCAAATAGCAATATGGTGGACAGCAGGCTAACGTAAAGATTTGGAGGAACTGCTGATTGAGAATTCCTGAACTTAAAAATAAGGAATTCCTGAACTAGTCACATCAGATGCATTAATGGATTCACTCATTCATCCACACACTGGCCCCAGATTGTCACAGATGAGTCACATAGAGGCTGTGGCTCTCAATTACTTAGAGACAGAAGAAAGCGCTTCTCATCTGAAACTTGTCTAAGTCTCAGAGATGCATTACGGATGCCCCAAATAGGTGAGGATTTGGGGGTTCTTTGCCAATAAAAGGCATGTGGAGACCATAACAGTTTTCACAGAGCAACTTCGTGCTTTTAGATGGAAGCATTGGGAAGTTTCAGGGTATAAAACAAAACAAAAACAAAAAAGCTTCTAAATGTAAGTATGGAAGAATGTTGAAGAACTAAATGTTGTTAACTCTTTATATGTGAGAGAAGCATGGTCTTGGTGGAAACACCAAGGCGTCAGAATGAAAAAAGACAAGGATGCGGGTTATGTTTAACTTTTTAAATGCTGTGTGACCTTGGCTATATTAGTCAATCACTCTGATTCTTAGTCTCCTAAGAAATGCAGCAATAGTATAGGCCAAGTATGATGATGATGATTGTGGACATTAGAAATTAGATGACAATTTCACACACACATTTTTTTTCTCCTTCGTGTGTGTGTGTAGATGTGTGTGTGCACAGGTGTGTGTGTGTGTGTGTGTGTGTACACCATGTCTTTCTACTACTGCTTCCATCCTCTAGCCTGCCTAACAGACTTGACGGAATGTTGTTGCTATGTGACGTCAGTATTAGGCATTAGTGATTTGCACAGATGTTGGTCTTTTAAAGACAACTGAATTGGGTGGCAGAGGTAAGTCGTGGTCTCATTCATGTCTTGATAGCATCTATGAATGCTCATAAGTCGTTTGTGCTAAGCTGAGGGTTCTCTTTACTCATTTAGCTTCTCATCCACCCCGTGGAGGAGGTGTTGTTATCTCATTTTAAGGCAGGAGAAATTGGAATCTGGAGAGCTGGGGTGATCTGCATAGGTTAGTATCTAGTGGGGTTGGAATATACACATTAGGACCCCAGACCCTGCCCCTCCACATTACATTGTATGACAGCATCCTCCCCACCAAACTCCATCACACACAGAGTGAAGTCAGGAAAGGAATTGTCTGTTTTACTGGGACAACAGTGTTCCCAATTGTGGTGACATCTTGCTACAACATCTGAAGGTTTAATCATACTAATTTAACCATACTTGCACTGCAGGCGGATTCTTTACCGTCTGAGCCACCGGGTAAGCATCCATACCATTGCTAGATCTAGTTTTTTTTCCTTTGGGAAACTTCATTGTCGCTGCTGTTGCTTAGTTGCTCATTGCGTCCAACTCTCTGGAGCCCCATGGACCATCACCCACCAGGCTCTGCTACCCATATAATTTTCCAGGCAAGAACACAGGAGTGGGTTGCTGTTTCCTACCCCAGGGGATCTTCCTGACCCAGGGACTGAACCCACATCTCTTGCTTCCTGCATTGCAGGTGGATTCTTTACCACCAGCGCCACCTGAGAAGCCCTTGGGAAACATTAACAAACTTAATTAAAGAAAATTTGAGTAAAATGTATTCTGTCTCTCCAAAGATATCAGCAAGTCTGTGCCTTATATATTGTAGATTTACTAGGACAGAACATCCTTTTTTTTTTTCTCTCTCCAGTGTGTTGATGTGTCCCTGGTATTTAGCATGATATCTGGCAAATAGCCGGTGTTTTGAAAATCATTTTTGACTGAATATAGTAAAGGATGTTTTGGAATATAATCCTGGTTTGGTCAAATAGTAGGACTGCTTCAAGATAATGCAGACTGTGTTCTACCCATCGCCTCAGGCAGTCTTACTTTTCTCTATTTGTACAGAATCGGGTTTGTATCCAGACTTGATGGCTTCATTGTTTGGAACAAGCATGATTATTCAGGTTCAGTTTTGAGTTTTTCTTTCTTTTTAAAAATCCTCCATTGTTTGTTTCTCGAGTTGAATCTGGATGTGTGATAGACTCAATTTATTAAGATTGAGAGGACACTTAGCTCAGGACCTGGCACAGAACGATGATAAATATTTATTTCTCCTCTTTCTTTTTAGTACTTAATGACATGTCTGCTGACTCTGCCACTGTTGATATTTGCAAAATTTCTGGACTAACAATGAAAGAGTGATGTCAGTGAGATGGGCTGAATCATCTTTTGTTTTAATAATATGCATTATCCCCAAGTCTGTGATGGGTTTTCCATGAGTAAACAGGGCGTTCAGACTCCAACTCAGAAGACAAGTAGAGATTCCTTTGTTATAAAGTTTCATAAAATAAATTATCCTTGTTTTTATTTTGTTTGACTTTATTTAAATGATGGTTTTAACATATCAGAAAACTGATTTTTTTTTCTTAAATTGCAGGTAACATCAACATCTAAGAAGAGTAAAATCTTTTGATCTAGAGTGTATTCTCTTTTCTTGCAACTGCTTATTGCTGTCATTACGTCTACATGGTTGGAAATGACCACTGTGCATATGTAAAATCGATACTGGGAGCTTCCACAGTGTTTCTCCTTTGTGTGCAAAGTTGCTTCAGTCATGTCTGACACTTTGTGATCCTATGGGCTATAGCCCACCAGGCTCCTCTGTCCTTGGGATTCTCCAGACAAGAATACTGGAGTGAGTTGCCATGCCCTCCTCCAGGGGATGTTTCCAATCCAGGGATCAAACCCGTGTCTCTTATGTCTCTCGTATTGGCAGGAGCATTCTTTACCACTAGTGCCACCTGGGAAGCCCTGATGTTGTTCAGTTGCTAAGTCATGTCTGACTCTTTGCAACCCCATAGACTGCAGCACGCCAGACCTCCTTGTCCCTTACTGTCTCCCCGAGTTTGCCCAAGTTCATGGCCATTCAGTCAGTGATGAGATCCAACCATCTCATCCTCTGTTGTCCCCTTCTCCTTCTTCCTTCAATCTTTCCCAGCATCAGGGTCTTTTCCAAAGGGTCGGCTCTTTGCATCAGGAAGCCAAAGTATTGGAACTTCAGCTTCAGCATCAGTCCTTCCAGTGAATATTCAGCCTTCTTTATGGTCCAATTCTCACATCTATATGAGACTAATGAAAAGACCATAGCTCTGATTATATGGACCTTTGTCCAAAGTGATGTCTTTGCTTTTTAATACACTGTCTAGGTTTCTCATAGCTTTCCTTCCAAGATGCAATCATCTCTTAATTTCATGGCTGCAGTCACCATCTGCAGTGATTTTAGCGTCTAAGAAGAGAAAGTTTGTCACTGCTTCCACTTTTTCCTCTTACATTTGCCATGAAGTGATGGGACAGGATGCCATGATCTTAGTTCTTTTAATATTGAGTTCTAAGCTGTTTTTTCCACAATTACTTTTGACATCTAGAGGCAGAATTTGGCTCTTCACCCAGACTTAACAGTTTTTTATCCTCTGCCTTTGAAATAATGTACTGGCAGGTTGTGTTTACTTACCCTGGGGTTCTGGAAGTTCCCTGGAGCTTTAGAAAGCAGTTATACTCATAAGCTTCCTGTGGAAGTTACGGCTTTGTTTCACCGCTCCCACATGCTTTTTTTGCTTCCTGTTTCAGAGGGAATTATCCACTTAAATGGCTGCAGGTCCCCTGGTTACTCTAGTCTGTAAGCAGCACTGGGCATTGTCTGTTATGCCACCATCAAACGTCTTTGAGCTCTAATTCTATTAGCATCTGTTGCCCAGTAAGACAGGGGAGGCTTGAGCTTGTGTGTGGAAATGCTATGTGGCTTCAATGTTGGGTACCTTAGATATACAAGTGGAGGGTTGGGTTTTTCACATTTCATCTTCATGCCAGGGGATCTTTAGACACAGGGTTTGTGTCTGGGTGGTGTCAGGGTTAGGGGCCAGGTTCAGACCTTCTCAAGATCTGTAGGTGCCTTGAGGGTAGGAGGGGGGCAGTGAGCTTAGTAACAGGGAACTTGGCACAGACAGACTCTGTGATCAAATATTAATAGGCAGACCTTCTTTCCTTCTCCTTTCCTTCCTTCCTTCCATTTCCACCCGGGAGTAAACACTGCCTCCACATGTAGAGAGGTTCGCTTGCACGGGCTCATCTCACTTCTTTCTCTCGTGTTTGTTCCTTTTTCTCATAGCTTGATTCCAAAAGTAGTGAGAGCAGTTTGCTTGTGCTATTACAACACTTTCCCAATGGGTTTCCTATTGACTTTTTGTCATTTTGGTTTTTAAAATTTGTATTCTACACTGTAGTGACGAATATCTATCTACAACACAACTGTAAACTATGTCTCTTCTCCAGTTAAAACATTGCAAGGAATCCATCTGGCAACAAGGATAAGACATTTCCCACGCTGGCCTCTGCTGAGCTCAGAAATGGCCCTTCCTCACTGTGGTTTTCAATTTCCCTGATCACCAAGCACACTTGTGCTCTATCATATCGTTCCTGGGCTGGAATCCCTTTCCTCTTTTCCTCTGCTCATTTTATCTATTTCCATTTATTCTTTAGGCCTCTCTTTAGAGTTTACTTTCCCCAAGAAGTGTTCTCTGATGCATAAATCCAGCCAAAGTGCCCCTTGTATGATAATAGAACTTCCTACATACTCATCAAAGGTTTACCATTGGTGTTAGTCACAAGGTTATTTTTCAGTGTCTGTCATGTTCATTGTTGCAGCCCCAGCATCTATAAGAAGTTCTAATTGGCACTTTAAAATCGTTGTATAACTTCCCCTCATCAAACACTTTACCAAATGTGAATGCTTCATAGTCATTTTTATCGGACTAGACAACTTGATCTTATTAAATTCATACTACAATCTATAGGGTAGCTATTCCCTTTATCTGGGGGATTCCCTGCTGGCTCAGTGGTAAAGAATCTGCCAGCAGTGAAGGTTCAATCCCTTGGTCAGGGAGATCCCCTGGAGAAGGAAATGGCAACCCACTCCAGTATTCTTCCAAGGAGAATTCCATGGACAGAGGAGCCTGGTGGGCCACGGTCCATAGGGTCACAAAACAGTTGGACATGACTTAGTGACTAAACAACAGATTATCTTTATTTTAATGGATGATGAAGATGAGCCTTAGATAGTTTAAATATCTACTCATATCTCTGTTAAATGTCCAAACTGGAATATAAATGTGGGTTTTTCTACTTCTAGAGCCTATAACCTTAATTATTCTAGTAGACAGAGCAATTTTTTAAGAAATTGGTTACATAGCTCCATTTCTTGGAGTCTAATTCAACCAAATCATAATGCAGTTGGTCTTGCGCTTGTGCTGTGTTAGTTTTCCTATTGCCGTTGTAACAAATTACCACAAACGCAGTAGTTCAAGATGATACAACTTTACTATGTTCCGGTAGGCTAGAAGTTCAATATGGGTCTTACTGAGATAAAACCAAGGTGCTGGCAGGGCTGCGGTCCTTCTGGAAGCTTTGGGAGAATTTGTTTCTTTGCTTTTTCTGGCCTCTAGAGGACACTCACATTCCTTGTCTCATGGCCTCTTCCTTCACCTTCAAAACTAAGATAGCGTATCCCTAACTCTGCTTCACTCATCACATCTTCCTATGTCTTCTGCTGTCTCCCTATTCTACTTTTTTTAAAAAAGATGTTTCTTGATGTGATCATTTTCAGGTCTTTATTGAATTTGTTACAATATTGCTTCTGCTTCATGTTTTGGTTTCTTGGCCGAGAGGCATGTGGGATCCTAGCTCCCAGACCAAGGTTTGAACCTGCACCCCTGCATTGGAAGGCAAAGTCTTAACCACTGGACCACCAAGGAAGCCCCCCTATTCCACTTTTGAGGATGTTTATGATTACTCCATGGCTAATCTAGCTGATTAGCAACCTTAATTCCATCTACAATTTTAATTGCCTTTGCCATGTAACTTAGCATATTCACAGATTCCAGGGGATTAGCAGGTAGATATCTTGGAGGTGATGGGAGCATTATACTACCTATGACATATGCACAGTATTAATAGGCTTTGCTGCTTTTACTGACTCTAAAATATGTTCACAAAGATGGCAGAGATTGGAGTTGACTGGTGACCCAGACAAGCTTTAGAGGAACAAAGTACCTTAATGAAACCTTCAGTTTGAATTTTCAGTGTCCCAAATATTGGTCACTCTCTAAGAAATGACACTGACACCATTTACAAGAAACTTATGAATATCTCAGAATGCAAATTTATTTTTTTGCTATAGGAAGCTTTGCAAATTGATACTGTCATCCACAATCCATGTATTCTCTCCCATGGAAGCAAAACTGAATTTGAAAAAGTTAACTGGAGATAAAATTCGAGCTATGGAGGTAGATCATCTTAAGCACACTTTCTCATGGCTAGGACACTTAAGTGATTCCTGTCCTTAAGAACTATGTCGCCTTAATGGACAGAAAGACTCAGCCATCTCTCTCCTTTGGCCTATATATGATGAAGTCTGCCAAGATCTTAGGATGTCTCTTTTATCTGTCCCACAACATAACATTTCTTCTGCCCACATGTTCTTTTTAATATTGAGTTATTACCAATACAGACTTAAGAGATGTGAGTGAGATTCCTAGGTCGGAAAGATTCCCTGGAGGATGGCATGGCAACCCACTCCAGTATTCTTGTCTGAAGAGTCCCATGGACAGAGGAGCCTGGCGGTCTACAGTCCATAGGGTTGCAAAGAGTGGGAGGTGACTGAAGTGACTTAGCATGCACAAATACTAAAGCTAAGCTTTCCACAGGTTTGACTCTAGAATCCATCTATCAATGACCAGGATTCCCTGATTCTTTTTTTTTTTTTTTTCTTTTTGCCACTTTTTGAGATAACACTTCTCCTATGCTGACTTCACCTTATGGATACCGTCATCAGGTAGCTATTTCTAGTTTATCTTTTAGAGAGAAAATTACCTTTCTCTTCCCAGAGGTCATTTCCTGTATTGAGTATTTCCTTTGACATCTAACTGGCTGTAGGGATTATATGATTTTAATAACCTCTTTCCATCAAGCACTTGTGGCATCCTCCATTCAGAACATCATCATCTACTTATTCTCAACTTTATCAGGGGGGCCTATTACTTTCCCCTGAATCTGCCTTGAGCATTCACTGGTGGCTGAGCCCTTACATTTTCTCACTATATTCTTAATATTAGTGTGAATTTCTGTCTCATTCTCCAGGCCTTTCTAATCTGAGATAATGGCTTTTATTTTACCTAGGGACCTCTTTGGAAAAATTTTTTTTTGCTTATTTCCCCAAACGTAAAACACATCTCTTCAGATCCCTCTGACAGTTTTCACCACCATTTTAATAGTTCATGTGACTTTATACTCTGAGGAATGAGGAATTGTATCTTGAAAATGTAGCAGAAGACCAAACAAGTGGAAAATGTACACAATCTTTTGAATCTGCCATTTCCCTATCTACCCAGATCTTCTTCATGGCATAATTAGTTCATTTATGCCTAGAAACCGTTTTATTGTATCTCAAAGAATTTTCACAGATAAAGGAAATAATTAAAAACTTCCATCTTTCAAAACCCATCTTCTGTCTTTACTCTCAAAGAAAGTGAAGAATGCTGATTGGTATTTTAATGTCAGTAACCTATCAAACTTGCAAATTGTTGATTTCTTTTTACTGTAACTTGCTTAGCAATTAACATGGTGTCACAAAGATGAAGTTTTTAGTTAGGCTTAGCAGGAGAACCACTCCTCAAGGAAGAGCAGAGAGAGAAAGATTTGGTGTAGGATCTCTTCGTACAGTTGTATGTAAGTAATGCTGCGGGAAACATCACACTTTCTGATAGTGCCTTGCAGATGAAGTATTTTACCACTGCTATAAATAAAGTTTTAAAATATTTTAGTGTCTCGGAAAATGGAGGAATTATACTAAAGGACATTATCGTTCTCATTTGGCATATTCTAGCTTCTGAATTATGTATAAATTGTTGAAAGAAAGTTTGATTCTTGCTATGATATATAATAAACAGCCAGGAAACTAATTCAGAGGCACCATTTAAGAAAAAACCCTTAAATCAGAGGTGGCTTGATTTGCACTTCCAGTAGTTTAATATTAATTTTCCTGGTCCTAATACAACTGCATTAAAGTGAACTTTAAAGTAATAAAATTAGAGAAAAGAAAATAAATGATGGAAGTTTATAAGGAAATGGGGGTTTTCATGTAACTCTGGTGAGAGTCAAAGTCACTCCCTTTTCCTCTAATTTATAATGGTAATTTTGCAAGTGTTAATCTTTCTCAAAGAACTTGAATTCGTGATGAAAAGAAACGCTCAGTTTCTGAAACATTAAAGGCCTATTTTCTGAAGAAACTTCTACAATGAATAGTTTTTGTGAAAAAAAATCACCATGCCAAAAAAAGCGAGGATGAGGAAACTTTAAATTCAGACTCCCTGTGAAGGAAAAAAGAAGTGTTAATTCCTGGTATGTGATCTCATCTCTGGAGGAAGTAGTCGGACATTGGAAAAGAGAAAGAACCAGAATCTTTGGCCTGAGTGTCCTCACTTCCTTAGTCACAAAGGTGTGGTTATGCAGTCAGTTCAGGCAAGTACTATCAGTAAGCACAATCCTTTTCCCACTTAGCAACTTACAAACACAGGAAGATTGATCTGGGAGCTGATTAAAGGAATATTTCTGGAGCTGGGCACCACCATGTTGATTCTAGTTCCCCTTGATCTAAGGACCTTTGGTTCAAGTCTCAGGAGGAGGGAATTTCTCATGCACAGGAAAGCCATTTGTTGGACGACTAGTAACTGAGGTGGTGTGAACTACTGGTGTTCAGCGTGGGGAGGAAGGTGGGGGGGTCATAAACCCGTTGTTGAGAACCAGTGGCCTGAGGCTGGGGGTGGGCTCTAGGGGCAATTTTTTCCTGGAGTCCCCCCGAAATTGCTTTCAGTAGACCGGGTCATGGGCCATTTCCCCTGCGGCACCACTTTACTTTCGATTTTCCCGGGCTTACAGAGGTGTCTTCAGAAGGAACACTTGCGTGCCGCCATTTTGTGTCTGAGCTCGCAGGTGCATTCTTCCTCCCTCCCTTCCTTCCCCATTCTTTCCTCCCTTGGTTGCTCCCTCTTTCCCTTCCTCCTTCCTTCCTTCTTTTTTCATCCTACTTTTTCTCTTTGCTCCTCTCTGAGTCTCCTTACTCTTTTTTGCTCTTAGTATGTGCCTCCTGCTCTATTTGTTTTAAAAGATTCACTCAGTCAGACTTTTCTCCTCACTGGAGTGAACCCCGGGTGTTCAACGTCCCTTAGCCCAACCCTGTGCTTGAATGCATCACCTCTGCTTTATCCTTGTTCATCCATCTCCTCTTCCAATGCTTCCAAAAATGAGAATTTATTACCACAGAAAGTGGTCTACTCTTTTCTGGCGGTAGTAACAAATCTGTGGGCTTCCATGGTGACTCAGTGGTAAAGAATCCGCCTGTCCATGCAGGAGATGTGGGTTCAATTCCTGAGCGGGGAAGATCTCCTGGAGGAAGAAATGGTAACCCACTCCAGTATTCTAGCCTAGAGAATTCCATGGACAGGGGAGCCTGACGGGTCACAAAAGAGTTGGACACAACTTAGTGACTAAACAACAACAACTGATCTGTGTTCTTTTTTTTTTAAAACTTTTATTCCATGTTCTGGCTTCTCCTGTTTTTATTTTTCTACCTTTCTGACAAAAGTCTGTGCTGGAACCATGTGCCTGTCTTCATCTGTGAGCTGGTTTCCCACCTCCTGTCATACGTGGATATGGATCACTTTGCAGGTGATCAGAGGTCCACCCTTTATTTCCTTCATCTTAACTCTTTTTTAAAAGCTATACATTTCCTTCTTCAGTTCTCCCAATGGATGTTAATGTTTCTTTCTGGGGAATTGATTCCTGAGGGTCCTCTAGATAAACTAAAGAAAACCTTCCTTTTCAAGTTAATTTTGTGTTCTCCTGGCAACTGATCAATCTATTACCTTCCTCTGGGTCTTGAGTGGTACTGTTATTGGGAATAATTCTTTGCAGTAGAAGGAAGATCCTTGCATGTGTTCATCAGACAGTAATTTAGTATAACCATATTCAAGCTACAAAAACCTCTGGGAATATTCTTCTGGCATCTGTTCATTCATTCACTCATTCATTCTCCAAAAATCACTGGTTTTTTATTATTCAGAAGAACAAGATCTCTTGGTCTCAGAAGACACTTTTGGGTGTTGCTAAACCAGGGAACATTTTTTGAATTCTGATTATACTTGTTATCTTGCAAGCTAAATTGTAAGTTCCCTAAAACGAAGACCATTTTTCATTCATGTTTGTGGCCTCCAGACTCGAATGCTGTTGTTGGCACCCATAAGCCATTGTCGAATATGAATGACTGAAATAATCATCCTCAAAATGGGCTTGATTAAATGAACTGAATCACTCTTGCGTAGCTAAAGGCTCAGATGAGAGCTAAATGGAGATACTGATGACAAATGTCAGTTAATTTGGGAAATATGGTTTTTGGTAATATTCTAAATAGGCAAGAAGTCAACATATCATATATTCTTAGTCTCAGATTATCCTCCAGCCACTGTGACACCTGCTTTTCAGTTTCTTCTTTTGGTGGGAGGCAGGTTGAATGAAAATTTTGTTAACTCTTTGGGTTATGGGTGAGGATTAACCCCCTAAGGGTCTCACTGGAGCTGCCACAGAGAGCCACTCAATCAGAGGGAGGCAGAACCAGACCTGATGTTTACTGTGATGAATGACGTTTGACATCCAAAGCACTCAGGACATAACAGTGACCTTGAGAGCTCATGAGAGGGCAAAGGAGAGAGGAAAGATGGGGCTGGGAGGGGGCGTATTTTGGAGGCAGGAAGACATCTCATAGAATGGATTTTGGGTTATGATATGACATCATCCCATCAATTACAAGTTTTTAATTTATGATAAATATTTTATAACATTTTGTTGTTTACATGTTATTGTATAAAATGTAAAGTGCAATGTGCTGAGTGCTCTGCTCAGCCATGTCCGACTCTTTACAACCTAGTGGACTGTAGCCCGCCAGGCTCCTCTGTCCATGGAATTTTTCAGGCAAGAATACTGGGGTGGGTCACCATTTACTGCCCCCCACAGATATCTTCACAACCCAGGGATTGAACCTGGTCTCCTGTAGCTCCTGCATTGCAGGTGGGTTCTTTACTGCTGACCCACAAGGGAAGCAGTGTAATTATTATTTGTTAGTTTCTCAGTCATGTCTGACTTTTTCTGATTCCATGGACTCCTGCCAGGCTCCTCTGTCTATGGAATTTTCCAGGCAACTGGAGTGGGTTGCCATTTCCTTCTCCAGGGTATCTTCCTGACCCAAGGATCTAACCTGGGTTTCCCACGTTTCAGGCAGACTCTTTATTGCCTGAGCCACCAGGGAAGCCTAATTATTATTTATTTGACATTAAATCATTTGTTATCCTGAAAGAAATATACTTTAAGCAGAAGTATGCTTTAAAATAATTTCCTTTAAAAGTTAGAATAATAATCCTATTTGTATTTTCAATGTTTCATGGAGAATTCTATCACTCTTTTCCCCATTCAGAGAAAAGCTGTATCGAAAATAAAAACAGAATGAAGTACGAAAAGGAAATTTGGGACTTGGAACCAGAGAACACAAAGAAAAATTTCTTCTCTTAGTAGTAATATGATTTTTGATTGTACTTACTTGTCTTGTGTAAAAATATTTAAGCCAAATTCTCAGTTTTTTTCATAGGTTACCAACAGTAGGTGATTTATGAAGACAGTACATGTTGTGAGTGTTAGACATTTGGTGGATTAGATGTAATTAAACAATGCAGCTATTTCACCCAGAAGCCAAGACTATCAGTGCTTCTTAGGGTAAGAAAAGTAGTGATTATTATTATTAAGGTACTTCTAAATGCCAGGTTTTCACTATTATATATTGTCTCAAAAACGTCAGACAACCCTATCTGATTACTAGTATTATTTCCATTGTACAGGTGAGCAAATTGAAGTTTAGAGAGATAAATAACTTATCCAAGGTCACAAAACTAGAGCACAGGGAGTTTTATAGGTTCATATAGCTTCGAACCTAGATTTGGTAAATAAGGAATTAAAAAAATGAAAGCTTGAGCTAAATGGTACAATACATATAATACAAAAGTAGCATTTAAATTACTCATGGTAATAAAAGGAACATTTTCACTCTCCATAGCTAAAAGGGATGTCTCCTGTTTCCTAGAAAGAGTAAACAAATTTTTAAGGACTTGTAGACATAATTTATGTGTTTCAGTTCTTAGCAAAATCAAATCCCTCTTCCTCTCTGGAAGGTTTCCAAAATTTTAATGAACTGTAATTAATAACAATGTTTTTTTACTTGAGGAATCAAAGATCTTTATCTTTAGAATTTATAGTATGATCTTACTCTACCAATGTACTGTTCATTCTAAATTTGCTGAAATTTATCATAGGCAAAAGCAAGCAATTACATGAAATTACTTTAAAGGATAATTTAGGTTTTCTGTTCCAACATTAGTTCTAATTGTCTAAATGCTTAGAAGTCCATATGGTGATTGAAATATATTTGACATATAACATTGTGTAAATTTAAGATGTACAATGTGTTGATTTGGTGCATTTATATATTATATGATTGCCATTGTAGTGATAATTAGCACCTCTATCGTGTCACATAATTATAATTTGTTTCCAGGGGTTAGAATAACTAAGGTCTAGTCTCTTAGCAAGTTTGATGATTATAACACAATACTGTTGTCTATATTCATTATACTGTGCATTAGATATGTAAGACTTATTACTTGCAAGTTTGCACCCTTAAACAGCATCTACCCTGTCTCTCCCATCCCCCAGTCCTTGGTAAATATTATTTTACTTTGTGTTTTTATGAATTTGACTTTTTTAGATTCCTCATATGATATCATACAGGATTTGGCTTTCTCTGTCTGACATTTCACTTAGCATAATGTCCTCAAAGTCCATTGATGCTATCACAAAAGGCAGGACATCCTTCCTGACCATGGCTGAACAGTGTTCTGTTGCATATATATGTATGCCACATCTTCTTTATCCATCCATCTACTGATGGACACTTAGGTTGTTCCCATAACTTGACTATTGTGAATAATGCTGCAATAAACATGGGAGGGCATATGTATTTTCACTGTTCTGTTTTAATTTACTTTGGGTATATACCCAGAAGTGGAATTGCTAGAACATATGGTAGATTTTGGGCTTCCCAGATGGTGCAGTGGTAAAGAATCTGTCTGATGGTGAAGGAGGTACAAGAGATGCAGGTTCAGTCCCTGGGTTAGGAAGATTCCCTGGAGAAGGAAATGGCAACCCACTCCAGTAGCCTTGCCTGGAAAACTCCATGGAGAGAGGAGCCTGGAGGGCTATAGTCCATGGGGTCGCAGAGAGTTGGACATGACTGAGTGACTGAACACATACACAACACATGGTAGATCTGCTGTGAATGTTTTGAAGAGCTTCCATATTGTTTTCCATAGTGGCTGAACCAGTGTACATTCCTACCAATGGTACGCAAGGGTTCCCTTTGCTCCGGATCCTCACCAACACGTATTATCACTCGTCTTCTTGGTGATTGTCATTTTAACAAGTGTGAGGCTCTATCTCATTGTGGCTTTTACTTGCACTTCCCTGATGATTAATGATGTGAGCATCTTTCCATGTATGTGTTGGCCATTTGAATGTCTTCTTTAGAAAAAAGTTTACTTAGTTCCTCTGCCCATTTTAAAATTTTGATTGTTTGAAGGTTTTCATTATTGAGTTATTATATGAGTTCTTTATATATTTGACAGACATATAGTTTGCAAAAGTTTTCTCCCATTCTATAGGTTGATTTTAATTGTGTGAATTGCTTCTTTTGCTGTGAAGAAGATTTTAAATTTGATGTAGTCTCATTTGTTGAGCTTTGCTTTTGTTTTAATGACAATATTGATGAAGTTTTCATATATTTCTTCCAACATGAAATGATATGCTATTGCATGTTCCAAACCCAGGGGAGACAACCTTATTTTTGTCAACTAATTCTTGGAGGAAACTGATTTTTCTGCGGCATGAAATTTCTTAGCAAGCTGTTTCACTCTCCATGTTCTAATTTCAGGTTGCAAAAGTCAATATTATTAAATACACTTGGATTGATGACTTAGAAAACTTCCAAAATGATTTCATATGTACTCTCTTAAGATGATAATGCATGATAATCAATAAAATTATTTTCTTTTTTTTTCCGTTCTGTACCTTCAAGTAATGGCCATCAACACAGGTTGAATTGACCATAGGCATTGGCCAGTTACAGATTCTAGAAAAGAAAGGCTCCCACTGAAATGAAATATGATAATCAGAGTTTCTTCTGCTCAGCTTTTCTGAATCTCAAGAATTTTGACTCAATAAAGTTCAAATACGTAGTTGATATTAATATGAATAGCAACATCAAAATTGCTATATACTGTTGGGGCACCAATTGCCTCATTGATCTAAGGGATTTAGTGTCCCAAATTCAATGCTCGCC
The DNA here is from genome assembly GCA_024291935.2 of Okapia johnstoni. Taxonomy (NCBI): domain Eukaryota; kingdom Metazoa; phylum Chordata; class Mammalia; order Artiodactyla; family Giraffidae; genus Okapia; species Okapia johnstoni. The sequence continues at coordinate 7,175,304 of CM044321.1, read as the reverse complement.
TCCTCCCCAACGGTATGGATATGAGTGTATGGAACACTTGATATTTTGTTTATCTTACAAAGTGTTCTTTTAATTTTGATGCTAACAAAGTTTGAATTAGGGCTGTTACAGAATTACACATGACCTTGATCCCTTTCGCTAATTATTTTGTTGTTGTAAATTAAGTTGCTAAAATGAAGAAGAATGTAATTCTCAGCAATAGAGAAGGAATATCACATGCTTACTTGGAAGTGAAGCAATTTATTTTAAAAGGCTAAGTTATCAGAAAAAAAATGATCTCATTGTGAGTCAAAAATATAATACATTGTGAGTTTAGTATATTCTGGACAGTGTGCACTATGACACACACATTATTTCACGTGACGTGCATTTCTGCTCCCACTTTGTGGGGCTCATGAAAGGTAAGCAGCTACTCAAGGTCACTGAACTCACGCATGGCAGAGCTAGAATTCCAGTTCAGGATCTGTCTTACCCCAAATCAGAGGTTCTTAACCTGCATCTACACTCCCTCAAGGAGTGCGTGGAAAGAGCTTAGGGGTTCCATAAACTTGGAAGAGAAAAAATTTGCATATTTGTTTTTGCTTACCTCTGACCAGAACTGAACATTTTCTTTAATTATAAATGCAACAATCATAGAAGTACCTGCAGTGTGTATAGACTTTATCATCTACAACACTCACAGATGTTTTTCTATTGCAATTCAATTGTTGCAGATATCTTGATATAACATTTACTTATCCTTATTGATAAATTATAGTGCTTTATGTTTAACACATTGATATGTGCATTTCATCATAATTTGTTTCCTTTGTAGTCCTCAGCAGTTTTTTTATACTTTATAATTATTAATCATATTCATTGCACTTCCATTTATATAAAATATTTATGTTTATTTTATACTTAGGTATATTCTTAACATATTTAAAAGCATTATTATGAAATTAGTCCTTTGTCAAAAGGATGCATGGCCAGCAACTTTGAAAATCGTTATGAACATTTATGTCATATTCATACAATCTTCTTTTTGTTCTTATACTATACATAGTTATAGAGAATATATCTAATGATTCAACACAGCTGTAATACTATTCTGTTTAATGGCATAAAAAGAAATTGCCAACGAAACACCTAGAACATTTAGCACATCTATTATTTCTAAACACATGTGCATCTGCAGAACATTGAAAGGGATTATGTTTCCTTTCCTACCAGTCAAAATCTCCAGATACTCTCTTGTTTTACATAGGCCAGTATCAGTTGGCTGAAAGTTATTTCTTTCTTTTACCTCTGGCTTTGAGTTGTGTTCAAATTATTAATAGTGCTTAGTTTTAGTTGATTCCTGAACATAAACATCCAGGGAGGCTTCCAGTCCTGCTGACCCTGTACCTCAGTCTGGGCTTTCTCATCTGCGTGGAGTCACCAGGCATAAACCAAATGGCATATCCTAGAAACCTGCCAGCCTTTGTCTAAAGTCATGTTGGTTTCAGTAAGTTATTGTGCGGATCTGGTTTTTTGTGTTTATGGGTTTATTAATTAATGAATAAACATCAATGAATAGTTCATTCATTCAACCTACTAAATGCTAGGCATTCTTTTAGGCACTGGAGAAGGTGGTTTTTTTTGAACAAAATTTGTCTTTATTTCAATGTATTGAGTTATGAATGAATTAATTTGTTATTACTATTTTTTTGCCCATTAACTGGATTGCTAGATAACCTATGTGTGCCAAGTTGCTTCATTCGTGTCTGACTCATTGTGACCCCATGGACGCACCAGGCACCTCTGTCGATGGAACTTTTCAGCCAAGAATGCTTCTCAGTAGATGAACGAATTGGAGCCATGTTTGTGTATATCTTTAAAGATATCATTGCTTCAAGGTCAAATGTCAAACACTTCAAGAAGGAAGGGCATGTGGTTTGACTGGGACATTTCATACCCAGTCTGCCTCTAGTTACTTCTGTGACCTTGAAAAAGTCAATCAACATCTCCAGCTCTCAGATTCCTCATTTTCAAAATGATGGGACTGGATTTTAAATCTCAACTCCTGTCTTCCAGCCCTAAAATTTTATTTATGTGATTGAAGCATCACAAATAGAGTAAGGCCTTACATTTTACTTTTAATTGATGTTAAGAAAATAAAGCTTCATTTCATAAACATCTGTTCCATGCAGCAACATCTTTGATGTTCACATCATAACTGAAAGGTGTGATTTACAAATTTCCTATTAAAGCAAAAGTTAATACCAAATAATAAAAAAATGCTGTGTAGGGCTTCCCTGTTGGCTCAGCAATTAAAAATCCTCCTGCCATGCAAGAGACACGTGTTCGATCCCTGGTGCAGAAAGATCCACATACCATAGGCCAACTAAGACTGTGGGCCACAAATATTGAGTGTTTTGCTCTAGAGCCTGGGAGCCAAACTGATTGAAGCCCATGTACCCAGAGACAAGAGAGGTCACCACAGTGAGAGGAGCCCCCTCTCTCCGCAACTAGAGAAAAGACCAAGCAGCACTGAAGACCAAAATAAATAAAAATAAACATTTAAAAAATGCTGTGGAGTGTATAACAAATTAGAGATAAATGTTTTAGCCAAGCCAAAGAGAATGGTATGAAAAGATGTTTGTTAAATTCTCTACATTTATTTAACATACTTGTTTCTAAATACAGTCTTTTAAAATAACTACTGGATTAAATGGGCTCCCCAAGTGGTGCTAGTGGTAAAGACCCACTGCCAATGCAGGAGATGTAAGAAATATGGGTTTGATCCCGGGGTCAGGAAGATCCCCTGGAGGAGGGCATGGCAACCCATTCCAGTACTCTTTCCTGGAGAATCCCATGGACAGAGGAGCCTGATGGGCTGCAGTCTATAGGGTCACAGGGTTGGACATTATTGAAGCAACTTAGCACACTGCAATATTAATAGCAGGATTGAAGTCCTTTGTGTTGATTCTATAATGTGACATAATATTGTGTTTAAATGTAACCAATAGTAAATGTTAGATTTTCTGCATTGTTGGATAACAGATTCTTTCCCACAGTAGGTCATTAGAATACCGTGTTAATATCTACTACTGAGATTAGTAAATGGTATTAGGTGAAGCCAAGTGAAAATGGATGATTTTGATACAAATTAAACATTGAAGTTGCGATCTGTTGACAAGGCTGTTTTACTGCAGTCCTTTCTGGAATGTCCCTGAGAAAGTGCTTAGGAAGGCAGAGTGTGAACTTTCTGTCTGTACGTTTGCCCGGAAGCCTTGGTGATATGAATTTTAAATAAATAAAAAAATAAAAGTTGTATGTGTGAGAGCTGTAGTGTCAGTCTTGGACAAAGCCTACAAGAGGGCTGTGCTGGCAGACAGAAATTCAGTATGAGGCAGCATTATCAGCTCAGACTAACTTTGTAGAGCATGATGGCATACATGATTTGAGTTTGTTTTCTAAGCAAATGTCATTTATATTCCTGGTTGACAGGAATGAGAGATTACATCAAAAACCTTAAAAAAACCTTTCCCCCCCAAGGTAAAATTTGGATGACTGGTTCAAGCATGATAATTACACACCATTCTTTCTTGGAAGTCCTATTCATGCCAAAACTTCCATAGATGTATTTCATGCACTTTATCTTGACTTTCTTTTCCCGTCTTCATTAGATTTTATATGGGAATGAAACCTTGGAATATTCCAACCCTTGGTCTGGGGAGAAAATTAGAAAGAGGGGAATAGGTTTGTCTTCCACAATTATATTAAAGTCAGTTGTAAATGTACTTCGAGTGCTTGCTTGAAGGCAATTTTACAGATGTCAAAAACTCAGTCCAGGCCAAGCTGCCATCCTTCCCTTTTCTTGCAAGAATTGGTCAGACAGCGTTCTCGTCTTTGTGATGATCAAAGGTCACCAGTGGGGATTTCCACTTTGGAATTCTTTTTCCAACTGTCAGCTGTTGGTGGATTTAATGACAGTGTTCTTTCATCGCAGTAAATATACAGCGCGTCTGCCGAATCAGAAGAGACATAAACCTCCTCTAACAATGTTTTTGAAAATCACCGTGGAATGTGTGGTGGTGGCCTGTGGCAAAGACAGACAAGGCAGAGGAGTGGGGCTGGCTGGTCTGAAGGGTGAGGCTGCCAGCTGAGTTGTTAGCCTGCTTTCATGCTAACTCATCTGCTTGTTTCTTCAGTAAGTACTTCCACCCTGGCGCCACACGGGCCCCCTTCCTTTGCCCTGGGAACTTGCAGCTTTAGTGCACATGTGTCAGTATCCCAACACCCAGCAGTCGAATGTCTGCATGGAGGACCGGAGCTAGCCTGAGCAGACATGCAAGAATCCATCTTCCTAACCAAGGACTGTTTGCAACAGACCACCACCCGAGGAGAAACAAAACAAAAATCAGCTTGATTGATCATGGCCAGATCAAAGAAATCACCCTTGTTATTTTCTATGACCTTTGTTCTGATGTTTGTCTGTCTCTGAAAAGATACAGCACAGCATAAAACTGTTAAGACTAAAGGGTAATTTTTTAAAAAAACAACCAAACAAAAATCAACAGAGGACAGAGCAACGAGAGTGAGAATGGAGGTTAGAAATGAGTCCCACACATTCAGTGTTTCAAGGAAAGACATAGGTTTCAAATGAAAACAAGTGAATTTATAACCATGTATGTGTCCTTCATTGAACACTGACACTCAGGGTCTGAGCTGTAGATGCTGAATTCCATGTCCTGTGGTCTTGGGTCTATTAAGTCTCTGCTCCTTTTCTTAAAAATCGTTTTATTCTTGGGATTAGGCTTTAAAATAAAAATACTCTATACCTCATTTTGAGCCGAATCTTTCAATAATGGTTCATTAGAAAGATAATGTATTCAATGGGCTTTCCTGTGGCCTGTATGGAATCACTGATTCCAAAGTTTTGAGAAAGGTTAGTTGTACATGAAGAGAAGGCAATGGCAACCCCCCTCCAGTACTCTTGCCTGGAAAATCCCATGGACGGAGGAGCCTGGCGGGCTGCAGTCCATGAGGTCCTGAAGAGTCGGACACAACTGAGTGACTTCACTCTCATGCATTGGAGAAGGAAATGGCAACCCACTCCAGTGTTCTTGCCAGGAGAATCCCAGGGACGGGGGAGCCTGGTGGCCTGCCGTCTATGGCGTCACACAGAGTCGGACACGACTGAAGCAACTTAGCAGCAGCAGCAGCAGTTGTACATGAGTCTGTCGAAGACTAAAAAGTGTTTCAATGTTTGTGCATGCTCAGTCACTCAGTGTCTGACTCTTTGAGACCCCATGGATTGCAGCCTGCCAGGCTCCTCTGTCCCTGGAATTTTCCAGGCAAGAGCACTGGAGTGGGTTGCCATTTCCTTCTCCAGGGGATCTTCCTGACCCGGGGATCGAGCCCGCAGATTTTGCGTCTCCTCATTGTTCTTGTTGTTTAGTTACTAAGTAGTGTCCAGCTCTTTTATGACCCCATGGACTTTTAGTCCACCAAGCTCCTCTGTCTATGGGATTTCTTCCTGAATTGGCAGGCTAATTCTTTACCACTGTGCCACCTGGGAAACCCAAAGTGTTTCAGTACTGACTGTTTTTTATTAGCTGTGTTGTGCTTAGTTGCTTAAGTCATGTCTGACTCTTTGTGAACCCGTGGACTGTAGTGCACCAGGCTCCTCTGCCCATGGAATTCTCCAGGCAACAATACTGGAGTGGGTTGCCATGCTCTCCTCCAGGGGATCTTCCCAACCCAGGGGTAGAATCCAGGTCTCCCCCATTGCAGGCAGATTCTTTGACATCTGAGCCACTAGGGAAGCCCCTTTATTAGCCAGCAAGGCCAGTCACAAAATGATGCTTTCCACCATTCAGTCCACAAGACAACAGCTTCAATGGCAATTTTACATGCCGTGAGTCCTTCACACGATACTACGGGTAAGCCATTTACATTTACCTGGTGAGTCCACAAGCATATAGTGTGTCATCTGTGTGCTGGGCTGTGCTTAGTCGCTCAGTCGTGTCCGACTCTGTGTGACCCCATGGACCATAGTCCAGGCTCCTCTGTCCATGGGGATTCTCCAGGCAAGAATACTGGAGTGGGTTGCCATGCCCTCCTCCAGGGGATGTTCCCAACCTAGGGATTGAACCCAGGTTTCCCGCATTGCAGGCAGATTCTTTTACCTGCTGAGCCACCAGGGAAGCCCATAGTGTGTCAGGTTTGTATTCAATGGCAGCCTTTGATTTTCGCTCGTGGGTGAAGGAGCACATTGAACTGGAAAACCTTTGCTGGTTGCTCTCTCCTGCTGAGCTTTTAGACATCTCGATGTCTGTGACACCACATGAAATGCTGATAAGCTCCAAAAAGAATTCTCATCCAACGGCTGAGGACATGGAGGGGAAGGACCAGAGGGTCCTGCTCCGTTTCATTATGAGGGTGCTATTTAAGGATGTGGGGTGAGGAGAACTCTCTGGGAGGTGACTGTGATCATGAATCATTTCATTATCAGGAAGAGAAGACAGGGAGATGACATGCAAGGCGTAGTGCATGGACCTTCTACTTCTTTCTAATTCCACTTTCCAGTCTGGGCTATTTCCATGAAGATGAGAAAACAGATAAGTAAAAAAAAATTCATTGAAAAGTTGCTCATCTTGGTGGTGGGGCATAAATTGGACATTTCATTTTTATTCAATTTTCTGTTTTCACAGAAGTATCGTTTTTTTTTTTTTTTTTTTTTACAAAATGACTTCCATTTGAATGCAGATTTATAGGAGAAGTTCAGAAAAATGCTATGTGAAAAAGGATTAGTTAACGGAGTTCTGGGCACATTGTTGTTGTTTATGTGCTCAGTTTTGTGCAGCTCGTTCGCAACCCGATGGACTGTAGCCCACCAGGCTCTTCCATGGGATTTTCCAGGCAAGGGTACTGGGGTGGGTTGCCGTTTCATTCTTCAGGGGATCTCCCTGGGCCAGGGGTTGAACTCACGTGTCCTGCACTGGCACTCAGTTTCTTTGCCATCAAGCCACCAGCATTCCTAATCCACCTAAAGGGATTATAATCTTCTATGTCCTATTTATGTTTAGTTTCATCTGCAACTTTCCATTGGGTTCCCTTGAGCCCAAGGAGTTTTACTGATGTAGATACTACAGTCATGCAACAAAAGAGAACCAGGAATCAGCTGGGAGACCTTGGTCCCTTTAACGTGATACTCTCTTTAGCTGAGCTAACAACTCATGTGTTTGTAGCTGCTTCGGCTAGGGGAGATGAATGTCTCTTCTCTCTTTCTCCAGTTGCTGGTGATGTTTCAAAGGTCCCACTGGACTATTGAGAAGCATTTGCTTAGAGTATCTGCCATGTTAGCCCAGACTTTGCAATTTATTGGTACATTCTGTCAAACCACGGGCTTACCCTGGTAAATCAAAGAGGCTTTTTGGAAGTATCCCCAGCAAGCTAGGTAATTGGGGATTGAAATCTTGCTAGAGTCACAGCACAGCCCAGAAATACCCTTGTGAAATGTAAACAGTTGTGTCTCATCCTCTGTATGCTGACAACCCTGGTTAAATCATTAAAAAAAATGTATCGACAAAGCATGGCTTTCTTGCTACCAAATCATCCACCAGCAGCAGGACCTGAAAAGATGTTTGACAAAAGAAGTCACATCTGTCTGCTTTTTTCCCAGTTAACTTAGAGGAGCTGCCTGGAGAATCTGTACTAAAATCTTATTCTGCAAGGTTGTTGCAATGGCATGGATATCTACTTGAATTCAAATAGTTATTTTCTTGATCAATGGCTTTGGATCCAGTGTTCCCAGGTTCACCAACTGCATGGAAATCACTTGCCAGAGTGTATTTTGACATTCTATGGCAGGAATTTCACTAAAAATCAGTGTTTTATTCTTTTAGTCATTTTTTCCTCATGTGAGGCCTCACTAATCCAATGTATCAGATAGAACAGAGTATTTACTAACCTTTTTTTTTTTGTGAATCCCATTTTTTAAAAAAGCATCAAATTGAACATTGAAAATGGTATTATATACATGTGGTGTTATTTTATGCAGAACAGACATCTAAAATGCAGTAAATAGTCTTGATTAAAATGGAAACCTTTTAAATAATCATAGGGAATAAAATCAAATGGAAGAAGGCTGGAGTAACACAAGTCAAGCAAAACAGCTTTAAAGCTGCTTTTCTTATTTCCCCGTACTTCATGTCCTGAAGAGCCCAGCTTTCTTGGGAGTGCATCCGTGCAGCGCTGAGCAGACTCCCAAGAACACCTGAGTGATTGGCTTCAGCAGAGCTGGTGTAGACGGGGTTGGCGATCCACCCTGGGCATCCTCTCCTCCATGGCTTTCCCCCAGCCATTCTCCTTTGGAAATGTGCAGCGGCCCTCTCTCTAAGTAAGGGCTTCTTGAGCACGGTTCTCGTGATAGTCTGCACTGGATGGTTCTCTGGTAGGGGTGGATGTCCTGTCGGTTGTTTAGTAGCATCCCTGGTCTCTCTACTCACTAAATGCTGGTACCATCCTTCCCTTGTAGTAACCACAAACATCTCCAAACATCCCCTAGTGGACAACGATGCCCCCGTTGATCGAGAACCAAATGCCCTAAGTCCTTTTTTATCCCTCAAGCCCAAACGTCTCCTGTGAAGCCTCTTGTGATCGTGTATATTAGCCCATAATGACTTTTCCATTACATTTCTATAAAAAACCCAGTTGCCTAAACAATGCATACTTACGGTGAACCATGACACACTACAGAGAATAAGGGAATTGCGGGCCATGTTTGTCTCTTTCCTGACTCTTCCCTCCCCTTGAGGCATAACCATTAATCAAGGAGGTGCTTTTCCGACTGCCTTAAGCCATCTGAAAGGTGAAAAATGCTCTCTCCTTGTTTTCATTTGCATCCCTTTCATTGCTAATTAGTTTGAACATGTTTTCCTGGATTCTACAGCCGTTTTTCCTTTTTCTTTTTGTGATGCTTGTTAGTTTCTTTAGCCTACTTGTCCAATGTATTATTTTTTCCATTTTGATTTGGATTAAAATCTACATTTGCATTATAGTTATAAATCACTTGCTTAGTATATGTATTGCAAAAAGTTTCTCCCAGGCTATATAATTGTATGCAATTGTATATTAAATTTTTATATAGCTGGAAATGTCAAGCTTTTCTTTATGGCTACTTGATTTTATACGGTTCCTTACATTCCCTTCCACCATAGTTATGACATATCGTGTTGTTATTTAGTCGCTTAGCCATGTGCAACTCTTTTGTGACCCCATGGACTGTATGTAGCCCACCAAGCTCCTCTGTCCATGGGATTTCCCTTGCAAGAATATTGGAGTGGGTGAGTGAGTGAGAGAATTTCTTCTCCAGGGGATCTTCCTGACCCAGGGATCAAAACTGAGATATATCATAGTGATATACTATTACTGAAATACAGCAAAAACACTGACAAAATTCTAATAGATGTATTAACAGTTCAAAAGGAACATCAAATTCCTAATACATAAAAAATACTTAAGTCTATATAACAATTTGAATGTAGAACAATGGATGGGAGTGTAATGAGGTGTTTAGCCTGTTGACTTTGGAGAAAAAGCAAAAGATGAAAAGATGAAGAGAAACACATGTAAAGGCTTCCAAGTTGGTAAGTGGTCAAGCTGAGACCAGAGAACTTGGGTAAAAGGGCCCTGTGAACGCTGTGATCCTCCATGCTGGCTTCATTCAGCTGGATTTGTGTATCTGTGTTCAGCGTCTCTTACATGGTGGTTGTGAGGTCAGGAAGCTGGGAGAAGAAGTCCTGTAAGTCCTATGAAGTCCTGTAACTTCTTTGCTATCCTGACCTCATTCCTCACTTTACAGTTTATAATTGAGCTCATTTCCATTATGGCGACAGACTGTGCATTCAGCAACATGAATGGATTTTAAAAACATCATGCTGTGATGAAAAGGTAGGAGGAATTTAGTGCACAAGACTCCTTATGTAAATCAGCAATGCAACCAGAGCACTGTGGATTTTTCCAGGATCCACGCATATTTTCAGATCTATTTCAAACACGCTAGAGAAGATATGTATCTATTGGGAGGGGTTGGAACTGACATAAGAACACGGACAAGAGAGCAAAAAAAAAAAAAAAAATGAACCAGGAAGAGAACCTTGCAACCATGGATGCACACAGAACACTGTATTAGGGAGCATAATTCCTCCACCGCTCCACCCTAGAACAGCCCCTGGGTACGGCTGTTATTGAAGTCGGTTGTTAAAGTGCTAAGGAAAGGACTTCCCTGGTGGTTCAGGGATCACTCTGTGATCCCCATGCAGGGGGCCCAGGTACCATCTCTGGGCCCGAGATTCTGCATGCCACAACTAAATATCACTCATGCCACAAGGAAGATAGATGATCCCACATGCTACAAGTAAGACCCAGTGCAGCCAAATAAACAGATAAATAGTTCAAAAAAAATAATAACATGCTGAGAAAGGTAGTGGACATAGAATCTGGTGAAAGCACTTCTTCTTCGGTAGTGGTGATCACGACTAGGAGTTTTCTAGTCCATTCAAATCAGTTCAAGGTGACATTGTCTCCTGCGCGCTAAGCTCTGGGCTAGGAATGTGACTCAGAGCTTTTAAATTAAAGTATAGATGCTTCTGGGAGATGGCTTCCTTCGATGTGAGAAGCTGAGCCCAGAGATGGGATGTGTTCTTGTAGACCAAGGTCAACACGAGGGGAATTTTGTGAGTTCTTGGGTGCCAGCTCTTCCATCTTCCAAGGCTGTTGTGTGGCAACTGATCACACAGGTGGCAATGTCCTCTCACCAGTCTGGTCCCACATGTGGTAATGTCAGGGTCATCAAAGAGCTATGAAGCTCAGCCCCCATATATTCAACCTTGGGAATTTGCGGTGACCACAGGTGGACAATTTAGGAGCACGATGAACCTCACTGTGGGTTGGGAGGCCTACTGCTCCCCTAGCCCATGGAGTCCTGTTTATTCTGTGATTCCTTATCTCTCTCCTCTCCTTTACCTTCCCTTGGCCTCAAATGGGCTCAGAATTCTTTCATCCTTAAATTCTTCCCCTTCACAGACATAAGGGCTTCCCTTGTGGCTCAGCTGGTAGAGAATCCACCTGCAATGTGGGAGACCTGGGTTCGATCCCTGGGTTGGGAAGATCCCCTGGAGAAGGGAAAGGCTACCCACTCCAGTATTCTGGCCTGGAGAATTCCATGGACTGTGTAGTCCATGGGGTTGCAAAGAGTCGGACACGTCTGAGCGACACTTTCACTTTTCACTTTCACAGACATAAAGAATAGACTTTTGGACTCAGTGGGAGAAGGAGAAGGGGAATGATCGGAGAGAATAGCAATCGAAACAAATATACTACCATATGTAAAACAGACAGCCAGTGGAAGTTTGATGTATGATGCAGGGAACCCAAAGCCTGTGCCCTGGGTCAACCTAGAAGGATGGGGTGGGGAGGGAGATGGGACACATGGATGCCTATGGCTGATTCATGTTGATGTCTGGCAGAAACCATCCCAATGTTGTAAAGTAATCAATGAAAAATAAATAAATTATTAATTAACAAACAAAATCTTCCCCTCCACTCCATCTTCCTATTCAAGCATGAGATCATCTTTATTCCCACTCCTCATGATGAATCTTCTGGAAGCATCTGCAGATCAGAATGTAAGGAAAAGGGGCTTACTATGTCTACTGCCACATCCCCAGCCCCTTAAACAGTGCTTGGCATGTACTAGGTACTCAATTAATATCGATAGAGTGACTGAATGAAGAAATGAATTAATGAAATTCATTCTCTTAAATTCTACGTTCATTTACCATGGAGCATGTTACAGTCAAATCTACCCTAAACATACTGAAACTGCTGTGTTAAATGGCACTTAACTTTCTATCTGCAAAACATGTGCTACTTTTGGACTAGAGTGTTCTTATTTTTCCCCCACACCATGTGACCCGGTTGTTCATCTCCTATTTCTTAAAAACCCACTTTTCCTTTGGGTTCTAGACACCAGCCTATCTTGATTCTTCTGATAGGATTTTGACAATCCTTTTGGCTCCCTTTTCCAGATCTTTTTAACTTTCATGTGAGTGATCCCCTTCTCTCTTCACCTGTTCCTCAGGCTGGTGACTTTGTTGATACCTCATAAATACACAAAGGCTTCCCTGGTGGCTCAGATGGTAAAGAATCTGCCTACAATGCAGAAGACCCAAGTTCAATCCCTGAGTCAGGAAGATCCCCTGGGAAAGGGATAGGCTACCCACTCCAGTATTCTTGCCTAGAGAATTCCATGGGCAGAGGAGCCTGGTGGGTTACAGTGTATGGGGTTGCAAAGAATTGGACACGACTGAGCGACTAACACACACACACACACACACACAAATACACAAAAGCAGCCTTGGAAATGACAAAAGTGTATTTCCAGAAATGGAAAGACATTTCTTGCATTGAATGTTTCACATTTACTTCAGTATGAGCATTTAAACAATTATCCTAAACCCTACTCCAACTATGTTACTGACCTTTCCTCCTGGACTCTCTATGATCTCACCACACATCCAGTCCCAAAGACTGGAGACACTAATTTCTGCAGACTCCTTTCCCTTCTCTGACTCACTGGACATGAGTTTGAGCAAGCACTGGGAGTTGGTGATGGACAGGGAAGTCTGGCATGGTGCAGTCCATGGGGTTGCAAAGAGTCGGACACAAGTGAGTGACTAAACTGAACTGCACTTCCCTCCTCTGTTCTTTTTCTTTACTTGGCCTTCACAACCTATCCACTGGACTTAAGGAATGTCCCTAGGTCTGGCTCTTCTCTGCATTCCTCCTGCATCATCTTTGCATAGTGTTTCAGCACTTCCTGTTTGAATTAGTTCTTCTCTGTACTGCTGCTAAAATTATCTCCCTAACATGCAAAGAAAATCTTCCATCACAAACCCTTACTTTTTCCGGATTGCCTGTATTATAAAGTTTAACTTAGCTCTACAAAGGACTTAAAATTCCACCCATCCTCATATCCAAACTAATTTCCTGTCTTTCCTCAGTTCATTTTTAGTACCATCCTTCACCCCGGTCATTTTGAATGTAATTCTTCATTGGAAAAAGTTCTTCATCAAGAAGGTTCTCTTCTACCAAGACCAAAATATGTAAGATTCTCTCTCAATAAAAGGGGTTTCTGCCTTCATTTTTGTTCTGTTATTTCAATGGTCACCTCTGAAAAGGGCATGGAATTTTCTACTTAACACAGTTTTCTTCTAGCCTGTCTTGCACATACGGTGTATCCATCCATCCATCCATCTATCTATCCATCTTTCTACACATCCATCCACCAGTCCATCCATTCATCCATCTGTCTGTCCATCCATCCATCCATCCATTCATCCATCTGTCCATATTTATCATAAAGTCTATACAGTTTAATGCCTTCTGGGGAAACTTAAATTCACAAACAATAAAATTTCTAGTACATCAAAAGCTACAAAATTATATCCAAAAGATTTTAAATGTCATGTTTACTAAAATGTTACTTTTTGAAAACATTGTTTCAACCCAAGTCAATTTCTTTAGTGCCTGGGGCCTGTGTACCTATAATAATGTTCATAGTTGGTAGACCCAGTCCTTGTACATTTAGAGTTTAACAATTTGGAGCTGGGGTGTTTATGAACTCTGGTGATGTTGTGGACTTGGGAAGTCTCACAAAGCCAAAGTACAATGGGCATTTCAGAAGTAAACGTGTGTGTGCCAACTGGTATGTCACAACAGAGTCTTATTGACAGTGTTCAATGCATTTAAAGACATGCTCTGTGCTTTTCAGAAAACTCCATAAAGTCAGAAGCTTACTCACACTGTAACTTTATATGCTGAAACATATCAGACATCCTATCCTAATTGTTTTTACTTTTTTTTTTTTCTAAAAATCCTGCTTCCATGCATCCAAAGCATGAGAAAGGAAATTGGTTTAAAATCCTCCAGTGAGCATTTTCTAGCTTTACAACTTTCTTTAAGGGTGCATTATCCAGGTAGCACTCGTAGTAAAGAACCCGCCTGCAATGCAGGAGACATAAGGAGACACAAGTTTGATCCCCTGGGTGAAGATCCCCTGGAGGAGGCCTGGCAACCCACTCCAGTATTCTTGCCTGGAGAGTCCCAGGGACAGAGGAGCCTGGTGGTCGACAGTCCATAGGGTCTCAAAGAGTGAGACATGACTGAAGTGACTCAGCGCGTCTAATTGAAAAAGCTAGAACCTCATTTTAAAAGTGGGTTTTTAAAGTGATTTTAAATATGAGTTCTCACATATATATTTCACAACAGAGGCAGATTTAAGCTTAGAGTGGATTTGTTAGAAAAAATAACAATACTAATGCTTCATAGGTAGCTTAAGCAAAAGGGTATGGCAGGGATTTTTCTGAGTGATGGATACTCAAAACATGGGCATTTTTTTCTAGCTTTTTACACTAGTTAAATGGGCTTGAAGAAATATTCTCCTTGTTGTAAAGTAGCAGGTAAAATTTACCTAATGTCTTACAAAGAAGAAACAGATGAAATTGAGTAGTTTGCTTCTTTTGAGTAAGAATATTGAAAACGATTACACGGCTCTTGACAAAAGCTTGACCTTGATCTCAGAGAAGGATGGTGCCATTCAGAAGCTCTTCCTGTACAATTTGGGTTTACATCTTTCTCTCTGAGCATCTCTGCCGGGCCAGAGCCTCAGTTTTTGGTTCTACTCTGAAGGAACGGGAGACATCTTCCCAGGAGGGGTAAGTCTTCCTTAGAGTCATCTCCTGGTGTCGTCTGTATCCATAGCTGCCACGTGGTGAGGGAAGAAGGATTTGTAGAGACGGCTTTGCTCAATGCTACCCATTCACCCAAACCCAGAAACACACAGTCCAAGCTGCATGTAGCCAGCATGGCGCTGCTGCTAATTTGTCTTACTACCTTAATAACTGGAGAACCCTGGAATAATACATTTTTAGCCATGCATTTGAAATGGCAATATATTGGCTTTGATGTTGTCAAAATGAAATCTGCATTACCAAAACCCTGTGAGCAAGAAGATTAATTATATTTGTACAACCTTTTTTCCTAACCGATCACTAACAAATTATGAAAGTACATGGAGTCTTATTTGGGAAATAATTTTCAGCTATTATCTCAAATGGAGTGCTGCTAATTTTGCTGGTCCAGTCAATGTACTGATTGCTATACTTCTTAATTCCACTTTCTCTCTCAGAGACGGAATCGTATTAAAATCTTTTGAAAATAAAACCAAATGCTGTTTAACTGTTACATTAACCTTCACTGAGTCAATGAGATTCCTAATGAATAAATCCATTGCATTATATTTGATTTGACTTTATAAAAACAGTATCAGAGCTAATTGACAATTTAATGAAGGGTTTGCAAAAACTACCTTATGTTTTTTCCCCGTCTTTCTCTTTGTTTCAGAGTTAGACTGTGGCCCAGTTTCTGCATAATCTTTAGTTTTAAGCCCCTTTCCAAGGTGCCAGGCCAGAAGTGGACAGCCTCTGGCTATTAAGGGGTTGGTTCTTATTTGGGCAATTGGCCAAACTTGACTGCAGTGGTATCAATTGTAGGTATATTATTGTATTCATTTTTACTAAAGGGCACGTCACTTTTCTTTCCTCCAGGAATTTTTAGCAAGTGGTTAAAAATAACCTTTAAGAAAGGTTATATTACTCTGAGGCCTAGCCAAACCTTTTGGATAGAAATCTGCATCCATCATACTCAGATCTGTCAAAGTAAGTCTAGTGAGTAGTTCAGTAGACATAAGGTTGAATTCAAATGTCACTGCGCCATGTTTTGTGGAAAAATGGCTGGCCGAGATGACCTTTGCCTGCCAATGTTCCATTTTGTAATTTGAAAGGTAGGGAAAACCTAGTCCATGAAATTATACAGTATTAGAACCCAACTCAAGAACAAAGACAGATTCAAATTTTAATTCTGAAATTGTCAGCTTTGGGTGAGGAGGAACATAAATCTGATCACCTCTTACATTTTCATTCAATCTTCACCTGAAACATTCTTTTAAGAATGAAAAATGTTCACTGTTGGTCAAGAAGGTGTGAGTGTAGCAGTTACAGGAAAAGCTGTTTTTTAAACACGTGTTTCTTTCATATATACTGCACACTCTATAATTTTGTTTTGTTGCGTTTGTTTTCCTCCCATTTTATTGAGATTTAATTGACACACAGCACTGGACACGTTTAGGATGTACAGTGGAATGACTGCTCTTCCTCCTGTAACTTTGAACTGTGGCCACTAAGTTCCTCAAGGAATTTCTCTAACTCTAGAAAACAACACAAGAGAAAGGTAACCGTTAGTCATTAACAGTGAATGATAATAAAGAGCATTCACTATAAAGAACCTAAATGGAAATTACTTGAAGACCACCTTTGCGTTTTTATATACTTGGAAAAAATGCAAGAAAGAGCTGAATCAATTTCTATAAGGACTATGGAAAAATGGTAGTATTCTCCCTCAATGAACATTTATTATACATTTTGTGTACATAGCTATTTAAAGATAGATTCTAAATGTACAAACCATAAAATGAAATAACTCCTTTCATCAGTGACAGTCTATCTAAATAAGCCAAAACTTTTTTGAAAGCGGTGCCCTCAGAGAACAGTAGTTGTCACGTCATTCAGCTTTCTTCAACACCAAGGGGATTTAGATAAACAAAGGTTGGATTGTGTTATTCTACCTTTAGCTGTTTCTTTCCCACCACATCTTTTAGAACATACTCTAGGGACACATGGAGCAGCTGAGCATTCTGAATTTTAGAGATGAAAGCATTTCTTCCATGGCCTGTGGTTCTCTCACTGTGCTCTACACGAGCCTCACGAGTTCTGCCAGGTTGTCCTTATAGCTGCTGATTCTTCTCCTTTTACACCTTCATTAAGTGTGGGCATTATTATCCACACTCTTGGTTTAAAATATTGCCTATATGCTTATAATTTCATTGGAAGCTGAAACTCTAATACTTTGGCGACCTGATGTGAAGAGCCAACTCATTGGGAAAGACCCTGATGCTGGGAAAGATTGAGGGCAGGAGGAGAAGGGGACGACAGAGGATGAGATGGTTGGATGGCATCACTAACTCAACGGACATGAGGTTGAGCAAACTCTGGGAGATAGTAAAGGACAGGGAAGCCTGGCGTGCTGCAGTCCATGGGGTCACAAAGAGTTGGACATGACTTAACGACTGAACAATCAAAATGACATGCTTATAATTTGCAAGACTCTCTTCTGTCTAAAGATTGTAACATGCATCAATCTACTGCATATCTCCACCACAATGTGTTATAAGGGTGTCTCTCCTCCAAGAAGCTTGATCTTCCCTTATTTCCAAACTCAGCACAATGTAACTCTCCAAGCAGTGTTTGGAAACACTGTCATATTAAGTTAATGGATGTCATATAAAGTTAACATCTGTGTCTACCACTTCAGATATGTTCTTCATCTTTTTCAACACATCCATTATATTGAAAACCTACAGTGATTTTAGATGATGTGTTCTCTCTCTTTGGAGAAGGAAATGGCAGCCCACTCCAATATTCTTGCCTAGAGACTTCTGTGGACAGAGGAGCCTGGTGGGCTGCCGTCCATAGGGTTGCACAGAGTTGGACATGACTGAAGTGACTTAGCATGCATGCTACAATGGAGAAGGAAATGGCAACCCACTCCAGTATTCTTGCCTGGAGAATCCCAGGGACAGCAGAGCCTGGTGGGCTGCTGTCTATGGGGTCGCACAGAGTCGGACATGACTGAAGCAACTTAGCAGCAGCAGGAGCAGCAGTAGTTCTCCCTCTTAGCATGATAGCTGGTCAATAAGTTTGTTGATTTTACCTTTGAAAGATTGAAAAAGTAGAAAACATTTGCACCACTTGGTTTATCTAAGACTCACCCAATAACGTACTTGATAAATCAGGATATAACAAAATAATTACTATGATAAGGATTGGCAAACCATGCCTTGTGAGAAAAATCCAGTCTAGTCTTTAATGGTCTTTTAAAAAAATTTTTTGTAAAAAATTTTATAGCATTCAAGCTAAGAGTGGCTTATACGTTTTTAAAAGATTGTCAAGTGTGTGCATGTGTGCACGCACACACAAAAAGAAGAATATGCAACAGGGACAACATGGCATGAAAAGCCTAAAATATTTACTATCTGGCCTTCTTACAGAAAAGTTTACAAACCCAACCCCCGTTGTAGTGGGGTATGCCATTAAACTTTACAATCCAAGCTGCTAGTTGATACATATTACCAAACCTTATAATAAACAATTTAGAAATGTGAATTCAAACTTTCCCATGCAGATGGGGTATAGCATACATAAAATTATGTCTCCTCAAATATTTTGCAGCTTGTTTCCAAATAATGATTATAGTGTAACTATTTTTTCACCCAATCTTCTAATATTGTGGGATGAATTAAATTTGCAGTGAATATACGAATCATATTGAAACCATATTTCAGATGCAGCTGTAAAAACTTGAAAGAGAAGATGCAAAAATATTCAAGGTGCCGAAGCAATTTTAAAGTGGATTAAACACTACAGTTATGAGTTTTAAAGCGGACAAAATTCCACCATGTGTCAATGTAAAGTCAGCATGGATATGCTTTGGAATAGGACCACTAGTGAGTCACTATTCCTTCAACAGCAAACAGTGAATGAGGATGCACTTTGTGCCAGGGATCATGTTAAGTGCTTTCTCTTAAGGATGGAAGATACATATAAAAATATTTGTGATACAATCAGATGCATGCTCTAAGAAAGACATGCATTAAGTACATTATTGTTTTTTTTCAGTCGCTAAGTCGTGTCTGACTCTGCAACCCCATGGACTGTGGCACACCAGGCTTCCCTGTCCTTCACTATCTCCCGGAGTTTGCTCAGACTCATGTCCATCAAGTCGGTGATGCCATCCAACCATCTCATCCTCTGTCATCCCCTTCTCCTCCTGCCTTCAATCTTTCTCAGCATCAGGGTCTTTTTCAATGAGTCAGCTCTTTGTATCAGGTCGCCCAAGTACTGATGCTTCAGCTTCAGCATCAGTCCTTCCAATGAACATTCAGGGTTGATTTCCTGTAGGATTGATTGGATAACAGAGAGTCCTTGTTATCCAAGGGACTCTTAAGACTCTTCTCCAGCACCACAGTTTGAAAATATCTATTCTTTGGTGCTCAGACTTCTCTAGGGTCCAGCTCTCACATCTGTACATGACTACTGGAAAAACCATAGCTTTGCAGAAACAGGACTCTTCCGCGGCTCTCTGGATGGCACTCCATGAGGGTTCCCAGAATGTAGGCTTTTGGGCAAGAAGGCCTTGTCAGGTATGACATTGCAGGTCTGCAGAGCAGGTGATTATTTTTATTGGAAGGCAGTAAGCTCCAAACCCTGTCAGAAGCCTCCTCCTGACCTCTTTCTGAGTTTCCGTTATTACTACACAGCAGCCTCAGCTGCTGTATTTGTCAACATGGTAGGGAGAACCGTGCATCCTGTTGGCTGCAGCAAACCTGAGGCTTGTCCTGTAAATGCTGATGTTTTCCTAAGCTCTCTCCTGTCATTCCAAATGACATTTTATTCGGCTTACTGTCATTAGTTTTTTTGCAGAAGAATTTTAAAACCGTGATTGCTTTTGTAGTCTGAGGAAGAAAAGGGCACTAAACCACAATGAGAGATATAGATAATTGTTCAGCAGGTTTGGGAGGTTAAGAACAGTTGAGATTTCGAAAAGAGATAGTGCATACTTTTAAATATATAAATTTGTTTCTTTCAAACCTTTACCATAAAGGGTTTGCAATAATGTGCAGATAATGAAACTTGAAATGAAATCAATTTCCACAGATAATGGAGAGTTCAAAGAAACCAAGATGTTGTTCACGGATTTCAGGGGAAGTTGGAGACAGTTCATTCAACTATTTGGACATAAAATGAATCATTCATGGGAATAAGTAGAGTAACACAATTCAGGATTGATGGTGCATTTATTTTAAATTGTAGTCAGGACATATATACTTCCCAGGTGGTGCTGGTACTAAAGAACCTGCCTATCAGTGAGGCAGACATAAGAGATGCAGGTGGATTCCTGGGTCAAGAAGATCCCCTGGAGGAGGGCATGGCAACCCACTCCAGTATTCTTGCCTGGAAAATCCCATGGAGAGAGGAGCCTGGTGGGGTACACTCCATGGGATCACAAAGAGTCAGACACTACTGAAGCAACTTAGCATGTATGCAAACATGAGACATATAGCTGCTATAGCTGTTGTTATGATATCTAAAAAATACTAATATACATTAAAATAAAACTATTATACACCCTGTCCAAGAAATATGTTTGTTATCAGCCAGTCCCTTGTCCCAGAGAATTAGTTTTCTTTATAGCAAAGAAAAGGGCTTCCCAGGCGGTGCAGGGGTAAGGAATCTGCCTGCCAATGCAGGAGACCCAAGAGATGCAAGTTTGATCCCTAGGTTGGGAAAATCTCCTGGAGAAGGAGCTGGCAATCCACTCCAGTATTCTTGCCTAGAAAAATCCCATGAACAGAGGAGCCTGGAGGGTTAGAGTCCATGGGGTTGCAACAAGTTGGACACGACTGGGCATGCTCACACACAAGCAAAACAAAGGCATGAACAGAGTAGCAGGACCTCCCCGTAGGTCTTATCTCTGCTTGTGAAGGCTTCACAGTTATCGTCTTGACATGGGAAAAATTCACTGCAGGTTACTCTTCTTCTCTTCTGATCCTTTGTTTCCTGCTCTTTCATGCATGTTGTCCAATTCCAGAGAATGAGAGAAGGAAATGACATTCTTTCTCAGATACGGATTTTTAGAAAAGTCATTTCCAAAAGCTCTAGAGTGCCAGTCCATGTTGCCGCAACTTATCTTCAGTTGACTCACGAGATTATTTGAAATGTGAAACATTTTGTTAGCTCATAGCTTCGAACTTTTAACTCAATATATCATGCAATGCATTTGTGTAGGGGTTTGGGGAGGAATTATAGGGGGCAAGAGCCACCCATTCTTAAAAAGTAACTGGGAAAAATCTGACGAGTAATATTATATTTTGTTGAGAAAGCAAAAGTTTCCAGGACTCTATGAAGTAAGTCAGACAGAAATATCGTCTGAATATTTTCTAAAAAGAAATGATACAAATGCACATACTTGCAAAACAGAAATAGATTCATAGACCTAGAGAATGAATTTATGGTTACCATGGAGGAAGACAGGGCAGGGGTAGTCAGGGAGTTTGGGATGGACATGTACAAACACTTCTATGTTTAAAATGGATAACCAGCAAGGACCTGCTGTATAGCACAGGGAACTCTGCTCAATGTTATATAGCAGCCTGGATGGGAGGGGAGTTTGGGGAAGAATGGATACAGCTATGTGTGTGGCTGAGATCGAAACTATCAGCTATATCCCAATACAAATTGAAAAATTTAAAAAAAATGTTTCAGGAGTCTATCTCTAAATGTGGTGACTGCATACTGTGGGGTGTTTGATAGAACCCTAGACAATGAAGCCATCCTCTTCTCCCCGGGAAATGGGCTCTGGCTCTGAAAAATGAACATCCATTTTACCCTTGAATTCACTTACTTATGGAGAAGGAAATGGCAACCCACTCCAGTATTCTTGCCTGGAGAATCCTGTGGATGGAGGAGCCTGGTGGGCTGCTGTCCATACGGTTGCACGGGGTCGGACACGACTGAAGCGATTTAGCACGCATAGCATCACCTACTTCAGTGGGAAAGCAATTCATTTAAAGCAGATTGACAAAATCCTTCCCTTAGTTAGAGAATATTTCACAAGACAACTCTGGGAAAATAAATCTTTTCATGTTTAAAGGGAGTTTATAGAGTTTTATAAATTCCGTAGTTTCTCTTTGAAGCAAATCATTTACTGGCAAATTCATAATTGCTGGGATATATTTTAGGCTATCTATATTTAATGATTCCTTTCATTGTGGCTCAAATTCATTTTATTGACTTAATTTGGCATCTTCGTGTTATGATCTAACATATTAATACTTTGTTGTGACAGTAGGTAATGGTAACCTATAAAGCTTTATATTATTTGCAATCCTGGCCCAACATTTTGGGGAAATGGAAACAGCAATATGCAGACACAGTCAATAATTTAGTTATATAAAATGGCTATGCAAATAATTGATATTTTTTAATGTTACAAAACCTGAAAATCTCAGACCTGAACAATATTTTTAAGATCATTTGATAGCTCTAACATATGGAGATCTAAGACTTTTCTTTAGGAGAGGTTACAAAGGTTCAGAGCCAAAGCAGCTCAACCAAGGTCATGTTGGCAGTTTCACTCTCTACAGCAGCTGGAATAAGAGTGATTTCATTTATCAGCTGATGGACAATCAAGTGTGATGAATCAGATTCTCATATTATTTCCCAGTGGTTAGGAGCCAACAATCTGGGTTTCAGTTCTTCTCCATGACTTTGGGCAATTTATTTTTAACTATTCAATGCTTCAGTTTCCTTCTCTGTAAAACATGGTAGACAATACTACCTCTCACATTGGGTTCATGTCAAAATGATCTGGGAACTAGTGTAAATCTATTGTTTTTTCTATCTTGTCTTTTGAATTGGTGATTCAGAAGACAAATTTATGGGTCCAAAGAGGGCATTTCAGTGATTTAAGAAATAAAGGTCACATTTCCAGCAGCAGTGTGACTCTTCCCTGTATGAAGTGTGCCTGCTTACGCTAAGTCATTTCACTCATGTCTGACGCAGTGAGAACCTAGGGACAATAGCCAGCGAGTCTCCTCTGTCCATGGGATTCTGCAGGCAAGAACAGTGGAGTGGATTGCCACTCCTTTCTCCAGGGAGTCTTCTCAACCCAGGGATTGAACCCACGTCACTTATGTCTCTTGTATATATGAAATGTAGAGTGTAAAATTACCATCTTGTAGCATGTTTGGCTCAGATGGTAAAGAATCCGCCTGTAATGCAGGAGACCTGGGTTTGACCCCTGGGTTGGGAAGATCCCCTGGAGGAGGGCATGGCAACTTGCTTCAGAATTCTTGCCTGGAGAATCCCATGGACAGAGAAACCTGGCAAGCTACAGTTCATGGAGTGGCAAAGAGCTGGACACAACTGAGTGACTAAGCACAGCACAGCACTTCTGTGGGGGCTTCCCAGGTGGCACTAGTGGTAAAGAATCTTCCTACCAATGCAGGAGACATAAGAGATGTGAGTTAAATCCTTGGATCGGGAAGATCCCCTGGAGAAGGACATGGCAACCCACTCCAGTATTCTTGCCTGGAGAATTCCATGGACGGAGGAGCCTGGTGGACCACAGTCCACGGAATCACAAAGAGTCAGACACGACTGAGCGACTGGGCACACAGAATTGTAATGACTCTTTTCTTTTCTTTTTTTATTGTATTCATAGATACTGTGATCAGGCCATATTTATTACATCTAACTTATTAATCAAATTATAGAATGTCCCTCTAGAAATAAAGTTTCACACATTTAAAAACATCTTGAGATATATACGGTCAGTTATGAATGATATCTAACTGAAAGAGGAACAGAGATAACTCTTTTCCCAGCCTCCACCGCCTCCCCTTTTTAACAGCTGAAATAATTGTTCCCAGAAGTCTCTGCCCTGTGAAGTCTGGGCTGTCATCCTTTGATGTGTCTCTCACGTGGTAAGATCAAATAGTTCCCATAATCACATTTGGTAATTTTGGAGTCATTATTTTTGTTGTTAAGATTTTCTGTGCTCAAAAAAAAAAAAAATTCTAGGTCAACAAGTCATTACGTAATGAAAAAAACTAGCAGTGTGATTAAAGTAGGGAAGGAATGAAAAAGTGTTAAATTACCTTTGGTTCTGGATATTGTGAGCCTAAATGCACAGTCTCAGGGACATAAGTTGAAAATGATCACTTCACGTGTGCATTAAAGAATCTAATTTACAAACTGCGTGTAATTGAAGTGGATAATCTTAGTGGTCATACTGATGTTTAGAAAACAAAGGTGTTAAGGAACCGCTCTAATATTCACTTGAAAGAGTTCATAAAAATATAAGAAATGTACTTGATCTCGGGTTGGCTTGTGACACAGATTTTCGGTGCTGTCTTGAAACTCCGTGCTGATGGTGTTTCCAGGTGTTTGAAGTTTTATCTTTAAACTATGTAAGTGCCACATAAAAGGAAGAGCCTGTGATTAAACATGATAGTGTTTGCAAATGTGGCTCGATAATTTTAGGCTATTTAAGTGTTAGTTGATTTGCATATTGTCTTTGAATTCCTTGGGGAGGTCCCAGCAGTCCCTTGCAGTAATGCATGTTACAGCAGGATGTATTCTGTTCAGCAAATTTTCAGTGCAGCCCTACCTGAAGGCAGGTGACTGAAGTAGATGACATTTCTCTGGTTCTCAACAGCCTGTGGATCATAGGATGCCACTGACATTGCAGTCAGAGTCCATCTTCTGCGGCAGTTACTGAAACAGACTACTGGACGGATGGTCAAATGGGCTGAAGCAAAACGTTCATTAGCATCCAATTTACTCATTCATGTGGCTGGACAGTACTGCACACCCTATAATCATTCCTTTTGGTCTCTGGTGAATGAAAGTAAAGGGTTTTCCCCCCTGACCCACTTTATTTCACATCTAATAGATAGATGTCCTGATAACGAATATGCCCTAATTACTTAGATCGGCGTTCTTCTTGTGGAGCAAGAGGAGAGAAAAATAGATCTTTTTTGTTTCTTAGTTGTAAGGTGACACTTAGGGAAATAAACTGTTGGCAGCTTTGAGTAATGCAAACTGTTTCTGTGAGGGGGATCTTATCAGTCTCTAGAAAATTTTATGGTGATGGGATTAAAATCCAGCAAATTTGTACTCTTCAACCAGCATTTTAACTTCCAGGAATTCATCCAAAGGATGCATTGTGTGTATACATAAAACTTTAACCACAAACATGTTCATGGCAGTGTTATTTTTAATAGAGAAAAATGGAGGAAAAACTGAATGTCTGCTAAATTCCCTTATTATTTTAAAAATAGATATTAAGCTATTGCTTTGATCCATTCACTATTCTAGTTGCTAGCTAATGATAATTGAATCAAATAATAATGATATTTCATGAAATACTATGTAGCTGTCAACAATACTGTGGAATAACAATCATATGACAAGATGCAGACAATGTATTCCTGAAAAAGTAAATCATACACAGGGATGTGCCTTTGGATGTTTATATTTTTCAAATGTACTATAACACATGCATGTGTACATGCATGCAAGTTGCTTTGGCTGTGTTTGTCTCTTTGCAACTCTATGGACTATATCCTGCCAGGCTCCTCTGTCCGTGGGATTCTCCAGGCAAGAATACTGGACTGGGTTGCCATTCCCTCCTCCAGGAGATCTTCCCGACCCAGGGATTGAACCCGCGTCTCTTAAGTCTCCTGCATTGGCAGGCAAGTTCTTTATCACTAGCATCATGGGGGAAGCCGTAGTGAATGCATTTAAATTTTCTACTAAGAGAAACAAAATAATAGACTTTATTTCCATGCAACTCACAAACAAATCTGTCAGTCTAAACAATCAGGTGTATGTCAGTTGATGATGATGGGTCTTCTAAAGGAAAGGACTGATTCAAGAAATATTTGTTGAGCTCCTACTGTGATCTGCTCTGTGCAGGATACAAAGAAGCAATGGTGTTACCTTCCAGGAGCTTCAGACATGGCCAGTTGCTCAGAGATGAGAGCGCTTGCTGACTGCTCTTGACTAAAGATTCATCCAGAGATACCATCAAGCGCCATGGTCTCTAAGGCAAAGGGTGGCATACTGCCCCACCCCCTTTCTCCCCAAAATGTCGACTGTCCTGGGTATCAAGTGATCACCTGGGGACATCTTTTCTGCTCTCCTTCCCTCTACTTGGACTTGATTGCATGGTTGTAAACATCTTTGTGCTGTGGAGTTGTTCCAAAGTATGCTTTGCCCAAGGTTCCAGATATGGATAACTTTGGTTGCTGTGAAGGTTGCTCTGAGCAGAGCCCTGGGGGATATTGACAGCATCATTTGGTGGTAGTAAAAGGGAGCTAGCAATGGGGTAAGGAAAAGAAAAGAGCCCAGGCTTGGTCGTTGAGGGGCTGGCAATCACAAGTTACGAACCAAGCTCTAGGTCATTCTGTCTGTGTTCAGATAGGCACCACCAGATACAAAATTGGAAAGGGTCTAAGCTGGGGGAAGCTGGCCAGGTCCTGGCTTTGGATGTTTGGGTAATGAGAGTCAAGGTCATCTTGCAGCATGTGGATTTATCTAAAGTTTGCCTTTCTTATGGCTAGTGTTCCATTGTATATATGTGCCACATCCTCTTCATCCATTCCTCTGTTGATGGACATTTAGGTGCTTCCACGTTCTGGCCATAGTAAATGAACAGTGGGATGTATGTATCTTTTCGACTTGTGGTTTTCTCTGGGTATATGCCCAGGAGTGGGAGGGATATGTATACCTATAGCTGATTCACTTTGCTGTACAGCAGAAACTAACACAACTATACTTCAATAAAAGTTTTGTAAAGTAACCATACTCCAATTAAAGTTTAAAAAAACATTTAAAAAGTGTGCCTTTCTAAAAGGGCAAGGGAGATTGGAAGTGAGAAGACAGCCATGGAAGAGCCCAGTTCTACCCATTGCTACATATGATGAGGGAGAGTCACCAGGAAAGTTACATTTAATTAATAATTGAATTTGTTTGGATTCTCTGATATTTTCTGGGATGTAAATCATCATTCAAGGCTTCCCAGGTAGCTCAGGTGGTAAAGAATCTGCCTGCAAGGCGGGAGACCTGGTTTAGATCCCTGGGTCTGGAAGATCCCCTGAAGAAGGGAATGGCCACCCACCCCAGTATTCTTGCCTGAAAATCATCCTACAATCAACCTGGCAAAGAAAAAAAATCCTTTACTAGGATCTCCAATTGAAGGAGAGTTGATTCTCTGGATTTCATGTTGCCCCTTGCAGAATACATCATATTAGGTTTTCCTTGAACCTTCTATGCTTGTGTACATGCTAAGTCTCTTCAGTCATGTCTGAATCTTTGTGACCCCCATGGACTGTAGCCTGCCAGGCTCCTCTGTCCATGGGATTCTCAAGGCAAGAATACTGGAGTGGGCTGCCATTTCCTCCTCCAGGGGATCTTCCCAAGTAAGGTCGAACCTCTGTCTCTCATGTCTCCTGCATTGGCAGGCTGGTTCTTTAGCACCAGCATCACCTGGGAAGCCCTGAGTCTTTCTATAGGTTCCTGAGGAAAATATTGACCTTCAGAGTGCCAAGGGAGTGCCAATGAATCTCTTCTCATGGAGGAGAGGGCGCTTTCTCTAATTTTGTTCCTCTCATCTACTTTAGGAGCCTTCTGCTTGGCTTTTCTTACACCTTAACCTGCTGAGTGATTGCCTCTAGCTCTTCCTGCCTACAGCCAATAAAACTGACAAATGGGTCTGAGACTTTGGAGTAAAACAAACAGAAGCAAATAAAAGCCAATATTCCAATGTAGGTAGGCAATGTAATGATTAATCTACAGCCCAGTTCATGAAGAAAGCTAATTATGAATCAGAGTATAGATTTTAGAAAATTTTAATGTGACTTACACTTTATGTACTTGATACTTGTAATAAAGCATGTATGCACATGCATGTACACACACACACACACACACACACACACACACACACACACACACAGATCTAGCAATTGGGCCCTACTAGGATCTATGCTTTTACTTTAGATTTAAATTTGTCTCTAATTTTGGAAGGCTTGGGGGTATTAAATTATTAAGATCTGACTGCCATGACTCCAGGGTTGGAAGCTTATTGTATGCAATTAGAGTAACCATTAGGAGGACTTTGCTTGTATATAGACAGAATGAGGTGTAAAGTTGAGCAATGGTTGATGAATTTGATCAACTGAGAGAGTCCGCTGGAATAATTTAGGCTGAAGCATAAGTTTTTTCATTAATTAAAGATTTTCAAGAGTTTGAATTTTCTGAATAATTGTTTTACCTGTCTTCTGTGTCTGCATAAATACCACTTCAAGTTACATACAGCTTGAAAAGTTCCTCTATAGATTACATTTCCACTTACAAATCTGGTAGACATGTAAAGACCAACATTTTTTTTTTCTTTAATGTGAAAAGTTGTCCAAATCACATGGCACACCGATTTACATTTTCAAGTGCAGGGCAAGAAACTGAGTTTCTGTAATTATTTTCCAGCTCAAACCTACAAAAACCAAAGAAAGAAAAGTCTCCTGACTTTTCAATACTCACCATAGGGCACAGCATTAAATCCATACTCTCCACCATTTCTTTTGGCCAGGCTTGGGCTTTCCACTGGTTCTAATTATCCACTTGCTACTTTGTTGCCAGAAACATGCCAGTTTTCAGGTCATTCCCTTTTTTGCTGCTTTAAAACTGAGACCCTGATTGTGCTCCCTCTAGGGCTAGGGGTTCTGTCCTGCCAATAATCCTGCAAACCTAGTCCCATTAGTTGATATTATTCTCTGTAATACCATTGACCTTTCCAGATCTGTGTATGTAGTTTGCAACTTGAGTCGTGTGGCCACGCAGTGCCTGCTGCCCTCAACATGCTTCTTCCTCCAGGCTGGCCTCCCTGATACCAGCATTTGTCTGATATGTGCCCCTAACACATTGCCTGGGCACCCTTCTTGCCTTTCCCTTGGGGGTAGGGGGGCAATCTTCCTACCTATAAATCTTCACTCTGAAATTTCATCTTTTATCTTCTTATAGTCTGTCCTGTATGAATTTGTCACAAGTGGGAAATGCATAAATTTTCTTCTCCTGATACCTTTGAAGTTCCTGATAAAACAACCCAAGATGGCATAATTTTATCCATTCTTATGTCACACCAAAAAAAGTCCTGTAAAGTAGCCAGCAACAACAGGACTTTGAAGGAAGAAGACAACTGGTCGGTTTTGGTGCGAAGTAAGGAATGGAAGAAAGGCTGAGTGTAACGTGTTACTTAGATGTATCAGCTTTCTAGGGCTGTGATAATGCTGTGTAACAAACAATAGCTAAACTATAGTTGATTCAGTGAGAATCAGAAATAAACACTGAGTCTTGCTTTATTGGTGGCTAGTTGTCTTTAGTGCCTTCATCTGGCCCCTTTCACAGTCGGGGGCTCAGCTGGGGTAGCCGAGACATATGTCTTCTTTATATGTCTTCCTCTTTAGCAGGGTATCCAAGGCATACTATCAAGGTGGAGGCAAAAGAGCCCAAGAGGAAGCCAAAATGTGCGTGTCTCTGCTCATATCACATTTGTTGCAGTCCCGGTGGCCAAAGTGAGCCACAAGACCAAGTCCGTGGTCAGTGACGAAAAGTACTACCAAGAGTATGTGTGCAATAATGGGGCCATGAGTACAATTGGTCTATGCTAGATAAGGCAAGTGTGCAAGGGTGCTTCAGTGGACGGCTTCATGTACCAGAAAGGGAGCTGGGAAGAGGCAGTGATGAGATGCTAAAAGGAATTATGCAGTCTTTTAACAGGGTTCCCCAAACCAAATCATTTGATTATTTTTCATAGTCTCTCAGAATTACATTTTTCATCATATACAACAGACATACATAGATTTTGACAGAAGTTTCCATTAAGAAGGAAAATCTCTAAATAGTTTTATCTTTATAAAAAAAATATGGTATTCTTAAAATTCAGGCAAATGTTTTCCATTATTGACATAGCACCCTAAAGTTTTGCAAAAATAGCAATAAACGTTTACTCTTAAGAGTTCTGTTAAAAGTAATACTTGTCTTTTACACCAATTGGTCTTGGGCATTGTTCTGTTTAGAAATTCAACCCAACTGAGTGAGTTTGACTAAAACCAGCATCTGTTGCCTCTGCTTTCTGGCAATCTGTCACCAAAACCACATTCCATTTGCTACCAACGCGTGACTGGTTCTAAGCCACACATGATGTGTGTGATTTCAAAGCCTCATCTTCCTTCTAGGAGCTACTCATCTTTCTTTTCCTGTTCTCCCAGCAGCCTCCTAGGGTTTCCTTAAAGTCCCTTAACATTCCTTTCCTGAACATTCTACCACCGTTTCGTTTCTTAGGAAAGTCCCACTTTCTTCAAGGCAAGGTATTTCGTTCAGAATGTTATTCCACCATTTTCTCACTCCTGTCACCTACTCTCACATTCCTGAAAGCTTGTGCTTTTGTTAAGGTGCTAATGAATAAAATAGCTGCCACATGCAGTAACGTTTAAGAGAAGGCTTCTAATGATTTACAATGGCTTAACTTATTCTCGGTTTTATGGTACTACTGAAGAAAAGACTAGCATTTCGGTTGACTAGTATTTGGGTTGACTAGTATTTATATATATGTTTCTAATTTTTAAGTATTATGTATTAATTTTATACAATTAAAAGATGAAAAAACTGTAGATAATAGAACCACTCATACTCTATCTTTAAACTAGGGATCAATTACTCAATTTTTTTTCTCATTTAAGCCCTCATGTGTGCAAGGAGATCCAATCAATCCATCCTAAAGGAGATCAATCCTGGGTGTTCATTGGAAGGACTGATGTTGAAGCTGAAACTCCAATACTTTGGCCACCTCATGCGAAGAGTTGACTCATTGGAAAAGACCCTAATGCTGGGTAGGATTGGGGACAGGAGGAGAAGGGGACGACAGAGGATGAGATGGTTGGATGGGATCACTGACTCGATGGACATGGGTTTGGGTGGACTCCGGGAGTTGGTGATGGACAGGGAGGTCTGGCGTGCTGCAATTCATGGGGTCGCAAAGAGTTGGACATGACTGAGCGACTGAACTGAACTGAACTGAATTGATGTGTAAGTATGTGCACTTGTGATCTTTCAATGTATTAGTAAGTGTTCTCCAGAGAAACAGAACCAAAAGGATGGTCTATCTACCATCTATTTATCTCTTATCTATTTTTAATGAAGAGAAAGAGAGAGAAAGAGTGAGATTTTTTTAAAGGAATTTACTCATGTGATTGCATGGACTGGCAAGTCTGAAATCTGTATAGCAGGCCAGCAGGCTGCAAGGTTAGGGAAAGTTGATATTTCTCTCTGGAGTCTGAAATTTGCAGAATTGCTATGTTGAAAGTTTCAAGCAAAATTGCTTCTTTGGGGAACCTCAGTCTTTGCTCTTAAGGTCTTCAACCAACTGGAGTAGGCCCACCCACAGTATGGAGGGTATTCTGCTTTAGTCAAAGTCTACTGAATGAAGTTCTAATTACATCTAAGAACATATTCCCAGCAACATCTGGACTGGTGTTTGATGAGCTGGACGCCAGAACTTAGCCAAGTTGACACATGAAATTAACATGACATTCCTCATAATCTGGTTTTACTATTCTAAATAAATGTCAATAGCCACCCTCGTAAATAGGTCTCTGTTTACGTCTTTGGTGTGTTCAATAAAATTTACAAAAAAAGAAATTACTAGTTCACTTATCAAAAACACATCTTCTCCTAACTGTGATGTTACTGGGGCATCTGACGTACTCTCTCCCATAAGCATGGGTTCCAGCTCATGGGGTTTTCAGTCTGTCTCTCTCTGTTTAGCCATTCTCTGCAGTCACTGGTGGAAAAGCAGCGAATCACGGAACACAGGGCATTCAAGGATGGATGGCCGGAGGCTAGCTGTCTGAGAATGAGTTGATACAGCATCAATAATCTTTGATGATAGAGGCTATTTTCAGATTCTGGGGCTTATTTTATAGCCTTGGAGAACACAATGTTTGTACCAGCTACTGTGATTTATAGGTATAACTTTACTTGTCCCTCACAACAGTTATGAGGTAGGTACTCTTATTATATTGGGCTTCCCTGGTAGCTCAGACAGTAAAGAATCTGCCTGCAATGCAGGAGACCTGGGTTCGACCCCTGGGTTGGGAAAATTCCATGGAGGAGGGCATACAAATCCCCTCCAGTATTCTTGCCTGGAGAATCCCCATGGACAGAGGAGCCTGGCAGGCTACAGTCCATGGGGTCGCAAAGAGTTGGACATGACCGAGTGACTAAGCACACACTATTACAGGTAGAGAAACCGGAGCTTGAAGAAGAGCGACCTGGCTGTTGGGTATGAGTTTACTGGTCCAAGCTATGATGTGATGCCATTATTCTTTCTATTGCCAGAAAGTAGAGAGAAGGTGGTGAAACCAGCTTTGGCTAAACTTCTGGTAGCTGGAGGTACCCGAGGTTGAATATTTTCACTTGGCGTTACAGATGGACAAGTAAGATGTAGAGTTGTTGTGCCTAAAGAGCCCAGGGGTCTTAGGAAGTGTGCATTCTGGTTGTTTGTTAAATATTTAGACATCATCTTATTATCTCATTGGGCAAAGACCTAGAGATGTTCCTAAGTGAAAGACCAAAAGAATACAGTTGCCATAATAGAAATTAATAGTGGCAAATGTCAAGCTTATGAGTGGGTGTTTGAGTGACTGTATGTGAGTGCATACAAGCTCTGCCTTTGAAGGAAGATCATAATAGCATGAAGAAGAGATTATAGAATTTATTAGCTTATTATCTCAGGAAGAGACCTTAAAGATTATCTAATACCGCCCCTTCAATTTCCAGTTGCAGAAAGTGTGCCTGCAGAGACAGAGTGCTCAAGGTCTTCCCATCAGTTCTACCCACTATTACACTGATATAAACCAGTAAATTTACACTGAGAGTATGAGTTCAGTGAACATATATCTTTGATTGTTTTCTGGATGGTGTCATGTTAAAATTTATTTTATTGTTGATTCCAAATCTAGTGATGTGTTCTAGACACTCCTATATGAGGACTCAAACTACATCTCTCATACCATATTTCACTCTCAGAAGTGGTATGAAAGTTTCTAGTGAGACTATTTATTGCGACAGCTTTTGGTATGGAAAATATGTTCACGTTAATCATGATTGAATGAGTTTGTTTCCCCGCCAATGTAGAACGAAGAATCATAATTTTCTTTCTCAAGGTATTTTTGCTATTATCGTGACACCTTTAATCTTGCATCCCATGGTTTTTTCTTCTCTCTCTGTCTTTGCACTTTTTCTACTAGAGAGATTTTGCTGATCTCTATTGAATTGATGGCCAGAAATTGGGGAGATACATCAATGAGTCAGGTAGAGAAATAAAAGCTTTTGAGTTACTATCGAGAGGACCAAGCTACAATGTGAGCATACTTAATTCACATGTGTATAAGGTATTAAATCTAGAAAGAGTCACCTGGTTGATACCTACACAGCTATGAGCTCCTTCCTGACTGAGGCATGCAGGATTCAAATTTACTTTAGAAATCAGCAGTGTGTCAATTCTCCTCTCTCAGCAAAAAGAATCAAATGTGAGAAGGTATTTTCCTTGGGGAGAACCACAGTTCTAGTGTCATATCCTTCTAGGAATGTACAGATGTTTATAGTCACTGCACATTTGATTTTGTACTAAGAACTTCTGGGTGACTTCTGCTAACTCCACTTCAGTTCAGTTCAGTCGCTCAGTTGTGTCCGACTCTTTCTGACCCCGTGGACTGCAGCATGCCAGGCTTCCCTGTCTATCACCAACTCCTGGAGCTTACTTAAACTCATGTCCATTGAGTTGGTGATGCCATCCAACCATCTCATCCTCTGTTGTCCCCTTCTCCTCCCACATTCAATCTTTCCCAGCATCAGGGTCTTTTCAAATGAGTCAGTTCTTTGCATCAGGCCTTCAAAGTGTTGGAATTTCAGCTTCAGCATCAGTCCTTCCAATGAATATTCAGGACTGATTTCCTTTAGGATGGACTGATTGGATTTCCTTTCTGTCCAAGGGACTCTCAAGAGTCTTCTCCAACTCCACAGTTCAAAAGCATCAATTCTTCGACGCTCAGCTTTCTTTATAGTCCAACTCACATCCATACATGACTACTGGAAAAACCAAAGCTTTGACTAGACAGACCTTTGTTGGCAAAGTAACGTCTCTGCTTTTTAATATGCTGTCTAGGTTGGTCATAACTTTTCTTCCATGGAGCAAGTGTCTTTTCATTTCATGGCTGCAGTCACCATCTGCAGTGATTTTGGAGCCCAGAAAAATAAAGTCTGTCACTGTTTCCATTGTCTCCCCATCTATTTGCCAGAAAGTGATGGGACCGGATGCCATGATCTTAGTTTTCTGAATGTTGAGTTTTAAGCCAACTTTTTCACTCTCCCCTTTCACTTTCATCATGAGGCTCTTTAGTTCTTTGCTTTCTGCCATAAGGGTGTTGTCATCTGCATATCTGAGGTTATTGATATTTCTCCCAGCAATCTTGATTCCAGCTTGTGCTTCATCCAGTCCAGCATTTCTCATGATGTACTCTGCATATAAATTAAATAAGCAGGCTGACAATATACAGCCTTGACGTACTCCTTCCCGTATTTGGGACCAGTCTGTTGTTCCATGTCCAGTTCTAACTGTTGCTTCTTGACCTGCATACAGATTTCTCAGGATGCAGTTCTGGTATTCCCATCTCTTGAATAATTTTCCATAGTTTGTTGTGATCTACGCAGTCAAAGGCTTTGGCATAGTCAATAAAGCAGAAGTAGATGTTTTTCTGGAGCTCTCTCACTTTTTTGATGATGCAGCGGATGTTGGCAATTTGATCTCTGGTTCCTCTGCCTTTTCTAAAACCAGCTTGAACATCTGGAATATCACGGTTCACATACTGTTGAAGCCTGGCTTGGAGAATTTTGAGCATTACTTTGCTCGTGTGGGAGATGAGTGCAATTGTGCAGTAGTTTGAACATTCTTTGGCATTGCCCTTCTTTGGAATTGGAATGAAAAGTGACCTTTTCCATTTTTGTGTCCACTATTGAGTTTTCCATATTTGCTGGCATATTGAGTACATCACTTTCACAGCATCATCTTTCAGGATTTGAAATAGCTCAAATGGAATTTCATTACCTCCACTAGCTTTGTTTGTAGTGATGCTTCCTAAGGCCCACTTGACTCTGAATTCATTGTGAAGTGCTGGAGCAACTTTGAGGAGATACCCCTTGTCCAAGGGCAAAGGATAAGGCCCAGCAAGATGGTAGGAGGAGTGAAATTGCATTTAGAATCAAACTCCATACCTGCCAGAGACTCTCAGAGGGCTCAGACAAACCTTGTGCACACCAAGACCCAGAGACCCCACAGAGAATGAGTCAGAACTGTGTTTTAGTGTCTCCTTGGAGGTCTGGGCCAGCAGTGGACTGCTATGGGGGCCGGGGCACTGGGTGCAGTAGACCTGGATATGGCATAAGCGCTCTTGGAGGAAGTCGCCATTAACCCCACCACAGAGCTGCCAGAACTTACACAGGACTGGGGAAACAGACTCTTGGAGGGCACAAACAAAACCTTATGTGCACCAGGACCCAGGGGAAAGGAGCAGCGACCCCACAAGAGACTCAACCAGACTTGCCTGTGAGTGTCCCGGAGTCTAATGGAGGTGTGTGTCAGCGGTGGCCTGCTGCAGGGTTGGGGGCACTGAGTGTAGCAGTGTATGCATGGGACCTTTTGAAGGAGGTCACCATTATCTTCATTACCTCCACCATAGTTTGGCCTCTGGTCAAATAACATGGAGGGAACACAGCCTGAACATCAACAGAAAATTGGATTAAAGATTTATTGAACATGGCCCCACCCATCAGAACAAGACCCAGCTTCCCCCTCAGTCACTCTCTTTCATCAGGAAGCTTCCCTAAGCCTCTTATCCTTATCCCTGAGGGCAGACAGACTGAAAACCACAATCACAGAAAACTAACCAATCTGATCACATGGACCACAGCCCTCTCTAACTCAATGAAACTATGAGCCATACCATGTAGGGCCACCCAAGATGGACGGGTCATGGTGGAGAGTCCTGACAAAATGTGGTCCACTAGAGAAGGGAATGGCAAACCACTTCAATATTCTTGCCTTGAGAACCCCATGAGCTCCACTTATGGATAGATAAACTGAGTCCCAGGATGATTGTCAGGGGTGTCATGAGCTCCAAGGTAGGCTGGGCGGCCAACAGCAGGACTATAACACCACATCTTCGGATTCCCTCTCTTGTCCTGTTTCCTGGAAAAAAAGATCACCTTCCACGTAGAGCAGCAGGAGCAGAGGAGGGGTTTGCTGCTGCAGGAAGTGGTCAGAATAGCTTGCCTGGGATGAATGTGGCCACTGAGAGAATCCATCACTACTATATTGAACTCTTTCTTCATTAGAACTAAGCCAGTGGCAGGTGGTGCTCTTCCAATAACATGGTCTCAGAATTGGAGAATAGGATTTTCTACAAGAGGGAGAGATTTGTAATCAAGGAAATCATTTATCTTTCTTCTGCCCTAGAAACCCTGTACCATTTAGTTATAGGACTGGTAGTTTATCTTGGGCAGTTCTCATTCCTTCTTCACAGAACAGCTTAATCCGGGATCATTTTCACAACTTCCAGGCTGTGGCAGGCTCTTGAGATTTTGCACAACAGGCTTAAGCTTACTATGTGAATGAAATTTCTTGGCTGATGCCCTATTCATGAGACCCAGTGGTGTAAGGCTCCTAAACCACTGAAGGTAATCATCACATTTCTCTTGTTCCTACAAGACCAGTTAGCTAATCCTGCCAGCTGTAAATTAAGCAGACAGGGAAGATCATATATATATCTTATCACATGGAAGGGAAACTATAACATGGACTGCAATGGCGGAAGTGGAAAGCAAGGGGTCGGGGTTACCATTCCATGGGGGAGGTGGGATGCTTGGAGGGTGAGGCAGACCATTACCCTGGTGCCATTCCTCTTGTCAGAATCATCTTTCTATCGATGAGCAATGCATGATGAATGAGGTCAAAGTCAATAGGCGGAACCCTAGGTGCGTCGGTTTGCAACTCTGATGTCACCCAGCTTGTCATAAATGGTGCCATCTGACACAAAGGGAGAGCCTAGACAGTGGATATGAATGGACCTATGAAAAGCCAGCTTTAGCATTGAAAAAGCAATCGAGAACAACTGAGTTTAGCGAAAACTGCTCTGATAGAGCAAACGTTTATGCAAAAAAAAAAAAAAACACCCTAAAAAACCCACCCACATTCTGTTTTGATATTTAGTGGAACCTGTAATGATAGAGAAACCAACAGTCTTGGTTTTTATTGACTAATCTGTCCTCTTGGTGTCCTGATGTTGAATAAGCCTTTTGACTTCTCAGAGCCTCCATCTTTTCAGCTGAAATATGAGAACAATTAAACAAGATAAGTGCATGGAAATCATTTAGTGCACTTTTTTTCCTTGTCCATAGAAGCTCTTAAATACCTAGCTTACAGGGTTCTTAGGGGGATTGAATGAACTGCTATATATTAAAGTGTTTTACAAATGTAAATCCGCACACATATGTCAACCATTAATGTTGTTGCCTCCTCTTTGTATGTGTGTGCCCACGTGCAGGTGTGTGCATACATATGCATGAGGGAGACAGTTCGCACGGCTCTGTGTATTTGTCTACTTCACTTCTGCTTCTATGCGGGAGCGCTTAATGCAATGTGAAAAAGCAAGTAATGCCATATCTAATATTTTTAAATAATCAATTCCATTTAAACCACAGAGTCGCAGGAGAATTACATCAGCCTCCCGGAGGCTGCAATGTGGCTCCGGGTGAGATTGGATCTGCCACTCTCAACCTCCAAGCTGAATGAATGTTCACGTGTGTTTTAATGGGTTTCCATGGTGGGGCTGACCTTTCCAGTACATAGGTGAGCTGACTCTAGTTCCTGGATCTGAAACCTTCTGAGGCACGCGTGGCCCGGAGGGTAGAAGGTATTTTCTAATCAATAACACTTCGAGTCAGTGAAAACCTACATAAGCTCAATTTTGCAAAATCTTATAACACTTTGTGACAAAGTCATTTATGAATGTTCTTTAGCATTTAAAAGGCTCTTTGTATACTCTGTCAGAATTCCAAGCAATGAAATTTGCTTGATTTTTAAAGGGGAGAAAAGTCTTCCATTTAATTTTTAAAGGAGTGCATGAATACATTTCATTCGGCTTTACTTGGCAACATCTGTTGTTTATTTCAGAGTTGGAATCATGAAATGTTAGATCCACCCAGGGCCTCAGAGGCTTTTTGAACCCAGTGGTTTTTGAACTGGGCTTTGCAGAGCCCTCAGCATCTATGACGGTGCCTCTGAGTTCCCCAGAGTGGGGGACAGAGCAGTTTACTGATTGTCAGGGCTCCAAGAACCCCAGCCCCTTCAACCAAGACAGCATCATTTTTAAATGATTCACAAATTATGGCTCATTATATAATTTTATTTTAAAATCTTTGTTTCATTTAGAAAGTTGGAAAACCACCAATTTACTCTAAATCCTTCATTTCACAATTAAGGACTCAAGACTTCAAGAGACGTACTTTTTTTAAGATCACACATTTACTAGATAGATGGGTAGAGTCCAAGCCTAGTGAATTTAATTCAGGACTTTCTCAGCTAGGTGAGAGAAAGAATTGGGGGAAGATGAAGTGCTGCTTATCTTTCTTTTAAGGGTAGAGAAAGTCCTGATGGATGGATGCTTCCACATGCTGTATTGATTCACTCATTTATTCATTCATCTGGCAAACTTCTGAGTTCCCAGGGGGTCTTAGGAAATAAGAAAACCCTGATTCTGACTTTAAGGAACCAGTAGTGTCAAGAGACAATTACAAACAATTTCTTATTATGTACATGACAAGGACCTGATCAATACTGCTGACCAACACTTGCAACATGCTTTAAGATTAACACGAAGTTTAAGGGTGTTTTAAATGTTGAGACATTTTGCTACCATGAGGCAGTCATTCACCTTCGGAATGAGAGAGAATAGACCTTGACAAGTTTAGGGACCTGAAAGGGAGACTGATGGGGCCGAAGTCCAGTGGGGGAAGGAAGGGAGTGGCCACCGGGGAGGTGAAGGGCAGAGGTAGGACAGATCTCATGTCACTTTATAAGACTCAATGAGGTGTCTTGATCTAATTTTACAAACCACAGAGAAGAATTGAAAGATCATGAACAAGGGGGTGATATGGTTTCTCTTTTAAAATGAGATCTGTTTAGCTGCTTGTATGGAGGATACATTTATGGCCGCAATGGAAACTGTGCTTGGTGGTGTTTAGTCTCTCAGTTGTGTCCAACTCTTTTGCAACCCCCTGGACTATAGCCCACTAGGCTCCGCTGTCCATGGGATATTCCAGTAAAGAATACTGGAGTGGGTTGCCATTTCCTTCTCCAGGGGACTTCTTGACCCAGGGATGGAACCTGTGTCTCCTGCACTGCAGGTGGATTCTTTACTGCTGAGCCACCAGGGAAGCCAACAGTGGAAACTAGGACCTGGTAAAGTGGATCTTACAATAGAACAGGTAAGGAGCTGGCCTGTTGTATGCAGTGGTTGGGTGTAAGTTAGGAAAGATAGACAGACACAGGATAAAATGTGAAATAAAAGCAGTAAAACTTGATAATTATCAAATATGCAAAGGGAGAAATCAAAGGTAGATTGGACTTGCTTGGTTTGAGCAACTGGGTGATTGGTTGCATCTTGAGATTTGGCAAATACTTGGGGAAATACTTCAGGGTTGATTTCCTTTAGAGTTGACTGGTTTGATCCCTTGTAGTCCAAGGAACTCTCACGAGTCTTCTCCAGCACCATAATTTGAAAGCATGACAACAGGTACAGTAATTCAAAGAAGCAATAAGAAAGAACTACCATTTTTGAAGGAGCACTGAATGAGTCCATAGTTTGCTAGCATGTGGTGTATAGATTTCACCAAGTGTTAGAAAACTCATTAGAACTTATATATACATATTTCACTCCATATTCTTTCTCTTCAGTCAAAAGAAGTTTTAGCTTTAGTATACATGAATTTTGAGATGAGATTTGCTGATGAAAGTAATCTGAAAACAAAGCAATCAGGTGCTGTATATTTCAGAAGAATACTAGCACAGCTGAAACTATGTAACAGTGGAGGATGTTGCAACACACCCTGAAATAACCAAAAGGAAGCTGGAGGCGGAGGACGGGAGGGGGACCCTGAAGTTGTTGGAAGGAGGAAGGAACTGGTAGATGTGGATGAACTATTGACATGATTTGGGTTGAGAGCTGTGTTCTGTGATGACATTCAATGTCATAGAGTCATAAGTACCAGTTCCGGGTAGTTTCGATAAAAGTAACATGCCATCCCCACCCTCTCAATTTTTCTATCTCAGGCATCCAAATGACTTTGTACTCGAGACTATATTAGAACACAGGAAACAGAAGAAATAGCTCTGGACATCCAAATTCAGTCAGGCATTGGAAATTTGGGTGGAGTGTTAGGGAAAAGCATCCGTGCCAGCACAAATTATCCAGAATAAAAGCCAAATGGACAGAAAATATATTATTAGAGCCATCAAACACTGAAACGTTTCCAGGAAATAAACAGTGACACACCTGAAAAGAAATTCCAGGCAACTGTTGTTTAGTCACTAAGTCGTGTTCAGTGCTCTGTGACCCCATGGACTGCAGCGTGCCAGGCTCCTCTATCTTTCATTGTCCCTCAGAGTTTGCTCAGATTCATGTCCACTGAGAATGGTGATGCTATCTTATCATCTCAT
Source organism: Okapia johnstoni (assembly GCA_024291935.2). Lineage (NCBI taxonomy): Eukaryota > Metazoa > Chordata > Mammalia > Artiodactyla > Giraffidae > Okapia > Okapia johnstoni. The sequence continues at coordinate 7,134,702 of CM044321.1, read as the reverse complement.
CCTCTGATGCCCCTGTATTTGTTCATTAATAATTTTTAAGAACATTCAATTAATAGAATGTGTGTACTCAATGCTATACTTTGCACAGAGTGTATTGTGGTCATCAAACCCAGCCAGCTCTCTGTCACCTTGGATGCTGGGGATGTTGATTAAATCAACTCACACACAAATGTTATGTACACATTGTAACTTGGGATAATGTTATGAAGGATCAAAATAGAGGACTAAGGGGAAATAATTTGGGGATCGGTTTAAGATTGGAGGATTCAGGGGAGAAGGGACATTTGAGATAAGAACTGACACACTCAGGCTTTTGTGTGGGTTGTGCTCATGCCTCCTTACAGGTGTGCACATGGAGTGTGTGAGGAAAGAAGAAGGGGGTCAAATAGCTCCTTCCTGTGGCTTCTCATGCTATCAACCTACCATTGCATCTGCTCTGAAATCATCTCCAAGGAAATCCCTCTGTTGGAGGCAAACAAACAGAGCTTGTTGGGGGCTGCACCCCACAGATCTATAAGGCTGGGCTTACTCAGCTTCAAGACCATAGAGTCAGCAACAGAGACATCTGTGGTCTCATGGATGGGGAAGTTTACATGTCTGAAGCAAGGTCCTGGAGTGGCAGCCCACCATGTGTGGTGGATAGCGGGGGGCAGGACATGGGGGAGGTCTTCACTCCAGGGAGGGAGGGGAGGTTACCAGTTATAGGGGCATTGATGCCAGGTGGGCTCAACAGTTACCAGGGAAACCAGCAGAGGGTCCCCCTCACTGCCTCTTTGATCAGATATCATGGAGATGCTGTGATCTAAAGATTAGGACAGTCGTTAACTGGGGCAAGGGGCAAGTATGAAGGAAAGTCAGTCATGGCAGTGGGGTGTAGTGAAGCAGGCCCTGGTCAGGCAGGGGATATGCAGAGAGCAAGAGAACAGCCATCTCGAGTGGCCAGACCCTATAAGCTCCTAGCACAAAGCAGTGCTCAGTGAGGATGACCGAGGACATATTGGGTCGGCCGTAAGATGTTATGTGTTATGGAAAAACCCAAACAAACATTTTGGCCAACCCAGTCAACGAGCCAATGAGGGAATGAATGGCTGCTCTTCAAGGAACTGATGTTTGAACGTGCTCGGTAGCCTGTAAGGGGAGCCTGGACCTGGGGTTGGGGTAACCCTCTTCCAAGCACACGTTAGCACCTAATAACACACTATCAACACAACCCCTCTTACTAATTTACCAGATCGTCTCATTTTCACGTGCAGAAAGTAGAAAGAGACCTGCTGGTGTTCCCTCATGGCCCCCAGCCCACCAATACCACACCAGCTACCAGATACATCACCTGGTTGTGACAATCAGCAGCGTCTGTGCAGTTTGTTACTGTCTGCTGGCTGGTAACTTTTAAAGCTTTCAGAATTCCTTCATGCCAATTTTTGCATATCTGTAAAGTTAACATGGGTTTTGTTTTGTTTTTCCTAAATCACAAAGGAGAAAAGTCACGTAGATTCAGCTGTTACTTGGGAGTAATATGATTTCCTTTTTTAACATACTGGCCCTTTCCAGCATTTCCAATAGAGACAATTTTTCAATGAAAACATAATTTTCCAATATATTTGTTCAGAATAGGCTGAGACAAGTATTCCTGTGAGGTGCACAAGCTTCTATATTTTTGTGTTCTTAAAAACTCTCTGGCCTCCTTACTCCCCCAGCAGGAATTACTTTTCCTCTGAGTGTTCAGACATTGCTAGCAAGTTTTATTTACCTTTTTTTCCCATAATGACTTTAGTGTGTGGGTCATGCATCAAACTTAATCAGTGGGGCCCCAGAAAATGGGCCCAAACTGAAAAACACGTAGGAACGGAATGATTTGACCTCACTAATGATGAGAAGGAGCTCAGCGCAGGTGTCTTTCTGTCGTTAACGGCAACCCTCCGGAGAACCTGAGTGCGCTGCAAGTTACAATGTGTTTCTACTCAAAAGATAGTTCATGTAAAGTGAAAACACCCTGCGCGCAGCTCAGTACTTGTGCTAGCATACTGTTGGATGTTTATAATCACCTCCATGTCGAGATAATGTATGTTGTGTTTGATGCTGGGGTAGGCAGTTTAATTGGCCTCTGTAGAATTTCAGCTAGCAGGGGAGGAGAAAAGCAAACACAGGGCTTAGTAGCAATACTCATCTGGATGGAATTCTGAGTATTCTCTTTCCCGGGATCAAAGCAGCTCTGGCTTGGAAATTAAAACATACACACATGTATATACACACATAAACACAAAAACAAACATCTCATAAAAGAAAAAGGCCTGATAATGGAAGCCAGCTGAATTCCTTTAATAGAGGATGAAAAAACCTGTAATTAGAAAGATGGATCTTTCTCCCAAGTCAGCTATTTCTGTGGTACTAATAATCAGGAGAAAAGCCCAGGTCCCTATGAGCGGGGACATTTCACCCAAATGACCTTTCAATATGGTGACGGTGGTTGCTCCACCGAGTCTGGACTGTGGGTCTCCAGTGACTGCTCAAGGAAAACCCAGATCAGTTCTCAGGGCACATCTCATCTGTCTTATCATCAGCATCTGACACACTTATCACGCCCTCCTCTTTGGCACCCCTTCCTCACTCCGCTTCCAGGAACACATGCTCCCCTGGTTTCCCTGATGCATGACAGCCTCTCTTCCTCCGTCTCCTCTGTTGATGCTTCTATATCTTCCTTATCTCTAAGTTTGGGAGTGGCTCAGTTTTCAGTCCTTGGGTCTCTTCCCACTGTGTGGGCTCATTCTTTTGGTAAGCATACTCCATGTCATGGGTTTAAGGAACCCATATGGTAGAACTCCCCTGATTTTTCTGTCCAGTCCAGGAATTTATGAATCATGGGACTAACTGCCCATTCACCAGCTCCATTTATCTAGTAGGGTTTCAAACTTCGGCTCTAATCTAAACTAAACTCTTGACCTTCCTTCTCTCCTCTCCACCCAGCCCCATCCACTCAGTCGCTCAGACCAGAAATCCAGTTTTAAGTACTCCCCCTTTTTTTTATACCCCATGTCTAATTTGTCAGCAAATCCTATTCACTCTATGTTAGAAATACATCCACAATCTAACTATTTTTTAAAATGCTACTCCTGGTACCTGGTCTATGCCACCATTACCCCTAGAATGGATTATTACAACAGCTTTCTTATTGACCTCTCTTCTGCCACATTTACTTCCAATAGACTGTCTTGAACATACTGTCAGAATGATGTTTTTATAAAACATAGTCTGACTGTGACAATCGTCTGCTCAAAAGCCTCCTATGGCTTCCCTATTTCTCCCAGTAAAAACCAAAGTCCTTTCAGAGCCCTATACAGTCAGAGAGAAGTCCACGGTGAATCTCTGATTTCCTTGCTGATTACTGTGCCCTCTCTCTCCTTCCCAGCAAAGCCACAGTGACCTCTTTGCCTTCCTTTGTTAAGCCAAGCCTGCATCGTGGACTTTGTATCTGTCCTTTGAGCAATCAAGAACAGCCCCAAACAGGTCTTCCCTCAAAGTTATCTTCCCGTGGTTCCCCTTCCTGATCACTCTCTGTAAAATGAAAATACATAAAATTCTCATGAAGGAAACAGCTTTAGGACTTCCCTTGTGGTCCAGGGGCTAAGACTCCAAGCTACCAATCCAGGGGATCCGAGTTCAATCCTTGGTCTGGGAACTAGATCCCACATGCTGCAATGAAGATTGGATATCCTGCGTGCAGCAACTAAGATCTGTCACAGCCAAATAAACAAATATTAAAAAAGTATTTATTTAAAAAAGGAAGCAGCTTCGTTGCCTTCTTTCCTGCTTTTTCCTGCCATAGCAAGTATCACCAGTGTGAAGTCTCTATTTCTGTCTCCCCACTACTGTAATTAAGTTCTACTCTATTCTTTAGCAGCTAGAAGTGCACCTGGGACATATTTTAGATGCTCAATAAATATATTTTAAATAACCCTGTTGGATGTGTTTAATATTAATACGATTGTTCATGTGTCCTGTTATCTTGGAAGGAAATCTTAAGACTCAGTTTCCCCACTAAAAGAAAACAAAAAACAAAAAACCCACTAATACTATTGGTACTTACATTACTTGGAATTAACTTAAGGATTAAATTTTAGAGTGAATTAAAACACTTAGCAGGGCTTCCTTGGTGATTCAGATGGTAAAGAATCTGCCGACAATGCAAGAGACCTAGGTTCCAGCCCTTGATTAGGAAGATTCCCTGGAAAAGGGAATGGCTACCCACTCCAGTTTTCTTGCCTGGGAAATCCCATGGACAGAGAAGCTTGGGTTCACAAAGAGTCAGACACCACTGAGCGACTGACACTTTCACATTTTTTTTCACTTTTCAAAACACTTAGCATGATCCCAGGTACAGAATATCTCAGTGTTGAAGATGATTGCAATGGTGAAGATTGTTGTAATTTAGATGTTGTTATATCAACCCCCATCTGCAAGGAAATATAGGCCATGTATTCTACTCACAAAGAGCTGACAGAGGAAACGTATGTATCCTGTATAAGGATTTCCAATATAAAGTAGAGAGTAAGTGCTTTAGAGAGGTTGATGAAGTATTCATGAAATCTAGGCAGAGTTTTCCTGGGACTTCTGAGTCAAAGGCTATAGTTAAAATCACTGTTCTGACTTGCATTAGCTCTTTGAACCTGAGTTGAACCTTCTAATTAATAGACTAGGAATCATGATGATGATAAAATAATTCTTTCATAGCATTGTCAAGAAGATTAAATGAGATAGGAAATGCAAGATGTTTACTAGAGGACTGACTCATTCCACAGCCTCAAACAGAATCTTCAAGCAGCCAAAGAAATTTATGTGTATAGAGGAAATCCCCTGGGGACTATTTTTCTTAATTTTTTTTCATGTGATGTAAAGGGCTTGGTATTATTTTTAAAAAGAGAGAAAGATGAGGAATATGTAAGTGATTGTGGCTTAAAAAATTGAGTTAATTTTTTGAAATTTGGCTGAGCTTAACTTTTTTCAGCAACCACACTACTGTCTGGTCTTCCCTTGTGGCTCAGTGGGGAAAGAATCCATTTGCAATGCAGGAGACCTGGTTTCGATCCCTGGGTTGGGAAGATCCCCCGGTGAAGAGAATAGCTACCCACTCCACTATTCTGGCCTGGAGAATTCAAACTGTGGCAAGTTGCAATTGGGTCACAAAGAGTCAGACATAACTGAGCAAATTTCACTTTCACTACACTGATGTCTGTCTTCTCTACAGCCTACCAAGGCTGCTTTTTGTATATATTTTTGGTGAATGGGTTAATACACTGGCTTGAAAAAAAAATAAAACCAAGCTTGTCATTTATAAAATGGTTTGACTGTTAATATCCTTTAGCCACTAAGAGGAAAATTCCTAAGGACATGGACTGCAAAAAATAGGTCAGAATTGTGTGGATTTGAGGAAGAAATAAACTTGAGCTCCTTAATCTGCTATAAATCTGTCACTGTTCCATCAGCCTCTGAAACAACTCAAGTGCTCTCTTTCCCAACTATTAACACTAAGCCCATCCTCATCCAGAGACTATCCTCATCCCTGTTCAAAAAAAAAAAATCACAGCCTTCATAATCTGGATAATTTTAACTAAATGTTTTTTAAGATTTTTTTTTTTAATGTGGACCATTTTTAAAGTCTTTATTGAATTTGTTACAATATTGTTTCTGTCTTTCAGCCACAAGGCATGTCGGATCTTAGCTCCCTGACCAGGGATCGAACCCACATCCCTTGCTTTGGAAGGTGACATTTTAGCCATTGGACTGCCAGGGATGCCTGTGAACTGAGTCTCACTGGGGTCCATCGAGGACTCAGAGGCATTTTCTTCGCCCATGCATCTCTACTTTTGACTAAAATGTGGCTTGTTTTTGATTTCTAGATATTAGATATTTGATTTCTAGATATCATCAAGGATGATAAAATAGACACCTACCTTATAAATACTATTTCCTCTTCATATGAGAAGTATTATGCTAGGCAATTGTTTTAAATGTTAACATTTCTTTTATCCCATATTTTTTGGGTGGGTGCATAAGTATTTTACAAAATGTATGGCATTATATTTGGATGCAACTTCTGAACAAAACACATCAAGTATGTAAAAATGTTGATAATAACTGATAAATGATCTTTATCAAAGGATGTATGATACTATTTATTTGGATAACAAGTTTCTCAATTTTTAAGTCACAACCTGGAGTCATAATCACTCTTGATTGGACCACCCTGTTCTTTTTCTTAGCAGCTGGCAGCACTTGCCACAGTTTGAATTGTTTCTTACTTGTTTACTATATAATGACTCTGGAGCTTCTTTGGAATGTAAGCCTCAGGAGTAGAAAACCCTCTTTGTCTTGCTCTCAACTCTGATCTCAGCATCAAGAAGAGTTTCTGATGCAAAAAAGAAGCTTAATAAATATTTGGTGATTTAAAGATGATTAAGGGCTTCCCTGATAGCTTAGTGGTAAAGAATCCACCTGCCAATGCAGGAGACGCTGGTTCGATCCCTGGACTGAGAAGAGCCCCTGGGGAAGGGAATGGCAAGCCACTCCAGTATTCCTGCCTGGGAAATCCCATAGACAGAGGAGCCTGGCGGACTACACTCTATGGAGTCAAAAAAGAGTCACACACAATTTAGTGGCTAGAAAACAGCAACAAAGATGGTTGAACTCAGATTTAAAGATTAGAATTCTGTCAATGCCTCACTGGATAACTTATAACCTTGGGGGAGCATTTTGACTGCCATCTTAGCACATGGATATTTTCAAGTTCAGTCACGGGAGAAGATGGAATGAGATCAGTTCACGGGGCTGCCTGACCAGGGTCAGCGGTGTTCTAGCTGATTTCTGGAACAACATCTAGGAAGGAGGCTGAACCTGGACAAGGTAAATGGCTGCTTCTGTTTTCTTGCCAAAGTTACAGCAGGAGAATTAATTTATGTTGACAGTTTGTTTGAGCTGTGTGTGCTTTTATGTCTATTATTATTTGCTTCACAGTAAGTATAGTGGGTGGAGAAAGAGTGTTGCTCATTCTTAAGCACCCAAATATCCCTCCAACTTACCCTAACAACATTTGGTCTTAAATCATTGAAAGGCTTTTCATAAATTTTGGATTTGTAGCCTAAAAATAGTCAACCGAAAGGAAGTGACAAGGCATTTCTGAAGTGAGAACTGCTTCTAAAGAAGATGGAGAGAGAACAATGAAAACGGATTTATATTAGACTCAGCCTTCCAGAAGCTCACAAAGAAGAGATGGATTATTACCGGAGAATGTGGGGCATGTGGGTTTCCCCAGTGGCTCAGTGGTAAAGAATCTGCCCACAGTGCAGGAGCTGCAGGAGATGTGGGTTCACTCCGTGGGTTGGGAAGATCCCCTGGAGGAGGAAAGAGCAACCCACTCCATTATCCTTGCCTGGAAAATCCCATGGACAGAGAAGCCTGGTGGGCTACGGTCATTACAATTGCAAAGAGCTGGGCACGACTGAGTGACTGAGGACCTTCATGGAGCAAGTAGTCTGCCCTGTAAGAGTGCCTAAGAATCCCAGGCTGGAGTCCAGGGCGGGGGAGACCTCTGCTTATCTTACTTGTCTAGGAGCCTGGGAAGTGGCTGATCATTTCACCTCAGATCCACTCACTTTATAGCTGTTTCTCACTCTTCTCTTTTAACTCACACCCCCGTGTACTGACTCAGGCAAAGAAACACAAACTGTGGAGCAGTGACCGTGGTCAGAGCAAAGGGTTCTGAACGAGAACCAGCTTTTTCATTCTCGACTCTACAGACCAACCATGATGTGTCCACTTTGTTTATTGGCTTGTTTTCCGAGCCTAATTTTCTCATCTGCTAAGTGGTAATACAATTTGCCATGCATTTCCCAGACATTTTGTGTGTATCATGTCTTTAAGCTTCACAATAACCCCACGGAATGCCTTTGTGCTGAGTCATCCCGACTAGGATCAATCAGGTGAAGGCAGGCTAGAAGTGAGCTTTAGGCCAAGGGAGTCAGAGACCCTTCTGTAGTTATTTTCCTAGCTATTCAAAGACCAGCGTAGGTGCTGTTGTGAAGGGACTTTGCTGATGTAATAAAAGTCCCTGATCAATTAACTTCATGCTGGTCAAAAGGGAGATTACCTTGGGCAGGCCTGACTTTAGCAGTTGCTAGGCCTTTAAGGAGAGAGGGGTTAGTCTTTCTTCCGGGAGCTCAGAGATTGACAACAGCTGCTGTGTCTGCACTCTCTCATTTCCCCTGGACCCTTCTTTCTGACAGCCGCCGGGGGTAGGTGCCCAGCTTCAGCTCTAGGGGTTCCAGCCTTCCGACTCCTTCCTGACCTCTTCCCTGGGGACTTCACACCTGCTTAGCCAGCTCCCACAACAGGGTGAGTCAATTCCTATAATACATCCCTTTATGTTGAATCCTGACGCTAACGTACCCCACCCCCCCAACCCACCCCAAAGATGGATGCTACCATTGAAGGAAGTCTGCTAACTGAGTCTCTTGTCTAACACTCGGGAATGAATTGTCTGAGGAAACACACTGGCTGACAAAGCAAGAGACTTGATTGGGAGAAGGGTGTCCGGGCAGAGAGCAACAGGGTAAGGGAACGCAGGGGAACTGCTCTATTCGGTGGCTTGCAGTCTCGGGTTTTTTTTTTTTCTTTCTCTTTTTTTTTTTTTTAATAAATTTCGGTCTCGAGTTTTAAGGTGATGCAGCTAGTGTCTAGGTTGTTTCTGGCCAAGCGCTCTGACTCAGGGTCCTTCCTAGTTGTGCATGCATTGCTCAGCCAAGATGGATGCCAGTGAGGAGGATTCTGGGAGGTGGTAGAACACGTAGCATCTCCTTTTGACCTTTCCCGGATTCTTCCGGTTGGCGGTGGCTTATTAGTTCTGCGTTCCTTACCAGGGCTTTCTGTTGTAAATAATTCACACAAGTGGTTACTATGATGCCTGGCCAGGGTGGGCGGTTTCAGTCAGTATGGCGGTTTCAGTCCTCTAGCCCTACTTCGAACACTATTATGAATATAATGAAACTTAAGGAGTTAACTGGGAGTTAACCTTGTGTTTTGCAGTTAAACTCTGAAGTCTAAAGTTTAACACATTAGGCTCTACTGCCTAAGGATGATACTGTCTGCTAAACTGTCCTGAAATGATCTTAGAAGGTTTATAAAGATGCTTAAAGCTCAACTTCTCTGTACACGAGTGCCAAATTGAATCCTGGAGACAGAGGTTTGTGTGAAGGAGAAAAGGACAGCTTTATTAAGGGAACATAGTGGATTCTGGCCTTGAAAGTCTATGTGTTCCAACCTGGGAGAATTTGATGAGGAGTTTTGTAACAATACTTCATGGATAGGGCTGTTGACAAGATTAGGATGTGTACAGAGTCTCAGGAGCTTCTCTGATCCCTTTAATCTTGCCTTAGGTGGTTTCTTGACTGCCCTTCCCTTAATTAGGGAGCTTCCCTGGTGGCTCAGTGGTAAAGAATTCACCAATGCAGGAGATGTGGGTTCGATCCTTGGTCCTGAAAGACCCCCTGGATAAGGAAATAGAAATTCATTCCAGTATTCTTGCCTGGAAAATTCCATGGACAGAGGAGCCTGGTGGTCTATAGTCCATGGGGTCACAAACTGTCAAACTTAGCCACTAAACAACCACAAGAACAACCCTTGATTAGCCAGGGTTTGATAATTTGCCCTTTGGAGATCAGGAAAGGTCATGGAGGCCAGAGTCTTGCCTATAAGAAGTGGGGGGCAAAAAGAGGCCTCCATGCCCAGGCCCCAGTCGGTTTCAATAAGAAAACAGACCAGATCCCTGAAGGCAGGTACCCAACTGATCTTGCCTGTTCTTGTGGTTCTGTCACTTGATGATATTTGTTTTTGAATGAATGATTCAATGCAAGGTATAAAGTCCTAATCATGTGTAGGTGCTGTTCTTACCAAGAGCAGCATTTCAGTTTGCTTGAGGTCTTCTAACATCACACTTAGTCACAACCCTTTTGCACGCTTGAGAGAAACTCCTGCCCCTTCCCCCGCCTTTTTTTCTTTAGGTTAGATATTTGGATGGAAAACCAAAGCTTCCCAGTCTTGTCTCAGCCTGACCTCTTGGTTTGTTTCCTTGGTCAAACTATTCAAGCACAACTGACTCACGTTCCAAGAATATAAATAATGAGCCCAATAGCTTTCTCAGTGTGTCACAAGAGTGTCATTTAGGATGATTAGAAAATATCTGAATGTCTGCCATGCCTGTTACGGGTTTTGAGTAGTCACGGTGGACGCAGCTCCGTATTTGGAGAGAGATCAGAAGAGGTAGTGGTCCTGCCCTTGGGGAATTTACAGTCAGGGTGAGACAGGACAGCAAGTCTAAGATGAGCAGAGAAGAGAGTGAGATCAGAGTCAAGTGTGTATTCCTTGTGTTCAAATATCCGGACTGCTGTGTGCGCCTTCAGTGGAGCAGTTGTGTTTTGAGGGGTTAATATGGTGATTCGTCTACAAAAATAGGAATTTTGCTTTTTAAAGTAACCTCTGAGCTTCTCTGGTGGCTCAGACAGTAAAGAATCTGCCAGCAATGCAGGAGACCTGGGTTTGATCTCTGGGTCGGGAAGATCCCCTGGAGAAGGAAATGGCAACCCACTCCAGTATTTTTGCCTGGGGAATTCCATGGACAGAGGAGCCTGGTGGGCTACAGTCCATGAGGTCACAAAAAGTCGGACACAGCTGAGCAACTAACAGCTCATTGTGTTTCCAGCTCCTAGGATAATGCCTGGCAGATGGTTAAAGTGCCCTGTAAATATTTGTTTAATACTATTAAGTTTTAGACTAGTTTTCCTATGTAGACAGGAACATAAGTTGATCACAGAGAAGGTCAGTGAGCAGTTTAGACAGAGAAAAGGTACTAAAATAAGAAAAGTATTAAATCTTCAGTCGTCCTTGAACCCTGGTGCTAACACGTCTCTGTTGTACGATATTGGATTTCCCAGGCTGTGTTCAAAGTCATATCCTGATTCTGAAATATATCTCTTTCTAAAGAAAGAGAATTCTAGCCTTGGGCGATGGCGTTCAAACTGTTTCACCAAAGAGGCCTCCTAAAGGGTAACACGAATTTCTCATCTAAAATCTAAAAACAGATACAACGGCCGGGTCTGACTTTAAGGATTCTTTCAGAGTCCTTTTCCCCAGTTTGATTGTTTCTTGCTAGGGCCGTAATTACTGGGGGAAGCTTTCAAGCCCTTCTTGGGGAATTTAAGCTCTTCGGGGATTTGAAAGCAGCACTAATGGCAGAGATGGGAGTGATCAGGAGGATGCCCTGGGTAGAGAATTTCTGTGGCAAGTTGCTTCATTGATTCCTTCCAAATGAAGCATTGGTCTGTGGTCCCCGGGTCGTGGCCCAGGCCCAGGAGAGGGTAGGCGCCCAGCAGCACAGGGCGGGGCTGCTTGTTGGCGCAAAGCTTTTGGGGATTTTTATTTCATTTTGTGTTGACAGCCAGATCCATCTCCCAACCTTCCTGTTCTTTGTTTTCATTCCCAGGCTTAGGACATTAATTAAAGCCTCCTTCTCACCTTTATTCACAGAGATTCCATCTGAAAGTTCAGGGCTGTCAGCAGAAATGTGTCACTGCGGCAGCGGCAGCTCCATCCTAGGAAAATACCAATAAGCACATTAAACAAAAGAGGAGTTAAGAGAAAATAAGACAGATTTCCCAGATCTGGGCCATTTCACTGCAAATCCACTTTAATATCTTTCAGGTTACACTTGACTTGTGCATATAAAGCATGTGGAAACAAGAACTGAAATCTAATAACTCCAAGAGCAAGAATGAAATGTGACGATGTTTTCATGATTTAAAATGAGGAAGGAAATCAATTGCTTGTTCTGTGGAGTTAAGAGAATAAATTGGGTAACCAAAACTTTCATTTAGTCGGGAAGACCCATTCTTTTGTTAAGAAAAGAAATGGCTTTGTTTATCAATTACCTATGAAGGATCAAAGAGTGAGATCAGGAAAAGATGAACATATTTAGGGGCCTGGCTCCCAGGCTGCAAAAGGAAGTGTTAGGTAGTTCCAAGCAAGCTGTTTAACCTTTCAATGACTCAAATTAGCCATACTTTGAAATGGCAAGCTTATTATCATCATCATATACATTTACTGAGTGCCCAACTTTGCACGATGCTGGGACATGAAAAAGAAAGAAAAAAGGTAAGGAATTTTCCAGAATATGCACTAAAAGAGACGAATGTGACTGAAGGCAGTATATTTTAAAAGCAATTACATAGGTGGGTGTTAATAAGAAAGCAATTTTTTTTCTTGTAGCATTATATATAGAGAAAATGTATATAAATGCTATATTTGTATATGTTTATTGGCATATTATGGGGCTTCCCAGGTGGCTCAGTGGTAGTGAATTCGCCTGCCAATGCAGGAGATGCAGGAGACATGGGTTTGATCCTTAGGTCAGAAAGATCCTCTAGAGGAGGAAATGGCAACCCACTCCAGTGTTTTTGCCTGGAAAATCCCATGGACAGAGGAGCCTGGCGCCTACAGTCCATGGGGTCACAAAAGAGTCGGACATGACTTAGTGACTGAGCACAGTATGACAATACAACCTGCATATTATATACATATAATTGAAAATTGTCACTTCACTCTTAATTGGTAAAGCCATCAAGTGGCTAAAGAGGAGAAAACAAACAAACAAACCAAGATTCACCTTCACCGGGTATCTTCTTTGCGGCAACTGCTATAGGCCCTTCAGGTTTGTTGCTTTATTTAACCCCCAAAACATCTCTATGGGGGAGCCTCCTTGTCCACAGGTTTCCTAACGCTCCGCCTGCCTACCAGACCCTGGCTCGCCCAGGAACTGGATATGAATTCAAAGGCAACCCTGTTCCTCTTTCCAGGGCATTCACAAATTCCAATTCTGCAGAACCCTCCCAGGCTCGTGGTGGAACAATTTCTATTCAGACTCTCCTTCCTTTCTTGACTGCTATGTCCTTAAAATAGCAGAAAGGATGTGTTGCTTTCTACTTAGCTCTAGAAATCCAAGAGCATGGAAATAAAATCCCTTTATCCTCTTTGGTTAAGTTGTTGGGGGTGTGGTTGGGAAAGAAATTCAGGGATAAAGCAGACAGGGCTGCACTGAATTGCTGCTTCCTCTATTCATCTTTTGGGCTTCCCTGGTGGCTCAGATGGTAAAGTATCTGCCTGCAGTGTGGGAGACCTGCGTCTGGAATATCCCCTGCAGAATGGAATGGCAACCCACTCCAATATTCTTTTCTGGAGAATCCCATGGACAGAGGAGCCTGGTGGGCTACAGTCCATGGGATCACAGAGTTGGACACGACTGAGCAACCAACACTTTCAATTTTCCATTCATCCTTGGTTTCCTGGGAACTTCCCCCAGGGGTCACAGGTAGACTTTACTGTCCCAGCTTGGCACAGATGTGAGGAGAGAAGGAGTGGCTGGAATAGGAGGACTCAGGACTATCATCAACCTCAGCTTAAAGCTCTAGAGAAAATTGGAAAATTTGGACCAAATGGGGATTCAGGGCTGCCCTAGATTCTAGTCATTTAGTCTCATCATCTCTGCAAAATTACCAACTTCTGAGCAGCAATCTGTGTTTGATTCATTTTTCTCTCCATGAGGTGTCCCCAATTCATATTTCTTTAGCAGATAGATGGGTACAGCAAAGATAATATGACATGAATTAGTATGTGTCCATCTTGTACACATGGAACATGGAAATGAAAACATCTCCCAATTAATTTGATACTTGTAGATATTGAAACTGAAACTCCAACTTGAAAATGCATTTTTTTTCCCCATGTTGTTATTCAGGCTCTCTAAATTGAAAAAGAACTACATCCGTAAATTCTTGACCATTTTGCATTAAAAGGTGTTATGACATACTATTAATTCTCTCATGAAAAACTGTACTTCAAAAAGATGTGCCTTCATTAGGGTTGTTGTTGTTATTTAGTCGCTAAGTTGTGTCTGACTCTTTGCAACCCCATGGACTGTAGCCCCCCAGGCTCCTCTGTCTGAGGGATTTCCCAGGCAAGAGTACTGGAGTTGGGTTGTCATTTCCTTCTCCAGGGGATCTTCCCAACCCAGGGATCGAATCCATGTCTCCTGCATTGGGAGGCAGATTCTTTACCCCCAAGTCACCTGGGAAGCCCTCTGTAGGCACATATCCCCTCGTTGTGGGATTTCCTTCCCATTTTGGTCACCGCAGAGCATTGAGCAGGGTTCCCTGTGCTACACAGTAGGTTCTCATTATTTATTTGATACAAGGTAGTGTATCTACGGCATGTCTCCAAATTCCCAAGCTAGTCACTGATGGGCCTCAGTGTTAGCTCTGTTTTACTGTGCAGTTTATTCTAGTTTCGTTTTGTACTCTGTACCTACTACTTGGGCATAAAACCAAGTGCATTAAAATTCCTGAGGTGCTGAATCGCATAAGCCTGTCCCCCCGATTCAATATTATCTCTGGATCAATACAAATCTTTGACTTTCTGCATTAGTTTCCACTTCTGAAACTGTATCCAATTCCTCACAAAGGACCCCAAAGTAGATAAAAAACAACAATGCAGGGCAGGCTAGAAGTAGTTCTTCCTTCTCAGCATTCGGTTTCAAAGGTTCACAGCAAGTAGTTCAGGGAGGGGTTCCTGCAGTCTGACGGACTGTCCCCTCCCCCGCCTCAAGGTTGGCCCGCGAACTGGAATGTTAAACAGAACAAAGTCCCTGTCAGAGTCTGTCTCCTCTCTTTGCCTGTGCTTGTGTGCTGTCTCTCAGAGGTAATTTAAGATCCTCCACATTTGTAAGCTTCACTGTACAGAGTAAACACTGCAGCGCCTGCTCGCTGCCTCCAGGAAGCATTGTAGGCTTTCAGGGTTCTCACCCATTCATCACGTCTGCAGTGGCCAAGCCGTCTGTCTGTCAATTCATACCGTCAGGATTAATCCACTGAGCTGCTCCAGATGGAAAACAAAGGACCTGTGAGAACAGATTCCCTTCCTGAAACGTATGCAGAGATATTTTTATGCAAAGGTAGAGGAGAGCCCTTCCCCATGCTCCGTCAGTTATGTCTTGCCTTTCTATGATTAGTTTTTTTTTTTTATTTTGCTGTGGGCCATTTTTAAACTCTTTATTGAATTCATTACAATATTGCTTTTGTTTTGTGCTTTGACTTTTTGGCCATGAGACATCAGGGATCTTAGCTCCCTGACCAGGGATCAAACTCTCACCCCTGCATTGGAAGCTACAGTCTTCATTCCTGGATCACCAGGGAGGTCCCTCAATGATTAGTTCTTTTTTTAAAAAAGTTAATTTATTTTTTAATTGAAGGATAATTGCTTTACAGAATTTTGTTGTTTTCTGTCAAACCTCAACATGAATCAGCCATAGGTATACATATATCCTCTCCCTGTTGAACCTCCGTCCCACTTCCCTCCCCATCCACCCCTCTAGGTTGATACAGAGCCCCTGTTTGAGTTTCCTGAGCCATACAGCAAATTCCCGTTAGCTATCTATTTTACATATGGTAATGTAAGTTTCCATGTTACTCTTTCCATACGTCTCACCCTCTCCTCCCCTCTCCCCATGTCCATAAGTCTATTCTCTGTGTCTGTTTTTCCACTGTTGCCCTGTAAATAAATTCTTCAGCATCATTTTTCTAGATTCCATGTATATGCGTTAGAATATGATATTTATCTTTTTCTTTGACTTACTTCACTCTATATAATAGGTTCTAGGTTCATCCATCTCATTAGAACTGACTCAAATGCATTCTTTTTTATGGTTGAGTAATTAATATTCCATTGTATATTTGTACCACATTTCTTGACCCATTCATCTGTCGATGGACAGCTAGATTGCTTCCACGTTCTAGCTATTGCAAATAGTGCTACAAAGAACACTGTGACATATGTGTCTTTTTCAATTTCAGTTTCCTCAGGGTATATGCCTAGGAGTGGCATTCCTGGGTCATGTGGTGGTTTTATTGTTAGTTTTAAAAAAAATCTCCATACCATCTTCCATAGTGGCAGTATCAATTTACATTCCCACCAACAGTGCAAGAGTGTTCCCTTTTCTCCACACCCTCTCCAGCATTTATTGTTTGTAGACTTTCTGATGAAAAGCCTCTTGATGAAAATGAAAGAGGAGAGTGAAAAAGTTGGCTTAAAACTCAACATTCAGAAAACTAAGATCATGGCATCTGGTCCCATCACTTCATGGCAAATAGATGGGGGAACAATGGAAACAGTGAGAGACTTTATTTTTTGGGCTCCAAAATCACTGCAGATGGTGACTGCAGCCATGAAATTAAAAGACAATTGCTCCTTGGAAGAAAAGTCATGACCAACCGAGATAGCATATTTAAAAGCAGAGACATTACTTTGTCGACAAATGTCCATCTAGTGAAAGCTATGGTTTTTCCAGTAGTCATGTATAGATGTGGGAGTTTGACTATAAAGAAAGCTGAGCTCAGAAGAATTGATGCTTTTGAACTGTGGTGTTGGAGAAGACTCTTGAGAGTCCCTTGGATAACAAGGAGATCCAACCAGTCTATCCTAATGGAAATCAGTCCTGAATATTCATTGGCAAGACTGATGCTGAAGCTGAAACTCCAATACTTTGGCTACCTGATGCGAAGAACTGACTCATTTGAAAAGACTCAGATGCTGGGAAAGAATGAAGGTAGTAGGAGAAGGGGACAACAGAGGATGAGATGGTTGGATGGAATCACCGACTCAATGGACATGAGTTTGAGTAAGCTCTGGGAATTGGTGATGGACAAGGAGGCCTGGTGTGTTGCAGTCCATGGGGTTGCAAAGAGTCAAACATGACTTAGTGACTGAACTGACTGATTCTGACTGGTGTGAGGTGATATCTCATTGTAGTTTTGATTTGCATTTCTCTAATAATGAGCAATGTTGAGCCTCTTTTCATGTGTTTGTTAGCCACCTGTATGTCTTCTTTGGAGAAATGTCTGTTTAGATCTTTTTCCCTCTTTTTGATTGGGTTGTTTGTTTTAATAGTATTGAGTTGTATGAGCTGCTTCTATATTTTGGAAATTAACTCTTTGTTAGTAGTTTCATATGCTATTATTTTCTCCCATTCTGAGGGTTGTCTTTTCACCTTACTTATAGTTTCTTTTGCTGTGCAAACGCTTTTAAGTTTAATCAGGTCTCACTTGCTTACTTTTGTTTTTATTTCCATTAATCTAGGAGGTGGGATAGAGGATCTTGCTTTGATTTATATCTTTGAGTGTTCTGTCTGTTTTCCTCTAAGAGTTTTATAGGTTCTGGTCTTACATTTAGGTCTTTAATCCATTTTGAGTTTATCTTTGTGTATGGTGTTAGGAAGTGTTCTAATTTCATTCTTTTACATGAAGCTGTCCAGTTTTCCCAGCACCATTTATTGAAGAGGCTGTCTTTGCCCCATTGTATATTCTTTCCTCCTTTGTCACAAATAAGGTACCCATAGGTGCATGGGTTTATTTCTGGGATTTCTATCTTGTTCCATTGCTCTGTATTTCTGTGTTTGTGCCAGTACCATATTGTCTTGATGACTGTAGCTTTGTAATATAATCTGAAGTCAGAAAGGTTAATTCCTCCAGCTCCATTGTTCTTTCTCAAGACTGCTTTGGCTATTCAGGGTCTTTTGTGTTTCCATATGAATTGTGAATTTTTTTTGTTCTAGTTCTGTGTAAAATACCATTGGTAATTTGATGGTGATTGCACTGAATCTGTAGATTGCGTTTGGTAGTATAGTCATTTTCACATTATTGATTCTTCTTACCCAGGAACATGGAATATCTCTCCATCTGTTTATGTCATCTTTGATTTCTTTCATCAGTGTCTTATAAATTTCTTTGCACAGTTCTTTTGTCTCCTTAGGTAAGTTTATTCCTAGATATTTAATTCTTTCTGTTGAAATAGTGAATGGGATTTATTCCTTAATTTCTCTGTCTGATTTTTTATTGTTAGTATATAGAAATGCAAGTGTTTCTGTGTATTGATTTGTATCCTGCAGCTTTGGTAAATTCACTGGTTAGTTCTTTATCTTTGAGTTCTGAGTTTGCATTAGCGACATGCTGTTCAATAGAACGTCTATGCTTGTGTCCTTATGTCAAGTAGGGAAAGTTCTCTATCTTTGCCACCTAGTACAGTAGGCCTTGGGCTTCTCAGATGGCTCAGCAGTAAAAAATCCACCTGCCAAGCAGGAGACATGAGTTCAGTCCCTGGGTCTAGAAGATCCCCTGGAGTAGCAATTGTCAAGCCACTCCAGTATTCTTGCCTGGAAAATCCCATGGACAGATAATTCTGGTGGGCTACAGTCCATGGGGTTGGAAAATTTCAAACATGGCTTATCATGCATGCACAGTAGACTTTAGATGCATGGTATGGTGTACTTGAATTGTGACTGGTGGGGCTGGGGAAGTGAATTTTATATTAGATTTAGTTTTATTGAATTTAAATTTAAGTATCCATATATTTGGACAGTGTGATTCCAGAGTTTAGATGTCATTTAATTTCATGATTGTTTTCCACAGATAGAAGCAGCAGGTAGACCATTGAGAATGTTGACACAATGTCACTGTGGGATTCTTGTTCAAGCACTAATGCCTTTTATTGACATGTTGAAGGCTATCCCATTTAAGATGGACTAAAGACTGGGTTTGCCTTCCCCCATATAGTTTTCCCCTTCTTCTCCAAAACCCACTATAGACGTAATGTAGAATCAGCAATGCAAATAGACTTACAAGAGCAAAGACAATGGAAAGGAGAGCACTGGTCAACAGATGGTGAATTTCAAACTTCCGTGAATTTAGAAAACATACTGATGGATGAAAGAGGTTTGAAGAAGTTTCGACCTACAGTGGATAGTGGAAGCTAAAGATCATTTGCCAAGAAAACTCCTGAGAAGAGAAACTCTTGACTTGGGGTCTACCAGTTTTCCAGGATGGGGGTGAGATGGATGTAAAACATGGAGTTAATTCAAACTGTATCCAAGAAACTGTTTTCCTGGGTAGACCCCTCATTAATTTTCTTGTCTCTGAGCAAAGAACTTGGCAATTCAGCATTCATCTTTGGACAAAACCAGTGCTTAGTCACTCAGTTGTGTCTGACTCTTTGCGACCCCCATGGACTGTAGCCCACCAGGCTCCTCTGTCCATGGGATTCTCCAGGCAAGAATACTGGAGTGGGTTGCCATGCCCTCCTCCAGGGATCTTCCCAAACCAGGGATTGAACCCAGGTCTTCCACATTGCAGGTGGATTCTTTACTGTCTGGGTCACAAGGAAAGCCCTAGACAAAGCCTAGAGAGTTTATATGCTCCCCCACCCCAAAACTGGATAAACTTCCTGGGAAGAAATAGAGTTGCTAGTGTGAGGTGGGCTGCCCAGAATAGGTCCTTCATTGAACTAGCTTTAGCGAGCTCCTTGATATCATTTGCTGTCCACCTATCCATTAAGTCTGAAATCCCACCCATATCAACAGAGCCCCCAGACTGGCTTCCATTCAAGGAGCAGTTCACCAAAGCAATATACGAAGATTCAGGACAGGGAAAATGAAAATCAGCAATTACCAGTCAGTTGAAGACTGCCCGCATGAAAAAGGATAAGATAAATAATCATGACAACAAATTCAAGAGGAAGCCAGGAAAATTTAAGGATGAGTCGAGTATTTTTAATGTTATTATTGCTATCATGATTTTATAAAACCTTTAATTATTATCCTCAGAGAAATAAAGAAAATGTGAACTCTAAGAATAAGTTCAGGATGCTATGAAATATGAGTAATCAAGGACACAAAGATCTCCCGAAAATTAAAAATAATTGCTAACGTAAGCATGTTAATAAATAGAAAGGTTAGTGGCAATAATTGAGTAAAAGCCCCAGAAAATTCAACAAACAGCTTAACATATAATATCAGAGAAAGATTAAAGCATAGGGGAACAATAGAAAAGGACCAATGTCTGATAAATAAGCATTCCAGAAAGAGTGGAGGGAAATAAACTATGAAATGAAATTAAACATGCAGCAAAAAATGTTTCATGGAGCTAAAGGATGACCCAGATCTCTTAGTTAACATTATACATCAATGTTAGAAGGATGAAGGAAAAAATATTGTAAAAATGATATGGGTCAAATAGGTCAAAAAGAAAAACATGGCATGAATTTAATACCCGGTGAATTATCAGCAGAAAAAGCTGTTGACTCATAGGCTGGGAACAGGCATTTCTACATGGCTTGTGTGTCATGACATCTGACCCAGGGGGAAGGAAATGTGTTGACCTCTGTCTAGCATGGGTCCCCAGGGAGTAATATTTACTAGAAATGTAAATACTCTACTGATTTTGAACTGCAGTGCTTAAATTATAGTCAAATCTCCAAATTAACCATAATTTCAAGCCAGAATATAAATATCATTAATCTCGATAATGTAAAAGTTTGTAGTTAACTGAAGATGGGAGAGAAAGGTTCATCAATAATGCACTATTTACAGGCTAAGTACTCAAGGGATAGTGTTTACCATTGGCAGAACAATAAATAGTGGTTTTAAACATATTATTTGATCTTATAGCTGGAGTTACTAGAGAAAGAGCTTTCAAAAATTGGAGAGAGAAAAATAATTGTGAGAAAGGTTATCAGTTAGCTAAGTTCACAGCCTCCATGATCTGGAGTTAGCAGATAATGCCTACATAGAAGTAGTGGTGTAAAAATTATTAACATTTACGAAGATAATAAAGAACAACACAAAGAAAAAGCAAGGACAGCGGTTGGCTTTGGGGAATGAAGTTGAGCAAGAAGAAGTAGAGTAAAGTGGCTTAAGAGCTTTGCTGTATATTTTATGTTCTATTAGTTTTCCTTTTAGAGAAGGCAATGGCAACCCACTCCAGTACTCTTGCCTGGAAAATCCCATGGACGGAGGAGCCTGGTGGGCTGCAGTCCATGGGGTCGCGAAGAGTCGGACACGACTGAGCAACTTCACTTTCACTTTTCACATTCATGCACTGGAGAAGGAACTGGCAACCCACTCCAGTGTTCTTGCCTGGAGAATCCCAGGGACGGGGGAGCCTGGTGGGCTGCCGTCTATGGGGTCACACAGAGCTGGACACGACTGAAGCGATTTAGCAGCAGCAGCAGCAGCAGCAGTTTTCCTTTCAACCATGAACATGTTCAGTTCAGTCACTTAGTCATGTCCAACTCTTTGTGACCCCATGGACTGCAGCATGCCAGGCTTCCCTGACCATCACCAACTCCCAGAGTTTGCTCAGACTCATGTCCATCGAGTCACTGATGCCATCTAACCATCTGATCCTCTGCCATCCCCTTCTCTTCCTGCCTTTAATCTTTCTCAGCATTAGGGTTTTTCCAGTGAGTCAGTTCTTCGCATCAGGTAGCCAAAGTATTGGAGTTTCAGCTTTAGCATCAGTCCTTCCAATGGATATTCAGGATTGATTTCTTTTAGGATGGACTGGTTTGATCTCCTTGTTATCCAAGGGACTCAAGAATCTTCTCCAACACCACAGTTCAAAAGCATCAATTCTTCGGCACTCAGCTTTCTTTATAGTTGAACTCACATCCATACGTGACTACTGGAAAAACCATAGCCTTGACTAGACCGACCTTTGTTGGCAAAGTAACGTCTCTGCTTTTTAATATGTTGTCTAGGTTGGTCATAGCCTTTGTTCGAAGGAGCAAATGTCTTTCAATTTCATGGCTGCAGTCACCATCTGCATTGATTTTGGAGACCCCAAAATAAAGTCTCTCACTGTTTCCATTGTTTCCTTTTCTATTTTCCATGAAGTGATGGGACTAGATGCCATAATCTTAGTGTTTTGAATGTTGAATTTTAAGCTAGCTTTTTCACTCTCCTCTTTAACTTTCATTAAGAGGCTTTTTAGTTCTTCTTCACTTTCTGCCGTAAGGGTGGTATAATATGCATATATGAGGTTATTGATATTTCTCCCGGCAATCTTGATTCCAGCTTGTGCTTCACCCCGCCCAGCATTTCGCATGATATACTCTGCATTTCTCAGGAGGCAGGTCAGGTGGTCTGGTATTCCCATCTCTTTCAGAATTTTCCATAGTTTGTTGTGATCTACACAGTCAAAGGCTTTGGTGTAATCAATAAAGCAGAAATAAATGTGTTTTTTTGGAACTCTCTTGCTTTTTCAATGATCCAATGGATGTTGGCAATTTGATCTCTGGTTCCTCTGCCTTTTCTAAAACCAGCTTGAACATCTGGAAGTTCGTGATTCACATACTGTTGAAGCCTGGCTTGGAGAATTATAAGCATTACTTTGCTAGCATGTGGAATGAGTGCAATTGTGTGGTAGTTTGAGTATTATTTGGCATTGCTCTTCTTTGGAATTGGAATGAAAACTGACCTTTTCCAGTCCTGTGGCCACTGCTGAGTTTTCCAGATTTGTTGGCATATTGAGTGCAGCACTTTCACAGAATCATCTTTTAGGATTTAAACTAGCTCAACTGGAATTCCATCACCTCCACTAGTTTTATTCATAGTGATGCTTCCTAAGGCCCACTTGACTTCACATTCCAGGATGTCTGGCTCTAAGTGAGTGATCACACCATCATGTATCTGCGTCATGAAGATCTTTTTTTGTATAGTTCTTCTGTGTATTCTTGCCCCCTGTTAGTATCTTCTGCTTCTGTTAGCTCCATACCATTTCTGTCCTTTATTGTGCCCATCTTTGCATGAAATATTCCCTTGGTATCTCTAATTTTCTTGAAGAGATCTCTAGTTTTTCCCATTATATTGTTTTTCGTCTATTTCTTTGCTCTGATCACTGAGGAAGGCTTTCTTATCTCTCCTTGCTATTCTTTGGAACTCAGCATTCAAATGGGTATATCTTTCCTTTTCTCCTTTGCCTTTTGCTTCTCTTTTCTCAGTTATTTGTAGGTCTTCCTCAGGCAACCATATTGCCTTTCTGCATTTCTTTTTCTTGGTGATGGTGTTGATCCCTGCCTCCTGTACAATGTCACAAACCTACATCCATAGTTCTTCATGCACTCTGTCTATCAAATATAATCCCTTGAATCTATTTCTCACTTCCACTATATAATTGTAAGAGATTTGATTTAGGTCATACCTGAATGATCTAGTGTCAGACTTCCCTGATAGCTCAACTGGTAAAGAATCTTCCTGCAATGTGGGAGACCCCGGTTTGTTTCCTGGGTTGGGAAGATCCCCTGGAGAAGGGATAAGCTACCCCCGCCAGTGTTCTTGGGCTTCCCTTGTGGCTCAGCTGGTAAAGAATCTGCCTGCAATGCAGGAGACTTGGCTTCAGTCCCTGGGTTGGGAAGATCCCCTGGAGAAGGGAAAGGCTACCCACTCCACTGTTCTGACCTGGAGAATTCCATGGACAGTCCATGGGGTCGCAAAGAGTCAGACACGACTGAGTGACTTTCACTTTCACTTGAATGGTCTAGTGGTTTTCCCTACGTTCTTCAATTTAAGTCTGAATTTGGCAATAAGGAGTTCATGATCTGAGCCACAGTCAGCTCCTGGTCTTGTTTTTGGTGACTGTATAGAGCTTCTCCATCGCCAGCTACAAAGAGTATAATCAATATGATTTTGGTATTAACCATCTGGTGATGTCCATGTATAGAGTCTTCTCTTGTGTTGTTGGAAGAGGGTTTTTGCTATGACCAGTGTGTTCTCTTGGAAAAACTGTTAGCCTTTGCCTTGCTTCATTTTATACTGCAACAAACATGTTAACTTGATTAATATTAAAAAGTATACAGATCAGTTCAGTTCAGTTGCTCAGTCATATCCGACTCTTTGCAACCCCATGGACCACAGCACGCCAGGCCTCCCTGTCCATCACCAACTCCTGGAGTTTACCCAAACTCATGTCCATTGAGTCGGTGATGCCATCCAACCTCTGTCATCCCCTTCTCTTCCTGCCTTCAATCTTTCCGAGCATCAGTGTCTTTTCAACTGAATCAGCTCTTTGCATCAGGTGGCCAAAGGATTGGAGTTTCAGCTTCAACATCAGTCCTTCCAATGAACACCCAGGACTGATCTTCTTTAGGATAGACTGGTTGGATCTCCTTGCAGTCCAAGGGACTGTCAAGAGTCTTCTCCAACAACACAGTTCAAAAGCATCAATTCTTCTGAGCTCAGCTTTCTTTATAGTCCAACTCTCACATCCATACATGACTATTGGAAAAACCATAGCTTTGATTAGATGGACCTTTGTTGGCAAAGTAATGTCTCCGCTTTTTAATATGCTATATAGGTTGTTCATAACTTTCCTTCCAAGGAGTAAGCGTCTTTTAAGTTCATAGCTGCAGTCACCATCTGCAGTGATTTTGGAGCTCCAAAAACTAAAGTCAGCCACTGTTTCCACTGTTTCCCCATCTATTTGCCATGAAGTGATGGAACCAGATGCCATGATCTTAGTTTTCATTCAACTTTCAGAGATCATCTGAAGCTACCGAATATATTTTAACATTCTGAGCAAATAGTGTGGCTAAACTGACAAAATCTGCATTTAATCAATTAAATAATAATTGATGAATGGTAATTAAATGATGATTTAATCAATTCAAATGACGCTTGAATATCATAGAAGATGTGTCGATAAGTGTGTTGGTAAATGAAAAAACAGAAAGTTTATATAAAGGGAGGCAGTAAAGCTTAACCTTTAATTCATGTGCTACAAGCCAGGCAAATGGTTTAATTTTTGTTCATGTCATTATAGTCAAAGAATTTTACTAAAAAGTATTGCAGGTTCCACTAACCTCAAGGCTGTCAGCTTTTCACTGGGTGTCTGGGTCGGATTCTTTTTCAAATAACTTTATTTGTTTGTTTATTTTTGGCTGTGCTAGGTCTTTATTGCTGTGTGGACTTTCTCTAGTTGTGGGGAGCGGGGGCTACTCTCTAGCTGTGGGGCATGGGCTTCTCACTGTGGTAGCTCCTCTTGTGGATCACGGGCTCTAGGGCTCATGGGCTTCAGTAGTTGTGGTCTATGGGCTCAGTAGTTTTGGTTTCTGGGCTCTAGAGCACAGGCTTAGTAGTTACGTCACATCGGCTTAGTTGCTCCAAAGCATATGGGATCTTCTGGGACCAGGTATCCAACCTGTGTCTCCTGCATTGGCAGGAAGATTTTTTACCACTGAACCACCAAGGAAGTCTGGGGCCAGTTTTCTGAAAATGTTTTCATCTAAAGATGACTTCCCACCTCACTGCAGAAAAGCTTTGGTAAGAGATAAAGGATGTAGATAAATTAACAGCTACCAAATCAGACCCTGAGATGACTTCATTGAATTGTCTTACACAACACGTCTTCTGGATGTTGACCTGGGGAGCTAAAGATGAACTTCTGACTTGAACTCTCCTCCAGGTCTTTGCTTCAACCTTCTTGAGCCGTGCTGTCCAGCGCTGCCTGTTCCCATCAACTGTCCTGGGTCCTGAGGGCTCCCTTTTATCTCCATGTTCCACCAGGACCCAGATCGCTGAGCCCGCAATGTACACCATCACAGCCTGACTGCAGGAGGGCCTTCTCTTTATACACAGCAGTGACTCCAGTAGTGATGCCTACAGACATGTCAAATGCCTAGTATGTGCCCACTGCTCTATTTGCGTGCAATAAATCTTCCATATTTGAATCCCATCAATCTGATGAAGAGGCAGAGTCTCTGAATGCTTAAGTGTCTTATTCAAAGTCACGTAATAAATAGGTCAGAGGCAGGACTGTAATTTGAATACAGGGATTCTGCCTCTGGGTCAAATGTTTTCTCTAGGACCTCATAGCTTCCTTTTTGGGTGTTTCCAAAGTTCTAGGTATGTGGACCATTACCTTATTTTAATGTGTTGGCCATTCTGTGTGGGAGGGAGAAAGGGATATCTGCAAATGTTTTTGTCTCTTAGTCACAAGGTCAGAATCGTTTTGGGAGGTGGAGTCAGTTCAGGTCACAAGGATCAAATATTAGTAATTTGTGCTTGTGCCCCTCAGGACGCTGCATTGTGATGCAGTGGAAATCCGTGATCTGACCCTCTCAGGGCTCTCCCTGTGGCTTTGAGGAAGCCACTTCTCTGAACTTCAGTGTCCTGAGCTCTCAGGAGGAAAAGGCTCACATGCCAGTTGCTCTGCATCGCGGCTGTCAAACGCCCACCATCAGCGGACCTTCTGAAGGCATACATCTATATCTCCCGCCCTTACTTTGAGTTCCACTTTGCACTATTCTGCTGTAAATTATTTCCCTCTATTCTCTTATCTAACTTCGTATGTCATTAAAATAGTTCCAGCTGCATTTTTCTCTTGCTGTTTCTTTGGCTCTAACACCTGCAACACGGTGAGACCTGAGTTGAGCCCGTTCGGTCCAAGGAGAGCTCAGGTCTCTTGCCTCCTGCTCTCCTTCACCTGCTCTGTCTAGGGCAGGTGGCGTGTCCCCTCACACCAGCAGCCCTGCGGTGACACTCTCCCCATCTTTCTGTTTGTCACCTGACAGCTTGGCTGCCTCATTGCTCTCCTGTCTGTTCAGTTCTATCGATCAGACACTCGGTAACCTTGACGGTGTCACTTGACATCTTAGCCATCGAGAGAGCATCCTCTGGCTCCTGCAAGCTGGTTCTGTCAGAAATTAAAATAAGAACAAATCCAAATCAACGTGATGAAGTTAAATTTTCATTTTTCATAGATTTCAAATTTTATGAGTAACTCTAGATGGGGGGAAAGGCAGTGCTAGCTTTAGAGGCTTTCTGGCTTGATTTCAGGGTTTCTTAGCTCAGACACCCCTTTCATCATTTCTCTGTAACTTCTATCTGTAACCAGTAGTGAGATTCCAGGGCCTGAGAAGCATCACTTCCTTCAAGGTACATGGAGACCTTTGCCAAGGTCAGGCAGGGATCACTTGGTCTTATGGGAATGCGGGGAAGTGACAAGCTGGCCAGTCTACATACCCTGTCTCCCTGCTTCCTGTTGCTTCAGGGTTCACCCGGAGGAGGTAACTTGAGTGAGGACAGAAGACTCTGCTGGGGACATCCTGTCACTCATTATAACATCCAGGGCTCCCATGAGCTTAGAAAGAAGAGGCAAGATATGCAATTTCCACCAACTGTTTGGGATGCTAAGAGGAGTTACTTTGATTTTTTTAGTTTTAAAATGTATCCTATGGTCCTAAATAAAAGCACCCTGGATGTTAGATTAAATGGAAGTAAATAACTGAAATAAATTTATTTTGTGTTTTTAATCAATTATATGGAGTAATAAGTGACCCCCCCCCCCCCCGCCCCCAACACACACAGCATACTTTTTCTTTTGACTTGAAACTTGAGTTAATTCTTATCATCCAGGCCAGTGGAAGTGGTAGAATTAAGTAATTTCTTTTTATACTTTCACTTAGCTTTCCTCTCCTCTAAGAACACAGGGGAGAAGATAATAATCATTAGATCAATATAAACCTTCTTTTCTTAAGCCTTCATGCATGCTAAGTCACTTCAGTTGTGTCTGACTCCTTGGGACCCTATGGACTGTACTTACCACACTCCTCTGTCTATGGGATTCTCCAGGCAAGAATACTGGAGTGGGTTGCCATTTCCTTCTCCAGGGGATCTTCCCGACCTAGGGATGGAACCTGAGTCTCTTATGTCTCCTGCATTGGCAGGTGGGTTCTTTACTAGTAGCACCCACCTTAAGCCTTCAGCAAAAGCAATAAAGCAATTTTTCCTTTCGTGTATTATAGAATATAATCAAGGAAAGGAAGTTCAAAGGTGACTTAATGACACTCTCATTAATGAGTGCTGTGGCCTTTGAGAACTTTTTGTGAAAATGTACTTTGCTGCTTCTGTTTAGCCAGCAGAACTGCATCTAGACTTGGTCTGGTAACTTGCAATCAAGCCCCTCACCAGTGGACCCTTCCCATGACAACACAGTTGAGCAGACACTCTGGTCTCTGCTGCTCGTGCCACTGGGAGGAAGGGCTTTGGCACATCAGCTCAACCACAGGTCATGGGTGAATCGTCCTGAAACATTTCTGGAGCATCATGGGTAAAACAGCATTTGCAAATCTCATGATATCATTTGATAGTGGTCTTGTACAAAAGAAAAATCATCAGAGAGGTAACCTGAGTTGGACACTTTTCTCCAAGTCAAACCTCAGCATTCTGTCGCTTAGTCACTATCTTTTTTTCTTACATGAAAGTATGATGGGACCATTTCAAAGCTGAAGGACAGAGTAGGTAATTGTTTATTTGCTTTTTCCCATGAAAAAGAGAATCACACTCATTTCCTTCCTAAAACAAAATCAGGGACCTCCATCACAACTTTGTGTGAACACAGAGCCAAGGCAAATTGCAGCCGTGGGTAATTAGGAGACAACCTCCCTGCCTGTCCCCAGCCCCAGACGCCACCCCAGCCACACAATTTGGAAGTCATGCAGATCTCAGCTGGTGCAGGGAGCATTCTCATCCATTAAGCAGTGGGGGGAGAGGACTTGAAATTTTGCTGTGGTAGAATTTAGCAAGTAAAAGCATTAACTGGAAGGAAAAATACAGTTGTTGTCTAAAAGTGGCCCATGCAGTTTTATTGTTGGATTCCTCTCAGGAAGAGCAGAAACACTTTAAATAGAAAAGTGAAGTCGCTCAGTTGTGTCCGACTCTTTGCAACCCCATGGACTGTAGCTTACCAGGCTCTTCCATCCATGGAAATTCTCAGGCAAGAGTACTGAAGTGGGTTGTCATTTCCTTCTCCAGGGGATCTTCCCGACCCACGGATTGAACCCAGGCCTCCCACATGACAGGCAGACGCTTTACCATCTGAGCCACCAGGGAAGTCCTAAGATAGAAAGAAGGGGACCAAACAGCACAACTTTTATACAGGTGATGTTATTTTTCCATTAACAGTCAAAGCATGTTATGTCTAAAAAAGAGAGTTATCTAGGGACTTTGCTGATGGTCTGGTGGTTAAGAATCCACCTTGCAGTGCAGGGAACACGGGTTTGATCCCTGGTGGGGGAATTAAGTTCGCACATGCTGCAGAGCAACTAAGCCCTTGCCCACAACTCCTGAGCTCCACACAACTAGAGAGTCTGTGCCGCAGTCAACGACTCCAGTGATGCGATGAAGTTCCTGCATGCAGCAATTAAGAACCTACTCAGCCAAATAAATAAATATTAAAGAAAAAAGGTATATTTAAAAATTAGAAGCCATAGGTGGGTAAACAGCATTTAGCAGCTTCCCTTGCAAGGACCGACAAGGGTCTTTGAACACCAAAATCACAACAGATTGCTGGAAAGTCTGCCAGAAATGCTAATCTGAAAGACCTGTACCTTTACATCCATTTGGGCAACATTTGGAAAGAGCCTGGCAATCTCAGCAGTAGTACAGAGTTATCTGTGATGACACGGTTTTTCTTATGAGGGCAGTTTAATTTGAACTGTGCTGTTTGGAGACCAAAAAAATGATTTCCATAAATATTTAATAGACCTTTTCCTGGTTGACGTACTCTCACACACACATATGACAATTGACCATTAAAATCTATTTTCAATTCTGTTTGTAATTCAACTTTACTATTGGGTTGACTTTGATCTGATGGGTGCAGTAACACAGAGATGGGAAATTTGAAGTAATGATGGGAGACACGGGCTTTTGAGCTGGCAACTTTTTAGGCAGCAGTGATTTACTGGCATATCCTTTGAAAACAAAAAAGAAAAGTGAAAGTATCAGTCACTCAGTCAGATCTGACTCAGACTGTGGCTTACCAGGCTCCTTTGGCCTTGAAATTCATGCAAGTATACTAGAGTGTGTTTCATCTCTTCCCCAGGGTATTTTCCTGACCCAGGGATAGAACCCAGGTCTCCTGCATTGCAGGCAGATTCTTTACCACTTGAGTCACCAGGGAAGCCTGGCATATTCTTTACAAACACCAATGGAAAGAAAATGAATATGTGTTCTATGGTACGTAATTGCCAAAAAGGTGGCACACACATTTGAAAAATCACTACTTATATGCTCAGGGGCCATTATCTTGAAAAGTTTAATAGCCTGTAGTTTGGGCTTTTGTTTTTGAGCTGTAATTTTGTGGTTTTTGCAGCAGCAAGACCCTGATTCAATGGCCTGCTATTTCTACTTGATAATGCATCCAGGATGAGTAACTTATATCAAGAGAGTTTTAGGTTCCTCTGGAAACATGTCTCTTGTCCTACTTTCTGTTTCCCTAGGTATGGTTCGAAATCAAAGATCAGACATGTTGCCTGGCAGAGAGGGTTGCTTAGGAAGCTGGCCAAAATAGAGTCGTCTCTTCTCCCTCCTTTCTCCAGGACTAGATTAATAGATAATACAGCAGCGAAATATCAACTAAGGCTTGCCAAGTCTGTCAAGGCTGTAAGAATTCATTTTGAATCATTGGACATTTGAAAACATGACTACAGGACTTTAAATGAAAGCTCTCTGGGGAAATATACCTAGGTAGGGAAAAGATTTCACCTTGCTGTGATCAATCACCTTTCAATTTCTTAATAACAAAACACAATTTCTCTTTTCCATAACTTTGACTCAGGAAAAAATGTTTGCTTTTCAGAGGGTGATATTTTAAAATAAAAGCATGATAAATGAGCATCACTAACACTGAGTTACTGGAGGGGCCATTGGCATTGGAGTTAAAGTTTCTGGAAGACTTTGAGGTCATTGCTTGTAAACTTACACTTCCAGTAGAAAATAAAAGGACTGGAAAAGATGAAGACATAAATATTTGCTTCAAAATGTGTTGTGTTGTTCGGTCACTAAGTCGTGTCTAACTCCTTGTGACCCCATGGACTATAGCAAACCAGGTTTCCCTGCCCTTCACTCTCTCCTGGAGTTTGCTCAAATTCATGTTTATTGTGTCAATGACGCCATCCAACCATCTCATCCTCTGTCGTCCTCCTGCCCTCAATCTTTCCCAGCATCAGGGTCTTTTCCAATGAGTCGGCATTTTGCATTAGGTGGCCAAAGTATTGGAGCTTCAGCTTCAGCATCAGTCCTTCCAATGAACATTCATGGTTGATTTCCTTTAGGATTGACTGGTGTGGGCTCCTTGCAGTCCAAGGGACTTGAACTGTGTTACTTAAGTGAATATTTACTATAGGACTCTGACAAGAAGAAAGATCAGGAGAAACTACTGGCAGCTCAACAAGAGAGAAAGTTAAGTAAAAAAGCCCAAAAAGCAAGCAAACAAAAAAAAGCCCCAGTATGTCTATGCTTTTTTTAAATTGTTGGTTCTTAGTTGAAATTAGAAACTTTTATTCAAGAGAAGAAGTAATTTTCTGCTGTTTTTTGGGTTTTTTTTGTTTTTTTTTTTAGTTGGGGGCTAATTACTTTACAATATTGTAGTAGTTTTTGCCATACGTTGACATGAATCAGCCATGGGTCCACACATGCTCCCCATCCTGAACCCCCCCACCCCCCTCCCCATCCCATCCCTCTGGGCCATCCCAATGCCCCAGCCCTGAGCACCCGTCCCATGCATAGAACATGGAATGGTGTTCTGTTTCACAA
Organism: Okapia johnstoni; assembly: GCA_024291935.2. Taxonomy (NCBI): domain Eukaryota; kingdom Metazoa; phylum Chordata; class Mammalia; order Artiodactyla; family Giraffidae; genus Okapia; species Okapia johnstoni. The sequence goes on along the minus strand of CM044321.1, from coordinate 7,103,189 downwards.
ATGACAATATACATGTTTCAATGCTATTGTCCCAGAACGTCCCACCCTCACTTTCTGCTGTTTTTAGGGCTGAAGTTTAAATACCTTCGCAAGCAAATTAAAGCATAAATGTCATACAAATATGAGGTTTTAGGTAGATGCTCAACGGTAGGAGATTAGCAGCTGTCTGGTAGACACGATGGGCTTCCCTGGTGGCTTAGTGTTAGAGAACCCACCTGCCAGTGCAGGAGAGGCAGGTTCAGCCCCTGGGTCAGGAAGGTCCCCTGGAGAAGGAAATGGCTGCCCGCTCTGGTGTTCTTGCCTGGGAAATCCCATGGACAAGAGGAGCCTGGTGGACTACAGTCCATGGGGGTCACAAAAGAGTTGGACATGACAGCGTTTGAACACAATGGATGCAGAAGATATCATTGTCTGATGTGTATCGCTGTGGTCATTACACAGTGACTCATCACTTGAATTTAATGTGTCAACATGACTGGGCCATGGGATGCCCAGACATTAGAGAAACATTAGTTGTATATGTGAAGGCGTTTCTGGATGAGATGAATATTTGAATCAGTGCCGAGTAAGCAGACTGTCCGCCCCACTGTGGTCAGCCCTCATCCAAATCACTTGGAGGCCTGAAGAAAACATGGGGCAGGATACAGGGGAATTTGTTCTCTGCCTGACCACCCGAGCTGGGACATCAGTCTTCTCCTGCCCTTGGACTGGGACTTAGACCATCAGCTTTTCTGGTCCTAGGACCTTCTTACTTTGGACTAGAGCTACCCCATAGGATTTCCTGGGTCTCCAGCTTGCAGATGGCAGGTCAGCCTGCCTTATCATGTGAGACTCCATAATTATGTGAACCAATTCAACTATGTTTTTGCTTTCCAGTGGCTAAGTCATGTCCAACTCTTCTGTGACCCCGTGGACTGCAGCAGACCAGGTTCCTCTTTCCCTGGAATTTTCCAGGCAAGAATCCTGGAGTAGGTTGCTATTTCTCCAGAGGATCTTTCTGACCCAGGGACTGAACCCTGTCTCCTGCATTGGCAGGTGGATTCTTTACCACTGAGCCACCTGGGCTGCCCTTATCTATCTCTGTCTCTACCTCTCTCCATCCTTTGGTGCTCTGTTCTTCTTTAGAAATGTCTACTCTCATAAAGCCTAAATAAGAGATGTAACCTTTTTCTAAATCCAAGAAAACTCCCCAGAACCAAGGGACATCTTTGCAATAGGCTAAATGCTTCCATTTTATTCTTTGACCTTCAAATATAACCCCCAAGATAACTAAATTGTATTAAATACATGAATAAATTCAAGAATGAAAACAGAACCTTTTGTTTAGTAATAATTCAATTTTTCATTTTATATCTCAATGGCCTGTCACAGAGACCTGATTGCAGCCATCACTCAGTGATTATTACGGTGCCCCCTTTATGTCTAGGGCAGCTTTAATAAATGACACTTCATGTCATGTCCTTATTTTATGTTTCAGAGCCTCCACCCTTTTCTTTGATACTCCATGACTCACTTTAATCCAGAAGCTTAGGATCGGTTTAAAGATTTATGTTATGGAGTGATTATGGTCTATTGTTATGCCGGGGATTTCTGTACAATTGGTACCTATTTGTTTAGACACAAAGACTGAAGGGTTTGAATGGGACTTTCCCCCTTATCTGTGGGCAAAGCCTGCATCCGGCATAGTTTCTGGCCAATATTTTACTGTTGCCATTCTTATCAATCTGCCACATAATTTCTATGTCAATTCAACCTTTGTGACAAAGGCAAGATTTAGGATAGAACAGGTATGTTCTCAATAGCAAGAACACACATGAATTTTCCTCCTGACTTCAGGGATCAGCTTTGCTGGCCAAAATGGAAGAACTCTGGACTGATTACCAGTTTTCTGCTTTTGGAGATTTTACACGTTTTACTATTAATAAGTTGAACTATAAGGCAATAAATATGTTTAATTTTGAACATGTGTGGGTAGGACTGAAATACCTGAAGTGGGAAAAAAAAAATTGAAAATAACCATCTAATTGACTTTTTGTTTTTCTACCAATGCAAAGACAGACCAATTATGTAGTCAGTTTTGGTTAGGAAATTATTACCTGTACAACTTCCAGGAAAAAAATCAATGACTTCTCATGAAATGGAAGGTGTTTTAAATGGCCTCCATTCAGTTGGTTGTTTAGGACAACTAGCCAAATCCAAAATGAGGGAGATAAATCTGATTTTCATTACTTTCAAATTTATAAACATAAAGTTACACTCGGTTATGAGGTAGAAGGCTGCGACGTGTTGTCCTGGAGAAACAAGTGTTTAATTTGCGTCGACAGAGATGGGGCGGCTCGTTCCACAAGGTTTGCCTGAGCTCTGTCTTCACTCCTTCCGTGTTTTCTCTGAGTCAGGCACTCTTTATATGAAGAGAATAAGGATGGATGAGGAATATCCGTGCTGATCATTCTGTCAGGTTTGGAGCTGGCCGCTGCCGTGTCTCCTGTGAACAACGTGGGGTGTGCGTGCCCAAGTGCCTGTGAGACAGGATGGGGCGCCCTTCTGCAGGAGCATCCACAGGAGGCTGGAGGGCCCCCTGGAAGAGGCAACCCGAACTGCACCAGGCCGTGGAGGAATAGATTAAGGTTGAGAGGAATAGAGCATGGTGACACAACACAGTGCCAGTGGAAGGGGCAGACAGGGCTCTTACAGTCTGTGCCACCAGAGGGGCAGTAGAGGAGGCTGTGCCCATAGGTGAGTCAGGCTGGGGAGGTCCTTGCATGCCATCCGTGAGCAAGTGATGAAGCCTGTGAAGGAGCATGGCAGGATTAGATTTGCATTTTGGAAAAGTGAATATTGCTGCTGGTCTTATGAAAGCTGAGTTTCAAAGGGGAAAAAAAGAACAACTGGAGTTGGGTACAAGTGAAGAAGACGTGGATTCCAGCAGCAGAGTGAGGAAAGAGGTCACACATTTTACCCTAAAAATCAGGTACTAAGAGCAGCAGATGCTAGTAATTGACTAGATTCAGAGAAGGGAATAACAGTGCTAACAGGGATGGTCTGTACTCATGGTAGTTTTCTGTAAGTTTGAGCACAGTGGGATGAATGAGAATACATTTGTCCCTTCATTCATTCATTCTCTTATTTACCTGTTCGTGCGTCTTGTCCTTTAGAACTTACGATCTGAAGCAGACAGCCAAGTGAATCAATAATTACTGTATATTTAAAATTACAGCACATCCATTCTAGGACCCTGCAAGATTGGAGAAAAGTCACCTTTACATAACAGATGATTTCAAATATTCTACATACTATCTCATTTAAAAAGTAAATATTATCCTGTCATTACAGCAATTGGCATTTTCTTAAGCAAATAATGTAGACAATGTTCATTATTTAAACAGAAAAAAACTAAATGTTGATAATGGTTAAAATAAATGTTCCTCTAGAGGTGACCTCCAGACTAAAGTTTCAAACTTACTCTCTTTTTCTCAACTCACATGAGCGCCTGCTCTCACACAGGCTGATGGCATTTATCTTTGTCACCTGCGTCCCATCAGACATTTGAGGAGTTTCATCAAAGTCAGCTGAGAACCATTTGTAACATTGAATGAGAACAACTCTGAAGTTCTACCTCATGTAATTCGCTTTTTGTTGAGCTGGAAATGTGCACAGGATAGATGGCAAAGCTCTATCATGGGATGAACAGGGCGACTGCAAACAGGGCAGAGAGGAATTCTCTGAGGACTTCTGGAACCCAATTACCTGCAGTGAAACTTGGCTCTTGGTTGTGACACAAAGCAAAGCAAATGCATCAGGTTTAGGAGCAGCTCTCAGAGATGGGGCGATAGGGAGGTTGCTGTGAGATGAAAAAAAAACCAGAAAGCAAAGCACGTCCTGACTGGGCTGACTATGTGAAGACCTCAGGATGAAATATAGTGCTTCTTGACTGTGGCTATGTTAACATCACCATATCGTCGTTGGGGTGCTCAGTCGCTTAGTCATATCTGACTCTTTGCGACCCCATGGACTGTAATCCTCCAGGCTCCTCTGTCCATGGGATTCTCCAGGCAAGAATACTGGAGAGGGTTGCCATTTCCTCCTCCAGGGGATCTTCCTGATCCACGGATCGAACCCGTGTCTCTTGCGTCTCCTGCATCGACAGGCGAATTCTTTATCTGTATAAATCACTGTTTTGAATGTTGCTCACATGTTCTGATTGGAGAAGGAAATGGCAACCCACTCCAGTATTCTTGCCTGGAGAATCCCAGGGACGGGGGAGCCTGGTGGGCTGCCGTCTCTGGGGTCGCACGGAGTCGGACACGACTGAAGTGACTTAGCAGCAGCAGCACATGTTCTGACAGATTTTCTGTGTGTAGAGTGTGAAGAATTTCTTTAACTAGGTTTGCAATGAAAGGATAAATCAACCACTGTGGTTTCTTAGAGGCCTTCTAAATCCTAAGCTAAGTGTAGTTTTCCAGTACTACTCATGATGAAAATAAGTCCTAGACAGAGAGAAGGAAGGAGGGAAAGCATTTCCTTTTTCCTCGGAAGTTTTTGGGATTTCTCTGTTTGGTTAGAATGGATCTGAGAAGTAAAGAAATAAAATGAGGCCCTTCCCTGGTGGTCCAGCGTTGAACAATCTGCCTGCCAATGCAGGAGACAGGGATTCTATCCGTGGTCCTGGAAGATCCCACATGCCGCAAAGCAAGTCAGCCCCTGGGCCACAATTACCGAGCCATCGCGCCTAGAGCCGGCAAACTGCAACAAGAGAAAGCCCGTGCACAGCAATAAATACCAGGCATAGCCATAAATAAATAAACAAAAACTTTTTAAAAAGAAAATGAGGCCAAAAAATATTGGCTCAGGTGATTTGCTTGCAGTGGCTCCATGGATTCTCACAATACTCTTGTCATGACCTCTCCAAGGGGTTGGAGACCTGGGTCTTTGCTCACTTTGTCAGTTCCCAGCTCTGTGACCATGGCAACTCATTACAGCCTCTCTGCACTTTTCCATCCATAAACTGGGGACAGCAAAAGCACCGTCTTATTGGGTTGTGGTTAGTTTAAATGTGTTAACCTAGTGCCCAATGCAGTGCTTGTTATTATTACTGTATGTAAAATGGGAGGGACAAGAATCTTCACTGTTCATCCTGCTCTAAAGGTGAGCAATGTTCTATAGAGCAGGGTTTTAAAAGTTTTTTAAAACTGTTTATTGTTTTTTATACTGAAGTATAATTGCTTTACAAGTATACAAGGCCCTCCCTCTCGGACCTTCCTCCCACCCCTCACCCCACCCCACCCCTCCCACAGACACTGAGCTGAGCTCCCCCTTGGAGCAGAGTTTTAATTTGTGCACTTTCCCAGCAGCAGAAACTTCCATATTGCAGCCAGAATGACTGCATATGTTTGCATAAGTGATCCACATATGATTAAAACCTTATAAATAAATAAAGTAAGCACTAATAGGTCTACTACTAAAACTTTGCGGTTTCCAGAAGTCTAAGAAAGGGCCCAATTTGCTTGCTTTGTTTGATTCAAACCTCCGTCGTGTGTTAATGGTTGAAGAAAATGAATTACATTCATGATACCCGTTTCAAGTGTAAGATGAATACATTTTAGTTTTAAAAAACACATCATAAAGTGATTGGTTTTAAGACAAAACTTTTTACCTTTTTCAGTGACTAAAAATTCCCTGGCAGAAACACAGATGTGCCATTTTATTTTGAGTTTTATCGCTTGGTATAAAACTATGAGTGTTGCCCATACAATCAGAATATTTTAATCAAAGAAAAGAAAAACAAGGAGTGGATTAAGCTAGCCATTAATACTGTGTCAGTGTCCGCTGATTTTTTTTTTCCTCCTAAAAACAAATAGTCCATTTTAGAGCCTGCAGCTACCTTGCCAAAGGGATTGATTATCCCATGATCATTATGGGAATTCGGACAGCTCCATAAATTCAGATAGTGAAACGTGTTGAAGCAGGAAAGTGATTTCAGAAGCAAGGCATTTTTTTTTTTTGTTTTTCTGTACACCGTGTTTGGCTTTTATTTGTAGGGCAAGCATTTAAAATGGTCATTTAGGAATATGTGTCTTCATTGGCAATGTCCACAAGAAAAATGAGAAGGAATTCTGTCATCGCCCACTGATGAACAGAGAAATTGTTTTCAATAAGTGAAGTTATTAGACTGAGGGTTGTGTTTTTATTTTGTCTGCTCTTTTATGATTTTTGGTGAAGAGGATCCAACCTGGACAAGCAAGCAAAGCACTCAATTTAAGGCTTGCTTCTAGTTTCCACTAAAAAAAAAAAAAAAAAAAAAAATCTTTGTACCTAACTGTGACCTTTCATGAGGACTTAAAAAAATTCATTTTAGATTGCACCATTATTCCAATAAACTTCAGTTTCAGCTATTATAATAATTAGGGTCTGAATTTTCAGGATTTGGGCAGGAGAGTAACTAGAGAAAGAAAATTCACGTGTGTATTTCTAAAAAGAGATTTTACAAACCAAATGAAACTGTTTGTTTATTATAAGGAAACGTTTTATACAGTTTTTGACTTCAAGTGCTAAATGAGGCTGTGATATTTCTCTCATTACCCTTGACATCTATCCTGGATTGACTCTCTCACTGATGATTAGAATATTCTCTCCTCCTTCCAGGTCTAGACAAGAATCCCTCTTATTCTCACCTGCTAGACTTTATCATGGAAACACATATGCCTCAATTGTAGCAATTACCACTTGTTTTTGTTACTATGCTATTAATACCCATCTTATTCATTAGGGTGTAAAAATCTATATCCCATTTCGCTAACCATTACAATCCAGCCCCTAACATACATACACACACGCAGAAAGAGTTCTGACATAGTGACTGTTTGACTAAATGAAATGCATTTGCCATAAAAGTTGATGTGAGCTTTCCTACAAACCAAAAAACAAATTTGGCGCTCACATAAAGCAGGGCTTCTTACAAAAAGATTCCTAAGTTGGCTAAGAGAGTGACCTAAAAGAACAGATCCCACTTCCTAAAAGTAGCATACGCATTTAAAAAATCTGTCTCAAATTATGACAAGTAATACTGTGTTTTTAAGGAGAAAGGGATAAAATTCAGCAAGCAATTTCTTCCTAATGGACTCCTGTAATTCTTTAAAGCCTTAATGTTCTGTGTGAGCATAACTTCTCTGCCTGACATTACGCTACCTTAAAAGCCATCATCTTTTTGAATGTCTTTTAAGTCCCCACCTCACTAGTCATCCTTGCTCCTCAGTTCCTGTAAAAACAGGGCCATGGAAATTAGTGCCTCATACTTCCAAGTGTGCAGGGATATTGAACAAACCATAATGGCAAAGAGCATGAGGTTGAGGAAGCTTTTAGAAAACAGTTGTGATTGAAATAGCATTGTATTTCTGTATCATGTCTCATGGCACTGAGCTGGCTTCCTCATTTTGCCTCCATTTCAGTGTTTCTGAAAGTCTTTAAGAGGGCTGTAGGCTTAGGGATCAAAGATGAATTTCTTGAACATAATATAGTCTATGACAAAGTCACTGGACTTACTTGTTTTGTACTGTATTTGGCAAAAAAAAAAAAAAAAAGTATAGTTTTGTTATCCAAAACACTTTGTTTGGGATTTGCCTTTACCGCTCCATAATTGTACCTAGAAGAGTGTTACCTGTGAGCTTTTAGTGTTTATATTTTATTCTTTGAAAGTTTCCACCTAAAAAAAATCTTAGTCCAGCTTAGGGTTTATAAAAATGGGAGAATATTTTAAGAATCACTGACAGAGATGCAGAAAGGCAGTATAAACACACTGATGGTGGTGGATTCTCAGATCCTCAGGGGATGAGGCTGGCAATTCTGAGTCTCTTCAGGATGGCCCTCCTCCTGGGGTTAATGCTCCCAGCAAAGGTGTCTCCTGGGGGACAGTCCTGCGGGAAGGAGGGGCAAAGCCACTCTGCCGTGATATTTGTCTGAACTTTTGGCCAAGCACTGCGGACTTGGGCGGTTTCCCCACAGCTGATGCTCCAGGTGGCGGAGGGTGGGCTTGCCATCCCTCGTTCCTCCCCGTTTCCTTCTGTTGCCCCTGTGGTTCTCTGGTTCCACATTGCTTCAGGGGGAGAGCCTCACATACCATTCAGTTATCTCACATGGCTCCACGACAACCCGTGGACCTGCCGATATGCATCTCGAGATGCAAGGAGTGTGAGGGAGTGAACTCATTGGCTCATTCGGCATCTAGTACGAATCTACTCTTCAATTCTCCACTAGACTTCACGACACTCAGAAGCATCAAGCGGTATTCCTGTCCTGGGGTAACTTACAGACACCAATATTCATTTTTGTGTGGATAATACCAGACATTCAAGGATCTATAATGATTGTGATAAATCTCCATTTCCAGCCTCCACTTACATTTCTAACTAAAAGAACATTATGCTACAGCAGCAAGAGCAACCGGGATGAAAATAGTAACAGTGAAAATAAGTAACATGTAGCAACTACTTACTAAGAGTTTAGTTACTCTGTGGAGGTAGTTCCATATAATCCCACTTTATAGATGGGACCACTGGACCCTAGACAAGTGAAATAACTCACCCAAGGGCACGCAGGAAGTACACAGCAGATGAAAGGTTAGCCCTGGTTAGGTGAACTCTGGGGCCATCATGTTTGGTCTGGTTGTGTGACTTTGGGAAAAAGAGTTAACATCTCTGGACTTCAATTTCCTCGTGTGTCAAATGGGAATACTGATAATACCTAAAACATAAGGTTGTAAGGATTTAATTAGCCAATGCATATAAACTTAACTTCTTAGTAAATATTATTATTAATAATCACAATAATAACTATCATTATTGTGATAATTATTTTTATGCTATACTGCTTCTCAATGTTCTCAAAATCTATGGATTTTCTGCAAAACATGCTTGTATTTACGTTTTTGCTTATCTTTTCCTCAGAAATTCTATATCATTTTTTTTTAAAGCTACCATACCAAAATCACTCTACTTTTCAGACTCCATACTTTCTCCTTGAAATGTCAACTCAGATATCCCCTCCCCTAAGAAAAACAGCGTTTGTTTATTATCTCTTTTGCATATGTTTTTGTGTCACCCACCCAGCAGTGGATATGAACTTATTATACTATTGGCGGGACAGACAGAAAGAGACTATGCCTTGGACTCATTAATAATCCCCAAAGTCTAGCGTTGTGCTGCCTACAGAGCAAGTGTTCCTTGACAAATTGTGAATAGATTAATTTTTAAAGTCCAGGCAATCTCCTGGGTAGGCTATTCCTGACTATGAAGTAGAGATAAAAGGAGAAACAATATGGGAAAAAAAGCTACCAAATAGCTTAATGATGGCCCAAGATAAATCAATAACAGGATCAAAGTGAGAAGACTAAGCTCCAATTTTCTGCCTTAAATCTAGAAAGAAATTGATTTTGAAAATTGTGTGTACATCACAATGGTCCAGTGACCAGATGGGATAGGTAACAGCTAACTTGTAATTTGAATGTCACTTGGCTATTTTTCTTCCTACTCACTAATACCTTCCTCATGCCTTCCCTTGGGGTAAAACTGTGTTATTGTAGACTTATTTTTTTGGTTAAAAACACTCTCCTCAAAAACCCAGTGACTCGATTTGAGAGAGTTGCCAGAAGAATTAGTCGTATATTTTACATATGTTCTATGTTATGCATTGTGTATTATGTATTTCATACATATGTGTGTATATATATGTGTAATTATGTGTATCTGTATGTATATATTTTTATTTCAGAAAATATTCATGGTCACTTATATGTGACAAACAGAAACTTTGGTTGAAAGTGAGACAAAAGACAGAGAAAAATCAAAATTTGAAAAAATTGCTGACGTTCCTTAAAACAATAGAAATTATCTCCTTTTTTTAAACTGAAAAACACTGTGATGTAATTAATCTGGTCTTGAGAACATATTCTTGTTGACTTGTCACTATGTTTCGCTGGCTCCTCTGTGGGTGGACCTCAATACACACGATCAGGTTAGAGTGAAGTGAAGTCTCTCAGTCGTGTCCGACTCTTTGCGACCCCATGGACTGTAGCCGCTCCTCCGACCATGGGATTCTCCAGGCAAGAATACTGGAGTGGGTTGCCATTTCCTTCTCCAGGGGATCGATGAGGTTAGAACAACTAAGCAATTCTGCTCCTACGGGTCTCTGCTGATCCATTGTTGATCCGTTGCCATTTTCATTGTGGAATACCTAGAAGAACGCATGGGCCAGACATCTTTTGGGAAAACTGTCTTGAGTGATGACTTTTCTTGACTAAATTCTGAAGGCTGCCAGGGACATGTGTATGTTTCCATGCTGCCTCGGCAGGAAGTGAGGCAAGAGGGTCTTCTGTGTGTCTTATGGGAGCTGAAGAACCCACCAAAGACACAGCCTAGTTAGAAAGTCATCCCGGGTTTGTTTGAAATGATCTGATAACTAATCTAACCAAGCCAGGAGCTCTCTTAAATGATCTTTTTAAACTTGCTTTACTGAATAGATAAATAGATGGCAGAAGTTCAAAGATTATAGTCTATGTGGTTTGGATACAATAATTTTAGCCTGAAACTCCTTGAAGACCATGGCTCAGGATAGCTGATGCTTCCCGCAGCCCTATTATTAATAAATTCATCTGAATGCTGCTTTGCAAATGGTGGAGAAATGAACACTCAAGTAACAAAATGTTATCTTATTAAATAGGATCATTATTTACCATCTGCCTGAAATAAGGACTATCAACTAGTAATATTATTATAAGATTATTTGATGTTTAATGATATCACTTGTAATTAAGTAGCATGTGTGTGTGCTAAGTCACTTCAGTTGTGTCTGACTCTGTGTGACTCCATGGACTGTGGCCCGCCAGGCTCCTCTGTCCATGGGATTCTCCAGGCAAGAATACTGGAGTGGGTTGCCATGCCCTCCTCCAGGGGATCTTCCCGACCCAGGGATTGAACCCATGTCTGTTAGGTCTAACCTGCATCGGCAGGTGGGTTCTTGACCACATGTGCCACCTGGGAAGTCATTAGGTAGCAGGATTATGAATAATAAAAGCAGAATAAATATGTATGAAATAAGTATGCAATCTGATATGACTATTTCATTTTCCTGTACCAGGGGCAGTTTATATATATTCAAAAGTAGTATAGATTAAGGAAAAAAAGAGTCAAATATTATTCTTAGCTTTTCAGTTGGAAATTTTAACTTCTCTGCAGGAAGGTCTTACCATTTCAGATCCTCAGCAGGGAGTTAAGAAGAACATGAAGTTCATGGGTCAGTAACCAGGGTCTGGTCTAAGTACACACAGCATCATCTATAAATGATTCCAATGGCCAAAGGCTAAGAAAAGGCCAATAAAAACTGCAAAGAGTCTGATACTTGTTTCTGATACATATTACCCCATTCAGTCATTCATTGATTCAACAAATATTTGTTGGGTACATACTGTAGACAAGGTCCATTCTACTTGCTGAACATACACACTGAGAGAAAGTAGTAAGAGCCACAGACAAGCATATTTAAAATCTACCTTTGGCTCAAGTACATATTTGCCTGAGCTTCACAGCTGGCATTCGTCATTCATTCATTGAATAAACATTTATTAAGGCCCTGAGCTAAATATCAGGGATATCCCAGAGAACAAAAAGACAGACTTCTTGTCAGCTGGGGGAAGAAAAATAACAGATAAGCACAAGTAAATGCAACCCACTGCAAACTGATTAAAGAGTCAGGAACCGTGCTCTGTGATGGAAATAAAGCAGTGGGCTGTGCCTGTGTCACTGCTAACAGAAGATTACTGGGAAAATCCTGCCTGAGAGAATAGTATTTAAGCTGGTATTTGAGGATGAGAAGCATACAGCCGTGTGAGCAGCCATAGGCAAGCATGCCAGGAAGATGGCCGAGGAAGGGGAGCCAGGCTGCATGGAGAGCTGTGCTGAGAAAAAATGGTCCAAGATTCACCAGGAGATGGGGAGGAGGGCTACCAACATGGCTGACCTCCAATACATCATGTTACCTGGAATATGGAAAATGGTTGGACAAGGGCAAAGTAGAAGTGTGGGAGAACCTAGGGAAGAAGGGATAATCAAGAGGGCTTCTTCCTTTTTATTTTATTTAATGGCACCCTGGTGGCTCAGTGGTAAAGAATGTGTCTGCCAGTGCAGGAGACGTGGGTTCAATCCCTAGGTCAGGAAAATCCCCTGGAGAAGGAAATGGCAACCCACTCCAGTGTTCTTGCCTGGAAAATCCTATGGACAGAAGAGCCTGGTGGGCGGGCTATAGTCCGTGGGGCTGAAAACGTAGGATATGACTTGCTGACTAAACAACAACAACCTGGATCTTGCTTGTGTAAAGAAAAAGACATAACAAGAGAATGAGGATTCAGGGGAGAGATTGGGGTCACTCCAAGAGAGTCCTTGGAAGATTGAGATGGGTGGTTCTTTATTGCCGGGGAGTGGGGGGAAATACTTTTTTTGCACAAGGGGAGAGAAACAAGATATGAATGAAAGAAACAGGAAGAAAGAAACGGTCTGAGTATCGTCTCAGTGAAGTACTAGGTAATGTGTGCAGTGGAAACAGGGAGGCATAAAATTTGAGGAGTAAGGAAAAGACATGGTTTGATTTTTCCAATAAGTGGAATAAGTTTCATGATGGGTAAATAAGTATTGAAACAGAGTTATAAGTGAAACCGTTAGAACAAAACATGCATACTTTTCTAAATGCCAAGGATGCATGAAAGAGATGAGAGAGAGAGAGAGAGGGAGAGATGGGGAGAGAGAAAGAGGAGGCAATTTCATGGAGGCTACTGAGAGATGATTTTGGACTCTTAGCTACTGTTGAATCATCTTTTGTGTGATTTTATTCGACAGTTCTCACTTGTATAATTTTGGACATGGTAAAATCAAATGGCCATTGGATTAATGGCTGCTTTTTTTCCCCCCAAGTGACAGAGAGACAACTCTTGAGAAAGAATGTGTCTGTGAAAGGTTGACTGTAATGGAAACCTGCGAATTCCAACCTGAGGAAGAAAACGGAGAGGCTAATGGAAGTGGAGGGGTCAGTGGATTAGAGGTCTTCACGACCATGAGTTGGTTTCATGGAAGACTGGTACAGGAGATTATAAGAACTGAAGCTACTGAGATATTAAATCTTTGATTTTGAGGGTGGATCAGTTTGTGTGGGACAAATGCCAAGTAACCCTCAGGAGTAAATTTTGATTGATTTAGCAAATGAACGAATACTCAATGATCTTGGGGTAAATGATGACTGACCTTTCCAAAGATAAAATGGAGCAAACCCTGGGTCTCTATGTGTGTGGAGTTAATAAAGTTACCCGAAGAAATGAATAATATTTTTAAATTATTTCTTTTCTGCTTAAAATATTCAAATCAACATGATAGCAGACTCTAATTAGACCCCCACCCATAAGGCAGTTGCTATATATAAAGATGATTATGATCTTTATTTGAAGAACTGGTTTCTAGACCTCCACTACCAAATTCATTTTATCTGTCAAATAACAATTTCCTCCAAAATGTACTCATTATAGAATCTACCAGCCTGGCTTAGGTTCTCCTTTGGGGTTGGAAAAACTTATCATAAATTTAAATTCCAAAAGGTCTTGGATGGACACTTTCAAATTTTGTTTTACCTAATCTTGTTAAAGATTTGTAGGCTAAATGCTCAACAAGTCAAATGAGGTGTTTGGAAATTTCCCTATCTGTTTGCAATTTAAAACTGATTATAAACTAGTCTCAATCTGCTACTGGGAAAGAAGAGAAGAAAATTCATGCTTGAGGCATCCGAGGAAGTTCAAAAGTTTCTCAGCCCAAATGAGGTCCCCAGAGAAGTTCAAAAATTCCTCATTTTCTTTGCTCCTTGTTGTACTTGTTCTTACAAATCAGTCTTTGATTATCTTAGAAGTTACCCCTGACTCATGTTAGGTCACTGGGATCAGAGAGCTTGTAGACACAACTATTACATCAGAAATGTTCTGCTTTGGTCTAGTAAACACTGTCTGATAGATGCTGGGTGTACCACACCAAGGTCAATGCACCCTCCTAGAGGACATACTTAAGAGCAAAGCCAATGGATATCCATCTTTAGAGCTGGTATGTTTCTTAGTGTATACCCTTAAAAATCTCCAGTTCTGGCTTTAGGAGCACTGAAAATAAGGAGTATATTTCTCCATGATCCTGTGAAAAGTTTTCAAATGTGTATCTTTGAAAAAGCAGGATTTTTAGTACAAATATCTGTCTATATTCAGAATTCTTTGCCTTTCTTTCTCTTCCTCTCTTACTTAGTAGAAGTGGGTCACCCACCCTTATCTTTGTCGGCCTTTGGGAGGTTCTCCTGAGCTGTCTGGTTCGAGTGGGAGGCTTCCCTTCTTGATAGATTTGCTTCCATCTCCTGGCAGGTAGGCTGCAGTTTGTCTCAATGCTTTTACTCCTCTTGCTAAGGGGCATGGTACGTTTCAGTACATGGGCTCAGTTCTATGACCTTTTAAACTTCTTAGGTCCATCTACCTTGCGGCAGGGCTAATTTTTGTGGAGACTGAAATACAGAATTTGCTGCCGTATGACCGTATGATGAAACTCTAACAGGAGCTACTGATGAATGAATGGAATGGAGTTTCCTCTCAGAATATATCATTAGAAAGGCACACATGAATTAAAAACCCATCAATGAACCCAATCACAGACGTGATGGTAGTATTACATTGTATTGGGTGTCATAAGTCTGAAACATTGTATGGGGTGTAATAAGTCTAAAAGATATTTTAGCATCATCTCTCTTCCTGAAGCCAGCACGATAGATAATTTTATAAGGAGAGCCCATTGTGTCATTCTTAGGATTTAGGATTTTTGAAAAATAACCATTTTTGTCCTGCTTTTACCCTGGAAAAAAGCAGCCCAGTGTTAGTCAACACACATCGTTAGATTATGGAGAGGAGAACTCAGTCAGTCAGCGGAAGGAAGATGCAGGGAGGCGTCACACAGATCAAACTTTTCAATATGGTTAAAGGGAATCTTGTTTCTGGATATTAGTTAAGCCACTAGATAAGATAAAATACTGGTAGTGGAGCAAGTTCATTTAGGTGTAGAAAGAGTGATACTTAAAACAACAACAGGAAAACCAGTAAGAACAAAAAAGAGGTGAAAGAGAGAAATTGAATTAAGGGTCCATAAAAGTTGTTGTGGTTTGTCTCAATACTTATACTCCTCTTGCTAAGGAAGAGGAGGGGATGACGGAGGATGGCGTGGTTGGATGGCATCATCAACTCGATGGACAAGAGTTTCAGTAAGCTCCAGGAGTTTGTGATGGACAGGGAATCCTGGCGTGCTGCAGTGCACGGGGTCACAAAGAGTCGGACACGACTGAGCGACTGAATTGAACTGAACTGATTGAAAAGTTTCTCTAAGTCCTACATTTTGACACAACTTGGAGACTCTAGTTGCCTTAGGATGGTATCTCCCCAAAGGCAAGGAATGATTAATTCATCCAGTTTCTCTTCTCTTCCTATTTCTTAAAGGTTTCACTAAAGACTAGAGACCAGGACTTCTCTGATAAGGGCCTTTAATTTTAGCTCCAAAAATCTTCCCATCTAGATCTTGGACCTCTCTTATGGTCCAGTGGTTAAGACTTCACCTTCCAAAACAGGGGGCATGGGTTCGATTCCTGGCCGGGGAGCCACATACCTCAGGGCCGAAACACCAAAACATAAAGCAGAAGTAATATTGTAACAAATTCAAAAAAGACTTTAAAAATGGTCCACGTCAAAAGAAATCTTGAAAAGATCCAAAAGGGTAAAGGAAATTATTAGAAAGTAGAGAACTGACCCTATGACAAATATTATATTTCAGAGTTCTGTTTATAACAATATGGTAAGACTATGTCCTGGATACACTTTCCATACCAAATGTCTAGAAATATTGGATAAAATACAGAAAAACATAATTTTAGCTGCATAGTGAAGTTCCCTAAGTATGTGAGCAGACAAGTGTGTAAATACACTAGTTCAATGCAAGATATTCCCAGAGGTCCAACCTTAAGACAGACCTGAAAACAGAGTTACATGAGCCTTGATATTTTAGCTCTCCTTGGTTGGCTGCACAGACAGAAGACAAGGCTTTGACCCTATAAAATATGAAAATAAGAGCTTGAGTTTTCCTTCTTAAAGATGTGCTACATGCTTAGGGAGAGGGAGGCTAGGAAAAGAAGAACGAACCTTTGGAAAAGGGAGATTATAGGGAAATATGTCTGCTTTCATCCTGGCACCAAGTGGAAAATTAATACTTTAATGAAAATTCATTTCTTCTTTGGATAATTACCATAATTGCATGACTTAGAAAAATCTAAACCAGGAATTAATTTAAATGACTTATAGCATGGCAACACCCTGGGGCATTCAATGAAGTCAAGAGAGACTCTCTAGAAGAAAGCATCCTCAACCCAGGATGCAAAGATTATTACTGATCAAAGTCAGCCAATGATATACTTGCAATCCTAACTTGTATATGCAATATATGATCAGAGGAGAAGTCATGATTGAAACCAGTAGCAACTATAAACAGCATGATATGATCAGCAAGGAATTAAGATATTGTAAAAGACAGTCACAGATAAAATTATTTAGTTTAAAAGGAAGTAAAATATGGAGTATAAAATGTGATTTAAGGATAAGAGAGAAAATTTGAGTAGATTTAAAAAAGAAACAAATAAAATTTCAGTAAACAAAAAATAAAACATTTGAAATGAAAAGCTCAATACTTTATTAGATTGGTTACGGAGAGGTAAGAGAGAATTGAAGAACTTGTTGAGAATATGGAAAAAGGGAATGCAACATATAGAAGAGACATTGAGTTATGAAGTTTCAAAACCTAATACATTTTGATAACATTTCCAGAGAGAGAATAGAGAAAGTTACAGGAAATTCTTATAACGTTAATGGATAAAGTTTATCCATAATTGCAGTGATTAAGCCTCAGATTCACTAAGTTCTAGGTAGAAATTAGAGAGACATTCATGCCAGGTACATCACAGTAAAACTTCCAAACAACGAAGACAGTGAAAGATTTGAAAAAAGTAACAAAGGAAAGACAAATTGTTCACAAAGAAATGATTTGAATGAGCATGACCTTCCTGGCAGAACAGTTGAAAAAATAATATAGTATAGTTATATCTTCAAAGTAGTGAGAGAAAATAACCAAGCAGGATTAAAAACCCAGATGAGCCAAAGTCAAGAGATGGTGCTGAAATAAAGACACCTGTAGGGAAACACAGAATATTCACTAAAGGAAATCTATAGAAGATAGGTCAGAAAGAACAATATTAGTCAAAAAAATGTTAAATATGAGGGACTCCAAGAAAAGAAGGCTGCATAAAACAGTAAGATAACCGTGTATGAAAAAAGAAAGCAGAGAACACTCCATGGTGATGGCAGAGATCCAGGAGGATAAAGGTAATATCTTTGCATTTTAGATAAGTATTCATGTTAACACAGATTGGGCATTTTCATAAATGGTGGAGAAAAGTGGAATTAAAATAATAACTCAAAGGAAGGCAGAAAAGGAAAAATAAACTAAAAAATGTAGCACAGTCAGAAAAATGCAAAATGTGATCACAAACATAATTTAAAATATGTCCTTAATCACAATGCATGGCTAAATTCCCAAACTGTAAGATAGAGCTTTCTAGATTACAGAAAAATATTCAACTATATATTCTTTACCAGATATATATTAAACCTAACAAAACAGAAACCTGTGCAGAAAATAATATACTGCAAAAAACGAAACATGCTGTAGCTATATAAATATCAGACAATATAGGCTTAAGTGCAAAAAATACTATTAAGGTTGAAGAAGGTCAGCATAACCATTTGATTCACTGTAAGAAAAATGATTCTAAATTTATAAGAACCTAACATTATATCCAAAAACACTTCGGGCTAAAAAAATGGCATAAGACAAAAATTGATACATCCATTACCTTCAGTTCAGTTCACTTCAGTTCAGTCACTCAGTCGTGTCTGACTCTTTGTGATCCCATGGACTGCAGCACTCCAGGCCTACCTGTCCATCACCAACTCCTGGAGTTTACTCAAACTCATGTCCATTGAGTCAGTGATGCCATCCAACCATCTCATCCTCTGTCGTCCCCTTCTCCTCCCGCTTTCAATCTTTCCCAGCATCACGGTCTTTTCAAATGAGTCAGCTCTTCATATCAGGTGGCCAAAGTATTGGAGTTTCCGCTTCAGCATCAGTCCTTCCAATGAATATTCAGGACTGATCTCCTTTAGGATGGACTGGTTGGATCTCCTTGCAGTCCAAGGGACTCTCAAGAGTCTTCAACACCACAGTTCAAAAGCATCAATTCTTCTGTGCTCAGCTTTCTTTATAGTCCAACTCTCACATCCATACATGACTACTGGAAAAAAACCATAGCTTTGACTAGACAGACCTTTGTTGGCAAAGTAATGTCTCTGCTTTTTAATATGCTGTCTAGGTTGGTCATAACTTTCCTTTCAAGGAGCAAGCGTCTTAATTTTATGGCTGCAGTCACCACCTGCAGTGATTTTGGAGCCCCCCCCCAAATAAAGTCTGTTTCCATTGTTTCCCCATCTATTTGCCATGAAGTGATGGGCCAGATGCCATGATCTTCGTTTTCTGAATGTTGAGTTTTAAGCCAACTTTTTCACTCTCCTCTTTCAGTTTCATCAAGAGGCTCTTTAGTTCTTCTTCACTTTCTGCCATGAGGGTGGTATCATCTGCATATCTGAGGTTATTGATTTCTCCTGGCAGTCTTGATTTCAGCTTGTGCTTCATCCAGTCCAGCATTTCTCATGATGTACCCTGCAAATAAGTTAAATAAGCAGGGTGACAATATGCAGCCTTGACATATTCCTTTCCTGATTTGGAACCAGTCTTTTGTTCCATGTCCAGTTGTAACTGTTGCTTCTTGGACTGCATACAGATTTCTCAGGAGGCAGGTCAGCTGGTCTGGTATTCCCATCTCCTGAAGAATTTTCTGTTTGTTGTGATCCACACAGTCAAAGGTTTTGGCATAGTCAATAAAGCAGGCTATTACCTTAAAGCAAATCCATTACCTTAGTAAAATATTTTAACACAATTCTCATTAATTGTGTGACTAACTTCAGTGCACTCAAAACTTTAATAATGCACAAAGCTAGAACATTTTTTTTTCCTCAAAAGCAGAGAAGGGCCATTTTTGTGAAGGACTTGTTGGACAGTCACAACAATGAACTACATAGGATAACAATACAGCAAGACCCTCAAAAACAAAGTAAACATTATATATCTAAATATATGCCTGTTTATAGCATCACCTTCTTAAATGATCGAGAACAAAAGCAGAACACAGAGCCAACTGTCTAACTTTTGATTCTAAAGAAGGACAACAGACTCAGCCTGAAGAGAAGAAAAGGAGGAAAGAAAAACAGTTTTCGTAAAGCCCTTCTGGTACGAGTGGGAAAGCAGTATGGTTCCTGGACAATCATCGGTTTGTGTGGGGCAGTCACAATGTATGCCTGTTGTCTTCATGAAATCATTAAAAATGCACTTGCATTCTCGAAAGGTATTCCAGTTTGAAGGATGAACAAAAAGGAAAATAGAGAATTGAAGCAGAGTCCAGGAGAATGTGGTGAAGTGGAGTCTAAAGGATATGGGGTGTTTTCACAGGCCAGAGTGTTTCATAATTTTGAGCGCCAGGAGTCAGAATCCTGAGTGAGGAATCCCAGTATCATGGAGGATCCCAGCTGCTGAACCAGATTCAGATGCCATCCTCAGATACCTTGGAGAAGATGATCAACTCAACAGACCTGGAGCCGAGTTACCCCAGATGCCCTGCAGCTACGATGCCCTGCATGCAGCGGGTAGGCATGAGCGAAGGAGGGTATGAGTACCATGGTAACAGGGCTAGGGCTGTGAGTCAGCTGAACCTTAGCAAGGATGCCAGTAATAACTAGTTCACTAATAGGCTGGTCAGTGTAGAGGCCATCTGGGTTACAAACCCCTCTATCAGAACTGAGGAGAGTCTAAGATGAAAGGAAAAGGACATTTTCTCACATATCCCTGGAAACATAGTGGTACTTAGTCGTACTTTTATTTTTGTTTCTTTTACTTCCCTCTGTATTTTCTTCTCTTTTCTCCAAATCAATACCTTAGTCAAACTGTCAAGAAAGAATTATCTTTTCCTCTAGGACTTGACGTGGAAAATTTAGAATCAGAGGAAAACAATACATTTTCTTTATTAAAGATGCATCTTGCATGATCAAAAATTTTTAGGACTTAATCCTAAAGTCCGTTGTTTACCATATTAGGGAATAAAGGTGTTGTTCAGTTGCTAAGTCACATCTGACTCTTTGCAACCTCTTGGACTGTAGCAAGCCAGCCTCCTCTGTCCTCCACTACCTTGAAAATACATACTAATAAGTATAGGAATATGGTGCTTTCTTGAGCATGAATCAAGTTAGAGGTGGAAAACTTCAGAAAATGTTCTTTTATGTTACTGAGATATATAGACTTTTACCACGGAGAGGGAAAAGAGGTGGATAGGAAAACAATTTGAACCTTTCAAAAATAGAACTATGAAAAAACCATGTTAAAATAACTTACACAAAGCTTCTCCCAACATGTGAGTAATAGAGTCTTGCCTGATAAAAAGGAACCAGTGAAAGACACCTAATCCTGTTAATCTTGTTCCATCAGTGGAGAAGGAGCTGAATAGGAGGAAGCAGTTTTGGGGAAGCACTCAGCATAATGGAGCAGCTCTGGGCGACAAGCTGAATGGTGATCCGATCAAATTACTTAAACTAAAAACCATGAAAAGAATTTCACACTTTGTCTGGCTAAGAAAACAGTTTTATCAAGTGCACAATCTTAAATGCAATGAGATTTCTTTTTACCTCTCTCTTTTCACTGTCTTGCTTCAGTGGATATGCTACATGGAAAAAGGAAATGCATTGTTGATGACATTTCACCAAGTGGAAGAAGAACAATTCATGGCATTTAGGTGTTGAGTGCTGAGTCTGGGAAGGTATTGAAAAACCTGAACTCTTCAGTGGGTTGGTATATGAAAGAAAAAAAAACATGTATTCCCACTCACTTTCTCAAGATAGCTTTCATCTTCTCCTCTCATTCACTTCTCCCTTCTCTACTCTCCTCTCTCTTCCTTTCCCTTTTTTTTTTTTGAGTGTTAAAGTCAGAAATCTTGAAATTGATATTCATAAGTGAACTCAGGCATTCTAGAAATGCCTTGAAGCTGTATACAAAATTTGTATTTGCCTGTGTGCAATGTTTTCCCCAGGGACAGGGAAAATAATATTTTTCAGATATTTAAAGTTTTTTTTTTTTCTGATTAATAAATAATTTAAGAACAGAATTGGGCTGTGTTGCCTTTTGCTGCACTTTGGTGGGAAGGCCCTTCTGCTTCCCTGGCGCAAATTTCTTTATCTACCTGTGAGTGAGTTGACCAGAAGATACAAATATTCACAAAAACCAAGAGGGAAGTTGAAGATAAGGGGGAAAAAGTACACATCCAAGTTAGCAGATTTGGACTGTGCACCCAGCATCCTGTCTGAACTTGACCTTCAAAGGCAGCTCCCTCTTTGTCCTTTGTGGAGATACACAGCTGTGATGTTGAGACCAGGATGAGGTCTTATACCACCTATGAGAAGGAAACATTTGAGAGGAATAAGTTAGAACCGGCTTAACCTGTGGTTCAGTGGTTAAAGAACCCTCCTGCAATGCAGGAGACACAGGAGACACAGGTTCGATCCCTGGGTCAGGCAGATCCCCTGGAGGAGGAAATGGCAACCCACTCCAGTATTCTTGCCTGGGAAATCCCATGGACAGAGGAGCCTGGTGGGCTACAGTCCAAAGGGTCACATAGAGTTGGACACGACTAAGTGACTCAGCACACACACAAGCTTAGGACCATGAAGATGGCAAAATGCATCTGGTTCACTGGATATTCCTTCCTGAGAATGTGCAGCTGAAATTTTCATGGCTGGATACTTCAATGAGCTGGACTCGAGCCGTGTTGTCAGACCCACCATCTTGACAAATCCAGATGTTAATAAAGAATTTGTTGTTGTTCAGTTGCTAAGTCTTGTCCCACTCTTTGTGACCCCATGAACTGCAGCATGCCAGGCTTCCCTGTCCTTCACTATCTCCCCAAGTTTGCTCAAATTCATGTCCATTGAGTCAGTGATGCCATCCAACCATCTAATCCTCTCCCGCCTCCTTCTCCTCCTGCCCTCAGTCTTTCCCAGCATCAGGGTCTTTATCAGTGAGTCAGCTCTTTGCATCAGGTGGCCAAAATATTGGAGCTTTAGCTTCAACAGTCATTCCAAAGAATATTCAATGTTGATTTCCTTTAGGATTGACTTCTAGTAAAGAATGCTAACTCTCAAAAGATAAGCACAACCAAGCAAAAACCTCACAAACCAAAACAAACAAAAAAAACCTGCTTTTGGTTAAGTCTTCCCAGTTGTCTTGAAAAAAATGAGAACATTCATTGAGAAAGCATAAAATAACAAAAATTCTCTCCAGATTAAAAAGCTGAAACATATTTTCTAGTAATGATATACTCTTCTCCAGCACCCCACCCATCTACCAACCTCAACCAGGGGAAGACCTAAAAGACCAAGTTTTTCTTTTTATAGAATTAGTGATCTTGTGCAAATAATCCTGAAAATGGAAAGCTTTTTTCTAGCATATAAAAGTTGT
Source organism: Okapia johnstoni (assembly GCA_024291935.2). Lineage (NCBI taxonomy): Eukaryota > Metazoa > Chordata > Mammalia > Artiodactyla > Giraffidae > Okapia > Okapia johnstoni. Next base: position 7,080,429 of record CM044321.1, on the reverse strand, counting down.
ACGTGAGTTTTATCTATTTTCCACTTATTATTACCTGTGTTCTTCTCATTATCATTTAGTTTATTGTTTTTGTAATTTTTACTGACATTTCCTGTTTGATTTGGATCCATTTGATTTATAGATTATTTAGAAAAGCATTGCTTGATGTCTAATGTATTTTTTTGTTGTTATTGATTCCTAGCTTAATTTCACTACTGTCCAAATATATTGTGTGTGAGATTTCAATTTTTTAAACTTTGTTGAGATTAGCTTTATGGCCTCGCATATGTTTAATTTTAGTGTATGTCTCACCTGCACCTGAAAATTATGTGCAGAATGCTCTGGCTGTGTGCGGTGTTCATGGAGGTCAACTGGATTAATCGCATTGTTTAAATATTCTATATCCTTATGGATTTTTTTTTTTCTTGGCTTGCTAGCAGTTACTTAGAGAAGTATGTTAAAATATTCCGCTAGGATAATGGATTTCTATACTTTTCCTTTTATTTCTTTCAACCATTACTTTAAATATTTTTAAATACTTACGTATTTTAAATACTTATGTAATTAATAACCCAGGCATTTAGAAATTTTATACTTTCTTGCTTGATTGGCACATTATTATTTTTTCCTCTTTATTTTTTGTTATATTCTTTTCCTTAAAATTTAATTTGATGTTAGCATGGCTCTATTAGCTTTCTTTCACTTCATGTTTGCATGGCATGTATTTTTTTATCCTTTTACTTTAAATTTTCTGTGTCTTTAGATTTAAGGCCTGATTTTTTGTGTGGAGTGTATTTCAAAATTTTGTTTGTTATGTAGTGTGATGGCCTTTTAATACTTTTAGAATGTAATGTGGTTCCTGATGTGTTTGGATTGAAATTTACCATTTCAGTATTTACTCTTTGTTTTTCTCACTTTTCTATTAATATTTATTCCTGTTTTTGCATTTTTTTAGTTAATCAAAATTTCTTCCTTTTCATTTTAATTTTTTTTCTATTAGATAGCTACATATTCTGTGAGTGCTTTTTTAGTATTTACCCTGGAGTTGACAATAATAATCTTGATTATAATCTTGATCATAAATGTCTAGTATAGATTAATAGATCTGCCATTTCCAAAATAATGAAAGAAACTTAGAACAGTTTAAATACATTTAACCTATTTTTTGTTATTTGTCATATATTTTATTCACAAAAATTTAAGCCCCAAATTATTATTGCTACTTTATATAATCAATACTCCAATTTTCTCACATATTTAACCTTTGATTTATTATTGATATTTATTTTTTCCTTCATTTTTATGCTTCACCGTGAGGTCATATTACTGTGCATGGGAATTTATTGAAGTATGTCTTTCAGTGTGATTTGCTGTGGATGAATTTTCTCAGTTTTGTCTACAAATAGCTTTATTGAGACTTTATTTTTCATATTTTCAAAGTCATATGAGTCAAAGTAGGCATTTTCTGAACTTCATGAATCATATATTTTATAATAAATAATTCTATTTTCTCGTGAATTACACTCCCATCTTCTTTCTAGTGAAGAGACAGGTTTCAGCATTATTTGCCTTCCTTGAAGGTACTGTCGTCTTTCTCTGGTCTTCCTATTTCCGTTGTTGCCCCATGATTCCGCTTCCCCTTCAGGGTCTGACTATCAGTTCTGTCTGAGCTGCTGCTCTGTCCGCCCATTAAGTTTGTGTTTTGTCATCTATATTTTATGAAACCAAAGAGCACTAACATTTCTCTTTCCATAGCAACCTCTTTTCAGCACTTTATAAAAATTTTCTTTGAAAGTTATATACTGAGTTTCTCAATATTTTGTTTTCTTATTTTGATCATATTTTGAATGAGAGTCTGATTTAAAAAAAATTCATATCTGGGAGTGTACTTCCTCAGACTAAATAATAATTAGGTTTGCCTGGCAGTCCCAGCCACCCTAGATTACAGAAGTTTGGGTCTTGTGATTACTCAGGAAATTTATGGGGCTTGTAATTACTGAAGTTTCTTCCTAGCTTGTTTTCTGGAGAAGGTGGTTTCCACTCCCTGGGAACTGAAGCAAGTTCCTTGCTATGCTGGCTCTGGTGTCCCACTTAAAGAAAAATTAGGGTCATTAGTGCAAAGAGCGATGGTGTTGGTGCAGGAGTAACCCCTTTATCTAACCATCCCTTCATTGGACGTGACCCACTTCATGTAGATCCACCATGCTGGTTTTGGGGATTTTTCCGAGGTTTTTCTCAGAAAATCTTTTTTCCCATTCTTTGTTTTTTCTTTTTCTGACATCATTTCTGTGGACTCCATGGAGTTTGCAGATTCTTCAGTTGACTTGAATTTCACTTTCATCCTATTTCCATTTGCTTTACGCCTTTCAAAAACTATTTACATTGAGGTCTGCTGTTAGAAGTGTTCTGTTTCAACATTCTCATCAACTTACTTTTGTACTCATTTTTCATACAATTTTTTTTTTGTCACTGAATTTTTCTTTTTTCTTTTTTAGTTGGGAAAACAGGAAACAGTCTTTTCCAGGCAGCTCTCTTGGATGAGATAGTAGGGTCATTTCTTTTTAAATAAACCTTTGCTCTGTATTCCATGAAGGCACAGCTGTATGAAAACACTAACTTGGCAGGTTTGTAATTAAGTTTTAATTTAAAACTCATTTACTATGTAACAAAATACAGTTTAATTGCAAATGATGTGGAAATACTCTCATCAGAGAGTCCTAAATCATGATATCACAGTTTGTCCAGCTTCACAGAGTTGAAGAAACAAGTGTCTCATCAAAATCTCTAAATTTGAGAGAAAGAGAGAGAGGGAGAGAGGAGAACATGTGAGCTCAATGGTGACGTTCTTCTGGGCAGATCATCTCTCATTGCTTATATATTCATAAAAATTGTTTAAATACATATAATTCCAATTGTGTTTTCTATTATAATTAGTTGCAGTTTAAAATGCCGTTTGAGACAACGAAATTTTGTGTTGTACTGAGACCAGCTGAATAATAACCAAAGGCAGAAGTCCCATTGAAAGGGGAATATTGCAGCTCAAAGGTCCCAACCAACATTCCATCTTTATGAAACTCCTCTTACTACATAAGCAGAAGTCGTAAGATTTCCTGTCTGACAGTTGTGGCCTCATCTTTTCCTACAGCATCTAAATGGGATGGTTTGAGGAGCCACACCCATGACTGCAATCAGTGGGAGGTCCTGTTTTCCTCTCTCCTTCTTCAGGGTCACCATCCTCTAGTATATTGAAGGTTAAGGAGTTTGTCTCACCTGCTTTCCTGGGTGCTATTTGCAGCGGTGTGCTTTTTCCCTCACCATTGTTGCTGTTCAGTCGCTAAGTCATGTCCAACTCTTTGTGACCCCTTGAACTGCAGCACACCAGGCTCCTCTGTCCTGCACTATTCCAAGAGTTTGAGCAAATTCATGTCCATTGAATTGGTGGTGCTATCTAATCATCTCATCATCTGCCCATCTTTGCCTGAAATGCTCCTTTACCGTTTCCAATTTTCTGGAAGAGATCTCCAGTCTTTCCCATTCTATTGTTTCCCTCTATTTCTTTGAGTTTTTCATTTAAGAAGGCCTTCTTATCTTTCCTTGCTGTTCTCTGGAACTCTGCATTCAGTTGGGTATATCTTTCCCTTTCTTCCTTGCCTTTCGCTTGTCTTCTTTCCTCAATCATTTGTAAAGGCTCCTCAGACAACCACTTTGCCTTCTTGCATTTCTTTTTCTTCGGAATGGTTTTGGTCACTGCCTCCTGAACGGTGTTACAAACTTCCATCCATAATTCTTCAGGCGCTCTATCTACCAGATCTAAGCAAGATACATGCCTTTTAATTTTTCGGTCATTGTTTTAAGAAATCTGTTATGGGGCAACAAATAACTGCTTTTATTTTGCAAAGAAGACTGTATGATGCAAGACATGTATCCGTAGTTGGTTTTGTTTAAAGCTCTTCATTCTAGACTACACCCAGGGAGGACCTTCGTTTCTCTGTGAAAGAGGCTGATCAATACATCACCTTCAATGATCAAGTCTTTGCCTTTGGAATGTACCTCCTCTCGGAAGCCTGGCAATCATTCATTTCCTCCCCCACCCCTCACCTCCCCTCCTCTCTCTTCCTCTTTTCTTTCCATTGTCTTTCTTTTTTAAAAAAGTTCTTTCATTCTTCTCAATGGTATGTTTTCCTTCCTATTACAGACATCCCTGATTTTGAACAAAAAATTTTTTCTTTTTTTTTCATTGTTTTCAGATACATAAAAGAGAGGGACAGCAACTGATCTCATCTCCAAGAAAGCATGAATTGTGGGTTCAAACTATCCCAATGACCATTGGAATCCATAATGCTTCAGATATGAGCATTCATCTATCGATTGCCTGTAGACCACACAAGCCTCTTTTTCTGTCATCATGTCACAAAGGAGGTGGTGAAAGAATTCTTCTAAAAACCCTGAGTCGACCTGGGAGCTGAGTCAGGAGCCCTTATTGCTTGTGGCTTTGATTGTAGTTATTATTGGTATCACATATGATGAGTCACATTTGAGATAACTTCGCTTACACTTTTAAACTCGAGTAAATAACACTTTCCTTTCTTAATCTACAATGATCAGAATGCTATAGGCCCTTAGGTGAAACAAGTAAAATCATGACTTTAGGTGGCATACTTAAAATTTTATCTTAGGGTGGCTCATTGAACTACTCAGCTTGGGTAATGAACTGGGTGGCTATAGTCTTGGTGGAGTAAAACTAACTAGTCATTGCCAACCTCACCCGAAACTATGGGAACCCCTTCAACTCATGACGTTATTCCACAGTCTGTGTCCTCGAGCGTCGTGCTGTGCTGTGCTAAGGCGCTTCAGGCTTGTCCAACTCTTTGAGACGCTATAGACTGTACCCCGCCAGGCTCCTCTGTTCATGGATTTCTCCAGGCAAGAGTACTGGCGTGGGTTGCCGTGCCCTCCTTCAGGAGATCTTCCCGACCCAGGGATCGAACCTGTGCCTTTTACATCTCCAGCACTGGCAGACAGGTTCTTTACCACCAGTGCCACCTAGGAAGTCCTTCTTGAATGTTACTTGTCATTTAAGCAGAAGAGACGTCCTCTTCCCCATCCTGCGATACCAGTGTAATGAACCAAAGGACAAAATTGATACCTCTTCACCCCAGGAATCTACAGTAGTGATTCTCCTTATACTTTTCCAATTGTTAATCCCGTCCCTTTTTCTTTTACAGAAAAATGAAATCATAGAAATGAAAATGGGATGTCTCAGCTGAGCTGTCTCTTCTTGCCCCCTAATCATTTGTCTGTTCTAATTCTTTTGTGCTTTGCTTAATATCCAGTGATGTCTTGGTTCTTCTGCTAAATGCTTTTTTTTTTCTTTTCAATTTTGCTTTTTTACTGCTGTTGCTTCCATAGCTTTGAGAAACAAAGCTTGCATAGTCTTGCCTAATAAAAATAAACTCTCCTTTATTCCTGAAGGTGCTGCAGATTCCTAATGATTATTGAGTCCACTCTGTAGAGTGGCAATATCAGGGAATTCAAGGGTAGGATTTTTGTCTTGGCCCAAGGCCCTTATCACTGGCAAAAATTAACATAAACTCTGTGAAGATTGTCCCTTTGAAATCATTACATTGGATAGTGTCCTTTGCACATAAATTATTTACACAGTCCTAAATGTTATGTAGAAATCCGGGGAGTTACACTTTTGTTCTCGCCCTTCTATAAGTCTTTGTGCATGTCAGCCATAGGATGTGCATAAATGACCCAGATGCATCACACGTGTCATTCTTTTTTTTGTCGTCTCCTCCCGGTGTGTAGGTTGGCAGTCACACATGCCATCTTATGAGAAGAAACGTGTGTCACAAGACTTACACATGCAGGCTTTGTGGTGACTAGTTTCATCCACTCTGCAAACAGTCTAGCCCAATCAGTGCTGATATCCTTTGCTTCTCGGAAGAAAAGCTATGACAAACACAGACAGAGTATTAGAAAGCAGAGACATCACTTTGCCAACAAAGGTCTGTACAATCAAAGCTATGGTTTTTCCAGTGGTCATGTATGGATGTAAGAGTTGGACCATAAAGAAGACTGAGTGCCAAAGAATTGATGCTTTCGAACTGTGGTGTGGGAGAAGACTCTTCAGAGTCCCTTGGACAGCAAGGAGATCAAACCAGTCCATCCTAAAGGAAATCAACCTTCAATATTCATTGGAAGGACTGATGCTGAAGCCCCAACACTTTGGCCACCTGATGTGAAGAGGCCACTCATTAGAAAAGACCCTTATGCTGGGAAAGATTGAGGGCAGGATGAGAAGGGGACAACAGAGGATGAGGTGGTTGGATGGCATCACCGACTCAATGGACATGAATCTGAGCAAACTCCAGGAGGTAGTGAAGGACAGGGAAGCCTGGCGTGCAGTCCTTGGGGTTGCAAAGGGTTGGACATGACTTAGTGACTGAACAAAAACTGGAAAGTCAAAACCTAAATATATTTTTGGCTGGAATTTTTACATTTTTGGCCTGACTATTACGTCGCTTCATCAGGAATGAATCAGAGGCAACTCCCAGTGCTGGCTATGTCAGTCATCGTTCTTAGGTGAAGGAGATAAAGGCTGGGGGAAGCACAGAGAACCTTAAGGGGTTGGCTCACATGGTTGTGGGTTCTGGCCTGTGTTAAATTTGTGGGGCAGGCCTGCAGGCTGGAAATTCAAAGAAGAGCTGACACTACATATCAACCCAGAATTCTTCAGAGCAGCAGACTGGAAACTCAGGCAGAGCTCTGTGTTGCAGTCTTGAGAAGCTTTCCTTCTGTGTCCAGAAACCACAGTCTTTTTCTGAAGGTCTTTAACTGATTGGGCGAGGCCACCCACATTGTAGAGGGAAATCCGTTTTACGCAACTGATTTAAATGCTAATCAAATCCAAAAAATATCATCACCTAAATGGGGTTTTGACCAAACAATTGGGCACCATAGCCTAAGCCAAGTTGACTCATAAAATTACCCATCACTCTGGCCTTTATATAGGGCTTTGTTCAAACCACCATGAGATGTGGACATCTGATCAATTTTTAAAATCTTTGTTGAGAAAGTGTATCACAGGCTTTCTAGAATTCCAATTTGAATTTTAAAAATCCCTCTTTTAAATCTCCTTCCTAAAGTTTAATTTTTAAATCCACTAATCCTTGCACTCTCTTTAGCAGAACTGGGACAATAATGAAATATCTTATCCAATTCCTATTAACGTAATATGCTTGTCCAAGCAACTTTTAAAATAATGGCCTAACAAAAGGTTTCTATTAATATATGTCATGAGGTATGAATGATACTATGTGACTCTCAATTTGGTTTTAAACTCAGATTTAGGGTTTTTTTAAAAAATGGTTTTATTGAGTGGCATTCTTATGCCCTACAAATTGTCCATTTAAAATGAAAAATTCATGGCTTTTAGTGAATCCATGAAGTTGTACAGTTATCACCACAATCAATTTTATACATTTCACCCCTCACCCCCCAGTGAATCCCTGTACCCCTGAACAGTCACTGAGTTTTCCTCTCAATGGCCACCCCCACCTCCAACCAGCCCTAGGCACCACTAATCTACTTTCTGTCTCTGTGGATTTGCCTATTTTGGACATTTCGTTACTCATGGGATCATATAATATGTGGCTCTTTGTGACTTGTCAGATTTAAATGTTCAGCTTGGTTTCCCAGGTGGTGCTAGTGGTAAAAAATCTGCATGCCGATGCAGGAGACTTAAGAAGGTTCGATCCCTGGGCCAGGGAGATCCCTTGGAGGAGGGCATGGCAACCCACTCCAGTATTCTTGCCTGGAGAATCCCATGGGCAGAGGAGCCTGGAAGGCTGCAGTCCATGGGGTCGCAGAAGGTCAGACAGAACCTAAGTGACTTAGCATGCGTAAGATATACATGATCCTAGTATCCTAAAATCTTTATTCATTGATTCACTCAGCCACTCATTTTTGAGCTTCTGAATTGTTCTAGGATCTATGCCTGGTGTCGGAAACACATGTTGAACTGACAAAGCTACCCTCATGAAACTTACAATTTCCTGGGGAGGGTAGACATTAGCCACATATTCAGACAAGGAAATGCAGCCCTATGTCACTGCCTTGGTGCTCAAAGTGAAAGGCATGCTACTTTCCACATTTCTAGACACAGGAAAGAAGGTAACGTATTCTGGCTTTCAGTGAGTGTGTTGTCTGTTTTACTTGATGTTTACAATGTTACCAGCTGGTACAGGAAAACAACAATTTTTCCTCTTTAGCATCCTACTGGCAAAGGTTCAGTCAAATATGTTGGCATTCTTCCCCCGACGGACTGATTATAAAAATCTCATTTTCATGCCTGGAGAACAGAGCAGAGGGTGGAAGTTTGGAGGGCAGGAGATGCATTTTATCATCTATCCAGAAGGGAGGATCCAAACTCAGTTATGCATAAGAAAGGCAGAGTTGCCCCATGGTGTGCTGTTCCCTTGCGTGAGCACAGATTTGGCTTCCTTGGCCAGCAGCAGAGCGCCGCCGTGGACAGCTTTGGGGCCATCTGAACTTTCTCGGTTCAGAGGAAGGAGGGATCAGCAAGGTCTTCCTTAGGACCTAAGTTGTATGGAGGGTGTCTGAGCTGCCCCGCTGCTCTGGGCTTGGACCAATTCCTTTTTAAATTTTTAACATAGTATATGAAACAACAAGGTAGCATACGAACATATATTTTATTTACAAACATTAATAATAGATTATATACCTTTCAGCTCTCGACCAACTTAATCCCTAAAACAATGAAAAATGACATTGTATCTACCAGTTTTCATCCCTGATCACATCTTTCCACCTTTCCCCAGCGGTAACCATGCCGCTGAATTTCTTATCCATCTTTTGTTGCATATATCACCACATATGGTTTCCCCCAAAACCTCGCTTAGCACATGGCTTCTGTGTGTTTCCTGCGCTGGCTTTATTCCCTCGGGACTTGTCGCTTTCTCACTCGCAGAGGACTCGAAGGAAACAGGAGCTGAGTCTTCAAGAGGGAAAGGGAAATTTCGAGAGCCTGATCACCATTCTATGTGGACATGGAACATAGAATGTTGCAAAAGTTGAAAAAGCACAGATGAGGGCCAAGAGACCGTGAACGTCAATATTTCAGAGGGTGGGTTGGTAAGACAATGAGAGAGATCAGCATGATGGAGTGTTGGAAAATGGTGAGGCTCTGCAGTGAGGTAAGCTTGAGTTTGAATCTCAACTTGCTTTTTCAATTAGGAGCTGGGTGTCCCCAAGGAGTGAACTGACCTCTCTCAACCTCGATTTCTTCAGTGGGAAAGAGGGTATGCTTCTCTTCTGAAAGTTGTGAAGACCAGGCATTTAGTAAGCCTTCAATAAAACATTAGCTTATTTTCCTCTGTATAATGCCTTCTTAAGCCCCAAATTCCAACCATTGCTTCTCTCTGTTTCCCATTTGTTTTTGGAGTATATTATGATCTTTGTCTTGAATTTGTCATCCTCGTTTGCACTGCCAGACCAAAGTATGACAATTTTATCCAATTCATTATTTTTTTAGCCTAATTTCCTGCCAAATCTTATGTTGTAAGTTACTCTGTCATTTTGCCTCTTAGTCTTTTTGACATTTTTGCTGTTTCTCACAAATAAAGTTTGGTTTTCTCTTATGCCATAAGCAAGTGACAACATTAATATTTAACACCTGTGAACTCAGACAAAACAGCCATACAACATCAGGAAGAAGGAAAGTGTCAATATTAGATTGATTCTGCTGTAACCAAGGGCCTATGAGGGACGTGATCACATGTCTCCCATCTCAGGGCGGCTGTGAACTTGACCTTTGGAAATATTTGGCTACATTTCACTGTGCTGTGTCACAGAGTACTTTGGTTTAGCTCTGTGGTTTTTGGCCTCTCGTGCAGACCTGCAAGAAGTCAGCTAATATACTGACTTGGTAGGTGATGGAACCATGTGAGTATTTCAGATTCAGAGGAGGATGTGGAACTGACACAAAGAATGATTATTATTTCCTGCAACAAGAGCTGCATTAGTAAGAGAGAGGTGATAATGCGGTGACAAGTCAGAAAAATGTTGGCAAGATCTTGGAGAATAGAGTTCTCCTTAATATATTTTCTTGTATGTAGCTATGCTTGTATCAGCAAATTCTTAAAAAAAAAAACAAACAAAAAACTGAAGATGACAAATTTTGTAGGTCAAATGTCAATATTGATCAAAATGTTAGAACGTGCAATACTCTTCCAGGACATATGTTATTGATTTATTTTATTGCGTTTCTACAGGTCTATTAGGGTTATTCCTTGGTGGGTGTTTTACATCTGAAAGCACAATTAAAATCCATTTATAATATCTGTTCAAATAAAACATCTGCAGATAACAGCCACAGAAGTTCCCCCCCCCAAGCCAGCTTTTGATAAAGGGCACATAATTTTGTATGTGCACATGTGCAACTTGTCTTCCTGAGGCACCTGGGAGATGTTTGTAAATCAGTTGCCAAATGTAGGGGGTGGGAGGCAGGAGGGTGGGCTTTCCAATAAAGGTCAGATGACATGGTTTTGGAAGCCTTAGGGATTTTTTAAAGCAGGCCTGTAAGAGAGGAGGTTTCTTACTGTAGGTGGCCCAGGGCTTCTTGAAGATTATAAGACACAGAGGGAAGGGACACTTACATAAACTCCTTTCTTTTTTGTCCAACTGATAAATTATTTTTAACCTTTCCATACACTGCAAATGAACACGTATGACTACAATGTATAAAGTAGGTGGCTAATGAGAACCTGCTGTAGAGCACAGGGAACTCTCCTTGATGCTCTGCAGTGACAGAAAGGGGAGGGAAATCCAAAGAGAGGATATATGTATGTGTTTAGCTTATTCACTTTGCTGTACAGCAGAAACTAACACAACACTGGAAAGCAACTATACTCCAATAAAAGTAATTTTAAAAAAGAAAAATTGATAAATCACTTTATTCTAAAGAAAATCTGTTGCTTGGAGAATAAATGCACCCTAGATTCCAAAAACCTGAACACACAGGGAACATAGAAAATTAAATATTCAAGTTAGCCATTAATGTATGGCCACATTCAAGATGCTTGAGGCTGATGTAAGGTGTTTATTTATCGTACATGTCTCATAGATGTGCCTCCTGTGATGTGAAGAATTAATTCTTTGTCTGGACCCCAAGCTGTGGGCTTCCTTTATGATGACTCTACTATATTAATGAATGCTCTTGAGTATGGAATTGTTCAACAAGTTCATAGGAAGTTAAGAAGTTTGGGGAAATGAGAATCAAATCAATAGAGGAGAAAGACGAAACGAGTATCTACAAAAGGGCTCAGCAAGGACGAAACGTTTGCTCCTCTGACAAATGACAAAGGAGGTGATCGATGCTCAAGCACTGATGCAATTTTTCTTCTTTATTCTCTGTCAATATTAGTGTAAGAGACACAGCTGAAGACCAGAAGTTAGATGGACTAAGTTTTAGAACAAGCCCTGCTCCCAGTGTCTTGGTTTCTTTATGCTCCCTCTTCTGTCATATGAAAGTTGAAATACATGGTTTAACACTTTTTTATTATGAAAACAGTATCTTAAACATAACCGAAAGCTTACACATTCCCAGACTGGTAAATGAACTTAACGTGAAATAAATTATTCTGTCAATTGTCCTGTTGATTGATTAGATGGTGAGCCACATCCAAAGCATGAACAAAGCCACGGCTCCTATAGGCACAGGTAGTGAGCGGGGCAACAGTGGCCCAGGTCACATCCCATGACTTAATGGTCATAAACCTGTCCAGCGTGTTCACAGTTGATTTCTGGCTATAAAGTTCAAATGCTAGACTATATGATCAAAAACAAGAGTCCTAGAATCTCTCAAAGTAGTCAGAGAAGGGGGACAACAACAACAAAAAACAGTCAAATGATCATCAGTTTCCAATTTATTTGATATGCAAATTCTAAAGATTATGTGCATGGTGAGTTATAATAGGAAATTAAAAATGTAACTAACAGTACTGATGAAATTAAGTGACAGTTGATTCAGATCATCTTCTTTCTGAGGTTTTGGAGTTTTTTGTTGTATTTTTGAATACTTAGAATCCACAACTTATAATCTTGGAGTTTCTTCTGACCCTCACCCAGTCTTCGCTGCCTTGTCTATCACAATTGCATTTCAAATCCAATTATTTTTCACTTCCTAGAGCCCTTTTCTTCTTCCCCTTCCTCTTCTGTTAATTCTCTGCTGCTCACAACCTGTCTTACTTCAGGCTCAAACAATCTAGTTCTCCAACCAGGGATCTTTCCGCACCACTTTCATTCGAAGCTTGGAGTCTTGACCACCAGACCGCCAGGGAAGTCCCATGCTGTGTTATTTTATCAGGACCACTGTGGTCTTAGGTGACACATGATTTTAACATCTGAACAAAGGCATTACCTCCTGAAAGCTGCTTTTTAAAAATAAGCTTCAAGGAAATGTATCATGTTGCTTAATTTGGTCATTGACTAAATAGGATTTTGACTTTATTCTCCCTTAGTTATTATGCATATGAATTGGCACACTTGAATGGGAATTTCCTTTCCATGAATGGACTCACTATTGAATGGTGAGCCAGTGATCAGGAGACGTTGAACTTAAGGCAGATGCAATGTTGCTACCCTTTGCACATTCATATTTAAAGCATGATATTATGCTCATATTAGTTATTTTGCCATATGCTCTTGACTTTCTAATGACATACTTGCTCAGAGAGTTGATACAAGTGAAATAAAATCTTGCTTCAATTCAACCAAGTATCAAGATCATTTCTAATCAAGTTTCTTGTACTGTTGTGTACTATAATGACATTCATTTAACCCATATTTTATAGAGAAAAAATTAGGATAATGACTATATCAAAAGTAAGAATAATGGAAAATTCATAATTGATCAGGGATTTTACACTCTTCCGATCTTCTAAAGCTCGAAGCCCCCTGAAGTGGGCATTTATTAGTACCCTAATTTTGAGGTGAGGGTTACAGGCTTGGTAATTCAAGAAACTTGCATAAAATCACATAAGTAACAATAGCGAAAGGAAACCAACCACCCAGACCACATGTTCTGAAAAGAGTACGCTCCTCTGGTTCTGCAAACTCTGACTTGAGGACCAATACAGCAACCACACCTGGTGCTTGACTGAGGCACAGAGTCTCATGTAGGTGAGCTGTTAGTTCAGAGTGCTGTGCTCAGGACTTTGGACTTCCAGATAACTCAGTGGTAAAGAATCTGCCTGCCAATGTAGGAGGCGCAGGTTCAATCCCTGGGTTGGGAAGATCCGCTGGAGAAGGAAATGGCGAAGGATGAAGGTTGACAAAAAACTGTAATTTTAACTGAAAAGTGACATATAAATATGTTGATATGGTACAGAACATACCTGACATCTGCTTTGCGAGTCTCGGCTTGTATTCTCACTGGATTAGGAAGCTGTATCCCTTTATTAGCGGAAGCCGCACTGTCATACCCCAGTTGAAAGGGTAGGGCTTGTTTAATAAGCCTTTCATATTTCACTTGTACACTTTTATGCCTAGGAATTTTGCAGATACATTTCTCCCAGCAGGAGAAATCTCAGGGGACATACCAAGAATACCGAGAAAGTTGGCAGTGACCATTTCTATCTTATAACAGAGATTAAGAACAGTCAGACCTAAAAGAGACCTTGGGGAAAATCGAGCCCATTTATTTTATGAATTAGGAAATTGAGACCTATCAGAGTGCAATGACTTCCGCCAGCCATCCAGCAAGTCGACAGTGCAAACGGGCTCAGAACTGAGTGCAGTCAAGAGTAGATCTGACAATATTGGGTTTACCTCGAGTGTTCCTCATGTTACTTGGAACATAAATTAATAGCTGTGACACTGAAAGAAAATTCTAGACTCTTCCTGAAAACTTGCATGATTGCAGGTGTCTATTTAGGGGAATGTGGACTGTGATACGGCAGACAGGGGAGGGGTGATTTTCTTCCTTTTCCATTCCTGATCAATGGTGCAGTCAGTCAGCAACAAAGAGTGGGACCTCGGAGAATGATGCTCCAATTTGATTTAATTTTTAATCTTAGGAATATTAATTAACTCTTCTATACCTGACTTCTATTATCTAGAAAGTGGTTTCAAAAGCAGTGCCCACCCCCGACTGAGAGGATTATTGGAAGGAAGACAGACGTGGCTACTGTGAGTCTGATGCCTGCCACTACAAAGCAGGTAGCAAGGGATCTTCTGATAATTATGTAAATGTTCCTGCTAGGAAGAGAAGGGGGGCTTCTCGATGGAGCGTCTGTGGCAGGAGAGGGGACCGGCCACAGGGAGAAAAAGGGAAGGAAAAATAAACTGTGATCCACATTGAAGAGTCTTCACTCAAAGTCAGAAAGAGAGTGGAGGAAGTAAAGTGTTGCAAAGTAGCACAAGTAGTAAGGTTTAACATTTTTAAGAAAGAAAACTGCAGACTGGATAAGGAAAGTAGGACATGTTTAGCTCTCTACAGAATGAGTGAACGGCTCATTCGGATTCTTAAATGAAAGAACTTTAACAGAAAAAAATAAAAATTGGTCTTTGGGAAGATTTAGAACAGAAGTGTGCAAGGGTCCGTAAAGTAATTTTTTTTTTTTCTTTAGGAAAACCTTGGTTAGAAAGCCACCGGAAATAATATAGAAAACCTTAGCAGTCAGAGATACCAAGCATAGAAATCATATGATGACTGTGATTTATTTGTGAATGAAATTTCTGGAGAAGAAAAGGAAAATTTCTGGCTTACACAGCACCAAAATGCCATGAAGCAATAGCAAGACAAGACTGTTTACATACCATGTACTAACGAAATGCTTGCTAGAGCCAGCATATGCTTGTAATTAAAGGACATCAGGAGATTATGACAACTGAGTAAGAAACTGGATGACTTTAGGTGTAGACAAGGGGGTATAATAGGAGGGAGACATTTTGGCCTCGAGAAATGATTTAAATAAGATTTATTCTGCAACCACTCCCTGTGAGTGCCGGGGGACATACTGACCATCCAGACATGGCCATGAATGAGGAGCCACTTATGACTCAAGGGTGGGAATCGCTCTGACCTCAGAGCTCGAGGTGGTAGGCAAGACTCGGAAGCACTTCACACTGTGTGAGCTCTGTGCTAGCAAGGGGAGAGGTCCTATGGCTTATAGTCAGAACAAAATTCAGGGGACATTCAGGAAGAGAAGGCCATATGGAGGGAAGGATGCCAAATTGGGTTTGTCTAGGACTTGCTGTGCTAACAACAGGCATTCATCGAAACACTCTATTTTAAACATTTTTAATTGGAGGATAATAGCTTTATCTACCCTGTAATTCAGATAGTAAAGAATCTGCTTGCAATGCAGGAGATCTGGGTTCGATTCCTGGGTTGGAAGGGTCCTCTAGAGAAGGGAACGGCAATCTACTCCAGTATTCTTGCCTGGAGAATCCCATGGGCAGAGAAGCCTGGTGGGCTACAGTCCATGGGGTCTCAAAGAGTCGGACGCGACTGAGTAACACACTAATTGCTTTACCACACTAATATACAACTAAGTGTTGTGTTGGTTTTTGCCATACAACAGCGTGAATCAGCCATAGGGAGACATATGCCCCCTCCCTCTTGAATCTCCATCCAACCCCCACCCTATTCCATCCCTTGAGTCGTTGAATCATTATTATTGATTGTGGCTCACTGAACTATTGATGAATAATTATTGATTCACTGAAAAACTATTCTACTGTTATTAGTATAGAAAGTTTGCTGAGACTGCAAAGTACTTAAGATGGATTCTTTAATCTTTATAGTAACCCTAAGGTAGGGTCTATTATCTTCTCGTTTTACAGCTAGGACTGAGGCTCAGTGAAGTCAGCCAACTTCACCATCACATTAGAATGACATCAAAGCGGACCTGGATGTGAATCTAGTGTGTCTGCATCCAGAACTTGTTCCATAACCAGGCGAGGAGAGGCGGTGCAGTGTAGTGGTTAAGAACACAGATTTTGCAGCCGGACTGCCTGAAGCAGGCTGAGTGTGTAACTCAGGTAAGTTCCTTGACCTTTCTGGCCTCAGGTTCCCCTCTTGCAAATGATTTGTCATGAAGAATATGCTAGTTAACCTGTATTAAGTCGTTAGCACAGTTCCTGACCTGTAGTGATTGTTTGACAAACATTCGCTGTGGCTACGCTGCCTTCCAAGGTTGAAGACATGTTAAAGACAGAAAAGAGACCTTGTCTGTGCAATTATACTCCGCCTACTGCTCACTGATTGTCCAAAAGGGAGGTTTTGACCATTCAGTGGATCCCACATCGGTTTCCTCACATGGCCACTGCTCTGTCTCCAATAACTTCAAGGTCATACTGAATCCTACAAGATGCCTGCCCCCTGCTGTAGTCACTGCTCAATTGGAGCTTGGATTTGCATTGCAAACACAGCTCTGATTTTGCCATTTCCCCTCTGAATATTCTCAAAGTGTCTCTAAAGCTGCTGAAATAATGTCCCACCTACACAAATTGGCTATCACCATCAGGACTTGATTTTCCTTTCCCACTCTAATTTTTAAGGAGTCCTCCATGCTCTCCTCCCCCCAACTCCCACCGTTTCTGCTGGCTTAGCCCTGTCAGCATGTTCATCAATTCCTCAACACAGCTTGAGTTTCCTTTTAGACACACCTCTCTCCATCCCCATGACATTTTCCTGATCGCTTCCGCACCATCCTGCAATGAAGCTTCTCTCTTCCTAACCTTGTAGAGCTTATCATCTTGGCCATTTGATATTTGCAAAATAGAGCCTTCCATGTAAATTCTGTATGCTAACATCTTATCTCAGATATAATAATAAGCCCTTGGAGCATAAAGAGGACACTTCTTTGCCTGTAGGTGTTGAGCGTGGGTAAGTAACTTACACGAGACAGACCAGGTAAAGGGGCGCAAAGGTGACTCTCTAAAACTAATGAAAAAGAAAAATATATGAGATAAGAAGATGAAAAATCAGGAATTCATGATTTATGTAACTTGAAGAAGCACCTGGTCGACTGAAGAAAGCCCAAGTTAAAGGACTTTAGTCATCAGAAGGAGATTCCCTATCACTTGTGAAAGGACCCAGAGTTTAAGAAGACCCAGGAGAAACTGAAATGAGAATACCAAGGGCTCTATGTTCTAGGAAACGTGAGCTGAAAAAAGTCTGTGTAACTTGTATGGGAACCATGTACATACGTGCTAAGTCACTTCAATCATGTCTGACTCTCTGCGACCCCATGGACTGTTGCCCGCCAGGCTCCTCTGTCCATGGGATTCTCCAGGCAACAATACTGGGGTGGGTTGCCATGCCCTCCTGCAAGGAATCTTCCTGACCAGGGATCGAACCCAGGTCTCCTGCATTGCAGGCAGATTCTTTACCCCTGAACCACCTACGAAGCCCATGGAAGCCACAGAAAAGGGCAAATTAGAGAAAATGTACCATTAAAGATGGACTCAGTAGGCAAGACCTGGACTTGGCAGATGAGCGCTTCAGTCCAGGAATGATGTCAGTGGAGGTTATCAAGTGAAGTAATGCTCTGCTGTTCAGTTGCTAAGTCATGTCCAACTCTGTGCCCCATGGACTGCAGCACGCAGGCTTCCCTGTCCTTAACTATCTCCAAGAGTTTGCTCAAACATATCCATTGAGTTGGTGATGCTTTCTAACCATCTCATCCTCTGCAGCCTGATTCTCGCTCTTAGTTGAATTCATTTGGGGGGCTTTGAGGGTAAGGGAGTCATATCAATGTGTATTTTTTTTTCCTTTCTCCTTTCCCATTCCACTGTAACAGGAGAGTCCACAGGCATCTCTGGGCACAACCAGGAATAGAGCCTGCAAGCTTTCCTCCCACCACCGTGAGGCTGGCAGGCGACTCAAGTTTCCCCTGAAAGATTATCATGAAAAGACACAGGAAGACAGTGAGGTTTGTGAACTCTCTGCCAAACCACACATGCAGGTTCACAGGAGGAAATACATTTGAACATTATCTCCATTTCTGGCCACCACAAGATTAATGTTCTGAGGGAACTTCTGCTGCCTCACAGGAAAAAAAAAAGCAAAACTGACCCCAGCAGGGATTGCCAAAATACAAATTACATATGACACAAAGGATTGAAGTCTTTCTGTAGAAAGGGAGAGATGAGATCCATACCACATGCCCTGAGAATTCACTTCCAGGAGAAAATATACAGCAAACTGAATTGGGGAAAAATGATTCCCCACCGAGAAAAAAAAAATTGCTGATATGGTGGGGTGGGAAGGAAGAAGTTTCTTTGAGGTGGCAGTTTGCTTTGGAAAGGAGGGGATTTAGAGCAGGATAAAGAAACCCAAGAGTGGGGTGGATGATTAAAATGGTGAGGAGAGCCCTTTGGTGGAAGAAATATTTTAAAAGATAGAGGAAAGACGGTAAGGGGTGAAAAGAAAGCCAGGCAATTTAGAAAAGA
Source organism: Okapia johnstoni (assembly GCA_024291935.2). Classification (NCBI taxonomy): domain Eukaryota; kingdom Metazoa; phylum Chordata; class Mammalia; order Artiodactyla; family Giraffidae; genus Okapia; species Okapia johnstoni. The sequence continues at coordinate 7,061,964 of CM044321.1, read as the reverse complement.
AATCCGTTCTTGGAATGCAGAAAATGTCTTCAGAGATACTGGAGGGAAAGAGAAATTACCTGAATAACAGATAAAAACAAATGAGAAAAGCCTGCTTTAGCATGCTAGGGTAATCGAGCAAGAGGCTGGCAGCAAACCTAAGGAACTGCTGGTGCCCACTGAGATTTATGCCACAAAGGTATTGTCCAAAGGAAGTCACTAGGAGCACTTGTACTGTAATTTGTAGATGGGCATCTGGTTAATTAGTTTTACTGGATACTTGTTTGATGAAAGCAAGTGAGTTTTTGGTGAAAAGGATTTGCTAATTCAATTCTTGCTAGATTTTGTTTGTTTGTTTTTGATATGTGCCTTAGACAAATGTTTCCAGCTGCACAGAAACAAATAATTTCCAAGGAAGCCTAGGTTGGGTCTCGGTAGGATTAAGATAGGTACCACTTGCTCTAGGGACCTTGATTTAGTCATCTGTGCACAATTAGGTCCTGCGTGGCACATGGTAGCTGCTCAGAAAGCTTTCCTCCAGGTATATAACCAAAAAAATTAGAACACCAGTTCAAAAAGATACATGCATCCCAGTGTTCATAAGTTTACAGCAGTGATATTTACAATTGCCAAGAGGTGGAAGCAACCTAAGTGTCCCTTGATAGGTGAATGGATAAAGAAGATGTTGTACACATATACAATGGAATATTACTCAGCCATAAAAAGGATGAAATAATGCCATTTACAACAACATGGCTGGATTTGGAAGGCATCATGCTAAATGAAATGTCAGACAGAGAAAGACAAATACTATATGATATTATTTATATGCAGAATCTAAAAAAATACAGCAAACTAGTGAATATAGCAAAAAAGAAGCAGACTTACAGATATAGACAACAAACTAGTGGTTACCAGTGTGGGGAAGGGCAGTCATGGGGAAGGAAAGTGAGAGGTACAAAGTACTGAATATAAGACAGTCTCCAGGATGCAACATGTGGAATATAGTCCATTTTTTGTAACATTTTAAATTGTATAAAATTAAAAAAAAAAACATAAAGTTAGACAAACCTGGATTTGAATCTAACTTAAAAAGGAAAAAGAAAGTTCTCCTCCCACTAATAGGCCGGTAGGAGTTTGGCAATTCTGTCTTCAATATCATCATGAGAAAGTAATGAAAAGAGAGAAGGGGAGATGTGTAAGTCAGGTACTATGCGTCGACAGGAGAGAAAGCATTTTTCTTCTTATCCTCATTTCTTTGTATGTTTTAAGAGAAGAGGCACACGGGCAGTGATCCATCTACTTTTACTTCTGGGCTCGTCTGAAATTCAAATTTCTTTCTCTCATCCCTCTGGTCCACAATGACTGAGTTGTCACATTATTCAAGGCACATTTTACGCACAATTTTGAGCATTCTGAGCACATTTCTCTGAGCCTGACCCCACTGGGCTGCCCAGGTGGCGCCAGAGGCAAAGAATCTGCCTTCCCATACAAGAGATGTAAGAGACACAGGTTCAATCTCTGGGTGAGGAAGACCCCTGGAGAAGGAACTGGCAACCCACTCCAGTATTCTTGCCTTGGACATCCCATGGACAGAGAAGCCTGGCGGGCCACAGTCCATGGGGTTGCAACGTGTTGGACACTGCTGCAAGTCACGGGAGCAATGTGAACTGAGGATTTAGGGTCTCTTATCTCATGGCCAAACAGTCAACCTGTGAGCATCGCTTGCTGAGGGCAGTGGGCAGAGGTGGAAGCAGGTACATGGAGAGAGGCTGGGCTGGGCAGGAAATCCTCGAGAGGAGAATCTAGATTCCTTGTCCCACCTCTCTTTTCTGCGGCTTCCTTTCCTGAGAAGTTCTGCCTGACTCTCCCAGCCCCTCTGCTCACACCTCCAATGTGTGATCTCTGAGCACGTCACCTCCTCCACGGCTTCATCTTCCTGACTGCCCACCTCCATCTCCTCCTCTCTGCTCCAGCTCACCTGGCCAGACTTGTATAGTCACTGGTCTGTGTTCCCCCTTCTCCAAGGGGATAAACTGGAGAGTGGAGGACCATCCAAACGGATAGTCAGAGTGTATTCTAGATGTTTAGTTTGCAAATCACTGTTACAAGTACATTCCTTGGTGTTCACAAGAATCTGGATAAGCACAGGTGGTTATCGCGGTTCTCATTTTAAGGAGGTGAGAGCATTGAAGGGAGCTGTCCAGGGTCCATCCCAGGCCTGCAAGAGGTGGGGCTTGGGGTGGATTCCAAGGTATTTGATTGCAAGGCCCAATACCTTAACCCTCCCGGTTGACGTTTTCACCTTAATACTCTTGAGACATAATGCTTGCTGCTGCTGCTAAGTCACTTCAGTCGTGTCTGACTCTATGTGACCCTATGGACAGCAGCCCACCAGGCTCCTCCGTCCCTGGGATTCTTCAGGCAAGAACACTGGAGTGGGTTGCCATTTCCTTCTCCAATGCATGCCTGCTAAGTCGCTTCAGTCGGTTCTGACTCTATGTGACCCTATGGACAGCAGCCCACCAGGCTCCTCTGTCCACAGGATTCTCTAGGCAAGAACACTGGAATGGGTTGCTGTTTCCTTCTCCAGACATAATGCTTACCCACTCAGATATTCATCCAGAATGGCGGGATTCAAACTGTCTAGCTGAGGTGATCATTCTCTGTAGGGGGGTCACTATCAATAACTAGGACTGAGTTTACAAGACCCTAACCTTATAGAAAGGAGATGAGCAGGGAAAACAGAAGGATGGATAGGTTTCTTAATATATCTGAACCAGGAAATCTGTGGACTGGGCAGAATATCTGGTTTTTAATATATCCCCATTCAGTGGGATAATATGCTTGTTGGCCTGATGAATCTGAGCAGGTGGGAAAATGGGATTATTGTTTATCTGAAAATAGTAAAGTAAAATGATAGTATGGTTCAGATGAGTGAGACATCAAATTATTAACAAGTATAAAATAACAAATCCAGGGGGTTCCCGATAGTAACTAAATGTATTGACAAAGCCATCTATTGTTATTAAAGTATCTGATAATTGGACTATTGATGACACAGAAGGAGGCGACTTTCTGTTTTCAAGGTCATGATGATTTTATGGTGCATTCAAAGTTCAATATCAATAAATATAGAGGGAGAATCATTTGTTTTGGGAAAAAAAATATATCAGAAATGGGGAAAATGCTCATTAAAATGCCAGCTGTCTTTAGAACCAATCACAAAGAAAAAACAATGCGTGTACCGGGACAGAAAACATTTTCAAAGGAAATAAATCTAGAGGGAAATCTGAAGGAGGGGCAATGGCCTCTGTTTGAAGCAATAACATGATTACAGTCAATTAGGAATTCGGTTACTATACAAGAATGGCTTTAGGGAGAAAGCAAAAGGCATGACTGGGAACCCACATGGTCGACTTTCTGCTTCTCTGGAGGGGGCACAGGAGGAAGACAAGCCACCGTTTGAGTAAGAGCCCCTCACCCTCTGAAGGCAGGCAGCCTCTGAAGGACCTGAGGCTTATTTCTTGAGCGAGGACACCAGCCGTCCCGGAGCCCAAAAAACCCACGTGCCTGGGGGCAAGCGCCCCCCACTGGTCCCTGCCCCATGAAAACGTCTGGATTTCCACACGGCTTTTCTCTCTCTGAGCTCATCTGCCCTCCGCCTTCCGCCGAGAGGACTGTGCTCACTTGTAAAGTTGAAAACTCAGCTCATTTCTAACAAGTTCAAGTTTTACGATTAAAAAAAACAACAACCAAAAAACCCCTTTATCAGTAAATAAAGGTCAGCCATCTGGCAGCAACATGTCTATCTGGCTCCGCTTTGGTTTTCTACACTATATTATAAAAATATTACAGTCTAGTATGATATTAGCAAGTGCGACATCTGGGCTTATACAAAATATAAGAGTTGGCAGGGAGGACTTATTTCCCTTCTGAAAGATTGCTGTGACACCGAGGAACCAGGACAACCGTGGAGCTGAGAACACAGCCCCAGACATCGGCATCCTCCAGCAGGCAGCATCCTCCAGTGTCTGCCTGGAAACGGGGCGGGGCCTAATGACCCCCAGGAGCTTGTTGATGGATTGCCATGGGCCTTTGAGAATAGAGCCTATTTTAGCAAAAGAGAAAAGTTCTCTCTACCTGCACCGCTAGGTGCTCATGCATCCAAGAATTAAATGAAATTGCTTCAAAAAAAAAAAAAAAAAAAACACTGTAGGTATGGCAGTAATAAAGCCAGGCCGATTTTCAGTGGGTTTAGATGTTAGAGCATTTACTTTGGGGGTTGAAAATGTATAATTAAATTTTGGCATCGCTCTTAGGTGGTAATAATTTTTATTAAATTTCTTTTATATATGACCCCTTTTATGAGTTCAAGACAAATGCCATATTTATTTTTTTCTCCCTTAGGCTCTCTGGGTGCATTTTAATGTACTGTAATCGAAAGATATCAAGTCTCTGACAAAAAGGATCCAGACAGGACCTTGTACAGTCTGAGTTAGAAGCGGATTTTTTTTTTTTTTTTTTAAGAAAAGAAAGAGGATCAAATTGAAGCAAAAAATTTTCTCCTCATACCTGGGCACTCAAGTTTTGTGAAGATTTAGGCACTGTTTATGGTTGGTGGGTTTATGGTACTGCTAGGCAGGAAATTACATCAGCAATTTTTCACAAGGGTTAAAAACAAACCCTAAGCCTTAAGAAGTTTGAATATCTAAAGCTATAATGCTTATTTAGGGCAATGTACATGCATGCTAAGTCACTTCAGTCATGTTTGATTCTTTGCAACCCCATGGACTGGAGCCTGCCAGGCTCCTTTGTCCATGGAATTCTCCAAGCAAGGATACTGGAGTGGGTGGTCATCCAGGAGATATTCCCGCCCCAGAGATCAAACCCCTGTCTCTGGAGTCTCCTGCATTGGCAGTTGGGTTCTTTATCACTAGCGACGGGTGGGAAGCACAGGGAAAAGTAGGATGAAAGATGTTTAATCAGGAATCCAAATTACTGAAACAGAGAAAATACGAAGCTTTTGCAAACTGCTGCAGGATGGTACCAGGGAATGCATTTGTGACTTGTGGAGGTCACACCTTTTTGTTTTATTTCTTCCGGAAGTGGTGGCCAAGATTAAATACTACAAGCTTCTTTCTGAATGCTCCCTGCACATCACTGCCTGATTTCCTTATTTTAGGCTGAAATAACAAACTGTTGTTGTCTCCCTCTGAGTTCCTGTGAGCACAGTCTTCAAGGGAGCACAGGACTGAGAGATGCCCACTCAGGAGGAGAGAACAGAGGTCGTCTTCCCCTGCCCAGCAGAAGCACGTGGGGATCCCATCCAGAATTAAGGGGAGCTAAGTTTTCACCAGTTTCCAGTCTCTACCTGGGGAGCCCACAGCATGGAGTGGCCCTATGGTCGCTGAGGCAATGGGAATCAAGCCTGGAGGGAAGGTCTCTGGCTACTTCCCCCTGGCTCCCACTTTAGCTGTTTCCAGTTAATTGCTGGCTTCCCTCGTGGCTCAGATGGTAAAGAATCTGCCTGCAGTGTGGGAGACCTGGGTTCAATCCCTGGGTCAGGAAGATCCCTTGTAGAAGAGAATGGCTCTCCACTCCAATATTCTTGCCTGGTGAATTCCATGGACAGAGGAGTCTGACAGGCTATAGTCCGTGGGGTCCCAAAGAGTTAGACACAACTTAGTGACTAATATGCACATACCACACGCACATACACATACACACTGGGCTAACTGCCACCTCCCAGGCCAGGACTTTATCAGCATTACTGTCCTCAGATGTTGATCGTTGCCTTGGCAAGAGTCAGAGACCATGCCTGTGCTCCTGGAAATGGGAGGTGTGATGGCAGGGATTGGGGGGGAATCTGGGCAGCAGGGCGGTCTTGACTGTGTCCTGGTGGTTCTGTCCCTGGGGAACTTGCTCAGTCACTGTGTTGATACGAAGATGCAGTGCATTGGGTGAGAGCCCGGGGAACCTGGCCTATAACAGGTGCCTACGCAGGGAGGTCTCCCTACCCTCCTGTGGACCAGGTTCTTCCTTGCTCTCCTGCACTTCATATTTCCTCCTTTCCTTGGGGTATTCTCAAGATAGGTGAGGACCCTGATGTAATTCCATGGAGTTGAAAGTTGGTGGGCATTCTCCACCCACCCAGGGCCGCGGAGTCCTCTCTGGACATGACCTGTGCAGCCTGGGGGAGTCCATACACGGTGCATCTTCATATTCGGCCTCTTGGTCTCTGGCCCAGGGTGGCTGCCTCTGTTGCTGCCCTGCTGGCCAGGGGCTCCCGGCTCTGCTCCCTGCCTCACGCAGCCGGGATCAAGGGGCTGCTGAGATGCGAGCCTCCCCTCCAAACCCCTGCTAAGACTGTGGGGTTTAGACTCCAGATAAGCAATCCAGTTGGGAATTTTCTCTTAAATGTTTATTGGGGTATATTTGCTTTACAATGTTGTGCTATTTTGTGCTGTACACAAAGTGAATCCGCCATACTTATGTAAAAGAGTGAAATTAGAACACTCTCTAAACAGCATACATAAAAATAAACTTCAAATGGATTAAGGACCTAAATGTAAGGCTAGGCATTATAAAACTCTTAGAGGAAAACATAGGCAGAACACTGTTCGACATAAATCACAGCAAGATCTCTTTTGACCTACCCCTTAGAGTCATGAAAATAAAAACAAGAATAAACAAATGGCATCTAATGAAGCTTAAAAGCATTTGGACAGCAAAGAAAACCATAAACAAGACAAAAAGACGACCCTCAGAATAGAAGAAATCATTTGCAAACAAAGCAACTGATGAGGAATTAATTCCAAAACATATAAACAGCTCATGCAGCTCCATACCAAAAAGCAAACAACTCATTCAAAAAATGGGCAGAAGACCTAAATAGACATTTCTCCAAAGAAGACATATAGATGGCCAACATGGAAAGATGCTCAACATCACTCACTGTTAGAGAAGTGCAAACCAAAACTACAGTCAGAACGCATCATCAGAAAATCTTTAGATGATAAATTCTGGAGTGGGTGTGGAGAAAAGGGAACCCTCCTGCCCTGTTGGTGGGAAGGTGAGTCGGGACAGCCACTATGGAGAACACTATGGAGGCTCCTTAAAAAACCAAAAATAGAAACTGTCCAATTGGGAATCGAGTCAGCGGCTTACAAGCCTTAATGCCATGTGCTAGTAAGAAGACACTCCCAAATTATACCTTTCTCTTCCCTTTTCTTTTCATTGAGATAGTATTAAATTCGTTTTGAAATGCACAGTCCCATAGTTTTTAGTACATTCACAAGGTTGAACCATTATTGCCAATTCCAGAATATTTTAATCACCCCACAGATAAACCCCACACCCTTCAAGCATCACCCCTTCCCTTTTATCTCTCTCTTCTGCAAGTAGTCATCTAGATAACTTAAGCCTCTGTGGATTGACCTATCCTGGGCACTACACATAAATGAATTGATCCTGTATGTGGCCTTTATGTTTGACTTCTTCCACTGAGCACAATGTTTTCAAAGTTCATCCATGTGCACCACGTGCCAGCATTTCCTTCCTTTTATGAGGCTCAATAATAGTCCATTATATGCAAAGACCACAGCTCGTTTACCCATTCACCCACTGATGGATTCCTGGGCTATTTCCCACTTTTTGGCTATTAAGAATAAAGTTGCTGGGGACTTCTCTGAAGGTCCAGTGTTGAAGACTTCCACCGATGCAGGGGGTGCAGGATTGATCCCTAGTCAGGGAGTTAAGATCACACATGCCTCTGGCCAAAAAACCAAAATATAAAACAGAAGTCATATTGTAACATGTTCAATAAAGACTTTAAACATGGTCTACATCCAAAAAAAAAATCATAAAAAATGAATAATACTCTAGGATCATATTTTTTGTACAAGTTTTTGAGTGATCATATGTTGTCAAGATTTCCCATCCCGAACCCCCTTGGTTACCTCTACAATTGAAGTGTGACCTCCAGTGGTGTTCTTGGACAACCTGCTGTCCCCTTGGAGCCAGTCCAAGAGCAGGGACAGGCCCCAGCCCTGGACTCTGTGGATTCTTTGCTTATACCCTCCCCTTTCTCATGACTTGGTGATGATATGAGCAACCTAGCAGTGCCTTGAATGCTAAACCTGAGTTAACAGATAATGAAAGAAAGAAGAAATTTATATATATATATGTATATGTATATATGTATGTATGTGTGTATATATATATCAGTTCAGTCCCTCAGTGTGTCTGACTCTTTGTGACCCCATGGGCTGCAGCACGCCAGGCCTCCCTGTCTATCACCAACTCCCGGAGTTTACTCAAACTCATGTGTATTGAGTCCGTGATGCCATCCAACCATCTGATTCTCTGTTGTCCTCTTCTCCTCTTGCCTTCAATCTTTCCCAGCATCAGGGTCTTTTCAAATGAGTCATTTCTTTGTATCAGGTGGCCAAAGCATTGGAGTTTCATCTTCAACATCAGTCCTTCCAATGAATATTCGTGTATATAATATATAATTCATATATATAATATTCATATAATATATAATTCATATATATAATATTCATATAATATACAAAATATATACAATATTCACATATATTCATATATATTCTATTCATATATATATATATATATATATATACTTATGTGCATATATATATATATATACATATATACACACACACCTTGAGGATGTTTTGTGGAGAGAGAGGCAGGAAATGTACCATATGCTCTGCCAATACGATCGCATTTAATCTCACAACAGTCCTGTAAGACAGATGGGAAATTGAGGCTCAGAGACCTCAGTTCATTTGTGGATATTCAGAACTTAGTATGGGGCAGACTTGGGCTCTGACCTTAGATAAGTTTGATGTAAAGGTTGCTGTTCTTCCCACAACCCCGTGGGCTCCAGAGCCATGAAGAGCATTTCATTTTACAACTTCCCTACACAGGATGTGACAGTTTCCTCGGCTCTCTCTCAGTTATGCTGTGGTTAATGGTTAGTCCCGAGTCTCCATAGCTCCCAGAAACAAGGTTTATTTTTCCCCATATGAAATGTTGGGTAGAGACTTGCTCTTCAAGGAGTGAGTCCCAGCTGGGACCTTGACCCTGAAGGCAAAGTGCAATGCAGAGCATGCAACGGCTTTGAAAGTTTCTGTTTGGTGAATAACTCACCACTTCTGCTCACAGTTCGTTGGCCACAGCTAGTCACAAAGCCAAGCCTTATGTCAGTGCTGAATGATGATCATTCATCCTATAGAGAGAGTCCCACCAGAGGAGCAACTGGTAGAAAAAGCAGTGTTTTGAACAATGAACAGAACCTTCCACATGTGACTTCCACGTTGCCATAGGCACAGCAGGAAGAGCAGAGCTACGATCCCCAATCCCCTGCCTTCCTGGGCTTCTTCCTTCCTCCAGAGCTCCTCTCACCCAGTTTCTCTTGCTGGGTCTTCCTCTTTGTCTCCAGCCTCCAAGCCCGAGTGTATCTTGGGACACATAACAGGCTCTCCTCTCGCTCTCCCCTCAAACTCCAGATGACCTCATCTGGCATGGCTTTAATTACCCTTCACTTGCTGATAACAGTCTAATTTATCTTTCATGTTCTGACCTCTCTCCAGGCTCCCACTGCCTTATGTTATCTCCACTTGGAATTCTAACGTGCAGCGTGCCTACAATGCATCCGCAGTGGAACTCGCCACTCCTGTCCAGCCCACCCAGCTGGCAGCCTTCCCTCTCGTGTGAGTAGTACCATCCTCCACCCAGTTACTCAAAGCAGAAATCTCCGGTCCCTCCCTTTCCCTCACTCCCACATCAACCCCCTCAGCCACACGTGTTATTTACATCCTTCAGATCCTTCCCCCAAGGTCCACACCCCTCGGCTGTAAATGCCAACACACCAGCTTCAAGCCTCTGTGGTCTCTCTGCTTGATGACTGCAGTAGTCAGTGCACTGGCTTTTCATATGTCTTTTCTTTTCTACTGAAAACTCTTTCTTTATATACTGGTCAGAATGATCCTGAAAGTGAAAGTGTTAATCGCTCAGTTGTGTCTGACTCTTTGAGAACCCCTGGACTGTCACCCACCAGGCTCCTCTCTTGGTGGCATTCTCCAGGCAAGAATATTGAAGTCGGTAGCCATTCCCTTCTCCAGGGGATCTTCCCGACCCAGGAATCGAACCTGGGTCTCCTGCATTGCAGGCAGAGATTCTTTACCATCTGAGCCACCAGGGAAGTCCCAGAATGGTCTTATAAATGTATATATTAGATTACTTCTTTCCTCTGCTAAAAATCTTCTGGAGATTTAAGATTGCATTTAGAAAAGCAGAACTACACAAAAACTCAAGTTCCACACAATGGGTCACCAGGCCTTGTATGATCTGACAATTGGCGGCCCTCTGTGCTCGGCTGAATAGTGTCCCTTGGATCCTCAGAAGGTGAGCTAGTTTGGAAACAGGGTATCTGCAGATGTAATCAGTTATGTAAGGATGAGGTCATATTGGATAAGCATGACTCTGAATCTGATATGACTGGTGTCCTCCCAAAAAGAAAAGAGACTTTAAGGCAGAGAGAAGACACAGGGATGAAGGTGGAGACCGAGATTAGAAGGATGCAGGTCTAAGTCCAGGAACATCGAGGCCCACCAGCCACCACCAGCAGCTGAGAGAAAGGCATGGGACAGATTTTTCCTTAGAACCTCTTGAAGAGAACAACCCTGCAGACGCCTTAATTTTGATTTCTGGCCTCCTGGTTTATGAGAAAATGAATTTCTCTTGTTCTGAGCCACCATAGCAGCCCTAGGAAACTAATACAACCACCTCTTCTTGTCTCTTTCCACCTTTGCCCTTGTGTGGTGATGCTGCACTGGCCTTCATCTTATCACCAAGCTTAGTCTCCTCTGGGGGCCTTTAAATTTGCTTTCCTCACCAAGTCCCGGAGCTCTTCCCAGGTCTGGCTTCTCTACATCAAATACGCCTCACTTGCACCACTCTAACCTCTGATGTTGGTTCCATATGTTTACAGCTTTATTTTGACTTCTTTGATGTCATCCATTTCTATACCTCCCAAGTCCAAGGCAAAGTATGCACGTGTGTTTGAAGCAGCTTTAGACAATAAGTCATTTGCAAATGTGAATAGATGCAGGTGAGGGGGTGTGGAGATGGGAGAGTATTGCTTACTCCATGAAATTCATGAAATTTCAGGATGAAATGGAACTTATTTTCATGCCATTAAAAACCACCAATGAGACTTCCCTGCCATCCAGTGGTTGAGACCCTGCACTTCCGCTGCAGCGGACATGGGTTTGATCCCTGGTTGGGGAAATAGCATCTTATATGCTACATGGTGGCATGGCAAAAACAACAAAACCCAAAAACCCCAGCATCAACAATTCCCTTCCTCCGGGGTTAAGTCACTGAAATAGAGGGTATCCATGCCATGTAGGGGCTTCCCTTGTGGTTCAGCTGGTAAAGAATCCGGCTGCAATGAGGGAGACCTGGGTTCGATCCCTGGGCTGGGAAGATCTGCTGGAGAAGGGAAAGGCTAGCCATTCCAGTATTCTGGCCTGGAGAATTCCACAGACTACCGTCCATAGGGTCACAAAGAGTCAGACATGACTGAGCGACTTTCACTTTCATGCCATGTAGAAAAAGGAGATTTGTCTACAAAGGCAGTCATGCCTTTCTGAGCCTATATATTGGAAGAAAGCAAATTCAGGGGCTAACAATATAGGGTTCATGTTATTTCTAAGCCCTAAGCAATTCTGGTGGAGAATCTGATAACCCTCTGTGTGCTTGGTTGCTCAGTCGTGTCCAGCTCTTTGTGACCCCGTGGGCTGTAGGCTGTCAGGCTCCTCTGTCCATGGGATTTTCCAGGCAAGAATACTGCAGTGGGTTCCCATTCCCTTCTCCAGGGGATCTTCCTGACCCAGGGATCAAACCCACATCTCTTGCATCTTCTGCATTGGCAGTCACATTCTTTACCACTTGCCACATGGGAAGCCCAAGGTAACCATGTAGATTTAGGTAAAATCTGATGCCCATTTTTGAGATGAGACATCTGAGACATGAAAGCATTAAGAAACTTGTCTGAGGTGCACAGACTTAGCACGTGCTAGAGTGAAGCCAAATGGAAGAATTCTATCCGATACATCAGCATTTAGGCTCACTCTTTTAGCCGCTCTGAACCACGAACCAGTGTCAGCAGCTGCTGATCTAGTCACTGTCTAAATCCACACGCTCTAAAGTCTCTGAGACAAACCAAGGTCGAAGTAAGCCTCTTTTCTGTGACATCTTGGGGAGCAGGTTGCTAATAGCCCAGAGGACACTGAAAAGAAAAATAAAAATGAAAGATAGCAAAAGCTGTGATTTCAAAGACGAAACATGGTCTGAAACAACTGCATGCAGTAACAAATCCTTTGTGAAAAAAATAATCTGCTCCACCAGATTTTAAGACTGGAACATGTGAAAAGGCAGAATTATTTTTATTATAAACCTGCTACCTCTGGAGCCCCTTGGAGGGAACGGTGTAACGCACACCCTCTTGGGGGTGTGATAGATTGGCTACACTGTGAAAGTGTATTACGCTTTCTGAAATGGAAGACAGCCCTTTAGGCAACAAGCCTCAGGAGGGCAAATTGTCTTCGCCTTCCATCTCTACATTCTGTTTCTTTTACCAACTCACTTGCTAATTTATTTCGAAGTTCTGCTTAAAGAATGAACTAAAGCAAATTTAAATCATGCAGCTCGATTTAGGCATCATAGTCTCAAAACTCAAAAAAAATTTTTTCTGACTTTGTGAGCTACTAAACTAAGTCAAAGGCTTCCCTTTTATTATTATAATTTTGGCCCTTTGGTTTCTTGTGTTCCTTTTCTAGCTGCTGAAATGTATTTTAAATAAATCTTTGTTGAACTAATGCTTTCATATTTTAGGTAAGCATAGCATGTCATATTTGATTGAACTGTGAGTCAGAGTCCTTAAGCCACACATATATCAAAAGATTCCTTTATGCTTAAGCAACTCTAAATGCTCAGAGTAGATCACAACAAAAATTGACATAAAAATATACGTGAATTTGTAGACTTTTGTATAAATTAATTTTAGTGCTCTATGTATTTCTTCTCTTCAGGATAATTTGAGTATTATTTTTTATTATTGTTTTAGGAAATTAAAACAGAATCAGAATGTGCAATCAGAATTTGTTTTAAGCTTATCTCATAGTATACAGAAAATCAACTCAAAATGGAGTAGGGACAAACCTAAGATGTGAAACTCTAAGATTCTTGAAAGAAATATTGGGGTGAGGAGCTTGAAGCCATTGGTCTTGGCAATGATTTCTTGGATATGACACCAAAAATGCAAGCAGCAACAACAAAAATAGACAAGTGGGACTTCATTAAACTAAAAAGCTTTTGCACAATAAAGGAAACCACCAACAGAATGATAAGACAACCTATGAAATGGGAGAAAATATTTGCAAACAATATATATCTGTTAGGGGGTTGATACCCAAAATAAATAAAGAATTCCTACAACTCAACAGTGAACAAAAAAGTTACCTGATTTAAAAAGGACAAGGGATTTAAAAGGACATTTCTCTAAGAAAACAGACAAATGGTTAACATGCATATGAAAAGATGCTCAACATCACTAATCACTAGGGAAATGAAAATCTGACTTACAGTGAGGTATCACCTCACACCCATTAGGATGGTTATTATCAAGAAACAAACAAACAGATAATATGCTCTGCTTAGGTTGTGGAGAGATTGGAATCCTTGTACACTGTTGATCAGGAGTGCAAATTTGTTTATCTTCTATAGAAAACAGTAAAAAAGGGTCTCAAAAAGCTAAAAAAAGAACTACTGGGGTCTGAGTATATATTCCACATCTAGTAATACATTGAAAAAGTTGAAGTTGGGATATTGAAGAGGTATGTGTGTTCCCACATTCACTGCAGCGTTATTCATAATAGTGGAGATATGGAAATGGCTTAAATGGATGGATGAAAGGATAAAGAAAATGTCACACATGCACGTGCACACACACACACACACACATAATTCAACTTTTAAAAGAAGGAAATCTGTCATATATGACAACATGGATGAACCTGAAAGACATGATGCTTAGTGAAATAAGCCAGTCACAGAAGGACAAATATTATAAGATCCCACTTTTATGAGGTATCTAAAACAGTCAAACTCATAGAAGCAGAGAGTAGAAAGATAGCTGCCAGGGATTGATGGGAGGGAAAAATTAGGAGTTTTTGTTCAATGAGGATAAAGTTTTAGTCATGCAAGATGAAAAAGTTCTAGAAATCAGCTGGATAGCATAGTGCCTTATGGTTAATAATACTGTACTGTGCACTTACAAATTATGTTGGAGGGTAAATCTTGTGTTTGCAGATGGTGATTGCAGCCATGAAATTAAAAGACACTTACTCCTTGGAAGGAAAGTTATAACCAACCTAGACAGCACATTAAAAAGTAGAGACATGACTTTGTCAACAAAGGTCTGTCTAGTCAAGGCTGTGGTTTTTCCAGTGGTCATGTATGGATGTGAGAGTTGGACTATAAAGAAGGCTGAGCACCAAAGAATTGATGCTTTTGAACTGTGGTGTTGGAGAAGACTCTTGAGAGTCCCTTGGATTGCAAGGAGATCCAACCAGTCCATCCTAAAGGAGATCAGTCTTGGGTTTTCATTGGAAGGACTGATGTTGAAGCTGAGACTCCAATCCTTTGGCCACCTGATGTGAAGAGCTGATTCATTTGAAAAGACCCCGATGCTGGGAAAGGTTGAGGGCAGGAGGAGAAGGGGATGACAGAGGATGAGATGTCATCAGAGGATGAGATGTCATGACAGAGGATGGATGACATCATCGACTCGTTGGACATGGGTTTGGGTGGACTAGGGGAGTTGGTGATGGACAGGGAGGCCTGGTGTGCTGCAGTCCATGGGGTCGCAAAGAGTTGGACACAACTGAGCGACTGAACTGAAATCTTGTGTTTAGTGTCTTTAAAAAAAATAAGCAAATAAAAACACTCAAAAAACAAAGGGGCAGGGCAGGGGGCAACTTTTAGAAGAGATGTGTGCTCAGTCACTCAGTCATATCCAACTCTTCGCCGTCCCATGGACTGTAGATTGCTAGGCTCCTCTGTCCGTGGAATTTTCCAGGCAAGAATGCTGGAGTGGGTAGCCATTTCCTTCTCCAGGGGATCTTCCCTACCCAGGAATCAAACACACTTCTCTTTAGTCTCCTGCATTGGCAGATGGATTCTTTACCACTAGTGCCACCTGAAATGATAGATATTTTATTACCTTGATTGTAATGATGATTTCAGGGGTATATGTGAATATCCAAACTCATTAAATCAGAAGTTGTACAAGTTAAATATTTGTAGTTTTGTTGTATCTCAGTTATATCTCACTAACACTGTTTTGAAAAAAGGAATCATTGTCAACCAAGAACTTTACAACCAAAAGTAAGGGAGGTAGCAGAGAGACAATCGTACCAACCTTCTGAATATATTGACATTACTTTTACACATACATCTAGCCTTGAAATTATGGGATTTCCTATACTCAAGTTCAAAATAATGTCCTTCTGAGAACTGTCTTTATTCAGCAGGATTGGAGGGGCTTCCGAATACTTAGGTAGAAAGAGGAGATCTTTGAATATTCAGCAGAGGAAGTGGTGGACCTTTATTTTCTGTAACTGGCAAATAGTATTAAGGGCTAATAACATACTGTTTAAAGGGATCACAGTATCTGACCGACAACAATTAAGGACCTATCATTTTGTGAGGGCTTTTACTTTCCTCTTCTTAACTGTTGACATGTAATGGTTAATCTCCATTTTGTCTCTATGACGAATGCTCTTAATTTAATATGAAAGTATATATTATTATAGTATCATAGCTAGTAGATGAAGGCAGTGATAGGGAATGATAAGGATGAAAGAGTTTGATGGCAATGGATATAAAGGTACTTTAACTTCACTGTGGACCCTGGGTAACTGGTGTGGGGCTTGGGACCTGCTCATAGGATGCATGAAAGGAAACTGTTCAAGTTACATGAGCAGGAACATCTGTGCACCCTCCCTGGCAGTATCGGTGGAATGACCTAGGGTCACAGTGGTGACTATCCCCACGTATGGGTGTTCCTTTGAAACATACAAGGTCATGTAAGTGTGACTCTCTAGTCCCTCATGTTTTAGTCATATCCTTGCTTTTCTTTCCTCTGTCCTTTCGTTTCCCCAATTTGTACAGTGATTTTCTTTTTTTTTTAAATTAATTAATTTATTTTAATTGGAGAATAATTACTTTACAATATTTTTTCTTGTTTTTTTCTTAATAAATTTATTTATTTTAGTTGGGGGCTAATTACTTTACAATCCTGTAGTGGTTTTGCCATACATTGACATGAATCAGCCATGGCATATATTGTTGTTGTTGTTAGTCGCTCAGTCGTGTCCGACTCTTTGCGACCCCACGGACGGTAGCCCGCCAGGCTCCTCTGTCCATGGGATTCTCCAGGCAAGAATACTGGAGTGGGTTGCCATTTCCTTCTCCAATAGCATATGTAATCCCTTATGATTTCACAGTTCTACCTCAAATTGTGATTCAAACCCAGTTCTTTACGTTTCACCATAGCAGACTCCTCAGTTTAGGATTGGGTAAATTGCACACTTTATATTTTTTAAAAATCTGGATTAGGTGCTACCTTAAAATCTTTAATATCTAATTTGTTCTTTCTCCTGCACAATGACATTAGTTGAGTTTTACATATATGCACATGAACACTTATTGAATCGAGATGTAATGTTTTTGATTATAACTGAATCTCTTCTCTTTCATATACATATTTCAAAAGTGCATCTGTTTGTAAATTAAATGAAACATTTATAAGAAGGAAGAAAAATCAGAATCATTTCCACTGACGAAATTAAAATATTACCAACTGAACGTTTTGACCTGCTCATCAAATAACCTTAAGTCTGTGAAGTCTACTTTTCATTTTCTGGGCACCCTAGATATTGTGTCTTCCCCAAACCAGTCCTAAATTAAGAAATCTCAGGAGTTTCTTTGGACACCCATCTCATGCTTTGGACGTGTGATTCATGTTGCTAAATTTCAAATTGTTATTTCATCATGTGTCTCACAAAATATTACATTATCCTAATGACTCACTATTGTCAGTTGGAGGTTACCTCAGATTTAAATGATTTCATGCTGGCAGTACGTGCATACGGATTTTGCTTTTATAATTTTTCTCAATTTACTCAAGCAGTTTAGAAAGGTCCAGATGGAAATGAACATACTGAGCACTTAAAAAGAAACGTTTGTATTGCTTGTGCAGGAAGTAAGACTCATCTCTTAATACACAGAGAAGGTTGTTTCCCTTTCTCTCAGAAGTTATAAACGAAATAAAATCTTGCATTTCCCTACAGTAGTTAAGCTGACACAGCAGATACTCTGGTCTTAATTATTTATGGATGAGCCATGGAGAATGCCTGCCAAAGGTAGCAAAGGGAAAATAATGGCTGGTATTACACAACTGACCTTGAATCCAGCTCTGATTGAAATTAATTACCCAAAGTTTTAAAAATCTCAGCTTCATCTATTGGCTGTAACGTCCTTCTCTGGTGATAATGAATAGCCACATTCTCTTACCATGAGCTTTGCTTATCACAAATATTTATTTCACAGAATTTGGTCTGTGTGATCCTTGCAGGGAAAACATTATTAACTGATTTTTTTTTTCTAATTCCTGTATGTTGTGTTACCATAACATCTAGCCTTTAACATTCCATTTAAGGCCAGCTGTTCTTTTATAGAACGATTGTAGAAATTAGCTCAATTTTGGCTTGACCTCTGGACTATTTTACCACTCAGGAGGCACGCACAGATTGTCCCACATCCTTTTCTTACATTTCTGTGTTGTCAGTCTAGTGTGCATTATGTGTGAGCCACTGGATAGAGGAAGTTATTATTCCTGTTAATTCTCATTAGTTGTCAGTCTTCCACAGAGGGGAAATTTGACCAGGATGGAACTGATGCTAACTTGTGAATAGGCAATCCAGTCCTTAGAGGACATTTGCTTTGAAGGCGCAGTGCCTTCTTCTATCCTTTTTACCGGCCTGTTTAGTTTTTGTATTTTTGAGTATCCACAAGGATGTTGCCTCCAGCATCCCAGCTGCTGTTCCCCAAGGTCTTAGGATCCATGCATGTCTGGGATCAGATCACTGGTAGCTGGGGGTGAAAGTTCCCCCAGAGGAAACGTCACTGACAGAAAAATGAAAACTGCCACACTGGAATGCCGAGAGCATTCATTTATAATAAACAGTAATTAAAGGGGGATTATTAGGGTGGCACATTTACAACGTGAAAGTCGATGTTGTGTCAACACCTTATAAAGTCCCGAAACGTCATTCAGCTCAACTATTTGCTCTGGGCTGAAGAACAAAGTTCTGTTCTAGGGAAGGGGCAGACTTGCTGCTAGGTGTATTGAAAAACTCTTCATAACGGTCTTCTGGCTTTTAGTATTTATTTACTTGTTCTGTGCTCGGTCTTTGCTGCTGCTCAAGTGTTTCTCTAGTTGCAGCCAGTGGGGGCTACTCTCTCAATGCGGTGCTCGGCCACACTGTGGGGGCTTCTCTTGTTGCAGAGCGAGGGCTCTCGGGCTCTTGAACATCAGTAATTTCAGCTCCTGGGCTCCAGAGCACAGGCTCAACAGTGCTGGCTCATGGGCTTAGCGGCTGCATGGTGTGTGGGATCTTCCTGGATCAGGGAACCAACCCATGTCTCCTGTTTGGGTAGGGGACTTCTTCACCACTGAGCCACCAGGGAAGTCCAGACTTCTAGTTTTAAGGATTGAACAAATTTCTACCAAGGTTTAATACATACACTGTGGAATTTGAGAGACTGTGAACTTATCACTGGACTTTTTTCATAACCAGTCCTGTTCCCTTTCAGAAGATATCACTAAAAAATAGACGTAGTAACTTAACTTTTGGTTTCTGAATATAAATCTCAGGCAGGGTGGCTGCACCTACAAACCCTTGTCAGAGGGGTCAGAGTCTTCCTTGTCTCTGCCATCTGTCGCCTGTCTCTGCCTTTTCCTCTTGTCCTTCTAACCTCCTGGCTTCCCCCATTACCTGAGCTGATAACTGTAGCCTCAGACAAAGGCAGCTAGGCTTACCTTGATGCTTGTTTATTCAGTCATTCCCATTCTCTTCCTCAAGAACCTTGTGGAAACTAACACTCACCTACATTTTAGCTTCCCAGTTTTGGGTTGGTGGGTGAGTGTCTCTGATGTGTTAACCCATCAGGGGAGGTCAGAAGACTGCCTCCTTTTCTAGAGTCCAACATTTCTTTCAATTCCTGGAAGCATTTCTGATTAATTAAAAAAAAAAAAAACTCTGTCAGGTCCCATCACTTCATGGCAAATAGATGGGGAAACAATGGAAATAGTGAAAGACTTTATTTTCTTGGGCTCCAAAAGCACTGCAGATGGTGACTGCAGCCATGAAATTAAAAGATGCTTGCTCCTTGGAAGAAAAGCTATTACCAACCTAGACAGCATATTAAAAAGCAGAGACATTACTTTGCCAACAAAGGTCCGTCTAGTCAAAGCTATGGTTCTTCCAGTAGTCATTTGTAGATGTGAGAGTTGTACCATAAAGAAGGCTGAGCAGCGAAGAACTGATGCTTTGAACTGTGGTGTTGGAGAAGACTCTTGAGAGTCCCTTGGACTGCAAGGAGATTCAACCAGTCCATCCTAAAGGAAATCAGTCCTGAATATTCATTGAAAGGACTGATGCTGAAGCTCCAATACTTTGGCCATTTGATGCAAAGGGCCAACTCATTTGAAAAGGCTCTGATGCTGGGAAAGATTGAGGGCAGGAGGAGGAGGGGATGCCAGAGGATGAGATGGTTAGACATGAGTTTGAGCAAGCTCTGGGAGATGTTTTAGGATGGGGAAGCCTGGTGTGCTACAGTCCATGAGGTCACAGAGTCGGACACAACTGAGTGATTGAACAACAAGGAATGGAAACTAGCACAAAAATGGTTGAGTAGGGAGTAGCTGGAACCTGGCATCAAATAGGTCTTGTTTTCCTTTTTCAAATTATAGACACTCTTCTTCATTTGCACCAGTGGTCCCTAACGTTTTCAGCACCAGGGACCAGTTTAATGGAAGACAATTTTTCAGCGGACTGGGAAGTGAGGGTGGTTTAAGGATGATTCAAGTGAGTTATATTTATTGTGCAATTTATTTCTATTATTATTACATCAGTTGCACCTGAGATCATTGGGCATTAGATCCCCAAGGCTGGGGGCTACTGATTTGCACATTAGATTACTCTGTGTCAAAGGCAGAAGATTTCAGTTAAATAACTTAAGAAAGAAAAGGGGACAGTGAAAGATAAAGTGGCATAAGAAAAAAAGGGTTCTATCTGCCCACCAAAGCATCAACACCAATTTTCTAGATTTTTATTTGAAACCTGTATAAATCTTTTCCTCCCTCACAGTTAAAATATCAGTTAGTTGAGCTCCAATACTTTGGCCACCTGATGTGAAGAGCCAATTCATTGGAAAAGACTCTGATGTTGGGAAAGTTTGAAGGCAAGAGAAGGGGACCACAGAGTAAGAGATGGTTTGATGGCATCACTGATTCAATGGACGTGAGTTTGAGCAAACTCCAGGAGATGGTGAAGGACAGGGAAGCCTGGCGTGCTGCAGTCCATGGGGTCGCAAAGAGTCAGACACCACTTAGTGACTGAACAACGAAAGACCTATTAGCCAGGTATGAGTCAAAGTTTCATTTAATTTATATTTTATTTTTGTACCTCCTCTATTCCAGGAACTTTTTAATTATTGTGAATACAAACATGAATAAGACAGCAAATCCATGTTCAAACAGGTTTTTTTACTAAGGAAGCCAACTACTACTGGATATATTATTTCAAAACCCATTATTATAACTAATTAAATAAATTAGGTTTAAGTTGCCTTTAGGATACATACACAGACTGTCCACCCTAGAGAAAATCCTGTGCACAAGTGATCCCTGAAGATCGTTAGGACCTTCTGTTTTCACATGGCCTTTCCTTGATTTGAAAAATGGCCTTTTTTTTTTTTTGACGGAAAGAAAAGTCATGTCCATGTGAAAAGATGTGGTAAGCTTTTCTCTACCTTCATTTCCCAAGTAAGGCATCTGTGTTTATGAACTCTCGTGTTTGCACTCAATCGCTGTCATGTCCAACTCTTTGCAACCCCATGGACTGCAGCTTACCAGTTTCCTTGGTCCGTGAGATTTCCCAGGCAGGAATACTAGAGTGGGTTGCCATTTCCTTCTCCAGCGTATCTTCCTGAACCAGGGATCAAACCCAGGTCTCCTGCATTAGCAGGCAGATTTTTACCACTGAGCCACCAAGAAAGCCCTTATAAACTCTGCTTAACAGCAACTTAATCCAGGGCTGCTGATTGTGCCTAAACCAGAAAAGAAGCTCAATCAACAAATCTAAGAAGGGTGTGACTCAGTTTTTCCTCCAGTTTTATGGGAAGGGAAAACAGTTTCTAATGGATAGAATATGTCTAGGAGGAAATGGATAAGCTTGAAAGGTCAGAAGTTCCTCAAGGGAAAAGATGTAGGGAAGCTAAGAACAGAACAGCTGGTAAATGACAAAGGACGGACAACTCTGGAAGCAGGTGTATAAAGATAGTAAGTCTGAGAATGTTTTCGAGGAGAGGTTGGCCATGGTGGATTCAGAGGCAAAATCAGCTTAGGAATTGATGGATTCCCTGATTTTTGTTTTTTTTCTCTAATCACTGGAGTACAATCTGTAGGACACATGATATTATGACGCTCTGCCTTCAAATGTTATATTGAACATCAAAAACTTTCTGATCATTTTTCCAATCATTAAACTCTTTTCTTAGAATATTCATATTTTTTCCTAAGAGAATAGCTAAGGGATGACCCAGGAAAATAATAAACTGGCTCAAGAATTTTTAGTTGGGATCCAGGCAAAGAGAAACAGGGTTCTGACATGGTTCCTTGTCAGCCCTCCCACAAATAAAAGTACCCAGAATTCTTCATGACAAGCAAGTTTAGGCAAGAGTTATACACACGTTTTGCAGGTTAATGAGAGTGGAATTCATAGTACAGTACAGTGGAAATTTCTTGAATAAGAGAATCGGGCATATCTTGGTTCAAACCTAAGTTCAGTAAGTTACTAATTGTGTGACCTTCACAAATTGCCATAATAGACATGTTTGTGCCACTTCCATTCAATTTTCTCTTGGCAAAGAATAGCAGCACAATTTCCTTCCTTATGACACTAGATTGCCCTCTCCTTCAACTTATTTCAGCCAATGTTTATAGAGACTTCTTGCCCTGAAAAATTGCCGTCAGTGAATTAATTCAGTTACCGTTCAGAATAAATGTACAGGTAAGGTCTACTAGGTCAATTTCACCATTTATCAAAAGACCCAAAGGAATTAACTAGGATTATTCCTGAATCCACGGTATTGCTCCTAAAACTCAGTCATTGTTTATTTCCTCAAGGAAGCAGTGTCTACCACTAGATAAAGGGAAGAAAGAAGGAAACTTTGTATTTGTATATAATTTCCCCTTTAGAACAATCTCATGTTGTTAACAATATCACTTAAGTTAGTAAAATTCATATTTCTCCTTGCCTCATTTCTGTGCTTAGAGAAATTTTACTGGGTTTAGCTGCAATACTTATTCTTTCCCACTTTCATTTGTTTTCTATACTTAAAAAACTATTAATTTTTTTTTTTTTGATGTGGACTATTTTTAAAGTCTTCATTGAATTTGTTACAACATTGCTTCTGCTTTTATGCCTTGATCCTCTGCCTCAGAGGCATGAAGAATCCCAGCTCCCTGACCAGGGATTAAACCCACACCCCTGGAATTACAAGGTGAAGTCTTAACCACTGGACCACCAGGGACCCTGCTTTCTATACTTAAAGTTCTCTGAATAACATGTCAAGGGAGGAGCTTATATTAAATAAGGGGTAATACCAAACATATAAAATATATATATTTAAACTGACACTCTCTTATATATCATGTGTCATGTATAATATGTATCCTTGCTGTTATGGGTAGAATGCAAAAGGAGAAGAGCTGTTATAAATTTATGGCTGGAAATACACTCCTCAAGTGTAAACTTATTGCCTACAGGCTCAAATTCCTCAGGAAACAAACAAAAATAAGAAGCTGAAGCCATTTAAAAAGTTGCAAAACCCATGAGCGGTTTTAAAGCACAAATTAAACAAGAACAGTTCTATTCCTTTGGCCTCCACAGGTACTTACCTGCTCATCTTTGTGTGTTTATGAGCCTGACGAGGGAACGCCAGTTAAAGCCAGGATCCCTTGTTCACACTGAACTCCATTGCCCCTTCGGAGTACATTTTTAGCTTTCATAAATTCTATTTGAAGTGGGACATCAAGCATATCTCCAGTTCTTCCCCTAATACTTTCATCAGAAGGAAAAATAACAGACAATGCAACGTAAAGGGTTAATAGTATTTTGACCTGAAGACACCATAAAACTTAACAACACACACTTTAAGATTTAAATTGACCCCCAAAAGTTTTCTATGTCCACTGAGCAATCCACTCAGGTTAAAATATCATAACTTCCCAGTTGTGTAGACATATGTACATGTATAAAGACCACCATGGACCATAGGGTGAATCTTATGAAGCTTCACATTCTTGGCGAGTTAAACACACAAGCCTCTGATCACTTTTTGTCAGTCTTTACTGTGGCACATAAGAGCCAAACTGTGGGTAATTTTTATATGGAGGCAATGTATCCCAATTAAGAAAGCAATGATCTTGGATGCAAGCACAAGTGAAAAATATAATGCCAGAGGACTGAAGAAAGGTAAAACTGACCTGGAAGGCCACTGTCCCTCTCCACGCCCACCCTTATTCATGCTCCTTTTCCCACCCATTTGTTGTTTTTCTCACAAGTATATCACGACTTGTAACACATTGTTTTTAATTTAAATAACCCCACCCAAATGCCGGGAACACTAAAAGATGTAAAAAGATTGACCATCTACAATCAATGCTAGTAGCTTCAAGGAAGGTTACACCTCATGTTCTACATAAGGAACCATTTGTGGTAACAAAAATAGTTACAACATGATCTGAAGTCTGAAGAAAATATGACAATTATTAGGAAGGACAGTGATTTCTTTAAAATAAACTGTACTCTGAAGTGACAACATCCTTCCATATATCAACTTCATCACCCACCCATTCACTAAACTACCTACCCACCCAGCCACTCATCCATCCATTCACCCATTTATATTTTCATTCTTCCATCCATCTATGTAACAATGATCAATTGAGTGGCTACCATACATTGGGAAATGAACCAGGGACTAGTAAGACAAAGGTGGGGCTTACCAGGAGGCTCTGAGCAGTTAAGAATCTTCCTGCCAGTGCAGGAAGTGCAAGAGATGCCACTCGATCCCTAGGTCAAGAAGATCCCCTGGAGGAGGAAATGGCTCCCTACTCCAGTACTCTTGCCTGGAGAATCCCATGGACAGAGGAGTCTGGCGGGCTACAGTCCATTGGATCCCAAAGACTTGGACAGGACTGAGCGTGCACACACTCAAGGCAAAGATGAATAAAATAACACTTCTAATTTCAAGTTGCTTAGAACCTCAGAAAAACCTCAGAAAAAAATTCACGCAAATCAAGAATTACAACGCATGTGGTAAGTGTCATAATAGGCATATTCCGTACTTAAGAAAGACATTGGAAACAATACTTACATTTACCTGGCTGACTGGGGTTGAAGATGGAAGAAATGAGAAAGAATAAAAATATCACTGATATACTAGATAGAATTTGGGTTAGGCAGAGGAATCTAAACTGCAAACAGCAGGCATACAAAAGCAAGGATAAGGTAGAAAAAATAGACTGTTTGAAATGGCTGAACTATAGGGTGCATTGAGCAGTGGGAGGTGATGGGTGGCTGGATCTTGGAGGAATCTGTCAACACATGACATTTGGGCTTCAGCTTATTACACTAGGATTTCTTAAACTTGAGTAACATATGGCTGCTTTTTAAAGGAAAATAGCTCTTGTGACTTCCATTGTTCACTTCAATTATTTTTAACCTTATTCTTACTTACATACGCATGCATGTAAAACCCAGAACAAACTCCTTATGTACAAAGCTCTTACATAACCAAAACAAAATTGTAGGTTAAAAATAAACAGAATTGTAAAACGATTGTGATTCAAAGTCGGAGGGATGCTGGTTTCTTTTTTGGTTAAAACACTGCTCTGATGTGAACGTAGTCTTGACTGCTTGGGTGTGGGAGTTTTGACTTTGTCGTGACTCCATCAACACTGACGTGCGCCACGCCAAGACCAGTTTGCTCACCACATCTTTCTCTTTAAACCATAGGGAGGTCTTTGTGTGTTTATATGCTATGAGGAACGACATATGGATTTAAGACATTAAATTCTTCTATGTCTTTTTTTTTTCCTTAGAACAATGAACATGGTGTCACCAGTTGCTAATAAGATTGTTGGCACTGACTGCAAAGAAGGTGCTGGCATCTTGTGACATGGTTGTGTCACAAGAATATATACTTATATTTATGCTTCTCTGGAATATATACATTTCTTATCTGGAATATGCACCTATATGTACGCTGATATTTATGTTTTGGCTTATTATTGAAAAGTGTACAATTGGTAAACTCATAAAGAATTCTAGGACCCCCGAGATCAAGGCTGTGGAAATATCTTTGAAAAATACTGACTGAGACAATGAAGGGGCCACTGCAGGGTTTCAAGCAAGGGAGAAATGTGGATGGATTTCCTTCTGAAACGCTCACTCTGTGAAGAGTTGGAAAACTTGAAACAGTCTAGGCGAATGATGATGAAGAATTTTGCAGCCGCCATGGGGAACAGGGAGGAAAGGATAGATTTGAGAGTGGCAGGAGTATAATTGACAGGATCTGGTCTCAGATTGGATGTGGGAGGGAAGGGAAATTGAAAATTTGAAGATAGTTCTCAGATTTCTAGCATGGTTTCCTGGGTAGAAGGGGATAGCATTGGCTAATGGAGAGAATGTTAGAGATGGGGTAGGCTGTGGGTGGAAAACAATGAGACTGGCTTTGGAAATATTCCATCTGAAATGCCACAGCTCTGATGGAGGAGACAAAGTGAAATGTGAGCTTGGAGCTTGGGGCAAGAACCGGGCTGTGGTTGAGGTTTGTTCACCATCGGCATACCTGTGGTCATCGTGGCTTTGGATGTGTTTAAGATCCCTAAGGGGGAGCCCAGGAGTTAGAAGAAACCCAAAGATGGCCTCACAGGAGACAGTGGCACTTCAGGGATGGAAGCACAGCTCCAGAGCCTAATAAGGTCCAATCGGAGAGACAAGGAGACCTAGGAGGGTAGGTGTCACTGGTGACCATTGGAGGCGCTGCCATGTTTTCCCTGAATTAACATTTCTGAGGGTCTCCCCTGGTGGCTCCTGAAATGCAGGAAACGGGGGTTCGATCCCTGGGTTGGGAAGACCCCCTGGAGAAGGAAATGGCAACCCACTCCCGTATTCTTGCCTGGAGAATTCCATGGACATAGGCTTCTCTGTCCATTTCTGAATCTTTGTTTTCTCACCCCCAAAGAGGGAAATGATTGTTTCACAGTTGTACTGAGAAGTATATGAGCACAAATGTCAACAACATTTAACATGGCTCGTATTCTAGCACGTACTAATAATCATTGCTATAAAATGGAATTCCTTTTCCATCACCCTCACGTTTATTCCTTTTTGTCATTTTCCTGGGAGAACTGTTGAGTATAACAAGTTAGTGTCATGGAGATTGCGCCAATATCATGGATTTGTTCAAGTCTCCAAATTCTTATTATCTAAAAGTTAACTGGTAGGTCAACCATGCAGGTCACTGAGGAAGGTTTGGGAAAAGATTCAGTGAAACTGCGCAGGGGGGGAGTCCTACTGATAACCCTTGCCGCATCCTGACAGGGGACTCTAGCAGCCACAACTCTAGAGTTTTAGAGAAAATATCAGAGAAACCTCTGGGAACTACTTTTCAGGTTCCACGGGACTCTGTTGCATTATTCCTCTGACTTCAGTCCTGCCCCTGACCTTGAAGCTTTCTATCGTAAACCACCTATCAACTGGCTCCTGCATTTAGACTGAACTGGGTCTAACTGACCATCATTTGTACATGCTGAGCTAGAGGTCCTCCAATCACAGCCCACAGGCCGAATTTGGCCCTCACTTGTTTATGTAAGTAAAGTTTTACTGCCACACCCATTTATTTACATATTATACAAGAGGGCTTCCCTATTGGCTCAGTGGAAAATAATCCACCTATCAGTGCAGGAGATGCAAGAGACTCAGGTTTGATCCCTGAGTCTGGGAGATGTGCTGGAGTAGGAAACGTCAACCCCCTCCAGTATCCTTGCCTGGGAAATCCCATGGACAGAAGAGCCTGGCGGGCTACAGTCCATGGGGTCGCAAAGAGTCAGATGCAACTTAGCCACTAAACAGCAACGATAGAGACCACCTGAGCTGCAAAGTCTAAAACATTTACTATTTGGCCCTTTACAGTAAAGGTACTCAGACCTGTGTGTTACACTCTCTAGATGTGTGTATTGCCATCTTTTAGAACCAAAGTGTATGTTGGGTACTTCCTGGGTGCCTGTCTCTGGACTCGATACAGCTACTGGAGTGAGGAACTAAGGAAGAGGCTTCTATCCTCAGGGACCACACAGTCTAGACCAATAACTCCCAAGCGACTGGGGCAGAAGCTTCTCTCAAACACTTTCTCTCTTTGGTCTCTGCTAAGAGGACAACATTAAGGGAAGTAAGAGTAAACAAAAAGATAGTCTGTACAAAAGACATTTCTCATTTATGTCTAAAGTTTGTCCTGATCAAAATCTCCCTGGCATGGAGGTTTCCATGGTAGGAATAATTCTTTCACGAAAGAAAAATACCCTTTTCCCTTGCCTTCCTCAAAATTCTTGGCTGAGCACCACCGTGCTCCCTGGGCTGGGATAGACTTTGAGAGTTCAAAGCTACTTCTTGTTTAAGACAAGTTGTGTATCAAAATTAAGGGGAAAAAAAAGCGTTTCTTCCTTTCGTAAAACCTTTCTGTTTTATTATAAAGTCTCTAGGTTGTAGTGTGCATCTGAGGCTGCTTATAAACTCTTGGAAATGCATAAAGTGTTCTCTTTTGTTCGACTGTAATAGTAGCATATTGGAAATTACAAGTAGAAAATTGTAATTGGGATGTGGGCACAAAGGCAGCTGAGTTCAGATAAAGCCTTTTCCCAAGATAATGAGATGTGTGTGAATGTGAAATTCCATGCAAATGGGGCTCAGGTTTGTGGGCATCTGGGTTCTTTTATTTACACTAAAAAGTCACAGCAGAAGAGGCTGTGTTGATAGATCAGCTCAAGTCTCCAGAAAATGAATAATGTATGTACTTTCAGATAATTCAATTAGTGCAGAAAGATACTAAATATACGGTGACACAACAACTTGCCATTTTCAAAGTACTTCCCGTGGCTCTCTGAATCTCTGAATTTATAGCAACAAATAGAAAATTAGAGATTTTTTTAAACTTGATTTAAGCTGTTATTATGTAATGTTTAAACTTAATTTGTGAATAAAAATTTTAATGCATATAGAAAAAATAAGAAAAACATGAGAGTCTAAAGAAGCTATATTCAAAACAGTGCATTTATTATATTTGCACATTTCACTTAGCAGAGTATGGGAGAGGTCTTATAAATTAAACATAAGGATATTATCCAATTCTATCTTCTCTTCATTTTTTCCCTTCCCTTTACCCCCAAATTAGATTTCTTAGTTATCTTCAATTTCACCTTGAAATACAAATATTTATTATTACATTATTATTATTTGTACCTTGATAATTCAAGTTTCTAATCCATAAAAAATTGAGTTCACATTAAGATTGCTCTCTGTACTAATGTTCTAGCTCAGGTAGAAAATCCCCCACTTAGTGCGAGTTTTATAACTGGGGAAATGAAGCCAGAGTGAAAACCACATTTCCCACCTTCTCTGCACCTTGAACGTCCACTGCATCATCCACTTGCCTCTGATGCTCAAAACTCACGTGTCCACCATTAGCACTTGCCCTCCTTGGCTCTGTACCTTGAACTAGTCTTACCGAGTTGCTCATCACCCAGTGTTTCTGATTTCACTCAGTCCAGGGCCCTGTGATGCCTACACTTGTACCTTCTTGCTCCTCTCTGAGTCACAGTGAAAAAGTGAAGGTAAAAGCGGTAGTCACACAGTCATGTCTGACTCTTTGTGACCCTGTGGACTGTAGCCCACCAGGCTCCTCTGTCCATGGCGATTCTCCAGGCAAGAATACTGGAGTGGGTTACCGTTTCTGTCACAGGACACAGGACAAAGCTTGGTGAGCAGCCAGCTGTCCTTTCTTCTGCTCCCAAACCTTCCTCCACCTACTCTCCTCCCGGCAGCAATGACTTTATTATTGTTGTTCAGTCACCAGGTCATGTCCCACTCTTTGTGACCCCATGGACTGCAGCGCCAGGCCTCCCTGTCCATTACCATCTCCTGGAGTTTGCCTAACTCCATGTCCATTGAATCAGTGATGCCATCCAACTATCTCATCCTCTGTCACCTCCTTTTCCTCCTGCCTTCCAATGAATTTGCTGTTTGCATTAGATGGCCAAGTATTGGAGCCTCATCGAACCTGGGTCTCCCACATTACTGGCAGATTCTTTACCATCTGAGCCACCAGGGAAGCTCAATGAGTCTCTACTCTTCTCCAAAGGCACAGAGTTGTCTCTGCAGATCCGTTTCCAGTCATATATCTATTTTTCTATTTCTTTCCTGCATCCTTGACTGAGAATGAATGATTATGGTGATACTAACAATAATTATGACAGTGATGTTTATCTACAGAGGTCATGCTGTGTCCCAGGCACTGGAAGAAGTTATTGACATTCAGAAAATTCTTTTAACCTCACATTAAGATTGATATAATTAGACTTAATTTCAAGTTAAGGTAATTGAGGCTTAAAAGAGTGTTCTTCCAAACTTGCCTATGCAGCTGAAGTCAGAACCGTTGTCTGTGTCTGCTCCAGGCTCACGCATTCAGCTCAGTGCTGTACTGTTTATACTTCATTTCCCAGCTGCAAACCCTTCCTTAAACTCTACGGAACGTATACACTCTGGACTTCCAACCTGTGCTTGAATTCTCCATCTCATTTTCTTGTCTGGAGAAACCCCAGTGTGTTCGTAGTCTCCTTTCTGTTCTGTGCAGGTGCCTCACCTAAGGCCTCATCATTTCATGTGTGTTTGGGGTCCTTTCCAACTACTGTCTTTGTGGCATAATTATTATAGACCTTTTTTGTGATGATACAGTCTTGAGTGTGGATGGAAATATAAAGAAATGCTAAATACTATTCTTGATCCCTGGTTGGGGAGACAAAACCTTCACACTAAATATAAACTAAATACATAAAAAGAGTATTTGCTCTAAGATGTTTGGGAATTTACATCTCATCTATATTAAAGATATTTTCTTGGTTCTCACTCCCCCATAAATTCTTGATGTTTCTTCATTATGGCTTTCCTTCTTTACTCTCCTGCCTCCAGTTCCTCCCCACTACTCTCCTGATTATTCATCTTGGCTGCTTTTTCTTCTTTGTTATATCTAATTCTCCCAAATCTTTATTCTGAGACATTTTCTCTTCTTTCTCATTAATTTTCTTTTGTTATGTCACTACTCTTAAGTGGTTCACATCTCTTATCCCCAATCTTCACCAATAAGGCCTCTCTTTTTAGGTGAGGAGAAACTTTTAAAAAATAATTGAGAAAATTCTTTAAGTTCCCATAGCTTCAGTTAAAATTCTTGGAGCTGAGATTCAATCTAGATGGTGATGTTTCCACATCACCACCATTTTTTTTTTTTTTTTTTGATTTTTTCTATACTAAATAATTTGGATTTCTGACACTTTGAGAGTATTTCAAGCCAGTTTTATTGGAGGCAATTTGGTTTGGTTTAGTTCGACGATTTCATAAGAAGAGATGAAGGATGAAAGTAGGTCCCTGAAGCCAGTAATGAGGAAATTACAAAACTTCTGGAGTGCTATTCTAAACAAATAAACCACTGTCTTAATTTTTACTGTATCTTGGGAGCTCTTGTTATGACTTCCAGCAGAGATTTCCAACCGTTATTAACAATTACTTTCCTAACTTTGTTTAAAAGTAATGGATAATGGATCTTGTCACTTCAACTTTTCTGTACAGCCCCAATAAGATTTTAAAAAAGTTTAATGATGCGGAGCAACTAAGCCTGTGTGTGCCCCAACTAAGCCTGCACTCTGGAGTCTGTGAGCTGCAACCACTGAAGCGCTAGAGCCCGAGGGCCCGTGCTCTGCAACTACAGAACCCACTGCGGTGAGAAGCCCACGCACTGCCGCTGGAGAGGAGCCCCCACTAGCCGCAACTAGAGAAGGCCCGGCCCAGTCAAAAATAAATAGATTAAAATTTTAAAAAGTTTAAATGAAGAAGAAAGTGAGGCAGATGGGCAGTCCTTTTTCCCCACGTCAGGATAAGATTATGGTCATCCTTGAATAATGCCTTCATTTTCTTCACCCTCTTCTCCTATTCACCTGGCAGTTAGCAACCTCGTGAATAGCCTAGGGGAGGGAAGAGCCAGAGGGAAAATGCCTTGTCGCCTTTTTCTATAAATTTAAGCCCATTTCCTCTTGTTCTTTCTCAGGGGTAAGCTTATATTTCCATTTTAAATGCGAGCTCCCAAAGGGCATTAGCCGTGCCATTTTGACTTAACTGTGTTTTATTTTCTCCAGTGTGATGCTGTGCTCACAGAACTGTTCTACGGTCATAGAAAGAGAATGATGAAAGCTGCATTCCAGTGACTATAAGCTAATATTTTATGGGCCATTGTAATGAAGGTTTTTGACCACCAATATAAATCATACCTAGAACATACACAACTCACGGTCTATATTGACAATACTGGGAATATATCATACAATCCTAGGTGAAGGATTTGAACTCTCCTAATTGGGGTTTCGTGATAATTAGGCAGAGCAGGATGATATTTACCTCCGTGCTCTGTGGGAAACGAGGACATTTATAGCCAAGAAATTGATAATATAAACAAAGTCACCGAGTCATGTTTTACTTCTTGGTGCAAACAGTTTTACAGAAGTGGATTAGACTGCTGTAAACTCATGCTAATAACTAGATATATATTTTAAAACACAGAAAATTTCAGTTTGAATTAAAATCATAGGGTCACAATACTTACAATATCTGAAAGTATTTACAATCTATTTATTAAGTACTTGTTATGAAAGCATTAATTTAAAATCATTTTGCTACGATTTAGTGAGAGCATATATATTAGTATTTCTTTCTTTTTTTTATACCATTTTGGTTTTTCCCTCTCTTTATTTCTTATAAAAGTCATCGCCAACTATATGTAACAGTATATTATATATTAAGATAAATAAGGTACATACCTTTATATCTCAGATAATAAGATACTTAAGATAATGCCTTAAATGTTAAATGGTTTCATTTTGCAAAGCTTTGGAACTAGATGGTAGAGCAACTGTGTGAATATCTTCATGAACAGATTTCTGTTTGATTCAGGGAAAATACCTTTACTTATTTCTTTCAATATTAGCTTTCAAATGGAAGGGCAGCTCATTTTGATTTCTTGGCATAGCTCAGTCGAAGACATCTTTTGCTTTGGCTTCAAGCTCTCTGTTTTCCAAACCCTGGGAGGTTAAAAAGTTACCTTCACTGATTAACAGAAAAATGAGTGAATGTAGGCCCAGAGAGCTCTGTGTCTGGAGAGGTGGGGTGGTGGAGGGGTACACATTTTAAATGAATTCTGACTTTATTAATTCATTTGCATAATTTGAAGAATACTTGTGGGCTGCATAAAAGTGCTGAATGCATTTTAAGATTGCTCACCTTCATGATCTCTGCAGTTTTCTGTCTATGATTGTGCAATAGGTTTCCCTGGGCCTCTCTCACTCCACCCCTTTTTAATTGATGGCTCTAATTCATTTGTGTGAAGGTAAGCCTCAGGTGATTAAAAAAAAAAGAAAAAAGAAAAATAGCAGGGAATGCCCAGATGCCCTTCTCTGAGAAGATTCTTAAGAGAAAACGATCTGCTGTTGAAGAAAAGTCCTGTTTTTCTCTTTGCGTGCCACCAGTAATGTCCCTATTGTGCATATTTGAAGGGAGGTTAGCCCAGCTGGCAAGCTTATTTCATTGACTAACGGGAATTGAACTTCCTGGAGCCCTATCAACCACAGAGCACTTTTATAAGGCTGGAGAGTGTTGGAAATGGGGTCGATAACTAACTCTTTATCTTTTGCTTCTTTCTGACCAAATCCTGCACTTTCTAGCTGTAATGTTATTGTATTTTTGCCTACCAGGAAATTCTAGCTGCTGCACAGAGGATTACCCTACACAATGGGAAAAACTCAAAGATAAAATAGGTCACATTTGAGCGGCAGAGGTAAATCAGGAACTGCAAAATAACTGGTGATTGATGTGTACTCATGAAGCTCAGATTTATGCTTGTTCTTTATGTCAGACCACAAAGGCAGTATTCTGTGTTTCCACACCTTCTCTCTCCTGCAAAATACCCCAAGTGGCCACATTTTTTGACTGTTGAACTCTCTATAATGGACTGAACATTTGTGTCTTTCCAGAGTTCATATACTGAAACCCTAATCTTGATGTGACAGTTTTTGGAGGTGGGATCTTGGGAATGTAGTTAGGTCACAAGGGTGGGGTCCTCATGAATGGGATTAGTGTCCCAATAAGAAGAGGTCAAGGAGTTAGCTGGCTCTCTCAACCACATGAGAAATTAGCAAGAGGACAGCCATCTGCAAACCAGGAAGCAGGTCTTCACCAGGCACTGTGCCTTCAGCTTGGACTTCCCAGCCTCTAAAACTGTGCTGAATAAATATCACTTAAGGGGACTTTCCTGATGGTCCAGTGGTTAAGACCTCCTCTTCCAGTGCAGAGAGTGTGGGTTCCATCCCTGCTTGGGGCATTAAGATTCCACATGCCTCATGGCCAGAAAAACCAAAACATAAAGCAGAAGCTATATTGGAACAAATTCAATAAGACTTCAAAATATGTCACTTAAGCCACTCAGTCTATGGTTTTCTATTATAGCATCCGTCTCCTTGTAATATACATATTACTCCTGCTATATGTCATGGACTCTGAATACTGACTAAAGTTCGTAGATGTTTAAAAAATATTTTACCACTTTCAGTCTATGTGGGGCTGTGGACAGAGTACTAGAAGTGTTGGAATTGAGAACATTTACCTGATTTAATGCTCTAACATCTACTGGTGAAGAGTCAAGGGGGATCTGTCAGTGTCCTAGTTTCATGATTCCTACAGTGAAGTTATTTTTGATAGTAATAATGTAATCAAAAAAACAAAAGCAGTGACCATTCATAAAAGCTGTTGACTGCTACGATAGGCATTTTACTGTATCATCTCATATCTCAGAATCACGTGTGGGATAATATTACTATTTACACACGATAGACTGAGACAGTAAGTTTGGGGGCAAGACTTCAGGACTGCTGTACAGCTTATCTACCTGCACTGATGTGTATAATTGATGACATAATTGCACATTAATTAGCACCATGCACAGACTTTGGCTTAAGGTGTTGGAGCAAAGGAGTACAAAATTGTCTGGAGAGAGGAAAGGTCATGGCCAGATTTTTGGATTCTTCCTTGGTGATTTGCTTCTCCCCTGCTTATGAACCTTATCTAGCACTACAAAGAAATAATTCAATTTTTCATTTTATGCCTGTCCATACACATTTCTTCTCCATAAGGAAAGGATGTGTGGATGACTCTTGCAGTCCAAGTTTTCATCTGGTTCTGTGGCGCAGCTCGGAGAATCAGCGGTGTTCCAAGATTTATTTCCAAGAGAACTGTGTTATCTTGGAACTTATTTGGGGGCAGACCAAAGGAAATGCAACAGAGAAGGAATCCATTTTCTAAATCTGAGAACATAGTTAAGGCAACTCCAGGTTTTCTGAGTCTCTGCAATTTTATTGGTGCTTCCTGAAGAAATCTAGGGACTGCTTGTCCTAGAATCCCTGAAGATAAATTTCAGAGTGCAGATTCCAGGGTCGTTTCTTAGACCTACTTTAGCAGAAACTCCAGGATCCCCGGGGCTGCCTTTTAATGAGATTCCTAGTGGGTTCCTCTCCTTACTTGAGACCCACAGCTTCCTTAAGGTTCTGAACGGCCAGTGGAGGGAGCTCTCCTGTTCATAGAGAGCAGCTGGTAGACAGACAACTTGAATGGAAATTCACTTGTTCCGTTTTCAGTCTGAACTGGACTTTGTGTGTGGATTCTAATGGTTCTGCAGTCAGATTCCCTTTCGAGAGGAGACCGAGAGATGGCATTTTATCTGTGTAAATGTTTCCCATCCTAATCCCTTCTAGCTGTGACATCTGCCTGGGAGAGTTGATGTCCCGTTTTTCCTTTCTGCTGTTGTTCAAATTCTACATCGATAACTTATTTCTTTGCTATTAGAAGGTAGGAATGGCTGAAAGAGCTGTTCAAAAAAAAAAAACACCTAGTCTGAGTTTTGAGGCAGATATTTTCTTGCTCACTTGAAAGCCCTGGACAATGATTGCTAAGAGGATAAGAACATGCCAAAGAGTTAACTTATGAAATCTCTTTGAAATGAAATCACTAAAAGAAAATCTTGGGAGGTTGAACTGATTATCAGTCAGACAAAAGCACCAAACTTTTCTCGTTGTTGCTAATGCTTTTGATATTTGTAGTTGGCTCCTTGTTGACTCTGCTAGGAACACAGCTGATAAGACTCAGGTCAGACTTTCTATTTGCTTTGGCACTGATAAATGAGCGATTCTGTTCTTTGTACTTGTCCTTTGTCTCATAAAGCCATTCTGCTTTCGTTTAGTACCTATTTGAATGCATTTAATCTATCACCCTAGAAAATCGCTCCTTAGGAGCAGACTTTTTTGTGCTGGCGTTTCCTTGGGGTTCTATTTAAGTTCTTTTGCTATTTTGTAATGGCACATACTCTTTATCTCTAATTCAATAATTATTCTTTTTTTATGGTAAACAGTGTCAGTGAACTCTTGCATGGTAAACAGTGTCAGTGTGTGTGTGTGTAAGAATGTTCAATACTAGAGAGAGATCTTTTATCTAATATTAAAATCTTTATTGTTTTCGTCCTGGTTTAAATATCACTATTGATTGATTTCTGTGGAATTTTAAAATAATTTGCATCACTTGCCAACTAATTCTGTCTCACTTTCTTTGTGTTTAATTTATAGTATAGTCATTTAAATTGGGGCAGGTTTCCTACATAGAGTATTCTCTTCTCCCAAATTTCTCCCAAGTTGTATCAAAAGCTAGGCATTGGAGGAAGTAGTGGTAAGGAGGAGATACAGTCTGAAGGGAGAGGGAACAGAGAAAGATGAAGTGAAAGTTCTCATCATGTTGGATACGATATCGGGGAGGAATAGTGCTGAAATGGATATTTCAAAAGCCCTTGTGCAGAAATACAGGTTTTATGTTCATAATCCATCTTTTCATGAATCCATCTATTCATGCTGCAGCAACCATTACCAGAATAGAAAAGTATAGCCCTAGTTTCAGATTATTAGGGGGGAAAGTGAAATGATAATAGTCTCATCCAACCTGCAGAAGTAAAATGGAAAATTGCACTACAAGGGTGAACGGCACAGATTCATAGGGTGGCAGGCATACAGGCACATACATATCAGTGGCCACTTCAAATCACAGTGAAGGGACTAACTTCTCTCTTTTTTTTAAAAAAAAAGTAGAAACTCCCTAAATAGATTAAAACAAAAGCGAGTATTAGTATTTGTGGCAGAGATGGTTAGATATTGGCCAAATCTGTTGTGTTTCTTCACGGGCCATACCCGTGTCTGGGTCTTCCCTGAAGCTAAGTGTGCTCCTGAGATGAGGTTCTGCCTGATGGAATATTGAGCAAGTGGGTCAGGCTCTTTCCCGGCGGTGACCATAAAACTTTCCCAGGTAAGATTTGCTCTCTTCCCACAAGTGCTGACCACAGACAGCAGATCCAGTCAAGGCAGTGAGGGCCCTACAGGGGGATGGAATTACAAGAAGGATGAAGATGGACAAAGCTGCTGTCCCTGAACAGCTGCGTGGCTAGCTGCCCACCCAAACGCTGCACGGAACTGGCGTGTTGGCAACAGATGAACTTTTTGTTATGTGAAGTCACTGGGATTTTGGTATTTTTGTCTCAGCTGTTAACCTATTTAACTCAGACTATTTGATGTCTTTCTGAAGTCATGTGGTTCAGGACCACACGGCTATGGCAGGCTATCCTACTGGCAATGACCTAGAGTCTGTCCTATAGAGTGAAGTAAGTTCAAAAGAGGAAAACCAACACCGCATATTAATGCACATATGTGGAACCTAGAAAAATGATACAGATGAGCCCATTTACAGGGAAGGAATAGGAACATATACACAGAGAACAGACATGTGAACACAGGGTGGGGGAGAGGAGGGTGGGACAAACGGGGAGATTAGGATTGACATATATACGCTACGCTACCATGTGTAAAATAGGTAGCTAGTGGGAAGCTGCTATATATCACAGGGAGCTCAGCTCTGTGCTCTGTGATGACCTAGAGGGGTGGGATGGGGGGATGGGAGGGAGGTCCAAGAAGGAGGGTATATATGTAAATATATAACTGATTCATTTCTTCCTACAGCAGAAACTAATATAACATTGTAAAACAATCATACTCCAAAAAAAGTTACTTACCTCCCAAAAAGGATTAAATATTTAAAAACTGAGTGTGAAGCAGGAAAAAATGAGTTAGGATATCCATGGCTTGTGGGGATGGTGGAAAAAAGACACTGTAATTAAACTGCTGCGGTGAGTAAATTGTACGATCTTTTTGGAAGGAATTCTCAACAGATAAAGTGATGTCTGTTTCCTGTGAACCAGAAAGATCGCTTTTAGGAATTTGTCCTAAAGAAATACCAAGAATTGTCTTTCTTTAAAGATAGGTCTATGTATGACTTTGTTTCATCATTTTAAATAAAATGATGGAAATTTTAACTAGAGTACAACAGGAGACTGGCTAAATAAATTGCTGTGTCCTTAAGATGTACTAATTGAGAGTTGTTAAAACCACATTGAATATAAATATTCCCAGTAGAAAAATTTCAAGTTAGATTGTTGTTTGAAAAATGTCAACATAGAAAATAATATGTGTATTGGAAACAGAGGTACAAAAACACTAACTGTTTGGTGTCTGTAAGTTTTTTTGTGATTTCTAAGTTTTCAAAGATGAGCAGGTGTTACTTATGTGTTCCTTATGTGATTTAAAATTCTAATGAAAATACAAAAGCCATATCACCAGTCCATTTAGATCATTCAGAAAACACATAGGAGCTTTAAGGAATTGAACATTCAACATTTTTTCTTCTTGTGCTAGGAATTCTATTTCAGCCCAAATCATAGTAAACCAGCTACACTGCAGGACTGGATTTTTACCCAGTAGTCTCATCATCCATGAGGACGATGCTTTAAAATCAATACCTCAAGGAAAAACTGCATACAGACAAGATTACCACTAAAGATGTCTCAGGAGGGCACCGCTTAAGAGAAGGTCGGACCAGGTTTTCCTCTGTGTTCACATGCTAAGTTGCTTTAGTTGTGTCCAGCTCTTTGCAACCCCATGGACTATAGCCCATCAGACCCCTCTGTCCACAGGATTCTCCAGGCCAGAATACTGGAATCGGTGGCCATTTTCTTCTCAGGGGATCTTCCTGACCCTGGGATCGAACCTGCCTCTCTTATGTCTTCTGCATTGGCAGGTGAGCTCTTTACCATAGTGCCATCTGTAAAGCATCAAATCCTTGTTCTCCACTTGAGGGACTGACTTGTGTTTAGGGACCTTAAGGTGGCAAGTCGATCATAATTGAAGAGGCAGAGGAAGGGTCCACAGGTTTGATATCCCGTCTCACCTTCACTCCAGACAGGCACTTACTGAGTGGAGGGGTGGCAAGATTTCCATTCACTCTTGCTTTCTGATCAAGCACGAGATCAGAGCACGTTTGCCTTAAGTCTGTTGTGCTGTTTTCCCAGTCTAAGCTCCATTAAGAAGAAACAGGCATCAGTCTGACAATATATTTGGCCCCTATCTATTTTGTTAAAAATGTGTTGAGCTGGCCTCTCTACCAGTTGAGAACATGCATTTTTAAAGGAACATGATGACTTTTTTCAGAACAAGAAGTCACTTTTGGAATTCAAGATTGCAAACAAGTGGCATCATTCTAAGACATTTGGTATTAGGGATGTTTATTGCACTCTAAAATCTTTCATCCTAACCCCAAAATTCATTTTTTTCTCTTATCTAATGCAGTGGTAAAGAATCGGCCTGCAGTGTGGGAGACCCAGGTTCGATCCCTGGGTTGGGAAGATCCCCTGGAAAAGGAACTGGCTACCCACTCCAGTATTCTTGTCTGAAGAGTCCTATGGCCAGAGGAGCCTTGCAAGCTAGAGTCCATGGGGTCACAAAGAGTCAGACATGACTGCGTGACTAACACACACAATGCCGTCTCTGACTGAAATGACTGACATTAGGAGGCATGCATATGAATTTTGCCCATCAGAATATTTCAGGATCATGTGTGCATGCGCCCACGTTCATGTATGTGGTCTGTTCCTTTTTTTTAAGTGGAGTGTATGTAGCCGAGTTTTTAACGAGGTGCCGGAATTGGAGACTTCATACAACTTTGTGTGATTTCACACCATGTTGCATGTATTCTGTGTGGAGAAAATTACAGTTTCCAGCTGCTGTTGCATAAGATGCACATGTCCCCAGTACACTTATAAATGCTATTTCCCTCCACATGGAAGAGATTAGGACCACAACTGCTGCAGTTCAGGTGACAGGCAGATGGTGGCGAGAATCTCACTGCACTGGAGTCCAGTAAGAGAACAGGAGGCCACCACCCACGGAGCGACAAGGATCACAGGTTCTTTGGGGACATCATTTAGTTAGGCTGTTTGAGTTCCTTTGATAAGATGAAATATTACACGCTACTCCCTGCAAACTCATTCATGACATGTGCCTACATGTGACAATAGCTTTACTCTGGAATATTTTAACGCTAAAATTGATTGAAGTCATCAGTCATGGTGAGTCTCCATGGTAATGAAACGTGATCAAAGATACAGAAGCATTGCCATTGGTCACTAAAGCCATGAAGATAGATCAGCTCAGGAGAAAGTGACAGTTGGAACGTGTGTAGGTGGAACCTCGAGAGACCCCATCAGAGGGGGTAGGAGTGAAAATGTTAGTAGCTCAGTCATATCTGACTCTTTGTGACCCCATGGACTATAGCTTGCCAGGCTCCTGTCCATGGAATTCTCCTGGCAAGAATACTGGAGTGGATTGCCATTCCCTTTTCCAGGGAATCTTCCTGACTCGGAGATCAAACCCGAGTCTCCTGCATTGCAGGTGGATTCTTTACCATGTGAGCAACCAGGGAAGTGATATTTCTAAATCCAAATTTAGTGCTTGAGTGAAACTTGTCATATTCGTTGCAGAAAGAGGACACTGTTTAAAAATCACACACATATGATAGAAGTGCAGCTATTTTCCACAAGGCATATTCATCTATATGCAACAGCAAAGGCATGAACATAATTACCACAAGTCATTTTGATGTTCTAAGTGGTGTTTTGCATTGCTTTGATAAAATAACCCTTGGCAACCTTTCTCAAACAGCAGCGCTTCTAATTGTTATTAGCTTCATTGTTTTTAGCTCTTGACAGGGTGATTTCTTCTACAATCTAAGATTTTCTTTTTCAAAAGCATTGGACCCCCTTAAAATATGTTTGGAGTAGAGAATATTTTTATGTGGTATAAACTTGAATTGATGGAGGTTTTTAATAACGAGAAGTCTGCTGTCATCTCAGGTTCCATATTTTTATCAAGATATTTTCTGTGTTTTTGCTGCCATTTCTCTGCATGTAACTCTGAAGATTGCAACTCT
Organism: Okapia johnstoni; assembly: GCA_024291935.2. Lineage (NCBI taxonomy): Eukaryota > Metazoa > Chordata > Mammalia > Artiodactyla > Giraffidae > Okapia > Okapia johnstoni. Next base: position 7,020,817 of record CM044321.1, on the reverse strand, counting down.
CTTCTAGGCAACTTGGTGGCCATCTGGTGATTCAAAGCTTTCGTGGCCCATTGTCCTAGGATGGACTTTCCAGCTGGCTCAGTGATAAAGAATCCATTTGCCAATGCAGGAGACGCAAGAGATGTTGGTTCAATCCTTGGGTCAGGAAGATCCCCTGAAGTAGGAAATGGCAACCCACTCCAGCATTTTTGCCTGGAAAATCCCACGAAGAGTGGAGCCTGGTGGGCTACAGTCTATGGGGTTGCAAAGAGCTAGGCAGAACTGAGTGGCTGAACACACTTTCTAGTATGGCAAATGGATAGCCTTAGAGAAGCCTGGACCCTCAGAGTCCCCATCTTCTGAGTAACGAGGCTTATCAGCAGTGATCAGTTTACTTTGTGGATGTTAACTTGCTCTCTGTTTTATACCCTGAAATTGCTTTTAACTATAAGTTTATAAGCAAAGATTGTAATGAGTTTTTCTGACTTTTACTTTAAAAACCTCTAGGGTAGCATTCGGCTCAAAACTCCTCTACCTTAATTAGTTTGCTGAAACATTAATCCATGTATGCAGTGCTAGAGGACTCAACGTGTATAATTGTTTATTGGCCTCCAAGACATCTGTAGAGCTGAGAGTTAATATAGACTCCAGCCACTAGATTAACTTAAGGAATATAACATGTAATGAGAAAGCTCCGGTAAAATTGTACTTTATGAGTCAGCAAGCAGCCCCGTGAGTTACCTGAACATGGGGTGCACGCTGTGTTCATTGTGCCAAAGCGTTTGCTAAGATCGGTGTTCTTAGTCTAACCGTCCTGAAAACCCACTCGCTGCATCTCCTTTCTGTTAACACTGCTCGATCCTGGTCCAGATTTTAAGTCTGAATGATCAGCCCCATTTGATTTTTCAACTTCTTTCCCTTCTGTGAAAAGTTTTGCATGAGAGAATGAAAGATGTATTCCTAGGACTTCTCTTTTTCGTATTTATTTACTTTGTGGCTGCACCACACGGCATGTGGGATCCTGGTCCCCCAGCCACGGGTTGAACCCATGTCCCTGGCAATCAAAGCACTGATTCTTAACCACTGGGCTGCCAGGGAAGTCCCGTCCTAGGACTTTTCCTCACTTTCACACGACAGATGAGAACAAGTGCCACGTAATCTAGCCATTCTATGGCCCATTTACAAGTGATCTTCACTCTCCAGTCTAGCGATGAGATTGCACACAGGCTGGCCCCGTCTTGCACCGACACTCTTTCCTTCCATCCCCAGCTTCCTCCTGATGTGCGTGAAGGACTTCTTACAGAGATAAGTAGATATCATACCCCACAAGGTCAATATCATACCCCACAATATTCATTGGAAGGACTGATACTGAAGCTGAAGTTCCAGTACTTTGGCCACCTGATGTGAAGAACTGACTCACTGGAAAAGACCCTGATGCTGGGAAAGATTGAAGGTGGGAGGAGAAGGGGGCGACAGAGGATGGGATGGTTGGATGGCATCACTGATTCGATGGACATGAGTTTGAGCATGCTCCGGGAGTTGGCGAAGGACAGGGAGGCCTGGCGTGCTGCAGTCCATGGGGTTGCAAAGAGTCAGACACGACTGAGTGACTGAACTGAACTGAACAAGTTCAACATCATTCCATTACTTCCTCCTGTATGCTGCACCCAGCAGACTCTTGACTTGCCCTTGGTCGTATAGGTATACACACTGGAGACATGAATCCAGCCTCTAGAATGGAGGATGCCCTGACGGCAGTCTGGCTACCATTCACTTGACCTCTCCTCACCTCCAGAAAGCTGTCCCTGATCTTCCACTTTCTAATAGGATTTCTACAGTTTTTGATCCACACTTCCTTTTAATACAACTTTACAAAGGTCCTAACACAGAGGGGAAGGGTAACACGACCTTCCTGTTGAGTAATGTTCATTTTGACTTTCCCTCCTCTGAAACTGTGACATTTCTGAATGTGGGACTGGGTGGTGACATCATCAGGGTTCCCAGGTGGCGCTAGTGGTAAAGAATCCACCTGCCAAAGCAGGAGACGCAAGAGGCATGGGTTCCATCCCTGGGTCAGAAAGATCCCCTGGAGAAGGAAATGGCAACCCACTCCAGTATTCTTGCCTGGAGAATCCCATGGACAGAGGAGCCTGGGGGGCTACAGTCCATGGGGTTGCAAAGAATCAGGCACGACCGAGTGACTGAACACACACATTGTGACATCATCGGTGATGGATGACAATTCCATTATTGAAAACTGAGTTAAGAATCATGAAACGCAGACTTGGGGAAACGGAGTCATCATTGCTGGGCTGGTGTTCTGGGCATGTTGGCTTTACTACAACTTGATTTTGTGACCTTCGGACTGCTATCACATGCTCCTGATGACCAAGGCTCATTCAGTTTCCTAGCATGCATTTCTGTAGTTTCTCTGCTGAAGAAAGTAAATACAAGGAACCATGATATTCATTGTTGTGGATGAAAGTCTCTTAAGGAAGAGGTTTTACTCTACATATGAAACTTTGGTTTGGACTGAAACCCAGTTTTAAAGTATCTCCTGCATGTCCCCTTGTATGCTTGACATCCAGATTTACTGTCCAATCTTGGATGTATTTCAATAAAATGAGACTATTAACAGTAGAGGAAAATGTATCTGTGAAGCAGCATAACAGTGATAGCAATTATTAGGAAAATAAGAAGTAATCCATACATGCCTTACACAATAATCATTGTGAGTCTTAATTTGGAGCGGCTTTCCTTATTTGCCCAATAAATTCTATTTTGTTATTTGCTCTGACATTACGCTTCCAAGGGAAGCTGTGCGTGGTCTCCACCTGTTTTAAATAGCATGCGTCTCGATTACAAACTTCCTTCGTGAAACGTTAGAGTCTCACGGTTCATGTTAAAGCTAATGTTGAACTGGAAAACACATCAGTTAAATTTATCTTTTAGATTTGATGCAAAACCCGTGCACACCGGTGCTTTGCCTGCCATTAATGGAGATGAGAATCTGATTCTTTTTTCAAAAGTTCATTTTCTTTTTCAGGACCATGAAATACCACACTGAACTTGACCCCGAACAGGCTCTCAGTTTCAAACTGGATGTGAAAAGCATTTAAAGAATCACGTGTGAGTCAATTTCATGGAAAGAGAAGGAACATTTAAAATTGCTAAGTTCTCTCTGAGTTGCTTAGATGTACATTCAAGTCAGTGGTCCAACACTGGATACACAAAGACTTGAGTAATCAATACAGCTGTAGAGTGAAGGTCGCTGCTGCCTGTTAGCACTACACTTGCCTGACACACTGACCTGCAGAGCCACATTCACAATTACATTTACTGCCAAATATATTGTTAAGCAGACAAATGGGTGGCTGGCTCTCCACAGATGTGTGCATATTCCTGAAGCAGTCACATGTCACAAAGAAAAAAGTTTAGCTAGGATTCTGCAATAAGAACACTAGACTGTAAAAATATAATTATGTTTGCGATTTAAAATACATTTTAGTTACACAATAAATGGGAGGTGGGGGCAATGGGTATTGGAAAGTAAGCTTTGGACCACAAGAAACAGGGAGATGTACTGAAGGAGACTGCCATTGATCTGTTTGAAGCATGGAACAGGGAAGGTGACTGGTATCAGCTGGTATCTGCAGGACAAAAAGCAGGAGTCTGTGACTCTGAACCAAGGAGGGAGGTTTGCTTTGGGAAAAAAACCATCAGCCAGTGCAAAGGTAATGTGTTATGGAATTTTTCTAAATACTAATTTATCTCAGGTTATTGTGCTAGAAAGCAGAAATATATGAATATGATCATCAAGGAATTTATTTCTTCAGGTGTCTATAAAAAATGTAGGCTATTGCCTTGTTTTAGTGATACAACTTTTAATTCCAAGTCAAAAATGTGTAGAAATTCTGATCACACATTTTTACACTTATATTGTTAATTGCATGAACATATATTGAATATTGGGCTTCCCTGGTGGCTCAGTGGTAAAGAACCCTCGTGCCAATGCAGGAAATGTGAATTTGATTTTGGGTCAGGAAAATCCCCTAGAAAAGGTGGCATCCCTCTCGAGTTTTCTTGCCTGGAGAATCCCATGGATAGAGGAATCTGGCGGGCTACAGTCCATGGGGTTGCAAAAGAGTCGGACCCAATTTAGCGACTAAGCAGCAACAATAACAAATATTGAATATTATTTGCCAGGTCTCATGAGGCTCAATAAAAATATGAGGTTGCAGAAAACAATCTTTTCCTTGGGATGCTTAGTTGGATGTGAAGAATTGACACTAGAAGAAATACTGCAAAAATTAATGAGATAGACATTGTGATAAAGATCACTTGTTCTCTTTTCCGGTCTGTCTTTATCTATGTCTTTCTTCACCCCAGCCTCATTTAAGATTCCAAGTTATTTTAGGGGGCATCAGAGCAGGATCATGGCACAGAGAAGACTTTGGAGTTCAACAGACCTGGGCTGACTCTCACCCTTGAATAATGTTAATTTCTTTTTTTTTTTTTAAAGATTTTCTTTTGGTGTGGACCATCTTTAAAGTCTTTATCGAATTTGTTATAATATTGTTTCTATTTTGTGTTTTGGTCTTTGGCCTGGAGGCATGTGGGATCTAGCTCCCTGACGAGGGTTTGAACACACACCCTTGCACTGGAAGGTGAAGTCTTAACCACTGTACTACCCGGGAAAGTTGCTGTTCAGTCGCTAAGTCGTGTCCAACTCTTTGTGGCCCCATGGACTGCAGCACACCAGGCTTCCCTGTGATTAGAATATTAAAAGCTATTGTATCAAGGAACTCCAGTGAAAATGCAGGCACATCTATGAAGCAGGCAGAGAAATGGTTTGTATATTAGCATCCCTTCCTTCTGTCACCTTTTCAATTCCTATCATGAGCTTGATTTAGGGAAAGCGAGGAAGACTATGGCAGGTGTCCTGATTCAAATAGCCACAACCCACAGGTACCGATGTGACAGTGACAAGTGCAAGGCAGTGGGGTTCACACTGGAGGGACAGGGAGGTTTTCTGGGAGGATGTAGCAGCTATACTTTATCTTACAGGACAGGGGTTTATAGAGGTGAAGATAAGGCCACCTTAGTCAGAGGAAACAATATGAAAAGATACAAAGCATCTGGAGATCAGTGAGTAGCTTTTGAGGTCTGAAGACAAAGTTGCAAGTTGGAGACTGGCAACTGAGAAGGTTGTGCAGATGGACGGGGTGACATCAGTCTTTGAATTTGATGGAGGAAGAGCATCTAGATTTGTTCTCCTTCATGAAACAGCTAAACAGTAGGAAACAACTTATGAAGGAGCTGTATCTAGATGATGCCCATGAGACAGCAAGTGATGGTGAATCCGAGGGGGAAGGACACAAGGGGAGTGTGCCCTATGATGGTTCTGCTTCTAGAAGTGTCTCCAGGCCATAGCCCATAAGGGGGCACAAGGGAACCCTTAGGCATCATCAAGCTGAGAAGATGGGTCTGGGTGTCCAGCAAAGCCAATGTGATCAACTCAGCACTTATAACAAAATACAAGAAAAAATATTTGAAAAAAAATCCAATGTCTGTTCCAAACCAAAGTTCTCAGGATGGCAGGAAGAGAATGATAGAGGTCATCTGTGGAAAATCTACAGCTACCATCGTGCTTCATGGTGAAAGACTGGCTTCTGTTCCTCAGTTCAAGAATTAGACAAGGGCAGCCATTCCCACCAGCTCTGTCAATAGCGTAGCAGTGGTTATAACTGGAGAAGGAAGATGAGGAGAAGGAATAAAGTGCATTGAGAGTGTAAAGAAAAATTCAGCTGTCATTATTCACAGAGGATGTTATTGTCTACACTGAATATTTTACAGGATCTTGTTCATGGATCACAGGCCACAACATGATGAAGAAATCTCTGCTCCTGAAATGGTCGATAGATTCTGTGCAAACTCAGTCAAAATTGTAGTAGACGTTTTGTAGAAACTAGCAAGTTCATTCTTCAATTCAGATAGAAATACAAAGGACAATAGCCAAAGTATATTTGAGCAAGAAAATTAGAGTTGGAAGTCTTATATTCTCTATGTCAAGGTGTAACTAAGATACTAATATGCTGGGTTGGATGTTAACAAACAAATCAGTGAAATAGAACAGAGTCCAGATAAACCCACACACACATACATGGTCAACAGGTTTTTGACACATGCCAAGGTAATTCAATTTGGAAATAATAGTCTTTTTAGTTAATAGTGGTGGAATGATAGCCATATGCAAAAGATAAACAGCAAGTTTGATCTTCAGCTGAAATGTATTTAAAACTTTAGCTGAAATGGATCATGTGTGTGTGTGTGCTCAGTTGCTAAGTTGTATCTGACATTGAGACCCTGTGGACTGTAGACTACCAGGCTCCTCTGTCTTGGGATTTCTCAGACAAGAATACTGAAGTGGGTTGCCATTTCCTTCTCCAGGGGATCTTCACAACACAGAATTGAAACTGCGTCTCTTATGTCTCCTGTATTGGCAGGCGGATTCTTTACCACTGAGACACGTGGGAAGGCCCGAAATGGATCGTACTTACATTTAAAAGCTAAAACTATAAAATCTGGGAGAAAAAGCTTAGTGACTTTCAGTTTGGGAAGCTTCTCAGAAGGCAAAACCCACAAAGTATAAGAAAGAAAATGCAATAATTGAAATTTTCACCATTAAAATCTTTTACTCTTCAAAATAGAGTTACAAAAAATGAAAAGATATAGATGAGAAAATTTTATAAAAAATATGTTAAATAAAAGATATGTACAATGTAATCTTACAATTGAGCTATAGAGGCAAACAACCTAATTGTAAAAATGGGCAAAAGTTTTGAGGCAACCCTTTGCTGAGGAAGATATACACGTGGCACATAGTCCATGAAATGCTGCCCAATGTCATTGGTCATTAAAGAAAAGCTAATGAAAACCACTGGGATACACTAGGGTGTAACGTATACTAGGATACACTCAGTACACTACATACCCTCTAGAATGGCTAAAAAAAACAGGTCAATTTTACCAAATGTTGTTGAGGATATGGAAAAATTGGAACTCTAATACGCTGCTGGGATAAGCGAAAAATGGTACAAACAATTTTTGAAACAGTTTGAATCTCTCTAAAGATGAAATATACATCTGCCATAAGTACTAGTCATTCTACTCCTAGATATCTACTCAAGAGAAATGAAAGCATAGCGTGTTAGTCATTTAGTTGTGTCTGACTGTTTGCACCCCCCATGGACTGTAGCCCAGCCAGGCTCCTCTGACCATGGAATTTTCCAGGCAAGAATACTGGACTGGGTTGCCATTCCCTTCTCCAGGGCATCTTCCCAACCCAAGGACTGAACCTGGGTCTCCAGCATTGCAGGCAGATTCTTTACAGTCTGAGCCACCAGGGAAGTCCAATGAAATAAAAGCATACCTTCATACAAAGGCTTTTACATGTTTTCATAGCACTTTTAAAATAATAGCCACAAAGTAAAACCAAAATGTGTATCAACAATTGAATGGATAAACAGATTGGAGCTTATCTATTTAGGGAGACCCTATTCAGCAACAAAAAGAAACAGCTCTTGATAGACCCAACCATATGAAGTGAAGTCAAGTCATGTCTAACTCTTTGTGACCCCATGGACTGTAACCTATCAGGCTCCTCTGACCATGGGATTTTCCAGGCAAGAATACTTGAGTGGATTGCCATTTCCTTCTCCAGATGAATATGAATGAAACTCCAAATTATTATGTTTTGTGGAAGAATCCAGAAAAACTATATATAGTTTATGATTTTTATTTATACAAAATTCTAGAAAATACAAACCAACCATAGTGTAAATTTATTGATAACTTCCTGGAAATGGAGGTTAGAACTTTTGGGGGTGATGAACATGTTAAGCATCTTGGTTGTGTGGCTAGTTTTAAAGGTGCATATACATGCATGCCTTCATGAACTCATCTCCTTTGTATTTGTGCTGCTTGTTGTATGTCAGTTGTATCTCATTAAGAATGGAAAAATAACAGGAAGAAATTCTACATTGGTGTTTAAGGTCACCGGAGCTGCTTGTTGGATTGCAGGCACAAAGTTGCTTGGTCAGATTTGCATCTAAGGTAGCTCTGTTTGGACACAAAGAGGAGAAGAATTGAAATATACTAGCCACTAGGGAATTTGAGTGTTGACTCATAACAAGAAATGATGAGGTGTGAACTGTGCAAAAACCAGTGAAATGGAAAGACAGTGACCCGCACAGTATCTAGAGCTGGGAGAAAATCCTGGCTGTTAGCTACCAACGTTGTGGCTAGCGAAATACGATTTACTTTTTGGTAATGTTTTATAAAAACTACGATAATGATATTCACGTATTGATATTTGTTAATGTTACTAATGGATAGTAGTGTTAGTCACTCAGTCACGTCTGACTGTTTGCAACCCCACGAACTGCAGCCCGTCAGGCTCCTCTGTCCATGGGATTCTCCAGGCAAGAATACTGGAGCGGATTGCCATTCCCTTCTCCAGAGGATGTTCCTGACCCAGGGATCGAACTCAGGTCTCCTGCATTGCAGGCAGATTCTTTACCATCTGAGCTGCAGGGAAGATCCTGCATGGATAGCAGTATCAGTTATTTCTGAGCACTAAATGCAATATGTACATGGTTGGCATTCAGTGTTAATGTGGAATGTGCTACATGTACTTTGAGTTTTCTTTGCCACCTAATGTAAGTCAAATCAGATCTGTTTTATATCATTATATATTCAGGAATAATTAAAAGGCTGTCAGTATTGTTGTTTAATGGGTATAGGGTTTCAAAGTTGCAAGATATAAAGAGTTCTGAAGATTGACTGAACAGTAACAATTAACGTACTTAACATTAATTGTACTAAACCGTACACTTAAAAAAGGGCTTCCCCGGTGGCTCTGTGATAAAGAATCTACCTGAAATGCAGGAGATGCAGGAGACCTGGGTTCAATCCTTAGTTCAGGAAGATCCCCTGGAGAAGGAAATGGCAATCTGCTCCAGGATTCTTGCCTGATCCCATGGTCAGAGGAGCCTGATGGGCTACAGTCCATGGGGGTCACAAAAAGGGCACAATTGAACAACAGAAAAATAACAGCAACCCCTCTCTCAAGAGGTAGAGTTCATATTTGCGTTTTACAAATAAGGAAAGTGAGATTAAAAATTTTTTCCAAGAGCATACATCTGAGAATCTGCAGAATACATGCTCAAATCATAATATTTTAATCTTAAACTGTATCTTCTATGTTTGTGTATGCTTGCACGTGTATAAATTTTGATGCATGTATGTATGCAAGGAAGAATACACAATATGTAAGTACACAGACATAGTGACCGAAGAATACAATTCTGTTATTTCACTTTTCTATAAAATTAACATAATAAAATTCCAGTAATAATAGCCAATTGGGCGCCAATTCTGTCATCAAATGTTAAAATATTGGCATGCGTTTTATTACAACCTTATTCAAGCCTTTGATAAAAATTGTTAAAATATTTTACTCAATCACTTATAGTTTCCATGTCCTAAGAACGTGTACATGCCACTTAGTGAACTCTTCCCTATTTAAAATGTAGTAATTCTCCATACATTCCATATCTATTTCTTTTTATTCTCATGTAAAGATTGCTGTAAATTGCATTCATTAAAACTGTATTATGTGGCATGGGATTTAAAATATGTTTATTATAAAAGCACTGGCTATAGCTTCTGTATATTATATTCCAGACTTCTTTATGTACAATGTTACTTATAAGCAAATTCAAACTAAATTATTATATGCATTTACCCTCAGTGACGCATTTAAATCAGGTATCTTTATAAACTCAAACAGTAGAATCTGCTAAGAATCTGATTTAATGCGCTTAATTCTACTTAAAATTTAATGATTAGCATAATAAAGACATCATTACAGAATGATAATCCAAATGGTAATTAACATTTCTATTTTGTTGCTTCAAGGTCAACACAGTGTGGAAGAAGCCTGTTGCTTCCTTTTCCGTGTGACGTTCCTTTTCGCTGTGCTAAACATTCACAGCACAGATTGATGTGGCTTTTGGCCTCACTCTCCAAGCTGCATCTGAGTCTTACCAGTTAGAGGCAGGGAAATTAATGAGTCCACCACTCTGCTTCATCCTCCGCTCCCCTCCTTAAAGGGCAATTATAGTGACGCCCTTCATGCTGCTATGGTTAAGCATTTCCATTAGAAAACCAGTCTTCCTTCTGAGATTAATACTTTCCCTGTGCAAACAGCCTACTCATTTAAATTAGGCAAAAATTATCTATTAAACCAATAACTCTGAAATTGTAATATTGAGGGCAAAATGGAGAGAAAGTAAAAGCAGGCTGCCGTGTAATGAGGTACAAGTTGTGCACTGAGCAATTCCAGAGAGTGCCATTCACATAGAGCTGTGCATCGACCCTTCTGAGTTCTAGATTATCAGCAACTTAAGTAGTGGAGGGAAAAAATGACAGTTGTATTAAGCTAAAAGTTCATCTCTAGTAAGTCCTTGAGAAATACTGCATTAAAATTATAGTCAGTTGGCAAATTCTTAAAGGAATTGTATCTAAGATGCTACTTCCTAAGTGTGAGAGATACAGTTGAAATAGAAGCTTCTGAAGGTGATATTATAGGACCCAGTGACTAAAGGGAAGTTCACACTGCATCCTATGGGGATTAGAGTTTACAAGAGAACTTGCTTCCCATGTGGTTTGGCTCCTATACTTGTAACCAGGAAGCTGAAATCCCTTACTTAGCTGGGGCTAGGCAGCTGGCAAGGTGCATCCATTGCTCCTAGCTGTTGGAATGAGCTCAATATGTTTATTTAGAGATTAATTCTTTTATCATGACAGATGGTCTACCAAATATGATGTAGCTTGTTTTTTTCAGAGCATACTTTCTGGGCTTCTAGTTTTTATTTAGGCCTTGATATCAGGTACTCTGCAATTTACAGTGTAGTAGTAGTATATAGGATACATTGCAAGCATTTTTTGTTTGTTTGGTTTGGTTTGGTTTGCTTGTTTTTGTAGTTGGAGGCAATTTCCCTGAACTATGGTAAAAAGTTCATAAGAAAAGGATGGTAACACTTCACATAGCCCCTTACTTCTGTACTGCATTGCTTCAAATTCTTAGCCATCCTCTCTGGTTTGTTTGGGCTTCCTTGGTGACTCAGACAGTAAAGAATCTGCCTGCAATGCAGAAGGCCTGGGTTCGATTCCTGGGTCGGGAAGATCCCCTGGAGGAGGACATGGCAACCCATTCCAGTATTCTTGCCTGGAGAATCCCATGGACAGAGGAGCAGGTGGGCTACAGTCTGTGGGGTCACAAAGAGTCGGACACGACTGAGCGAGTAACACACACTTTGGGTTTATTTATTGGGTTCTCCACTGAAAATGTACATATATTTCTATTTGTTTCACAACTGGAAGTAGTCCAGCCAAGAACAAAACCTTGAACCCCAAAGGAAGGATGAGGCCTGGGGCATGGCAAGGGCTGCTGTGGTCCTAGGAACACTGAGAGGTGGGTTTTCCTGGGCAAGATACCTGGACATTCTGGCCCAACATTCCTCCCAAGAGTGAACACCTGAGTTCTCTTAGAATGTGATTGCCTTCTGCAATGACTGGGGCCAAAGCAGCCATAGGAATGACCAGGGAGAGAGGATGAAAATCATGACGTTTTTATGCTTCAGACCGTGAGGTGCCCGAAGTGAGGCGGTGCACCTGCCTTCTCTCTCCTGCTCCCCTGGGGATTTTCCTAGCAGCTGGTGGCTGCTCAAAATATGGGTCTTGAAGGCATGAATAAATAAATGGTTGTCTCTTCACATGCACTGTCCCGTTGGATCTGGCAACAGACTCCTTTGAATTTTCATTTCAATGAATATTGAGCACCAGGAAGACTGACAGGCGCAAGTTAATGTCTCTAACATCTAAGAGCTGGCACTGGGCCAGAGCATGTAAAGGTCCGAAGGATCGGGAATGTGAACGCGTCTAGCTTGGTGGGGCCCTGAGGGTGGTCAGAGAAGGATGGGTTAACACCTGCGCGCTCCACATTCTGTAGCCACCCAAATGGAGGGAGCTTGTTCCAAGAAAACTCTTCACATTAGTGTATATATCCGGTCAACCTGGTGATTTTATCAAAATGCAGATTCTGATTCAGCAAGTATGTGGTGGGATGCAAAATTTTTCACTTTGAACCTATGCTGGGTGAAGGCGATGCTAATCGTCCATGGACTATATTTTGAGTATTTAGACCATGGATGGGAGAAGGTCACATTTAGGTTAATCTACTATATCCAGTACTCTTGCCTGGGAAATCCCATGGACAGAGGAGCCTGGTAGGCTGCAGTCCATGGGGTTGCGAAGAGTCAGACACGACTGAGCGACTTCACTTTCACTTTCACTATATCCAGAGCACTGCCTCCAAAGTGGTGGTCATGTGCCCTAGCGACACACAAGATGAGAATGAAAAGAAACCATTATAGCTTCTTGGATTTTCATATCAGCTTCTGAAAATGTCTATTTTTGTTTAGCATATAAGACATATTAAAAGTTATATATGTATGAGACATACGCATATAGACATATGCGTATGTCTATACGTATATAGACATATTTGTTTGAGAAGATGCTTGATTTTTTTCTAATAGAGGGGCGTGTTAAAAGGGCAAAAACATAGGATTAGACAGGACTAATAGTGCACAGGAAAAGGCAGGGCATGGACTGTTATCTCATTTTTCAGAGACATTGAGGCTCTGAAACGTCTCGTGATTTTTCCCAGGTTCACAAAGCCGAGGCCCAAATGAAGACCTTTTGACTCCAAGTCTAGTGCTCTCTCCTCGCACTCAGCTGGAGAACAGAGCCATAAAATCAGTCAGAGCACCAGGGGGAAGGCTCGCCTACAAATGCACGTTTCTTCTGACCCCTAATAAAACATGGGCAGAGACGGAAAGTTGCAGAAGCCGGATTGACTTACATAAGCATCTCGTCTTGAGAAAACCCTTCTTGCTGGTGTCGTTAATCACCTCGCCCCTTCTCTTCCCCTAGGAATCTGGTGACAGGGCAGCTACAAGCTGTCCCGTATCTCCATTGCGGCTAGCTCAAGATCAATTAGTGCTTTTCACAGAGCCGTCCTGTAGAAATACAATAGAGGACGTGGACAAAGTCAGCTATCGTGAGGCCCGAGGACCCAGCTGCGTGGCCTGTGAGCCTGTAGGGACACTGGCATGGCTGTCCCATCTGATGATGTCAATCTGAACTTTGAATGTGGCCATTTCTGGCTTTATCTTAGAAGAATGCAGCCATAAACAGGGGAGGAGTGGAGAGAGAAGTGGAACTTTTCCCATGGAAGCATTTGCTTTGTTAGGGATCTTGAATCAATTCCCTTTTGACATTGTGGAAAGTCTTTGGCAAATCACCTCCTCCAAGGGCTAGGGAGGAGGCCCCGGAGCCAGGCCCTGAGGAGGGAATGGGCTTTCCTGCTCAATGTACGAAAAGTCAAAATTACATGCACAATTAGAAAACAATTAAAGAGTGTCTTTAGAATTTGCTAGAATGTGTGTGTGTGTTCTGTCCTTTGCTCCAGCCTCTAGCACTCCCTCCTCTGTTATTTTTGTGAGCGCCTTAAGACCTGCAGGCATAGGAGGTTTGGACTCCTGAGGACTCGGCCCTTCCAAGTGCTGACATGGCTTTCAGACTCACAGGCTCCCAGCCAAACTGCACGTTGACTTGGTCTTCAACATCTCACCACCATGATTACCAACCAAATCTATGAAATATGTGGCTGTGGATTGGTTGACTCGTTCATTCCTTTGCTCACTCAGTTATTCAGTATTGACTTCAGCAAGCAAGCCTTACGTAGCACCTACCAAGTGCTGGTCACTGTAGGAGTCATGGGAGAATATGTACCATCCTCACCTACCAAGAGTCCCCTCACCCAGAGGAGGGCAGACCAACAGATGATCACAGTCCGATGGGATGCATGCTGGCAGGGAACAGACCCAGTGATGGAGAAAGGGAGTCTGGTTCCAGACCCTGCGTTTGTCAGCAGTCCTTTGAAGGCCTTGTCGATCTCTGGAGACATCAGCAAATTCTATAACAGGGAGAAAAGTGACACTTACTGAATAATGCCCAAGCATATCTATCTATCTATCGTACTTTTGAATACATATACACACACATACAGGCTTCCTCTGTGGATCAGCAGTAAAGAATCTGCCTCCAATGCATGAGATGTGACAGGAGCCACAGGTTCGATCCCTGGGTTGGGAAGATCACCTGGAGAAGGCAATGGCCACCCACTTCAGGGTTGTTGCCTGGGAAATCCCTATGGACAGAGGAGCCTGGTGGGCTGCAGTCCATGGGACTGCAAAGAGTCAGACACAATTTAGTGACTAAACAATGACAACAATGCCCATATCCACATTGATGTGCATACACGAATATCAGTTCAGTTCAGTTCAGTCGCTCAGTCGTGTCCGACTCTTTGAGACCCCATGAATTGCAGCGCGCCAGGCCTCTCTGTCCATCACCAACTCCCGGAGTCTACACAAACCCATGTCCATCGAGTCGGTGATGCAATCCAACCATCTCATCCTCCGTCGTCCCCTTCTCCTCCCGCCCCCAATCCTACCCAGCATTAGGGTCTTTTCCAGTGAGTCAACCCTTTGCATGAGGTGGCCAAAGTATTGGAGTTTCAGCTTCAACATCAGACCTTCCAATGAACACCCAGGATTGATCTCTTTTAGGATGGACTGATTGGATCTCCTTGCAGTCCAAGGGACTCTCAAGAGTCTTCTCCAACACCACAGTTCAAAAGCATCAATTCTGCAGCACTCAGCTTTCTTCACCGTCCAACTCTCACATCCATACATGACCACTGGAAAAACCATAGCCTTGACTAGATGGACTTTTGTTGGCAAAGTAATGTCTCTGCTTTTAAATATGCTATCTAAGTTGGCCATAACCTTCCTTCCAAGGAGTAAGCGTCTTTTAATTTCATGGCTGCAATCACCATCAGCAGTGATTCTGGAGCCCCCAAAAATAAAGTCTGATACTGTTTCCACTGTTTCCCCATCTATTTCCCATGAATACACAAATATACATACATACAAATATATATACATATACGGGCTTCCCTTGTGGCTCAGCTGGTAAAGAATCCACCTGCAATGCGGGAGACCTGGGTTCAATTCCTGAGTTGGGAAGATCCCCTGGAGAAGGGAAAGGCCACCCACTCCAGTATTCTGGCCTGAAGAATTCCATGGACTGTATAGTCCATGGGGTCGCAAAGAGTAGGACACGACTGAGCGACCTTCACTTATATACATATATATACTAATATACACATAGATATACACACATTTGCATATATAGTATATATATGCACATATAGTATATATACACATATAATAAATATATGCAAATTTAAATGCATTTTCTCATTTTCCCTCACTACAATCCTAAGATATTAATATTGCAAGTGTATAGCAAAATAGATTAAAATTTAGAAATTCTAAAAGCTGGCCAAAGTTACTCTGAATCCACACAGTCTTGACTCCAAAGTGAACACCGTTTCTGTAAACATGGCCTTAGAAAGGAGACAGAGTGGCTCGTTCTCAGCCATATACCGTGTGTGTGTGTGTGTGTGCATGCGCATGTGTGCGTGCGCGTGTGTGTGTGTGCCTGATCAGGCTGTTAAGTCATGTCTGACTCTTTGCAACCTCATGGACTATAGACCGCCAGGCTCCTCTGTCCATAGGATTTCCCAGGCAATAATACTGGAGTGGCTTGCCATTGCCTTCTCCAGGGAATCTTCCAGACCCAGGGATCAAACTCATATCTCCTGCCAGCTTCTCTTGCATGGGCAGGCAGATTCTTTGCCACCTGAGCCACCCGACACGCCCTGCTTTAATTGAGTGTGTAGAAACGAAGTACTGTTGCCGCTCTCTCAAACTCTCTTTGGTTGAGGGAGCTACTTGCCTTTTGCTTCCTGCGCTCAGATTCTTTCGTGTATCCTAGGTCACTACAGTAACACAGTGAAGCCTTAATTCCTTTCCAAGAGCCAATCTCTCAGTGAAGAACTCCTCTGTGCCACAGAGTGACTGCCTAGGTAACAAATGTTTCCATGCTAATAATTCCCTTTCAGAGCATCTGGGTCTTAGACCATCAACTTTCAACAATTCTGAAATCGCATTTTAGAATTTCAAGGCGGCGGATCTTGTACTCTGCCATGAATTTCTCAGTAGCTGTGAATCTGACACCTTGAAAAAATACTTTCATGGATAAGAATAGAAAGCAAGAGGACTTTCAGCCTAACTCTGCATGAGTTTCCTGGGTTTTACATATTAAATGTATGTGCTCTCAGGTCTGAGATTTGAGAAACCGCTCACTTCAGGGAGAAGGAAAGGGGGTGGGGTAGTGCATCAAAAATCTTTCTGTTTTCCCAACTTCCGGAGAACACAGGTTCTTCTGTATCCTGTAGACCACCAGCTCCTCTCAGGGCAACTCAGTATGGTTCAACCCAGCTTCTGATTCTCACTGCTTTGGTCAAAGTGCAAATGTGGGTGAGGAGTTACCGAGCTACCAGTCACCCCACTTACTTAGTGTCTCAGTCAACTCAGGGCTACCATAGCTGAATATCACAGACTCGGTGTTTTATGCAACAGGGATTTTTTTTCCCCTCATGTTCTGCAGGCTGAGAAGTCCAAGGTCAAGGTGCTGACTCAGTTTCCCTGGTGAGGGCTCCCTTGTTGGCTTGCAGATGGATGGCTTCTCACTGTGTCCTTATAAGGAGAAAGTGATCTCTTTTCTTATTAAGCCAGCTCACCCATCATGAGGGCCCTACCCTCATAATTTCATCTAATGCCACCTCCCAAAGGCATCATTCTCTAATGCCATCATATTAGGGGGTATGGCTTCAACATAACAAACTTGGAAGGAACAGTTTAGTCCACCATCCTCAGCCAATCCTAAAGGAATTCAGTCCTGAATATTCATTGGAAGGACTGATGTGGAAGCTGAAGTTGCAATACTTTGGCCACCTGATGCGAAGAGCCAACTTATTGGAAAAGACCCTGATGCTGGGAAAGATTGAGGGCAGGAGGAGAAGGGGGCAACAGAGAATGAGATGTTGGATGGCATCACCGACTCAATGGACATGAATTTGAGCAAACTCTGGGAGATGGTGAAGGACAGAGGAGCCTGGTGTGCTATAGTCTGTTGGATTCCAAAGAGTTGGGCACAACTTAGCAACTGAACAACAACACCCTCAGAAATATAGTGTCCTGGGCATATGTAAAGTGTGATGCTCAAGCTGGAGAATGAGAAACACCCACACCAGTAATTCATACTGTCTTGGAGCAAAGTCATGGAGTGTGGACTAGCATCACTCCTGGTGGATAATTACAAGCAAGATGCTAGAAACTGACATAGGAACATCTTCCCCCATTACAAGAGAAGGGATGATAACAGTCCCCTGGACCTCAGAGCTGCAGCAGGGAGGCTCATAGGATGAAGAAGGTGACCAGTTCCCCCCGGGCCTCCGGGCATTCAGTGGTCTCCCTGGGTCTCACAGGGACTCTCTTGCATTTAAAGCAAAGTCCTCCAATTCGTTTCCCAGTGCCTGCTCCATGTTCCCTCAAATTCTTACAGTCCCTCATCTCCCCCACCCCCTCCCCAGAGGCACTTCCTTCCTTCACCTCCTTCTTCTCTGTATGTCCTTTCATAACAGGTCTTTGTGATCCACAACTTCAACAAAGTCAGTAAGTGTTAGTTTTTCCTGAATAATAGGGAAGCGTTTTTCTGCAAGTGCTACCAGGAATTTGGAGAATGGAAAGTGGGAGGAAGCATTTATATTTGTGTTTCTTTAATTCTTATTTTGCTTTTTTGCATGATACAAATAATAAAAGTGCCACATTGCCCTATTAAAATATCATTCACATCATTTTTTAGAGATAACCTAGCATTAAAATGTGTAATATTCCTGGAGACAGAATGGTAAATTAGAAAAACACAAAAACAATAAAACAAAACGCATTTCTTAGAACGGTCATTCTAACACAGACATCACTAATGTGAGGACATCTCTGACCCCATAGATGAGATTGAACATCCTTTCCTGTCTGTGGCCACTATTGTGTTTTAACACCTTATCACATTATCTTTTAGTCACATGCATAGTTGCGAGATATTGTGAGTTCAGATCCAGACCATGCCAACAAAGCAAATATGGCAATAGAGAGAGTAACATAAATGCTTTTGTTTCCTAGTGCATGTAAAAGGTATGTTAACACCACACTGTAGTCTAGTAAGTGTGCAACAGTATTATGTCTAAAAAAGCAATGTATGTACTTTAAATAGAAAATTCTTTGCGGCTGAAAAAATGTGAACCACCATCAGCGTCTTCAGCAAGTTTCAGTAGTAACATCAATTGCTGAACACAGATCCCCAAAACAACTGCAATAGTAATGGAAAAGCTTGAAATGTGAGAATTACCAAAATATGACACAGAGATAGGAAGCGAGCAAACGCTGTTGTGTAAATGGCATCAATAGACTTGCTCTGCGCAGGGTTGTCACAAACCTCCAATTTGTAGAAAACAACAACAACAAAAAACACAGCACTGTTTCTGGGAAGGACCATCAAGCAAAGAACAATAAAATGAGGTATGTCTACAAATATTTTCTTATGTTTTCCACTCTAATCTTCAAATTCCTTGAGGGTAGGGGCTCTCCTTTATTCCCCACGGTATACTCCGTGTTGAGTGAGACGCCAGACAAGACAGTGCTTAATAAAAGTGTATGCATTGAAAAAAGTAATTTGAAGACCATGCAAACACTTAAATTCATTCAGAGATTATTGAGTATTTAATACACATGGAGTTGGTATATGCAAAGTTATGTCCTTTCCAAAACTGACCAGATTAGGAAATTCTTGACATCTAATCAACTCTTCAGTTTTGCCATTGAACGGGACAAACTATCCTGGGGCCCAAGGAATAAAATGAAGTCCCAGATTCAAGTATGATTGTCACTAACTGGCTAAGTGGGCTTTAGTAATCTGGGCAAGGTACGGGCCTCCTGTTCTTTGCTGAAAATGAGTGAAGTACACAGCATAATGTCTTAATTCACTTAAATTACCAAAATTATACTCTTTCATGCGCAACAATACTGTGAGATGACATAAGAAGTGTGAATATTTTAATATAAAATTACAACAACCAAGTTTACGCAAATAGCAAATGAAAAGAAAGAACTGCAGAATTTGCCATAACTCTGGAAGACGATCCCCTTTCTCTCTTTCTCTTAATTTTTTTTAAAGAAATTGCTGTAGAGAGCACATATCAACTGTGACAAGGCAGAATATTATTGAAAGCAATATCTAAATTGAACAGATGCTCAGACCCAACTCCATTTGGGAGATCGAGGGAAGTCTTTGCTGTTATTTTGGGGAGAAGAAATTGGGAAATAGCTGTGATCTGACAAAGGAGGAATACAAGTGTGTCTTAGACATTAACGTACTTCTTGCTGTTTAGTCACTATGTCATGTCTTACTCTTTTGCGACCCCTTGGACTGTATCTCACCAGTCTCCTCCGTCCATGGGATTTTTCAGGCAAGAATACTGGAGTGGGTTGCCATCTCCTTCTCCAGTAGATCTCCCCTGCTGCTGCTGCTGTTGCTAAGTCGCTTCAGTCATGTCCGACTCAGTGCGGCCCCATAGACGGCAGCCCACCAGGCTCCCAAGTCCCTGGAATTCTCCAGGCAAGAACACTGGAGTGGGTTGCCATTTCCTTCTCCAATGCATGAAGGTGAAAAGTGAAAGGGAAGTCACTCAGTCATGTCCACCTCTTAGTGACCCCATGGACTGCAGCCTACCAGGCTCCTCTGTCCATGGAATTTTCCAGGCGAGAGTACTGGAGTGGGTTGTCATTGCCTTCTCCAGATCTCCCCTACCCAGGGATCAAACTCATGACTCTTGCTTTGGCAGGCGGATTCTTTACCAGTGAGCCACCAGGGAAGCCACATTAACTACCAAATGGTAATATTCATTCCATAGGGCTCAGGGTTGCTAGTTCTAAATGTTGGGCTTGGTTTTGAAAAGAGAATCTGCCAAGACAGTAATATGTATGCTCACAGTTTGCATCTCAATGATACATTTGCAGACACATTCCCGTCCTAGTAATGAGGCTTTCGCCACCACGTGGCCCCGGTGACAGTTGGATCCACAAACAGCAGTTCATCAATTGATTGCAGGTGTTTCCCCTTGGAAAATGCAAACTGCAGACACAGACCACAAAGTGAGGGAAAATCGATTCTCAACAGCCACACGATCCGGTGGCTGAAATACAGCTTTGGGAAACAAATTCTCTTGCTGTAGCATTTATAAATAAATATATTTCGCTTATATAACGTAGGGCCAGAAACATCCATAGTAATAGGGTTCATAAACTGAAAATTAATTCCAACATATCTAGAAAGGGGCAAAACCCTTTTTCTTAATGAATAGAAAATAATATCTCAAAATATCATATGTCCTTATCCAATCATTTACGTTTTTATCATGTTTGTTTAAGTTTTGTAGAAAATATTTCTTAACATACATAAAAGAACAATTTGGTAAGAAATACATCCAACTTCAATTTAGGAAGCTTCCAGTATGTTTATAATCTTAAGTTCCCAAGGTTAGGATTTTTATATATTTTTCAAATTCTCAAATAGATACCTGATGCAGTCATGGGCCCGTGACTTTTTCAAGTGAGGTTTTCTTCTTTATAAACATCTTTGGACTTTCAGTGAAGACCTGTGCTTTTCTCCTTATTGACCTGTCTGCCTTTATCTTGTCTTGCTTCAGTTGCTGTAGATCATTCTACCGATGCCATTTTCCATCAGCATTTGTTACAATGTGGCTCAGCTGTCTTGGAGTCTAAATAAGAATGCCATTGTAGGTAGGGGGTCCAAAATTTGAAAAATAACTACAAGTGGTGGATTATTTATTCAGTGCTAAATTTACAAATGTATTAATGTTCAAATACCTCTAGATAACCTAGAACCCTAGGAACGAGTTTATAGTAGTGCTTCTTAGTTTCAATATGTTCCATATAAGGACTATGCTGCTACTGCTGCTAAGTCGCTTCAGTCGTGTCCGACTCTGTGCGACCCCATAGACGGCAGCCCACCAGGCTCCACTGTCCCTGGGGCTCTCCAGGCAAGAACACTGGAGTGGGTTGCCATTTCCTTCTCCAATGCATGAAAGTGAAAAAGTGAAAGTGAAGTCGCTCGGTCGTGTCTGACTCTTCGAGACCCCATGGACTGCAACCTACCAGGCTCCTCCGTTCATGGGATTTTCCAGGCAAGAGTACTGGAGTGGGTTGCCATTGCCTTCTCCAATAAGGACTATAATTCACCGAAATTATTAAGTCATCTTCATGTTAGCAAATATTATAACCATGACTTCTAGATCTAGGTCTAAATCTAGAGCAGGATTTCTTAAACTCCGCACTATTGAGATTTGGGGTTTTGTTATGGGGTTGTCTTGTGCATTGTAGGGGTTTCCAAAGTGGCTCGATGGTAAACAATCCACCTGCCAATTCAGGAGGGGTAGGTTTGATCCCTGGGTTGGGAAGATCCCCTGGAGAAGGAAATGGCAACCCACTCCAGCACTCTTGCTTGAAAAATTTGAGGGACAGAGGAACCTGGCAGGCTACAGTCCATGGTGTTACAAAGAGTCGGACTGGACTGAGCAACTGAGCATGTGTGTGCATTGTAGGATCTTTATCATTCTAGGATTTTATCCCTTTCCTCTGCAAACCAGATACTAGGAGCAATCCTGCTCTCTGCCAGCCCCAGGATTCTTGTCTCTAAATGTTCCCCTGGGGTTCAAGATCATCCCAGTTAAGAACCACTGATCTAGAGCCTTTATTGAGGAAATGATCTTACTTTCCTCTCTCTGTACATGTATTCCAACAGTGGGAGCAGAAAATCAAGGAGCAAGAATTTTGATGCTCCTTCTCAAAGTTTGAGTTCAGTTCAGTTGCTCAGTTATGTCCGACTCTTTGCGACCCCATGGACTACAGCACACCAGGCCCCCCTGTCCATCACCAACTCCTTGAGCTTGCTCAAACTCATGTCCATTGAGTTGGTGATGCCATCCAACCATCTCATCCTCTGTCATCCCCTTCTCCTCCTGCCTTCAAGCTTTCCCAGCATCAGGGTCTTTTCCAGTGAGTCAGTTCTTCCCATCCGGTGGCCAGAGTTTGAGGACTATGAGTTTGGGAGAGAGTGCTCTGAGCTGGTCTTAGTGGTTTTTCTTTTGCTTTTTCTTTCTCACCATTCTTTAATTTTGGACAAATTTCTTACGTGCTGAAGACTCTAGTTTCCTCATTTATGAAAGGAGTAGTGAGGGGATAAACAATGCAACTACCTACCTACTTTACCCATTTATTTCAAGAATGAATGGAAGTGCATGCAAATAATATCAAAATTTTAAGCTAAAATATCTGTCGAAATATTAAGTACATTGCTTTTCCATCCCCTCTGTAGCTCAGTTTAAAACTCTCTCCAGAAGCCCTTCCTGATTAAGCTGACCTTAATTCCAAGTTGTGTAACTCCTCCTTTGGCAGTTTCTTCAGAGCCAGTTTATGAGTCATTCAAGGAAATAAGTCTCATTACTTTGTAATCACACCTCGTTTGAAACCCCAAATAGAATTACATAGCCTGATCCCTCACTTCATCCAATAGATTTGGCTCCAAAAGACTTTTGCTGTTTCTGAAACAAAATCAGTTTTCAAAAGTGGAAGAAGATTTGTCAACTTTGTGTACACAAAAGATTGTGTTGCAGACTCTGAAAACAACAGCACAGGAGAGGCTTCCTAAGATTCACAGACTTAGAAACGTGTGGAGTTGAATATTGTGAAGCTAAAAGTAGCTCTGAATGTGGGAGTGTGTGCTCAGTAGCTCAGTCCTGTCTGACTCTGTGACACCATGGGCTGCAGCCTGCCAGGCTCCCCTGTCCATGGGATTTTTCAGGAAAGAATCCTGGAGTGATTTGCCGTTCCCTGCTCCAGGGACTCTTCCTGACCCAAGGATAGAACCTGTGTCTCCTGCATTGGCAGGTAGATTCTTTACCACTGAGCCACTTGGGAAGCCCCTTGTTTGCCCCACCCCTCTATATAAAACTATACCTCACACCCCAGCAGCCCTAATGCCCAGCTCCCTTCTCCGCCCATTTTTGTAGCACTAACAATCTCCTAATACATTATATAATCTAAGTGGTATTGTACTTTTTTATTTTTCCTTGTCTGATTCCTCCAGGACAATATGAACTCCAGCAAGAATGAGAGTCTTTAATTTTTTTCTCTTTTATCTCCTGATGTATTCCAAGAGCCTAGACTCATTCCTAGCCCATAATAAGAGCTCAGTAAATACTTTTTAAAATAACAACAGTTAAATTTCAATAAAGTGTTACCTCTTAGGTATCAGTAATCTTATGTCTTTCTGTGAATTCAAACTTGCCTGAGGTCAGGGATTGTACTTTGCTCATAATCCTTATGGAATAATTAGAGCATATTTATACATACAGAGGGGGCTCAAGAAATGCTTCCCAGATGATGAGTGTTTACAAATATAATCTTTTCAAAGCTCATTTCAGTGTGGAGTTAGTCTATAAATACACCTTTTGAGAACGTTGAATACCAATGAAATAGACATACACATGGCACAATGATCTTGGATAAGGTGATGTCTCTGTTTCTTTTACTGACTAGCAATTATAACAATGGAAATGTCACCATGACCATATGTACGATTGGTAGACAGAAACAATGCTGCAGAAAGCTTGACACTGTAAACATGTTCCAGAGAATTATTTGACAACTTTCTCTGGGTAGGCAGCAGTAACCAAATTACTTTCATAAGCAAGTGGCGAAAATGAGGAGACTGATGAAACAAAACGTGATATTTCTTAGAAAATAGTAGAAAAAGGGTCATGGTTCTGTCAAATTTGCAAAATCCTAGCAATGAAAGAGGCAACTGGGCATGGAGACTGTACA
Source organism: Okapia johnstoni (assembly GCA_024291935.2). Taxonomy (NCBI): domain Eukaryota; kingdom Metazoa; phylum Chordata; class Mammalia; order Artiodactyla; family Giraffidae; genus Okapia; species Okapia johnstoni. Next base: position 6,996,773 of record CM044321.1, on the reverse strand, counting down.
CAAGCCTTGCTAACGAACTGATGGCATCTCTCGTGAGGTGGGCTGAGGGAGACATTGTTAGATGTGAAAACTGCACGGGGCAGACACACAATTTCTTAACCCCAGTGAAGATGAGTAGAAACAGATGCTGTTGTAATTCAGCTTTGAAGGCTTTATTTCTTTCATTGAAAAAAAAATTTTTTAAACTATTACTCAGGCAGCACATGAATAATCTTTCCTTACCTTCAATTCCGATCCTTCTCCATATCCAGAGACAGCCAGTTTTGTTATTTAAATTAACTTCCAGTTGATTTTCTATATAGTTACATGTAAAGTATACATAAATACATACAAACACACAATACATTGGTCTTAAATGTAGGTATGTACAACATAATATAGGTATAAACTTGTAATTTATTATTTTCTCTAATTCTGTGTTTTGGAGATCTGTATTTGTTGCTATTTATGGAATATCAATAACCTCAGATATGCAGATGACACCACCCTTATGGCAGAAAGTGAAGAAGAGCTAAAGAGCCTCTTGATGAAAATGAAAGAGGAGAGTGAAAAAGTTGGCTTAAAGCTCAACGTTCAGAAAACTAAGATCATGGCATCTGGTCCCATCACTTCATGGGAAATAGATGGGGAAACAGTGGAAACAGTGTCAGACTTTATTTTGGGGGGCTCCAAAATCACTGCTGATGGTGATTGCAGCCATGAAATTAAAAGATGCTTACTGCTTGGAATGAAGGTTATGACCAACCTAGATAGCATATTTAAAAGCAGAGACATTACTTTGCCAACAAAGGTCCATCTAGTCAAGGCTATGGTTTTTCCAGTGGTCATATATGGATGTGAGAGTTGGATGGTGAAGAAAGCTGAGCACCAAAGAATTGATGCTTTTGAACTGTGGTGTTGGAGAAGACTCTTGAGAGTCCCTTGGACTGCAAGGAGATCCAACCAGTCCATCCTAAAGGAGATCAGTCCTGGGTATTCATTGGAAGGACTGATGTTGAAGCTGAAACTCCAATACTTTGGCCACGTCATGTGAAGAGTTGACTCACTGGAAAAGACCCTGATGCTGGGAAGGATTAGGGGCAGGAGGAGAAGGGGACGACAGAGGATGAGATGGCTGGATGGCATCACCGACTCGATGGACATGGGTTTGAGTGGACTCCAGGAGTTGGTGATGGACAGGGAGGCCTGGCGTGCTGCGATTCATGGGGTCGCAAAGAGTCGGACACAACTGAGCGACTGAACTGAACTGAATAAATCCATCTCATTCTTTACAATGGTTATATAATACTCCTAAGAAGTCTAGAATGGCAGTTTATGTGATTATTCCTATCTTGGTATATGGGGCTTCCCAGGTGGCACAGTAATAAAGAATCAACCTGTTAATGCAGGAGACATGAGATACAGGTTCGATGCCTGGTTTGTGAAGAACCCCTGGAGATGGAAATGGCAACCCATTCCAGTATTCTTGCCTGGAGAATCCCAGGGACAGAGGAGCCTGTCGTGTTATAGTCCACGGGGTTGCAAAGAGCTGGATGTGACTGAGCACGCACACACTACTCTCTTGATACATACCTGAGATACTCTCAGCTGTTAATGCCAATATAAAACTTAAACGCTTCATGCATGTGCACCAGTGTTTCTGCAGAACAGACTCTTCAGAAGCAGGATGGCTGACTTCTGTCTCTACAAAACTTTTACCAGTTTGTGTTCCCATTGATAGTGTTTGGGAATTTTTCCCCCATTCTCTCACCGATACTAAATATAAGCTGCTCTTTTAAAATTTCCCAGGCTGATAATGTAGAAAGAGACAACTTCTGGTTACTTTTGGCTTCTTTATTTTTCAAATCTTTGATGAATTTATGGGGTTTCTTTTCTGTATGCCTATTAGTAGGTGCACTGTTTTGTTCTTTACCATTTAACTGTTTGTTTGTTTTTTTTCCATTTGTCCTTCTGTTTTCTCTAAGACACAGCTCCTTCAGCCTTAAGGAAAAGTGTGGGAGAAAGAAGAGACTCAGAGCATTCCTAGCGAATCCTACTTCCCTTCACATCAAGGCAGGTTGAGGAAACAGAAGAAAGACCTTGTCAGTAGAGACACTGGATCACTGGCTCTGGTGGCGTGTGTGCCTGTGCGCTAAGTCGCCTCAGCCATGTCCAACTCTTTGTGACCCCATGGACTGTGGCCTGCCAGGCTCCTCTGTCCATGGGATTCTCCAGGCAAGAATCCTGGAGTGGGCTGCCATTCTCTTCTCCAGGGGATCTTCCCGACCCAAGGATCAAATCCTGGTCTCCTGCATTGCAGGCTGATTCTTTACTACTAGTGCCACCTGGGATGTTATTAATAGAATTGCTTAGGCTTTTTGGTTTTTTTAGCTATGTTTTGGCATACTGATATCTGACCACACCTCACATATGCTAATTAATTTAATTGTTCTGGGTTTAAAGCCATAATTTTTTCCCCCTATTTCTCACGTGCAGCTGGTGTTGAGGATTCTATTTTGGGAAGTCCATTTATCCTTCCCGTTTCTGCTTAAGGACTCAAACGGTCAGTTTTTCAGGTCATGGCACTGGGGGGTGGGTTGGTGGTGATATACCGCCTTCTCTTCTAGGTAGGTGACTTTCTGTTGTTTTCACAGTGTGATTCAGGTCCCCTCACCTGGCTGGTTTACCTAATCTATGTCACAGATCGGCTGCATTTACTTTTTTAAGCAGAAAAGGAAATGTAGCAATTTTTCTGGAGCTTGCTATCTGTCCCTCCCAAGTCATCCGTGTGCATATCCATTAGCATATACATCCCAAAGGCATCATCAAGAGATGTGTTTCAGGGTCAAGGGTTCTTGGTTCCCCCCCCGGGACTGTGGATACTTATGGAGGCAGAATTTGTGACAGAAGTAAGAAATTCCCTCGGCTTTGGCCATGACATTCTGAGTTTATTGCCCCTCTCTCTCGAAAATAATTGCTCAGAGCACCTGTTGGTCTCCTGTTGGTCTTTATGAGTGTTCTGATGATCTATTTCTGGGTAACAAATCATCTCAAAACTCCTCTTTAAAGCAGCATCATTAATTTAGTTTGCTCCTGAATCTGCCTCTTGGCGAGGGCATGATGGGGATAGCTCACTCGTGTTCCACACCCGTTATGGGCTCCTTCACGTAGTTGGTGGGTTAAGGCTGCTCTCAGGTCCCCTCCAGGTGGGGTTTCCCCTGAAGCTGATTCTCACACATAGTGGTTTTTGTGTTCAAGCCAATATCTTGAGAGCTGGCCACAGAAGTCAGCACAGCATCCCTTCTGCAGTCTCCTGTGGCTCAAGCTGTCCCCAAACCCAGGTGCAAGAGGAGGGAACAAACACCCGCTTCCAGGTGGGAAAACTTCAAAGAAATCTGGGAACCATATTTTAAAATACCATATCAAACAGAATCCTTGTTTATAAAATTTCCCAATGCATTCACATGAAACAAATATGAGTGTGTTTTAGAAAACTTTTCATCTCATACATGAATTTTCAGCATGCACAAATAAAGCCAGATTTAGGACAAGGTGCCTGCATGCATGATCAGTCATTCAGTTGTGTCCGACTCTTTGCAACCCTATAGACTGTAGAAGCCTGCCAGGGTGCTCTGTCCATGAGCTTCTCCAGGTAAGAATACTGGAGTGGTTTGCCATTTTCTACTCCAAGGGATCTTTTCAACTCAGGGATTGAGCCGGAGTCTCCTGTATTGGCAGCTGGATTCTTTACCACTGAGCCACCTGGGAAACAGACACATTATAGATACTGTTATTGAAATTTATTTACACCTCAAAAAACAATCTTTACTCCTATTGAGTGCTAAAGCACATTTGAAGAAATAAAAATAAAATTCACTGGATGGGTTTTTAAAAAGCCATACCCCCACTGGATGGACTTGTTTATGATATATACTATTAGTCTGTTAAAGATTTCAGAGCTGATGAAGTGATATATTCCTGATCAGCTAGGGACATTCTCTTAAACTGATGAACAGGATATTTTATCAGTAACTTGTACCTTGAATCACTTTTATTTATTTAATGTACTTTCGGGAGATTCACTGAGAGATTCTGTTGGCAAAATTTTCAAACAAATGTGAGCATTAAAGGACATCAGTCTGAAAGCAGTTCATTCTACAAACCACGTCTAATGACATGCTTTTAGCCAAATTACAAAGCTTCTGTTGGTTCTAAATTTTTCAACTTTTTTTATTAGTTAAGCCTGGGTAATAAATATCATTAAGTGCATATATATTTGTGCACGAATATTAAAACTCACTCTATTCTTTCCCAAGAACTTTGTTTCAGGAGCCGCTATGTGCTTCTGGAATTGTTTTACTGTAACAAAGCAAATGTCACTTTTTTTTGGAAAAGCATGGCTCATTTCAAAAAGTATGCTGAGCACCTGTGAAATACAATGCTCAGAGGACAGAAACAGAGATTACAAATGGCATTTTCAACTATTTTCCAACTGCATTAGCACATTTCGCCTGGATTGTGCATTCAGGTAACTTTTTGTTTAATGGAGTATGTTACAGAATGGGTAGATCTTTTGTACACTGTATGTTGTCATACGTTTGTTCATAGTATAATAAAACCTATTAACATTAAGAAGTCAGCTCCTCACCACCCCCCCGCCACACACACACATAACAAATTCATCACTTTGTTACTTTCACACCATGACTCTCTGTAGAAATAGCTCTTCCTCTGATTTTTGTATTAAAAATTTTTATTCTTTTTCAAGAAATTCTTGACTGTAATACTCATCCTTCTTAATCTTTCTTGTGTGGCCTCAGTCACTCAGTTGTGTCCAACTCTTTCGCAGCCCAGTGGACTGTAACCCGCCAGGCTCCTCTGTCCATGGGACTCTCCAGGTAAGAATACTGGAGTGGGTTGCCATGCCCTCCTCCAGGGGATCTTCCAGACCCAGGGATGGAACCTGAATCTCTTACATCTCCTGCATTGGCAGCTGGATTCTTTACCACTAGCCCCACCTGGGAATCTCAAACACCCTCATGGACACATCCAGAAACAATATTGAATCTGGGCACTCAACAGCCAGTCAAGGTGACATGAAATTAACTACCACAACCTCTTATTTTCCTTTTCTACTGTTTCCAAAGTCCCAGGAAACCTCATTAATAGTTTCTTAAGCACCAGTTTCTTTTTATCTGGTCATGGAGCTGCCTCAAAATCCTATTAGTAGAAAGTAAATTCAAAAGTGAGATTACAATTTACAATTTGCTTCATTTAGTTCATACCTGAGGCATAGGAAATCACACAGGATGAAAAGTTTATTTTTGGGGATTTGCCTGATTCTTAAGTTCCTGGTCTCAACTACTAGTTTGCACCACCTCTTAAAACCTGACGCTAAGAAGATCACTGTGCTAATTCTAAATACCTGAAATTGTAAGGGCTGTTTTGCACCATGGCCATAGGAGAGGTCCCCTCTATTTAGTGTGTTTGATTCGTGATAGATAAATTTTGCCTGTAAACCACATAGCAAAATAAATCTTTATTTTGAACTATTTTTGGAAAAATGCTTTGCTTGATGAATCACACAAACTAACGTTTATTCAATGTTCAGTAAGTGCTAGTTGCTTCCCTGGCCTTTTTCATGTTTCAGCTCCTTTGATCTGTGTATCAACCTTAGGAGAGAATTATTATTATTCATACTTTATGGAAGGAAATGAGGGATAAAAATGTTAAAGATCTAGCCTGAGAGCTTACAGGCGGAACTGCTAGGATTAACCTAGGTTTAGTTTGGGTTCATTTTCTTGATTGATTAAAAATCCACCTCTAGAAATATAATATTTTTGTTGGACCATCATGCGAAACAGTATAAAAATTCCTTTCCCTTTCTTTTCCTAAAGTCTGTGATGCCGAGTGCCTTGAAACGTTACTAATTGGCTTATTTACTACTTAGAAATGTTAGTCACTCAGTCGTGTCTGACTCTTTGTGACCCCATGGACTGTAGCCTGCCAGGCTCCTCCGTACATGGAATTCTCCAGGCAAGAATACTGGAGTTAGTAGCCATGCCCTTCTCCAGGGTGTCTTCCCGAAGCAGGGATGGAACCTGGGTCTCCTGCATTGCAGGCAGGTTCTTTACCATCTGAGCCACAAGGGATCAAAAGAAATCTGTTTCTCGAGGTTCTGGATTCTGGGAGGCCTCAGCATGTGTAGTCTTCCCAGACCAGGGACTGAACCCATGTCCCCTGAATTGGCAGACAGAGTTTTAACCACTGGACTACCAGGGAAGTCCAAATTTCAGCTCTTCCTTCAAGCTGGAACAAACGCCTCCACCAGGGAGCATTTTGCAATGTCTGGAAACAATTTTGACTCTCATAACTGGGAAAGAAGGGAGTTCTCCTGGCCTCTCATGGGCGGAGGGTAGGGATGCTGCTAAACATCCTACACTGCACAGGATAGCCTCCACCACAAAGAATTATCTGGCCCCAAATGTCAGTAGTGGTGGAATAGAGAAATCTTAAGAGTCCCTTGGACAGCAAGATCAAACTAGTCAATCCTAAAGGCAATCAACCCTGAATATTCATTGGAAGGACTGATGCTGAAGCTGAAGCTCCAATACTTTGGCCACCTGATGGGAAGAACTGACTCACTGGAAAAGACTGTGATACTGGGAAAGATTGAAGGCAGGAGGAGCAGGGGGTGACAGAGGTTGAGATGGTTGGATGGCATCATCAACTCAATAGACTTGAGTTTGAGCAAATTCTGGGAGACAGTGTAGGACCGGGAAGCCTGGCATGCTGCTGTCCATGGGGTCCCAAAGAGTCAGACATGGCAGAGTGACTGAACAATGGCAGAGGAATCTGACTCTATAAAATTGCATTTTTTCAGTCTCTTAATACAACATTTTCAGTCTAATAAACAAGACAGATCAGATTCCCCAAACAATAGACTAATAAATTAGTTTTGGTTGCTAGGAGATTTTTTTTTTGGCTGGGAAAATAAAATAAATCTGATCTTGGTCCCACTAGAATTTCACAGCCAGTGGCTATTTGAACAAAAAAGAAAAAAGCTTTTCATCAATTGAATTATAGAAAAATAACTATGATACCATGAGTTATAACTAACAATGATCTAATTTACCTATATACATACATGTTTGTGTATTTTTAAAAACATATTTGACTAACTGAGAATGTAAGCACAACTTAGGATGCATAGAAGTTCTTTTTTTTTCTCACAGATATGGAAACCAGTGGTTTCTAAGATCCAAATAGGATGATATCTAAATTTCTCATATCTAATCATTAATTCATTTTCCATCTCAAGAACTTAGAAATGAGAAGCAAGGACTCCAAGGACTACTACAATTTAGTCCTTTCCTGTAATAATACATTTTTTCCCTGTAACAGTTGCATTTCTGTTTATGGTTGGAAAGTGACTGAATGCACCTAACATCTGCTGCTGCTGCTGCTAAGTCGCTTCAGTCATGTCCAACTCTGTGCAACTCCATAGACAGCAGCCCACCAGGCTCCCCTGTCCCTGGGATTCTCCAGGAAAGAACACTGGAGTGGGTTGCCATTTCCTTCTCCAATAATGGTAAATAAAATTTCTGGATAGAATTCTTGTTGCCACCTCAACATCATTCAGTTAGACAGTAGGGTTTTCCTTACCAAATATTCACTACAAAAAGTGAAGGCACTAAAGCTATCCAATCATGGTAAATGATATCCCCAGGGGTCCCCGAAGCAATAGCAGACCCAGGTTTGAATAGCCGGTCTGTGACATTGACTCCTAGGTCATCTTCCTCCACCATCTCTTCTTTCATTCTCAGCATTATCAGTGCTCCACGACAGAAGCAAGCACTAACTTTCAAGGGTCCTGGTGTTGTGCTATGTACTCAGGATGCAGTGATAAACAATAATTAAGAAGACAGAATGCCTGCTCTTCAGGAGCTATGCAGATGGAGGAAGATGGGATTTAAAAGTAAGCTCTGATCACAATAAATGCTTTCCAAGAGGAAATGAGGCTGGAGAAGTTCACCAGGGACAAATCATGAAAGTCTTGGTTACCATCTCACGTCATTTGAATTTTATCCTTGGATGATGCAGTGTCAGCGTAGGGTTTTAACCAAAGAAGCAAAATAAAGAGATTTGCACTTTGGAAATGTAACTGACTGCATCCTGGGATTAATGTGCACGAGGGGTGCAGAGGAGCAGGTTTGGCAGCTGGTGCAATAATGCAGGTGGGAGATGACTGGGTCTGCTTTGAGAGGTGGCAAGGAGGAGAAAACAGACTCGAGAGATGTCATGGCGGAAGAATTCAGAAGACTTGGTGGCTGATTAAGTGTTGCAGATGAAAAAAAAAGAAGGAAGAAATAGTGCGCAGGGACATGAGCTGAACAAATGGATAGATAATAATAGTTTTTTTTTTAAAGAAAAAAAAAAGCATATTTTGAGAAAAGACCTTTGTTTTCCTATTCCCAGAGATGTGAATATGTATCTATGTTTTACCAGATGGACTGTCCAGTAGAAACTTGAATATCAGAGTCTGATCTCTAGGAGGAGATGGGTTGGAGAGATAGACTTGAGGTCCAAACATAAGTAGTGACGTGTTGAGGCCAATTGACTTAACTTGCACTGCACGGTATGTAATAGCAGAGATGAGAGAAGTTTAGAAGTTTGGGAATCTTTCTAAATCTTTTTGTTTTAGTGTTTCTCCAAGAAGAGATGGGCTTTCTGAAAGTATTTAAGTAGAATGAAATGAGAATGTAGGCATGCATTCAGTCTGAAGTTAATTTAACTGACAATTGTATGTGCCATTGTGCTAATGATGAAAATCAGACAAAACAAAAACAAGTTATCTGAGTTTAAAGAAAGGCACAGTTGTTGCCTATTGAATAGTGCGGCATATAAAAAGGATTCTCTAATTGTCAAGCACTTCTTTCATCCTCTGCCTGCTGTCATTCTAACTTATCCCCCATCTATCAGAAATTTCCAGGAGGCATCCTCACTGACTTAAATAGTGCTAATTGCAGAAACTCACTGTATTTCCTTCTTCTTTTTAAGACATTACATCCTCCCCCTTCCTCAAATTAAAGATAAAATCTTGGTTCAAGTCAACATTTCTGAGAGAAGTTTAAATGCTCACAGAGCCATAAAATGCAGGTTAAAAAAAAGAAAGAAAGAAAAAACAACTGTAAGATGCTTTGTCTCTATAAAGAATTAAAAGTGCACATAGTATGTGGTTGTTCAGTGTGGGGAAACATACGTAGGCACTTGAATAATTTTTTTCCTAAATATTTATTGACTGAAGTATGTGCCAGTCAATTTAAGAGTAAAGGTTGGGAAATTAGGGCCATTTAATGATTCGTGAGAGTAAGTAGCCAGCTGCTAGCATCCGATGATGGTGACGATTTTTGGATGTTTAACCAGGCACTTGGGTACACAAATTCCCTGCATGGAGCCTCTAGGATTCTATTTCTGCTCTCTCTTGAGCCTAGAGTGACAATCGTGATAAATTGTATCATACTGTGAGGTGGTTTGTGATGAAAACAAATTTCCACTAGGGACTGTAACTCAACCTCCGAACCCATGCTCTGATAAAACACTTAGAAATGTACAATTGTCTCCTCTTTGTTCTCTCTTCTTTCCCTTTTGTCTTTGTTAGAAACAAAACCAAACTAACAAATAAGGAACAAAAATGTGTGTTGGTAACAATAATGTTTTCTAGAGAGACAGTGGGATTTTGATGATATTATCTATATCTATATCTAATTTTATTCATCCATCATTATTTCATCGACTTTTTTTGAAATACTCAGTTTTTAAAGTGGAAGAAGTGGGCTTCCCAGGTGGCGCTAGTGGTAAAGAACCTGAAAATGCAGGAGACGTAAGAGACGTGGGTTCGATCCCTGGATCGGGAAGATCCCCTGGAGGAGGGCATGGCAACCCACTCCAGTATTCTTACCTGGAGAATCCCATAAGCAGAGGAGCCTGATGGGCTATGGCCTATAGGGTCATAAAGAGTCAAACATGACTGAAACGACTTCACACACATGAAAACTGGAAGAAAGTAGAAAATGAATAAACAGGGATTTGGAAATTATAAGTCACATAAATTGTAGAGTTAGTAAAGCTACAGGTTAAAAAAAATAGATGGCAGCTTTCTCTTTGAAATGGGCAATTACACATTTACACTGAATTCTCTGTAGACGTAGCCCAGTGGTTAGTATGTTGGTAATTACCTGTATCAGAGAGGCTAATTTATTTCATTAATTGAAGATGCAACTGTTTTGGGGTTAAATGGATCACTCGACGGTGGACTAAGCCTGTTATTTGGTCAAAGTGAACAAAATTGGTCTTCGTAAAGGAGAAATGTAATGACTTGCCAATTTTTCTTATTGAATTTCTTGTTTTCAATCATTACGGCTGTGTGGTATTCTTGTCTTTTTTCTCCTCTGAGTCTGCTCAAGACCTTGGCAAATTACTTTTCTGAAATAATCTTCCCACCCTGGAGAAAAGTTCAGAGAATTTTGGAAACATTGGAAAATCTCAAGATGTAGTTCAGGCTACTCTGTAGATGAAAAGAGGTCCCCAGGCCGTTTCTCATACTGACAGTTTCCCAGGTAGGAAGCCCTGAAGAGTCTTCATTAAGACAACATGGTTCCTTTGTGTGCCTTGAGAAGAAGCAGGATTATATTAGCTACTGCTACCCGGTTCCTACTGATTCACTCATTGATTCACTCGTTCTTCCGACAGGTGTTTACTCCCAGTTTCTTGTACTGCATGAGCACTGTGGGATTTGCAGAGAAATATCAATGCGATACCTGGACCACACTCTCCAGGAGTCTACAAACTTATTTTTTCTATTTTGTATAAAAATACAAAATCCCAACCTCTTCTATCCAAAGAGACTGAGGGACTCCTAATTAAGTTCACGCTAAGTTGCTTCAGTCATATCTGACTCTTTGTGATCCTATGGACTGTAGCCCACCAGGCTCCTCTGTTCATGGGATTTCCCAGACAAGGATCCTGAAATGGAATGAATTACCATCTTCCTCTCCAAAACACTGATTAAGCATTACTTAAGTACCTGGACTGTATTCTTTCTATATCAGATTATGTTTTAAAAGTATCTGAATAATTAAACACTGATTGTTGTTGTTTTGTTGCTAAGTCATGTCTGGCTCTTTTGCAACCCCATGGACTGTAGCCCACCAGCGTCCTCTGTCCATGGGATTTCCCAGGCAAGAATACTGGAGTGAGTTGCCACTTCCTTCTCCAAAATACTGATTAAAAATTATAAACAGTGGAAAAAGTAATTGATGAGGTGAGAAAATTATGTAAAATAAATATTTATGAAGAAAAGGCCATTACGGGCTAGACTGTGTCCTTTGTAAAATTCATATGTGAGTGCAAGCTAAGTCGCTTCAGTCGTGTCAAACTCTTTGTGACGCTATGGACTGTAGCCCACCTGGCTCCTTAAGATTCTCCAGGCAAGAATATTGGAGTGGGTTGCCATGCATTCCTCCAAGGGATTGTCCCGACCTAGGGATCAAACCCACTTTTCTTGAGTTTCCTGCACTGGCAGGTGGGTTTTGTTTTTTTTTTTTTTATCACTAGCACCACCTGGGAAGGCGTAAAATTCATATATTGAAGTCCTAATACCCAGTACATATATAGGATGTGGCCGTGTATGGAGACCGGACCTTTTACAAAATTAATTGAATTAAAATGAGGTCATTAGGGTGAGCCCCAGTCTAATATGACTTCCTGGAAGAAGAAAGGACACTGACACACAAGGAGATGTTGGTGAGACACAGAAGACAGCCATGTGCAAGCCAAGGAGAGAAGCCTCAGGAGACGCCAAACTTGCCAACCACTCGAACTTCCAGCCTCCAGAACTGTAAGAAAATAAATTTGGTGATTTAAGCCACATAGTCTGTGATACTATGTCATAGCAGCCCTAAGAAACTACTACCTAAGACTTGAAAAGTGAGTTCAGAGTAATTATTGATCAAATATTGTGTATACTTCATTTTAGTAAATGTTGTGCAGTGGACAGTAATTCATCCAGGACTTTGCTACATGAAATTAATAGCTGGCAAGTATAATTACAGGTTGTTGTTGTTCAGTTGCTAAGTCATGTCCACCTCTTTGTGACGCCATGGACTGCAGTACGCCAGGCTTCCCTGTCCTTCATTATCTCCTGGAGTTTGCTCAAACTCATATCCATTGAGTCAGTGATGTCATTCAACCTTCTCATACATGTTAGGTACCTGAAGAACATACACACACACACACACACACACACACACACACACACAAACCTATAGTCAAGTGGGGAATGGCTTTTAGGACTGGTGTGAGTGAAAGTCATTCAGTTGTGTCCGACTTTTTGTGACCCCATGGACTATATGGTCCATGGAATTCTCCAGGCCAGAATACTTGAGTGGGTTGCCATGCCCTCCTCCAGGGGATCTTCCCAACCCAGGGATCGAACTCAGGTCTCCCGCACTGCACGTGGATTCTTTACCAGCTGAGCCACAAGGAAAGCTTAAGACTGGTAGTTGAGAATGAAAAGTAGGAAAATCAAAAGAATGATAATGATAACAATGACAATAATGACTGTGTATTTCATGACTTCTCTGTGCTAGATATAGAATGAAGTATCGCCACACCCTTTTTATTAAATATTTTTATTTCTGTCATACTTGAGGATCTGCAGCTCAGAGAAATTAAATCTTTTATTCACCTAAGACCTCACAGCTAAAAATGGGACATAATTCTGAGTCCTATCTTAAAGCTCTTACCTCTGAAGGAACAGAACTGACAATTGCCATTTCTCTAAGGTGCTAGGAAGCAGGGACTTCCAAAAATTCCCCAATCGCAAGGAAGGTCAGGTATGCACCCCAGGACTCACTAATGCTGCTGGGGATACATTGGGTTTTCATGGCTAAGAGCACTGAGATCCATATAAGCCCTTCCATCCTTGGAGCTGTCCTTGGAGAATTCTATTACTCTGCCTTCTGCCATGTATCTCACTCAGACTATTAGGAAATTATCTTTCTTCCTCCTGAAACCTCACCCAACCACTTGGAGATGAGCTTGCAATAGACCTTTCCTGTACCTAATTGCTCTAAAACATTCCTTAGGAATTGTTGCTAAGTTCTTTGCAAGGTCACAGCCAAATGTGTGAAATAAGCAGGAGGACCACACTTGAATTTGCATTTAAATACATTTTAATTTGCATGAAAATCTATTATTATGCCTTTTGAATGTACATTTTATAATTGTTCTTTTTTAAAGCTGTCATTTATTTTTTTTATACTTTCTCCCTTTCCTTTTCAGTCCTTCTGAAGATTTCTGCATTTTTTGAATGCTTCCTCTTGTGACCCGGTCATGAAGCTTTCACAGAGAGAGCTCATGAGAAGGCATGCTGGCATCATCCTTTGTTCTTTTTCTTCATCAGAAAAATCCACTTTCACACTCTTCTTCCCTTTTCCTGTTTCATGTCTGCCCTCCTCAGTGATTGTTACACCCACTGCTGTTTGATGAAAATTGCATCAGGAAAGGAAGAATTATTCAAAACCACTGTGATGGGCTTAACACTATTGCAGTAGGAGAGAGAGATTGAACTCAATTCTATGGAACTGCAAAATGGGAGAGTTTTTAAGTGCTGACAAGAGCTAGTGTGAATGTGCCGAGGACAGAAGGGAGAGATTTGGTCAGTGTGATTAGGCATCTGTGTTTGCTAGTTGGTGCAGCATACCAGGCTTCCCTGTCCTTCACTATCCCCTGGAGTTTGCTCAAACTCATGTCCATCGAGTTGATGATGCCATCCAACCATCTTATCCTCTGTCACCCTCTTCTCCTCCCACATTCAATCTTTCCCAGCATCAGGATCTTTTCCAATGAGTCGGCTCTTCTCATCAGGTGGCCAAAGTATTGGAGCTTCAGTCCTTCCAGTGAACATTTGGGGTTGATTTCCTTTAGGATTTACTAGTTTGATCTCCTTGCAGTCCAAGGAACTCTCAAGAGTCTTCTCCAGCACCACAGTTGGAAAGCATCAATTCTTTGGCTCTCAGCCTTCTTTATGGTCCTTCAAAGTCTTCCAGGTCCTTGAGAAAGGCATAGTTTGGCTACAAAATTGACAAGAGGATGGGAGAAAAGGGGGGGGGCCTAGTCAGGTAGAAACCTTTCTACAGTTTAGCAAGGAAAATTAAGGCCCTCAGGTCTATGCAGACAGCAGTATTAAAGCAGCCACCCAACCTCTTCCCCATCTCTGACTTTTGCTTCCTTTTATTAGCACCTCTGATATGTGAAACTCCACAGTTGATTTTACTAATATGGAGAGAAAAGAAGTCACAGCTTGAGTCTTACATCCAGAAGTTTAAAACAAGTATCTATTCTTCAAAACTATGGTAAACAGGAACACCTCACCTACCAATTAAGAGCTTTCAAGGAAGTTTCCACATTTTAGATATTTGGGAAGGGTATTGGTCCCTTCTTCTCTCTTAAGTCCTCTGCAGGAAATCTCTACTGCTGGTCATAATGATTTCAACCAGCCTTGAGCCACTACATTGCATACAAAGTGAAAGCAGCTCACTTGTGTCCAACTTTGCGATACTATGGCCTGTGGCCTGCCAGATTCCTCTGTCTGTGGAGTTCTCCAGGTCAGAATACAGGAGTGGGGAGCCATTCCCTTCTCCAGGGGATCTTCCAGACTCAGGAAAGGAATCTGGGTCTTCTGCATTGCAGGAAGATTCTTTACCATCTGAGTCACCAGGGAAGCCCCTGTGGTTTTGATGCTAGCATATGCTTACACTTATAAGTAGGTATTAGTCCTATTGTATAAAAAAGCAAAGTGAAATGATGAGAAGTATATTGATTTTCTTAGAGTCATCCAAATAGTGATACTTTGGGGAAATTAAATCTTTTACAGCTAAGTTCTACCATTTACTGTCTCTGTGAACTTTGCCAAATTATTCAACTTCTTTGTGGCTGATTTTCCTCATCTATAAAAAGTGAACAGATAATAATACAAAAGAAGCTGAAACTCCAATACTTTGGCCATCAGATGTGAAGAACTGACTCATCTGAGAAGACCCTGATGCTGGGAAAGATTGAAGGCAGAAGGAGAAGGGGATGACAGAGGATGAGATGGTTGGATGGCATCACCGACTCAATGAACTTGAGTTTGAATAAACTCCAGAAGTTGGTGGTGGACAGGGAGGCCTGGCCTGCTGCCGTCTATGGGGTCGCAAAGAGTCAGATACAACTGAGCGACTGAACTGAACTGAACAGAACTGAATGGGGTAGTTGGGAGAAGTTGATGAGAAAATAATTCACATATAGCATGCTGAAGATTACTGAGCACCAGGAAGCACTTGATAAACTTTAGGAATTATGATTTACTGGCTAACTTTGGGTTCTGCCTGATTCTAAAACTCATGCTTGCTTTTTCATTGTCATGATGTCATCTATCTTATTGTAACCTCTTTAGTCATCTCGAGATTTCATTGAAAGTGTTTTTGTTAAACATCTAATCCTAAGGGCATAAAGGGTACATAGGGATTACAAATGGCACCTGTTTTTCTCCTGACCCTGTTTTCCAGATAGCGTTTATTTCTCTTGATATCAGATTCTTACAGAACTTAGAGTGTTTTATACCAGTTGTCCAGGCATTAAAATAAACTCTGTAGCTACCTGATGTCTGGGTTGATTAGTTTTTGTTCTGTGAAGTTCATAAAAGCAAGAAAAAAGTAAACATTTATTCATTTAATTTTGGCAGCTGAGATCACGATGGCAATATTATACTGTATATTCAATTACTGTAATTGAATTTATGACTCTTTTCTTCTTGACTCTGTTTGAGTTACATCTTTCCTTTATCCAATTGATTGTTCTCTTTTCTGTGTTCCTTAAGATTTCCCTTCTAACTCACTTTGTGAATATCTAATCCTAATTTATGTCCACAGAGCATAAGATACTTGACAAGATGATTCTCCATCCTTAGTCATCTGGACATTGGAGCGAACTATTTTTCACTATAGAAGTGAAAAACTTTTCACAACTGGGCTATATTTCATGGATAACTTGAACAAAATATCAATTCGACTGCTTCTCACCTAGAAAGTGTATCTATTTTCAATTTTATTTTTTCAGGAGAATAGAGTGACTAATGTTTATTTTGATCTTGAATATGAGCAGCTCAAAATATCTGAAAGAAAGCACATTTACACCTCAATTATTAAAATAATTCTGAGATATTTTGTTTGTTTTTGAATATGTGATACTGTTAATTTCTTTTGGCAAAATGAAACACAAACTTTACAGGGGTTGTCAGAGGCTAAATGCTGTCATTCAGTGTCAGCGTTGATATTTTGGGCATTGTTCCAACAGATCATAATCTGAGAGATAATGACTTCGGTGCTGTTTTTCCCAGCTGTTCTTACCAGTGGGAACAGCTGCCATTGTTACACTTGTAAACTCTATGCTTGGCAGAACTTGTGATGGAGTCTGAAAATGCAGTTTTTGTGTGTAGGTTTCTTTCCCTTCATGGCAAAATTATGTTCAGATTTAAAGCAGGAGCAGTATGAAGGGTCTGGTTGACAATAACAACCTAGGAGACACGGGAAGAATTCAAATTGTGCTTACAGACATCACCTTGCATTTTCCCTTTATCCTAGTTGAGTGAATCATTTGTGATACACTTATTTGAATAATCTTGTCTTACACGTAAAAAAAATAGAAATCTCAAGGACAAATGGAGGTGAGTGAAGCCCATAGTCCGTCATGTTGGGAGATGTAAGATTAAGTTAGAAATTTCTGCTAATTTTCGTGGATGAGGATTCCTCATCAGAGATTCACCTTCTCTCACCTGGGCCCTTTTGTACCCAATGCCAAACTGGGAAGACAGCTGGATGTGATTAGAGGTGCATACAAAAAGGCTTTCCCTGGGTGAGGCCTGTGCGCAGCACAGGGACCAAACCACCGCTTTTGGTCTCATTAGCCTCATGTTCTACCAGCTGGCTCTAGGAAGAATTAATATGCAGCCTGAAGTGATTTCACTGAATGATCAAAAATAAAAGAAAATGGATTTGAATCAAAGTATCTTTTTAAAATCTGAGTTCTATTGTATCCAAAGAAGCTTCAAATTTCCTGCATCATAAATCATACCGTGGCCCTAGACATCTCACCAGGTGTCAGACATGTCAGATAGACAACTTCAGGAATATCAGGTTGTGGGCTGTACTGGTCTGACTAAGGAGCTTTCTTCTTCATTATTCTTATCATGAAAACCTAGAAGTTTTGCCGGAGACTGTCACAATGTTTTAAGCCCTTTTGAAGCTATCAGTATGTTTGCAAAGGACTTCGATCTTACCTTTATCGAGACTACTTTTAAAAAAAACAGAATTTTAAATGGAAACCTCTGATAAAAGGAGACGTCTGAAACTCAATAAATGTGGACCTTGTCCAGGACTTCTTCTGGGCTCCCTTCTCTTTTTCACTTCCTCTTTTGGACTTTCCACCTCAAAAGAATACTCAGAATCTGGTTTTAGAATCTATTCTAATCACTAATCTTTCATCTACTCCCTGATGAAACTTTCAATTTGCATAAATCCTTCACTTCATCAAATTGCAGAGCATCTCCCATCAACTACATTATTTTGGAAAGTGGTTTTCCCTTTTGACTTTTGTTTCTACTAGTGCAGTTTCCTTTCCTCAATCACTCAAGTTTAAATCTAGGTCATGATTGCTTGTCAGCCTCTTTACTTGACTGTATGCTCCATAAGTACCAGAATTGCCATCCTTTTTTCTCCAGTGCCTGCTGCAGTTCTTGCCACACTGCAGTTGTTGAATAAACACTTTTGGAATAAATGAATATATATATATATTTTAACCTTTGCTTGCTCTGATACTCTTCTTATGACTAAAGAAATTGAATAGATAATCAAAGAATTTGAATGCAAAATCAAAAGTTATAAAACGTATAGAAGGAAAAGTCTCTTTCACTCTCATCCTCCACTGCACAGCTGTCCCCTCACCACATATCCATAATCAGAGGTTCAGCTCAGTTCAGTTGCTCAGTGGTGTCCGACTCTTTGCGACCCCATGGACTGCAGCACATCAGGCTTCCCTGTCCATCACCAACTCCCAGAGCTTGCTTAGAACTGACTGGCTGGATCTCCTTGCAGTCCAAGGGACTCTCATGAGTCTTCTCCAACACCACAGTTCAAAAGCATCAATTCTTTGGCGCTCGGCTTTCTTTATGGTCCAACTGTCACATTCATACATGACTACTGGAAAAACCATTGCTTTGATTAGATGGACCTTTGTCAGTGAAGTAATGTTTCTGCTTTTTAATATGCTGTCTAGGTTGGTCATTTCAGACTCTTTTGTTGACTATGATGGCTACTCCATTTCTTCTGAGGGATTCCTGCCCACAGTAGTATATATAATGGTCATCTGATGTAAATTCACCCATTACAGTCCATCTTAGTTCACTGATTCCTAGAATGTTGATGTTTACTCTTGTCATCTCCTGTTCGACCACTTCCAGTTTGCCTTGATTCAGGGACTTAACATTCCAGGTTCCTATGCAATATTGCTCTTTACAGCATCGGACTTTACTTCCATCACCAGTCACATCCACAACTGGGTGTTGTTTTAGCTTTGGGTCCATCCTTTCATTCTTTCTGGAGTTATTTCTCCCCTGATCTCCAGGAGCATAGTGGGCAGCTACCGACCTGGGGAGTTCATCTTTCAGTGTCCTATCTTTTTGCCTTTTCATACTGTTCATGGGGTTCTCAAGGCAAGAATACTGAAGTGGTTTGCCATTCCCTTCTCCAGCGGACCGCATTCTGTCAGACGTCTCCACCATGACCCATCCATCTTGGGTGGCCCCACACGGCATGGCTTAGTTTCACTGAGACAAGGCTGTGTTCCATGTGATCAGATTGGCTAGTTGTCTGTGATTGTGGTTTCAGTCTGTCTGCCCTCTGATGCCCTCTCTCAGTGCCTACCATCTTACTTGGGTTTCTCTTATGTTCGACGTGGAGTATCTCTTCACAGCTGCTCCAGAAAAGCGCAGCTGCTGCTCCTTACCTTGGATGTGGGGTAGCTCCTCTCGGCCACCAACCCTGACCTTGGACGTGGGGTAGCTGTGAAAATTCTTCAAGAGATGGGAATACCAGACCACCTGACCTGCCTCTTGAGAAACCTGTATGCAGGTCAGGAAGCAACAGTTAGAACTGGACATGGAACAACAGACTGGTTCCAAATAGGAAAAGGAGTATGTCAAGGCTGTATATTGTCACCCTGCTTATTTAACTTATATGCAGAATACATCATGAGAAACGCTGGGCTGGAAGAAGCACAAGCTGGAATCAAGATTGCCGAGAGAAATATCAATAACCTCAGATATGCAGATGACACCACCCTTATGGCAGAAAGCGAAGAAGAACTAAAGAGCCTCTTGATGAAAGTGAAAGAGGAGAGTGAAAAAGTTGGCTTAAAGCTCAACGTTCAGACAACTAAGATCATGGCATCCAGCCCCATCACTTCATGGCAGATAGATGGGGAAACTAGCTGACTTTATTTTTCAGGGCTCCAAAATCACTGCAGATGGTGATTGCAGCCATGAAACTAAAAGACACTTACTCCTTGGAAGGAAAGTTATGACCAACCTAGACAGCATATTAAAAAGCAGAGACATTACTTTTCCAACAAAGGTCTGTCTAGTCAAGGCTATGGTTTTTCCAGTGGTCATGTATGGATGTGAGAGATGGACTATAAAGAAAGCTGAGTGCCAAAGAATTGATGCTTTTGAACTGTGATGTTGGAGAAGACTCTTGAGAGTCCCTTGGACTGCAAGGAGATCCAGCCAGTCCATCCTATACGAAATCAGTCCTGAATATTCATTGGAAGGACTGATACTGAAGCTGAAACTCCAATACTTTGGCCACCTGATGCGAAGAGCTGACTCATTTGAAAAGACCCTGATGCTGGGAAAGATTGAGGGCAGGAGGAGAAGGGGACGACAGAGGATGAGATGGTTGGATGGCATCACCGACTCAGTGAACATGGGTTTGAGTAAACTCCAGGAGTTGGTGATGGGCAGGGAGGCCTGGTGTACTGTGGTTCATGGGGTCTCAAAGAGTCTGACACAACTAAGCGACTGAACTGAACTGAAGTTGGTCATAGCTTTTCTTACAAAGAGTAAGCATCTTTTAATTTCATGGCTGAAGTCACCATTTGCAGTGATTTTGGAGCCCAAGAAAATAAAGTCTGTCACTGTTTCCATTGTTTCCCCATCTATTTACCATGAAGTGATGGGACCCAATGCCATGATGTTAGTTTTGTGAATGTTGAATTTTAAGTCAACTTTTTCACTCTTTCACTTTCATAATCAGAGGTAAGCATTAGTTTCTTATGGGTCCTTCCAGAGTTTCACTTTGTGCATACCAACATGTACACCTGCGTATTCTTTTTCTTGGTATACATTCTTTTCTGTGTGTGCTACACACACCATACACACTACTGTCTATCTTGGTCTTTACTTGACATATCTTGGAAATGTTTCCTCTTTTCAAATTTAGTATGTATCAAATTCCATTATTAGGAGTTAATGTTTGGGTTGTTTTGCACTGATGAGCCTTTGAATAATTTCCATTCCTATGCTCATATAAAGGATGCTTCAGCAAAAAACTTTGCATTTCACATGTGTGTAGGTAAATTCCCAGAACGTAACCGCTGGATTCTGGGTCCAACTTGATAGTGATGACACTGTGAAATTGTTCTCTGGAGGGATGGTGCTAATTTATTCCAGCAGTGTAGGAGTGTGCCTATAGCTTCATCACTTATGAGTGAGTTATAAGAATATAAATATTTCCTTACATGCTTGGAGAAAAATCCTATTTCAGTAAAACTTCAGCAAGTGATTTCACATATTGTATGTGAGGCTAAACATCTTTTCACATGCTTAATCATTTGTATTTTCTTTTTTCGTGTGATCTCTGTTCATATTCTTTCTACAGGGTCTTGGATGGATTTCTTATTAAATAAAATATATAGGCTTGTTCCTTGTGGTAAGTTTGAGCACTACTTCCTCCTTCCATCTCTTGACTTTGTTTTGGATGAACTTTGTACATTAAGATAGTTTTGATTTTTAGGTAGTTAAATTGATCAGACTCTTCATTTAGGACTTTTGGGTTTCGAGTCTTAAAAAAACTTTTCATATTTCAATATTATGGTGCTTCCTCAGTGGCTCACGGGTAATGACTCTACCTGCAAAGCAGGAGATGCAGGTTCAGTCTCTGTTTTGGGAAAATCACCTCCAGGAGGGCATGGCAACCCACTCCAGTATTCTTGCCTAGGAAATCTCATGGACAGAGGAGACTCGTGGGCTACAGTCCATGAGGTCGCAAAGAGTTGAAGCAATTGAACAACTGAATACACACGCATAGCCATGTTTTCCCTCTATTGGTTCATGGCTTACTTATTTCACACATAAATATCTGATCACTGGATATTTATCATGGTGTATAGTGAAGTGTGTGTATATCCAACTTGATTTTTTTCCCAAATGTCTGTCTAGTTATTCTGACCATTTCAGTTCAGTTCAGTTCAGTCGCTCAGTCGTGTCCGACTCTTTGCGACCCCATGAATCGCAGCACGCCAGGCCTCCCTGTCCATCAACAACTCTGACCATTTATTGAACATTTTTTTCCTCAATGATTCATAGTAGATGCTCAATAAGTATTATTTCCTATCCTCTATGGCATCACCGTAAGGTACTTGAAAATATATAGTTTTAAAATAATAGAAGTAAAATTTAAATAGTCTAAATCTAGGCTATGTGTGTGTTAGTTGCTCAGTTGTGTCCGACTCTTTGAGACCCCATGGACTGTGTAGCCCACCAGGCTCCTCTGTCCATGGAATTCTCCAGGCAAGAGAGTGGGTAGAGTGGGTAGCCATTCAATTCTTCAGGGGATCTTCCCAATCCAGGGATCGAACCCAGATCTCCTGCACTGCAGGCAGATTCTTTACCATCTGAGTCATCAGAGAAGCCTAGATTTTAAGGTATATACATATCCTAATCAAATTCCTGTTAATCTTTTATTTCTAGAAGATGGTTGCCTATATAATAAGAACAGCACAGAAGCCCTAGAGCCAGAATATTTTCTGTAGGTTTTCTGGATGTGGGGGGTCAGTACTCACTCATCTATGTATGATTTATAAGAAATCCTCATCCAACACGTATGGTTCTTCCTACAACAATAGTCCAGAAGCAGTATTTTGTAGCTGACCTTTTAGTGACCGAGTCCTGGGGAAAAACCATGACACTATAGTTTTTGGCACTAGGTAATATCTGTACAGTAGCAAAGTTGGCAATATTTAAAACAATGTTCTCTGAACAACTTCATGTGTCACTGGTTGAGGCATGTAAGTTTCATATGTCACTCCTAAAGGACGTATAGTATTTGCACATCCTAATTATGCAGAGAAAATAAAGAATTCCTAACCCTTGACTGTAATGCTAAATCTGTTACGAATACTACCTCTAAATTAAATCTTAGCCCTGTCTGTCTGGAAGGGCAGATTTGCTTATAAATACACAAAGCAGCAGAATGGCAATCATGGAAGAGCCAGCAGAAAGCATTTTACACACATAATCTCATTTGAGCCTCACACTAGCCCTTTGAAATAGGCATTTTCCCACTATTTATGGATGGCATAGCTGAAGTTCAGTGATGGTAAATAAATACAGGCAATGAGACCCACGAATAAAATGTTAAGCCTGGATTTGATTACAAGCCTGCTTGTGCCCAGACTCTTGCTCCCTCCATCAGACGGCACTAATTTACTGTGGATTATCTGCGTATGCTTCAGTGTACTCCCCAAACAACCAAAGCTTACTGTGTGAAACCTAAACTTTTAATGATTAATTTGTAAGAAAATCCTTCTAATACCCAACTTATCTTAAAGGGGGTTATTGCTATGCACACCTCTTAAGCTATTACATTTGCCTTCCCATCAATAAAGGTTTCTCCTAACTGTGGGATTTTTTGTTAAAGTGTATTTTCTGTGATATTTATTTTCCACATATTGCAAATGTGGACATTAATACCTATCTCACAGACTTATTGTGTCAATTTAATGAGAGGCATAAAAAAGTGCTTTAAAATCCAAAACCAAATGTTAGCTAATAATCTTTTGCCACTGAAATATAAAGATTTCATCATTAAAAATTTCTGCAGATAGATTGAGCAACAGACCAAATCGTTGGGTATTTACTTACCTGTTTGCATGTGGCTCAGTGGATAGGATAGTATATTTCCACTATTTGTTTTGATTGGACAAGAAGGGGTACATGTTGTCTTTTGGGGTGATTGTATGTGTGTCCGTGTGTGTGTGGTGTGTGGCAAAGGCATGTCTATATTCTATTTTTATTTATATATTTGTCATTGCAAGGTACTCTTTCTTTCCTTCTTTTTCAACTGAAATAATTCTTCCTTTAAAAACATTATCTTTTCCCATCTTTCATCTATTTCTTCTCTGTGCAGTTAGAGGATTGCATTGCACCCAGATGTCTTTTCCAGCCCTAAAACTCTGATTCTATCACTATATGTTGAATTGTCTCCAACATTTTCCCATGTCTTTGGAGTTTTATGGTCACAGTTCACTGAATCAAGCTACAGAAGTGATGGAGGGTGACCCAGGATTGCATGCTATTTTCAAAGATTTGATCATAGTTGTTTTATATGGGAAAGTTAAAGACCTAAATTTCATATGGAAGTTAAAAGATACTCCTTATTTAAAATTTAAAAATTCCTTTAAAAATTTGTGCTCACCTGGAAACTTTAGTCATGGGTGTTTGGGGCATGAAGAAGATAATTATAGAATATCTTTAAAAAATGAGGTATTAAGAAAAAGGGTTTGGGGACAGTGTTTAAACACAAATACAATATGTGTGATAGTACAGTCAAATGCTCAAGTTTATGGAAGTTATTCTGATGGCCAAATGGATAAACTATTTGTCATAAATAGATGACAAATTGGGATTACATATTACAGAATACAAAATATGGGATAATAGGTGGTTAGGGTTTATTTGGAGTATGTGTGTTTATAAGCATGTATAAAATCATATATGCATGTACCAAGATATAAATACACATATACATGTACATTTACACACAAATATATACACACACATTAGAAAGAGACAAAAGCTATGACAAACTTAGATAGCATATTAAAAACCAGAGACATCACTTTGCCAACAAGCATCCATATAGTCAAAGCTATGATTTTTCCAATAGTCATGTATGGATGTGAGAGTTGGACCATAAAGAAGGCTGAGCTCCTAAGAATTGATGCTTTTGAACTGTGGTGTTGGAGAAGACTCTTGAGAGTCCCTCAGACTGCAAGGAGATCCAACCAGTCCATCTGAAAGGAAATCAGTCCTGAATATTCATTGGAAGGATTGATGCTGAAGCTGAAGCTCCAGTATAGTGGCCGCCTGATATGAAGAGCTGACTCATTGGAAAAGACCCTGATGCTGGAAAAGATTGAAGGCAGGAGGAGAAGGGAGTGGCAGAGGATGAGGTAGTTGGATGGCATCACTGACTCAGTGGACAAGAGTTTGAGCAAGCTCTGGAAGATCATGATGGACAGGGAAATCTGGCGTGCTGCAGTCCATGGGGTCACAAACAGTCGGACATGACTTAGTGACTGAACAACAACATTCATCTTCTAAGCAACATGAAAAATACCAATAAAAATATTGATTTAGGAAGTGTTTTGTGCACAAATGATGTTTTGGTTCCATTCTAACTTTTGAAGACTTCCTGTGGGAACAGCCTCATCTTACAGAAGGTCCGTCTCCGACAGAAAAGGGCTGGCTAGCTGGCTCCACAGCATAAAGAGCAGTTTATCAGCCCTTTGGGCTGGTGGTCCTGCTGGTATAGCTTCTGTCTCCCTAAGACCCTCTGAGAGCCACTTATGTTGGTTCCAAAGCATACTCTCGAGTTGTGGGTCAGAGAGCGTATTCTGCTTATTCACATGCCAATATGAGAAAACCTCAACGTTAATGTCCCAAAGACTATGCCAAAGCCAGTGGTCACCTGGTAATCTAACCATTGAGATGGAGGGGAAAAAAAAGAAAAAAACAACTATATGTGGGTGAGCTTTTTCAGGATTAGTTGTTTCTAATTATTACCCTTGATGAGGAACATAAGTAACTATAATATACTGACAAATATGGAAAATTATCTATGATGAATTACAAATGAATTATTTGCCAGTAATTTCTGGAAATAATTTTGTTCACGCAGCAAGCTGGGTGGTCATCTCTAAGGACAATGGCCTGAACTGAATTTAAACTGTGTTTCTCCTATCTTTGGCATTGCGACCAGCAAAATATAGGTATGTGTAATAAAAATGTAGATTTTTAAATGTCGTGGTTCTATTGATGATTTAAATAGAAATAACTCTAATGGCATTAAAATACTAAAACATTCTATTTTGTGTAGTTAATTAAAGCACAAGGAGAAAACTATCTCTTAAGAAATAACTAAATTATATGCCCACATTCAAGGTGTTCATGTGGAAGATATCATAAATTATGGGAACTTGGACTTTTAATGTGAACAAAGTCCTTTTCTCATTAAAAGAGTTTAAGTGGATAGTAGTGAATGTTGCCAACAGACCTTGCATGCACGTATGTGTTAGTACTCAGTCATGTCCTACTCTCTGCGACCCCACAGACTGTGGCCCGCCAGGCTCCTCTGTCTATGGGATTTCCTAGGCAAGAAGACTAGAGTGGATTTCCATTTCCTCCTCCAGGGGATCTTCCCAACCAAGGATATGGATCCTGTTTAGGTTCTAGAGCATGAATTTGGGGATATCACACCATTATCAAAAGATAATTGCCTGCTCATTGCTGCTACTAATAGTCATTCTCCAAAGTCATTTTTACTTTCTGTAGGGTTGGGGACTGCTTTGTTCAGGATTTTTACTTGTTCCAAGCATGCATTTACTTATTTCTCTTTATTTCTGTCTGAAGGAAAAATTCAGAAGAGTTCAAGAGCTCTCTCCCTAACTTCCTCTAGTGGTGATGGCCTCCAAATCCAAATATAAGAGGTCTGAAGACTTTCTGTTTTAATCACTGCTTTTGACAGCATCTGATTATAACAGGTGTGCTATTTTACAGGATCACCAAGTTTTATGCAAGTCCCTTGAGCTGTTTTGAGATCCTTTGAACCTGTAGCATGTTTGTAAATTCTTACTTGTAAACCGTTAATATATGCTGAGTATTCACAATGCAATTATCCACAAGAAGGCTAAATTATGAATAACACATATCACCGAACCTGTGGTGGTATATATTATAAACCCATCTGATTGCCTTTTTCATTTTGATTACTGGAAAATCAGTCATTTCCTGGCAGTTAATCAAATGTCACAGAGATTCTCATCCTGGTTCCAGTTATCCTGCTTATTCCATTTATTTTTTGATTTATGAAAAATTATTACCATAACAATCTTTCAGATTTGATTACTGGTGAAGTTAACAAACTCATTTTCAGTCACACACCTTTTCATCCTAAGCAGAATGTTAGCTACCAGTTGGTTAAAATGTTATTTCATTAATTAAGCATATTATAGATACGTATAGCCTTCAATTTATTACCATTCAAGAATTTTGCATCTAAATCTCATTAAATGAATATGTGCTCATTATGAGATCAAAGAATATAGAAGCCTACTTTTTAACAATGGAAACATCAACATTTGCCTCAGAAGAGTAATGCTGAATCTTTGATTTTCAATATGACTCAGGTCAACAGACATTTACTAAAATAATTTCTTTTCTTCATTTTAAGGCATTTTATTTTTTCTTCTACTCCTTCATCTCTGACTAGTTTCTCAATTCTTTTAAATGACTTTATAATAGACTACTTTCTAGATGTGTCTTTGTGTATGTGTGGTTTCACCCTCAATATTTTTGTTTCTTGATTCTGCATATCTCTCTTGGCCCCTTATAAGAGTGTCAATTGCCTCTATGTAGACTAGTCATAGACACAAATATAAAACTATCTTAAAATATACATCTGCATGCATAAATCTGTCCAGCTATCTACACAATTACCTGCAAAAGAACTTAAGTACATGTATTTTATGCTTCTCAAAATCTCAGAATAAACCTCCATAATGGCCTATCCTACTCTCAGAACAATGATCTTCTATTTAATCTCAAGCTGCTCAACAAAGAAAATTTCAGCTACAAGCAGCTTCCCACCACATCGAGACAGTACAAAGACAACAGACAAACCATTTTGGTGCTTCTCTTGTATCATAACAGTACTACCAGAAGGTGGAAGATTGGAGAAAAATTTGCCCTCTTTTTTTGATAACACTTAGGACAGGCAACTGAATCATAGGTGACTTATGACACATAACTTTGAATGGCTAACTACTGTTTCTAACCTTTCAGGTTAGTTGATTTAATGTGTCTGTTGGGTCAATATCTGATTCAGTGCTCTTTCTGGAAAAAAAAAAAAAACTTCCGATAAAACATAAATTCAGATGTTTACAGTTTGACATGACATGAAAAGGTATCTAATATGGATGGATACTGAAGATCTTAAATCAGCAAGAGCAGATTCCAATAATTATCTGTGTAATTCATTTTTAGTTTCTTTCCTTCCTTCCAAACCATCTTGCTTTCATAGTCAGACTGATTTTCCCAGAACAAAAACCTGGAAATTTCTCTTCTTGACATCAAATCTGTTCAGTTTTACCACATTTCCTATATAATCAAGCGCAAACTCTTTAGTGTGACATCTGACATAAAACTGCATGACTTCCCATCACAATGTTTGACCAACTATCTTGCTGCAAGCCAGACAATTCATATCTCTTGATGTTCATATAATGGGCCAAGGTCTTTGTATTTCTGCCTGATTACACTTGTTTTTTCTCTACTAGGACTTTCCCTAGCATCTTCTTTACAAGTCAAACTCCAGTTCAGTCTTAAAAATCTAAACCAAAGATACTATTGCATTAAAGTCATCTACTAGTTCACTGCAATGAGTCAAATCTCTCTTTTTTTGTCTATTTCATTACATTTATATATTTATTTCTGAATTCCTTAGCAGATTGGGTGAAATTCTCAAGGTCAAGTTCTTACAACTATTGTCACTTATACAAGAATATAGCATCATGTAAAGCACATACCAGATGGTCAAGGAACATTACATACACACGCAAGTCAATGAAGTTCAGGGTTTAAAAATCAGACATATTTACAAAGAAACAAGTATATATGCACATGGAATTCTTCTAGCAAAAGCTAATTTTGTGCATTACTTAAGTCCTGACATATTCAGTGTCCTGATAATTTAAAATGTCCTTATCTGAACTGTTTAGAGCTGATATAAGTGTTGAAAGAAATTCAAACACTTTGAAACATATAATAAAACTTCCTTTGGAGAAAAAGTATTTGTAAAAGTTAAAACAGTCTGAGACTCTGATAATTAAGGGTTTATCACCAACAAAGCTCATTAACCATTCACAGGAAACAAAAATAGAATCTGGGTAAGAAAGTCTAACCTTTTTCTCTTCCTTTGTGCTTAGTCTAGTTTCATAGCTCATGGGCAGTCTTGTGCAGAGATCTTGCACTGGGCACTTCAGACCAGAGTTCCTGGTGCAAAATGACTTCACAGGCACCCTAGCTTGGCAGGCTGTGTGCAGAAGCTGCACCTGATACTCAATCCAAGATGGCAGCAGTGGCCGTGTGCAGAGTAAAATCCAGAGCTGTGAGCAATGTGCCGGCTGGAGAACTCTACCTGCCTCCTGCTGGCTTGATCTCCATAAAGCAGCCCCGATCATGGCTGCTGGAGAGCATGTGCTCTAAAGCAAGAGCTGACATCTCTCCATTCTCTGATCGGAGAAGGAAATTTCCTTTTGCTTCTGAGCCGAACTGGGACCCATTTGGTAGGCTCAAAGGACACTGGGCACTCTTGCTGGAGCCTGACTTGAAAAGGTAACAGATTCAAAGAGAAAAAGATGATTTTAGGCTTACTGTTGAAAAGAAATTTCAAGAAAGAGGCATAAACATAGAAATAGCCATAGAACTGACCTAGGTTATATTCAAGTTCATAGAAAGCTGCCCTATTTTTACAAAACTCAGTTCTCTACAATAATGTATGGTAATGAGGTTTTAGTGAGGCAACATCATCTCAATTTGATCATGAATTTCCAGAGGGGAACCTTTAAATATATGGGAATACTCTTAAGTTGTAACAATCATGCTTTTTTTTTTTAAGATCTGAAAAAAAACTTGATTGAGTTTATTTTTTAAAATTAAATCAATTAATTTATTTTAATTGAAGGCTAATTACTTGACAACAATCGTGCTTTTGAAAGGAATAAACTGAACTTTGATATACAAAGATAGATTTTTTCATAGTTGAAGAAGAATATTGAATTCAGGACTATCAGCATGAATTATTATATAATGTGATAAAGGTCGATGTAATTTATTTGTGTGTGTGTGTGTGAGTGTGCTTAGTTGCTCAGTTTTGTCTGACTCTTTGTGACCCCATGGACTGTAACCTGCCAAGCTCCTCTGTCCATGGGATTTCCCATGCAAGAATACTCGAGTGGGTTGCCAGTTCCTTCTCCAGGGTATCTTAACAAGTACAGTTCGTGAAAATTAGGCTCTCTTAAATAAAGGCGCTTTCATTATATAAACTCTTCAATAAGAGGACATATTGATAACCTCCCTTTCTCGACTGCTTCTATTTAACCCAGTGGGTAAGGTGAAGAAGCAGGTCTTGGGATGGACCTTTCCTTTTAATTGACTTCGGCCTTTTACTTTCTTGTTCTCAGCCCTGGAGAGCAAAAGGGGGCATACTGCTTTGTCACCTGCTGTTTACAAAACAAAACAAAAAGCTCTTTTTCTCAAAAAATTATAGCCAATTTATGAAAAGATGAAAATAGAATGAAAGTTTTTTTTGGGTAACTCATGCATAGTAATTGAAATGCAACAAAATTGATTTTTTTTCCTGACCTATAATTTTTTTCAAAATTAAAATCCATAATGTATATATGTAAAAATTTTATCTTAAAAATTGTTCAAAATAATATATGCCACCAGTATAAATTTAGGTCAATGCATTCTGATATCTATAATTATAGAGCTGTAAGTGGTGCTCATACTGGTGTCTTTGTAAGACTTCAGAATCCCAAAATGACTTTGGAATCGCATGACTTTTTGTGTTCAATGTATTGTAATTCTATAATTTAACATTTTTCTAATTCTCTGGTATCCTGTGCTTGGCTTATCTGTTAAATTTCATTAATCAATATATTCAATTCCCAAAATAAATGAAAATAATGAAGTGGGAAAAATGGGTGTAGGCAGTCAAAACATGCAAACTTAACTTATAAAGAAACCCTTAGAGTGTAATGTGTAACTTATAAAGAAACCCTTAGAGTGTAATGTGCAACATGGGAAGTAAAAAAAAGAAATCTAAATATTAGAATGTATATACCTGTAATTTAGGGTTTCTTTCAGAAGAATAATAAGAGAGAGATGATAAAAAAAAATTACTGCTCATAGTGAAATGGAGTCAAACATTTCAGAAAGATAGTAAGAATAGTGAATTGTAATCTAACGATAAAGAATGTACATGTTAAAAGCAAATTTTTCGACGCAATTAAATCATTAATAGGGGTCTAGCTGAGGTTCATTCTATAACTTTGTAACCGTGCTAGTGTTTATATTTTAGCAGTGATAGCAAACTAGAAGCTTATTTCCCAAAGTATATCTGATAAACAATGACTCTTTTCTTTGAAAGTGGTATCTATGCTTATTTTTGCTTAAAACATCTTTTGGTTAATTTTTCCAAGCATATGCATGCATGATGATATGTGACTAGAGGCTGTAATTTTAATAACAAGAAACTAAAAGTTCTTCACAAGCTAAAAATAAGGGTGGGTTGCATCAATTTTATAGAACAAAAAGGCTCATTATTCACTCTTTGAGGCATAGAATAATTGCAGCCATTGATAGAGTAAAATAGTGGCTTTCTAATGTTTGCTTACTATATTTAAATAAGTACAACAATAGTACTATATCAAAATGTATAAGTAAGATTTTTCTAGATTTTTAAAATTCCAATACAAATAGATGTATTAATAAAGAGAAAGTGGGGAAAAATTTCTAGCACATAATCTTTTATGAAAAAAAAATAGTCTTTTCCAGCATAGCTTTGTTTTTCAAGAAGACATTTCATTGTAGGACTTATAGATTGGTTTACTGATCACACTTTCTGTTGGAGCAAAAAAGAATCACCAGAGTTATAAGATCTTAACTAGCCAAAAAAGGTTTTATGTTTTAAGCTAAGAATTTTATAAAGTGACATGGGAGAGATTAGTTGAAGCGGTATATTTTCCTGGGTTTACGCTAGACAAAGAATTAACTTATAGAGGCTGACAGGCAAATATTCATTCTTCCCAAACTAAAATTGTATTTATAAAGATAATTTCAAACAGTTTGTATGTAAATAATTATTTATAAAATGGTTGTAGCTATTTGGGAAATAGCTATAGAAATAATTATCATAAATGATAAACTTTAAGCCAAAAAGCTTATTTTTCCCTTACCTAAAAGCTAGGAAAGTATATTTGGATTAAAGGCATATGTGTTTCTGTAATCAGCATAGTAGAGAGCAAACTGCAAGATGTCAGAATTCCAGAATTCTTGAAGGATGGGATGACCATGAAAAATGTATTGAGCCGTTCGGTGAAGTCTGAGTTGAAGGTATATAAAGTGAAAGATCGGAAAACATTTTTGAAAATGTTTTCAAAAATTCCTTAGTATAAATATGTATCCTTCTGAAGTTGAAAGACCACTGGGAAAGCTTTAAAAGTGGTAAGAATAATGAAGAAGTTTTGTTAGGATGGATAACTTTTTGGAAATGGTTAGTGAAGAAGGAGATAGAAAACCCTTCATTTACAGTTAAAATAAATTTCTCTCTCTAAATGCCAATTAGCAGGCCCCCATTGACTCTTGCTGATTCAGTCTTTAATGAAATCGTAAATGTTTCTGTAGAGCGATCTTGCATGTCTCCCCAGAGGGCAGCAAAAGTGTCCTGAGATAGATCTTGGATGTCTGCCACATCCCACCTGCAGCCGTAGGGGTCTGACTTCCTCGAGCAACAGTGTCCAGGTGGAGGCCCGAGCACACGGGGCGTCTGGCTTACACATCATGTATTATGTACATCTGGAACAATGTCAAAGCCGTAATTAACACAGACGCATATTCTTCCACTGCACTGTGGAGTACCAGAGTCCCCAGGGTAGAACACATCACTATTTTCTTCTGAAACTTAGCTCTTGGATCCCCCAAATAATCTGAGTTAAAGGAGAACTGTTGTAATTTTTGTCTTCCCTCCGGATATGTAGAAATTCTAAAAATTTACGTTTAAATGTGATTTTTGCATTATTTTTGTTGTTACTGTTCACTCGCTAAGTCGTGTCCAACTCTTTGCGACCCTGTGGACTGCAGCACACCATGCTCCTCTGTCCTCCAATACTTCCTGGAGTTATTTTATTTACAAATTAAAATTCTGAGGATATTTTAAAGTTTTAAGAAAATTTTGTTGAACAGAAGTTTAAGAAAATTATTTTCAGGTTTCTATGAAGAACGTCAATCAGACAGGAAAAATAAAGCAGATTTTAGGGAATGCAACAAAAATCTTTAACAAACATAGAGAATTTATCAAAGTTGATTTTTTTTAAAGAAAAGCAGCACTATTTTCATTATAAAATATATCTGATAGGTACTTTATCTTTATGGTAAATATATTTTTAATAATGCTATAACACAACATTGTTGCTAAAGGATGTAATAATACAAAAAGCTTATCTTTGCTGGCACTTTGTTTTGATGATGAATGTTTGCCTAAAAAGTTCTAGAGAAAGCGACAAACCCCCAATTTTGTGCTCAATCTTTAAACACAAAGTCAAAACACAGAGAGTCTCACAAATCCAAAAATCCTCAGGTATATGCAGCCTAGAAGATTAAAACAAATCTAATTTGTGCTTAATTTCAACCAACTCTGAAATAAGTCCACACCCTTACACGCAGGCAGGCTGGTGTTCCCGTATCAAGTATAAAGGCATTTCAAATATAGGATTATTTATCTACCAATTATCATGAATAAGCCACCTCATCATGAAATATAGCCTATCCATAAAGGAATCAAAAGAAAGACATATGCAAAGAGGAGATGTGGTAAAATGACTGATGTTGAGAATTAAACCCATCTAACTAAAAAAAATGATACATCTGAACAGGATATAAAGGCAATAAAACATGACTAGGAAAAAATAATCCAACCAATAAAAATTGGCCAGTGGGAATAGGGAGGTAGAAGGAAACGCATATATGACTACTAAAAGTCTCATTTATACAGCATGGAATCAACCTTATGGTATTTAAAATATAATCATGTGGTTTAAATAAAACCACAATGACTTCAAACTCAATATAGATATCAAAATCTCTTCTTTCATTGGCAAAGAGACTTTTAAAGAAATAATACCTCCTGTAGTAAAGACACATTTATGTGAAATACCAGAATCCCTTCAGTATCACTTGAGTTTGTATTCCTCGGGTTCAGTTCAGTTCAGTCGCTCAGTCGTGTCCGACTCTTTGCGACCCCATGAACCGCAGCACGCCAGGCCTCCCTGTCCATCACCAACTCCCAGAGTCCACCCAAACTCATGTCCATTGAGTCGGGATGCTATCCAACCATCTCATCCTCTGACATTCCTTGAGTTAA
The DNA here is from genome assembly GCA_024291935.2 of Okapia johnstoni. NCBI lineage: Eukaryota > Metazoa > Chordata > Mammalia > Artiodactyla > Giraffidae > Okapia > Okapia johnstoni. The sequence goes on along the minus strand of CM044321.1, from coordinate 6,962,934 downwards.
ATTCAATTAAAATGGATGTAATACATTTTAAGTATGCTTAATGTAATCTTATAATTATGAAATTATTTCATTCTCTGACTCTCAGCATCCTTGCTCATTGTTACTATGTGTCCCTGCCCACATGTGTAGTTATTTGTGGAGGCGTGGATGCCAGATCCATAGCAGGCGATCTCTAGCTGGCAGGGTCTTACTGCTTTCTTCTTTGTCTCCCTTTTTATAGCCTGATATTTTAACAGAGCAAATTATTTTTATAAATCAACACAGTCTTAAAACTGTATTAAAAACATACCCTAGTGGAAGGATGAAGAAAAGAAAGAAACCACGGAGAAATGTGGAGTCACAAATCTTAATAATCCACCTGATTTTTTCAATCCACCCGAGTTGAAAAATAAGTGGTGGTGCGTGGGAGGTTTAACCTCAATGACAACTAACTGAATAACCAACTAACTAAAATTTTTAAAGTTACAGGGAGACTGTATTTTCTCATTTCAGAATATCTTCAAAGGAAAATCTATAGTAATAAATGTCCGTGAAAACGATGTCAAATGTATACTGGGAATGTAAACTATCCAAATTTCCAACGACAGCCTGGAGACCAAAATGTCCGGTGAGTTTACATCTTTTATCTATGCAATTCACTTTAGGGAACAATCTACAGAGATAACATGAAATGCGAATAAGGAATTGATGCTTCTAGAGACTCATCCTTGTGTTGCTAATAATATAAACAGTAGATGTAACCTATTATCTGCCAAAGGAAACTTTTAATATTAATGGATAAATATTATGCATGTATGATATACTACCATAGAGAGTTAGAAAAGATGTTTTCAAGAATTTTTTAAGGAGTTGAAAAATACTCGCAATGTTAGGTTAAATATGTTTTCAAAATTAAATGTTCAGTATGATGGCAAAATACATACTATATATGTGCTAAAATGTGTGTGTGAGGGTGGACATGGAATTTAATACGCAAATATTTTACAGTGATTTATTCTACATTAGTGGAAAAGTTGTTGTTCAGTCCCTAAGTCCTGTACAACTTTGCGAACCCATGGAGCGCAGCGTGCCAGGCTCCCCTGTCCTTCACTATTCTCCTGGGAATTTGCTCATGTTCATGTCTATTGAGTTGGTGATGCTGTCTAACCTCTAACCACTTTTAGACAGTGATGCTGTCTAACTTCATCCTCTGCCGCCCTCTTCTCTTCTTCTTTCAGTCTAGCGTCAGGGTCTTTTCCATTGAGTCAGCTCTTCATATCAAGCGGCCACAGTATTGGAGTTTCAGCTTCAGCATCAGTCCTTACGATGAATATTCAGGGTTGATTTCCTTTAGGATTGACTGGTTCGATCTCCTTGCAGTCCAAGGGACTCTTAAGAGTGAATAATAAACAGTGACTTTTGTGCTTTACCTAATTATAGATTTTTTAATGTAACATTTTTATCAGCTTTTCATTATGAGTTTTGTTGTTTTAATAATTGACACTAAAAAGCATATCCAAAAATATCTGATATGTTTTAATATCTTGTCATATCTTGTAAATGCTTATATAATTTACTTTGAGATGAAAAATTATGTATGTAGTGATTATACCTTGGTTTCTCATGAGTTAGTGTCCTGTTTTTTGGATTATCCTTTTACTTACATTCAGTGCTGATAATTTATTGTGTATATGGTATAAAATTGTACCCTTTTAGGTCTTGTTAATTTTCACAATTTTGCCTGGTGAGAAATCTTAAAATAATAATTCAAATAGTTTTGTTAAATATAATGACAATTGAAGACTATAAACTTAGTGACATGTAGTTGAAATGTTTATGTCTTTAATGAGTTAAAAAAATTTGAAATGCAAGTAAGTTTTCAAAGTTAATGAAGTATCAACCCAACATATATAACTACTATGCTCAAGTTAAAAGGAACCACTTTTCTTTTTCATTTATATGAAACTGCAAAATTTCTCACTATTTTCCTTTATAAAGTGGTTATTACAGTTTTCACCTACCTACCTTTCAGGGATGCTGAGAGGATTAATGAGATCATTCCCATAAAGAATTTGAGTTCCTTGGAGATAGGCGATATCAAAATGTTATTATTATCCTGTCATTCATATTAGCTTGCTCACTCTTTCAGGACCTCAAGGTAGAATAAGAAAGAAACAAATTCTGATCCACAGTGAGAAATATTTAATGAGATTTTAAAAAACTTTTTTTCATGCTTAATACCCATGGTTCCCAGAGCTTGATATATTATATTCACCTCAAAGACCTTTTTGCATACCAATTTGATGTCTTTTGCCTATAAACCTGGGTTGCTTTAGGTTAAGTTTAAAGTGAAATCAGATGTGCATTATTTTCATTTATTTGAAATGAAGTCCACTAACTTTGGATGAATTAATATATCTTAAATTTAGAAGATCAAGGTATACCATTATACAATTAAATAAAAGAGGGGCCACATAGATGATCATGTGAAAGTCCCTCAGTCGCGTCCGACTCTTTGTGACCCCATGGACTGTACAGTCCATGGAATTCCCAAGGCCAGAATACAGGAGTGGATAGCCTTTTCCTTCTCCTGGGGATCTTCCCAACCCAGGGACTGAAGCCAGGTCTCCCACCTGCAATGTGATTCTTTTCCAGCTGAGCCACAAAGGAAGCCCAAGAACACTGGTGTGGGTAGCCTATCCCTTCTGCAGTGGATCTTCCTGACCCAGGAATTGAACTGGGGTCTCCTGCATTGCAGGTGGATTCTTTACCAACTGAGCTATCAGGAAAACCCTAGACCAGAGCTCAATTAAATTATGAGTTCTCTTCTTTGCTTTCTAGCACAGTCATTACTTGTTTTGCAGTTTGCTTTTAATTTTACATGTTCAACACTCTTAACAGTTGAATTATCTATCAACTTTAAAAGTGGAAATAGGTATTCCTTGTAAAGTCCAAATAGTAAAACCTCCATTAGATATCACTGTGGGGTTTCCCTTGGGGCTCAGTTGGTAAAAAATCCACCTGCAGTGTGGGAGACCTGTGTTCGATCCCTGTGTTGGGAAGATCCCCTGGAGAAGGGAAAAGCTACCCACTGCAGTATTATGGCCTGGAGAATTCCATGGACTGTGTAGTCCATGGGGGCGCAGAGTCAGACATGACTGAGCGACTTTCACTTTCACTTTTTCACTTTCAGATATCATTATTGAAGCTGAACTATAATTTTTCTAAGCGTTCATTGTTGTTCAGTCCCTAAGCCCCGTCTGACTCTTTGCAACCCCATGGACACCAGGCTCCTCTGTCCATCGGATTCTCCAGGCAAGAATACTGGACTGGGTTGCCATTCCCTTCTCCAGGGGATCTTCCCGACCCAGGGATCAAACCTCCATCTCCTGCACTGGCAGGCAGATTCTTTACCACTGAGCCACCAGGGAAGTCCCCAAGTGTTTGTCACCATTCCACAGTCGCTAGGCGCATACAGGCATGCCTCACTTTATGGCGCTTTGTTTTACTGTGCTTTGTAAATGTCTTTCTTAAAAATTGAGAGTTTGTGGGAACCTTGTGATGAATCAACCTTGTTGGCACCAATTTTCTAATAGCATTTGCTCACTTCCTGTCTCTGCGTCACATTTTGGTAATTGTCACAATATTTCAATCGGTTTCATTATTATCATATTTGCCATGGTGATCCGTGATTGTGATCTTTGATGTTACAAAAGATTATGCTGGCTGAAGTCTCAGATGATGGTTAGCAGTTGTTAGCAATGGAGTATTTTAAAATGGAGTACTTGCATTTTTTTTAGACATAATGCTATTGTACACTTAATAGGCCACAGTATAGTGTAAGCATAACTTCTGTATTCACTGGAAACCAAAAAATTCGAGTGACTTTGCTTATTGAGGTGACCTAGAATCATACCCACAGTGTCTCTGAGGGCTGCTGGTATGTCTACCTAGACTGTGGTACTACAGGCTACATATCAGAGTGCAAAAATTCCCCCAAATTGTATTACATCAATTATCAGCTTGTCAGAGATTTTAATTCTCTGTAATTGATTATTTGATATATAATATTAATAGAAAATATAGGGTTATCAGGAACATTTTGGAAGATATTTTTATCAATTATTTTTTATCATCTTCATGGGAGAGATCTGCATATAGCAATTAAGATATTTCCAAGTAAAATGAGATTTAAAAATTTTTTTTAATTAAATTTGAGACTTTCTCATTAAGATCCAACAAACTGTAATATCAGTATTTCTCATTAAGGTAATTTTCCTCAAATACTACTAATAAATTGTCATATGTCTTTTCAGATATTTTTTCTAGTTACCTTAGATTAACAAACAACAAAAATATCTAAAATAGCCTCAAAACTCTTCCATTTTGTGTTTAAAATCTTATGTAAATAGACTGCTGCTGCTGCTGCTGCTAAGTCACTTCAGTTGTGTCCGAATCTGTGAGACCCTATAGACTAAATCTTCATAAATACTGAATGAAATTTTCAAGAGATATTTTCAACCAGTACAAGCATACATTAATGAAGTATATTGGCTAGTACAACTATAAATTAACATGGTTAAAATGGGACTATGTTAATATGATTTCAAGTTACTTCAAATATTTCATGGCTTGATTTATATTGGTAAATATAGTGTTAACATTCTGATAACATTTTATAGTCTTTATTTTACCTACATAGTTTATCTATTTAATTTAAGTATTTTTAATTTGGAAAAAATTCAAGCTGACAGGAACATAGAATGAATAGTAAAACAAACATTTAATTCTTAAACATCACATCACGTTAAACCTTTGCTACTTTTTTCCCTCTCTGTCTCTTACACACACACATCCACGTAGAGGCACATTGTCAACCGATAGATGTCCAAGAATCAGGACATATTCTTATATAGCTAGAATGTATTATACAGTAGATTATCAACATTAATTTGAAAAATCAGTAATAGGCACATATTCCATCTTTATCTTCCTCAAGGTCACAGAGATTTTCTTCTGTGTTTTCAAAATAATCAGCAATAGCAATTATGTTTAAGTTTCCGATCTATTTCAAGTTATTTTCTACATGCTATGAGAGAGAGGCTTAGATTTATGTGACTTTATTTCTTCTTAAGTATGGGGTGGGTAGCCCCTCTCTTGTGCTGTGGAGCACCAGCCCCGCAGAGGAGCAGAGAGGCGGGGGCTCGGACTGCAGTGTTCTTGGCCGGCCTCCCTGGGGTCAGGGTGGGTGGAGGGGGCAATTCCTAAGTTGCCTGCCACACTCCTCTGGGAATATAATTTTACCCCATGGCATTCAGGGGGATGAGAAATGCTGAGACTCAACCTCTCCTAGGGAGACACTGCAACTTTCAGCTGGAAGCTGGGATCAGGGGAAGGCATATATTTTTGAACCAAACTGCTCAGGATGGAAATTAGTCATCATGCTCAGCCTGGGGTCCTGATGAGGAGCTGATCCTGGCTCGAGTGCCCCAGACCCTCATGGTTCTTATCAAATTTTAATAGATTTTTCTGGATTAACTATTTTAAAATTTGCTTTATGGCCTTAAGACAATTTTCAGAAATGTTAATTAATTTTTTAAAAATAATTGTAACAGGTTATGATTGTTTCATTAGGGAAACCTTTTCAAAGGGCTCTAAATTTTGAAATTTCAGAAGTTGTCCCCCCAGCAGATTTATATTTAAATTATTGTTCTGATTTGTTGGAGGCTTTTTGTTTGTTTGCTTTTGTAGTTGTTGCTCGAGTTGGAAATTTTCCTAAATATCTCTTAGATCATCTTATGATCCCTTTTATTAAAAGTTAGTCTTAATGTGCTCTGCAGATAGCATGAAAAAAACATTCCCTATTCCAACTTCATAACTATGCTTTTCATATTTATATATTGAATCCACTTGGGTTTCAAATTTTTATTATTTGGTGTTGTTGTTCAGTGGGTAAGTCATGTCCAATTCTTTGCGAACCCATGGACTGCAGCGAGCCAGGCTGCCCTGTCCTTCACTATCTGTCGGAGTTTGCTCAGATTCATGTCCATTGAGTCGGTGATGCTGTCTGAACATCTCATCCTCTGCTGCCCTCTTGTCGTTTTGCCTTCAGTCTTTTCCAGCGTCAGAGTCTTTTCCAGTGAGTGGTCTCTTTGCACCAGGTGAACACAGTATTGGCGTTTCAGCTTCGGCATCAGTCCTTCCGATGAATATTCAGGGTTGATCTCCTTTAGGATTGACTGGTTGGATCTCCTTGCTGTCCAAGGGACTCTCACAAGTATTCTCCAGCACCACAATTCAAAGGTATCGATTCTTGGGTGCTCAGGCTTTTTTATGGTTCAACTCTCACATCCGTACATGACTACTGGGAAAACCATAGTTTTGACTGTATACTGACCCCTGTCAGCAAAGTGATGCTTCTGCTTTTTAATACACTGTCTAGGTTTGTCATAGCTTTCCTCCCAAAGAGCAAGTGTCTTTTAACTTCATGGCTGCAGTCACTCTCCACAGTGATTTTGGAGCCCAAGAAAATAAAATCTGAAACTACTTTCACTTTTTCCTCTTCTATTTGCCATGAAATGATGGGACCAGATGTCATGGTCTTAGTTCTTTGAACGCTGAGTTTCAAGCCACCTTTTCACTCTCCTCTTTCGCCCTCATCAGGAAGCTTTTTATTCCTCTTTACTTTCTCATATTAGAGTTGTTTTTCTCTATATTTTCCTTCCTCCTCCACATCCTTTTCTTCTTCTCCTTCTCTTCCTCATCTTTTGCTTCCTTTTCTCTTTCAAATCTTTCTTTTCCCCTTCCTCCTACTCCAGTGACACACTTAATCTCTCTTACTCTTTGAAATATATATTTTAATAACTAACCAAAGGCCTGTGTGTTAAAGATCCAACATTTGGCTTTGTTAAACCTTATGCTGTTTTCTATTTCATTCTCCATTTAGCTTATAACATTAATTTTGAGGCTTTCTTCTTTTCAAAACCATGCCATTAATCTCTTTTTTAGGAACTATTTTAACTGCACTCTAAACTGTCAATGTGTGATATTTCCATTTCCTGTCCATTCTAAATATTTTGAAATGTCCATCATAATTTCCTCCTTGACTCATGAATGTCTTAGCAATATTTTCCTTTGGTTTCCAAGTCTGTAAAACGTTTGTAACTATATTTTCAAAACTGTTCCAAGTGAGAGTCACTTCGTTGGGTGTAGTTTTGTGCATGCGGTCACTAGGTCAGGTTTGTTGATGGTTCCACCAGTTGTAAACTATTGTCTGTTCATTCTCGATCCATGCCTGCTTGTGGTCCTATGACATTTTTCTCTTAGCATATTGCATGGTGGTAAGTGGCACTGGTGGAGGCTGGGAGGAACCCTGAAGAAGAGCTTTTCTTTCTCATTCTGGGGAGTCCCCCCCAGCAGACACCTGCAGTATGTGGTAGCCAGGCACCTATGGCCCCTTCTCAACAGGCAGTTTCCCCACCACACACCTCCTCGCCTTTTCTCTGATTATAAACTCTTTTCAAGCATGTTTGGTTTATACTGTGCTTTATGTTGGGCTTCCCTGGAGGCTCAAATGGTAAAGAATCCTCCTGCAACCCAGGAAACCTGGGTTCGATCCCTCGGTCAGGAAGATCCCCTGGAGAATAGAGTGCCAACCCAGTCTAGTATTCTTGCCTGGAGAATCCCGAGGACAGAGGAGCCTGGTTGTCTACAGTCCATGGCGTCAAAAAGAGTCAGACACTACTGAGCTACTAACAATTTCACACTTTATGTTACATGCACAAATTAGATAAGTTATTATTATCATACACAATCAGGCTTTATTTATACTATTTACATGTTTACCAATGTCATCCACATAAGGCCTTCTAGTTATTTGTCATAAATTTGTCTTTACATCCTGTGGCCATTGGGGACCCACCACAGGGATTTTAAAAAGAGTTGACATAATTAGATTTTGTTTTTATTGTTATAAGGCACTGAGGCAGCTAAGGGTATAATAAAGGAAACCAAACTTCCGATTATAAGATAAATCAGTCCTGGGATATAATGCACAGTATGGTGGCTGTGGTTGATAATGCATTCAGTCATCCTCAGCTGCCCAGTCGTGTCTGACTCTGTGTGACCCCATGGACTGTAGCCCACCAGGCTCCTTTGTCCATGAGATTCTACAGGCAAGAATCCTAGAGTGGGTAGCCTTTCCCTTCTCCAGGGGATCTTCCCAACCCAGGGATCAAACCCACATCACCTGCATTGGCAAGAAGATTCTTTACCACCGAGCCACCTGGGAAGCCTATAATGTATATTTGGAAGTTGCTAAGAGAGTAGTTCTGAAAAGTTTTCATCACAAGATAAAAAATGTACTTGTATGCGGTAATGGAGGAGTACAAGGACCCCAAAGAAGCCTGTCTTCAGGTGGACACTTCAGTTCTGGCTTTAAAAATGTTGTTGCCTTAGCTATTCTGCTTTAAAGTTTTGAAATTTAAACAAAGTAGCTTTTAGGACATCCATTTCCCTTAAAGACAGCTTTTTCTTACGCTTTATTTTTTTTTCCTTCTTCTCTTTTTATGTTTTGACCTTCAATATGCTACAGGTTACAAAATACAAGCTTTTCTCTACATTTTATAGCAGGTTTATAAAGGAATAATCGTCTACATCAGTGAGCAAAATGTTTCTGAAGATTTTTTTTGAAAATAAATATAAAATGATAGTGATTTTAGACTCATTTGAGTTTCCAAGCGCTGTAAAGAAAACTGTAAAATTCAAAATGAAGAAATCAGATATTCAGATCTTCTGACTGTAGTAATTTCTCACCTTTCACTTACTCAGAAAGCTTCCTGTAATTTTAAGTTTTTGCCAAGTACATGTCTTTCAACTACAAACTTTCACACCTACAATATAATCCAGATGGAGAATTTATGCTTCTTGAATACTGAAGTAGATCTATACCACGTTACACAGTGAAGGCATTCAAGACAGCAGTTCGTTTGATATGAGACTGAAAAGTTTAACAAAATTATTTCATTTCTACATACTTTAGTCCTGAAACAAAACTGGCCAGGATCTGAGCTGGTTTATTCTTCTGAAATTAAGAACATCCCATTTTTCTCAATACTGTTTGTAAGGGATACTTTCTCAAAGATGAACCATTTTGTTAGTGAAAATCCCTAAAGTTTACCAACTGCAAGAGTAAAAAGATTTATCAATTAGGCAGATCCTAGAGTGTCCAACCCTAGCCTTTGGCTTCTCTGATAGTTCAGTCAGTAAAAACTAGCCTGAAATGTAGGAGACCTTGGTTTGATCTCTGTGTCAAGAAGATCCCCCTGGCGAAGGATCTGTACTTTTTCCAGTAGTCATTTATGGATTTGAGAGATGGACCATAAAGAAGGCTGAGTGTTAAAAAATTGATGTTTTTGAACTGTGGTGTTGCAGAAGACTCTTCTGAGTCCTTTGGACTGCAAGGAAACCAAAGCAGTCAATCTTAAAGGAAATCAGTCCTGAATATTCACTGGAAGGACTGATGCTGAAGCTGAAGCTCCAATATTTTGGCCACCTGATGTGAAGAGCTGACTTATTAGAAAAGACCCTGATGCTGGCAAAGATTGAAGGTGGGAGGAGAAGGGGAGGACAGAGAGCGAGATGGTTGGATGGCATCACCGACTCAATGGACTTGAGCTTGAGCAAGCCCTGGGAGATGGTGAAGGACAAGGAAGCCTGGCATGCTGCAGTCCATGGGGTCACAAAAAGTTAGACAGGACCGAGTGACTGAAAAACAGCAACAAGATATGGTTATTTATAGGTTGAAAATCAAGGTTGCAAGTTATGTTATTTTCTACAAAATAGATTCTGATGAGAAAGGATACATTTTTTATTTGGTTTGTATTCACATTTTTTTGTTTGTAGAGCTTTTCTCATTGATACAATATTGTTTAGTTTTGCTTCCTTGGTGGCTCGGTTGGTAAAGAATCTGCCTGCAGTGCAGGAGACTGCCTGAAATGCAAGAGATTGCCTGCAATGCAGGAGACCTGGGTTTGATCCCTGAGTCAGGAACACCTCCTGGAGAAGGAAATGGTAACCCACTCCAGTATTCTTACCTGGAGAATCCCATGGACAGAGGAGCTTGATGGGTTATAGTCCATAGGGTCTCAAGAATCGGACACATCTTAGCGACTCAGCTGCCACCAAATATATTTGGAAATGGATTTGAAAGACAAAATGAAGTTTAATCAGGTGGTGTTTTTAAAAGAATCACAGAAACATGTATAAGGGTTAATTTGATTGTTTTCACCATAAGTTGCAAACTACCTTCTGGACAGGGTATTGGTGGAATTAATGGTGGTTTATGGAGACAGTTCAAGCAGTTGAGTGTAGGATAGATGGTACGGTGTGCTATCAGAAATTTCCAATTCTTTCTTCCCAAGAAGTATTCCCCGATTTGGCAAGGAATTCAGCCTTCATATAGAAGGTCTGGCCCTAGAAAGAAACTGAAGGTCTGGTTCTGGGGAAGGCTGTTCTTAAGTTCCCAAAGTCAAAGATGCTTGTTGAAATAAACCTAATAACAACTAGTCTATGTTAAAAATAATTTAAAATATTTTGAGAAGTATACCCAATGACTTCCGAGAGATTAAAAAGATCAACAGATGGAAATGATGAGGGAAAAAAATTAAGAGACAGTATGAATGGCTTTAGAAAATTTAATGCCTGAATAATAAAAATTCTAGAATTACAAGAAAGAATATATAACCAAAATCACATCTTTTGATAAATAAAAGTTTTACTGAATTTAATAAAGACTGGTGTGAAAGGGTTCAAAAGAATATGTCAGGATTATAGATTTCTAGAGATATAAATAAATAGGTATTCAGTATCACTGTTTTCTTTTTCTCTGAAAATTTAAATATTCCTTGGCACCCCTGTGAGTTTATTGTAGCATGCCAGGGCCACTGGGAACACTGTTTGAGAACCATGACCTTACAAGGTTGCAGGCCAAGTCACCTGAATTTAATATCCAGGTTGAGTGTGTGAGTGTGTGTGTGTTAAAAGCAAAAAAAAACCAAAACACTACTGCTGCCATTTTACTAGTTGTGAAAAGTTATATAATAAGTATTAGATGACACCCAATGCAGACATATTGAAACTATGCAATGATGCCCAGTCTTCACATAAGCAATGTTTATATCTTCAAGGTAATAAACATCCCAGGATGTCTAGAGCCTTCAACAACAATACATTTCTTCTTGCAGATGTATTTGAGGCAAATCTCAAATAAATAAGTTAACAAATAGCCTAAAAATAAAGATTGAAACAATCAAGCCTCTAAAGCCTAACCACTTAGACATAAAAATCTCCCTTTTAAATAAGTCACTTAGTGGAGATAGCTTTCGAAATTATTTTGAACATTATTTTGTTCAATGATAAAGTCAAACTCAAATTTCAAACCTAGAAAGGGAGCTGGAATATTTGGAAGTTTATAGACATATGGGTTTCCCAATTTGCTTCTCTATCCAAGTGGATAAAGATATGAGGGTAAAGTTCATACTGAAACAAAGGTTGGCCAACTGTAACTCTTGAGCTGAATCTGATCCTATGTTCACTCTGTTAATAAAGTTTTATTGGAACTCAGCCCCGCACATTCACTTATATATCATCTCTGGCCCTTTTGGGGCTACAAAGGCAGAACTGAGTAGTTGCAAGAGAACCACATAGATTGCAAAGCCCCAAATTTATACTACCTGGAACTTTATAAAAAGAGTTTCCCAACCAAGCACTGAAGTGTGTATTCTCCAAGGCATCTGCATTAATGACAGTACCAGTGAGTGACAGCCTATGCGCTTTTGTGTTTAGAATGTACCCTGGACTAGTATACAGATACAGATACATCCAAGTCTCTGCAAATTCACTTCAAAAAAGATATTAAAGCCTCATGGTGAAGATATAGTAGGAAAGATGAAAAGACCTAAAATTCTGCAGTAAATCCCTACTTCCATCCCACATCTCTGAGCTAAATCACTCCCCTTGAAGCTGGAAATAGACTGGATTACATTTCAACTTCAGTATCAGTATAAACAGAGAAAGTTTCTGGTTCCCTTCCCTAACTGCCATCTTAAGAACTGTCTGGAATTTCAAGTAGAGTAGATTTGTAGAGGCAAAATTGTACCCCAGAAGAGATTAAGCTAGTTTGAGAAGACATCAGTAGGTGGATAAGAATAATACTTTTGGAGACTTGGTGTGATTGATGTGAGTACTTATAATATTAAAGTTCCCAGCACTAAGGGGTTGTGTTTTGGGCACCAAAGTCACTAGGCTGTGAACTGGCTTTAGAAAAATATTGCCATCATAGAGTGATGCAGGATAAATAGACACTTTCCTGGCCCAAGATTCCTGTTATGATTTCTTGTAATAATTTCCATATAGGGAAAGAGTTCTGCACCAGACGCTGGGAGAAATCTTATCAGAAGAAATCCACATTTAGAATTTATATGACGTGGGTATGACTCTTAACAACCTACATTAAGTAGACATGAAATAATTATTTTGTTTAACTTAAATTTCCAATTCATAGATGCTATTCCACTGATGATTCAGGTTAGATATCTTATTGGAGGCTGTCTGGGGAGCTGTTGCTTTTGAGGAAACCCTCTCTCTTTTCCCCAAGATTTGACAATGCCTTCTGTATCTTAGGTAAGCAAAATGGTTACTTGTGGAGGAAACCTTCTGGATTCTGGTCACCTTCCTGACACTGTGAAACAAAATGATTAGAAATAATATGTCCTCTACTCTTTTCCCCCATGGTTTTTGCATGTCCAGCAGGTTTATCTTGCTTAAAACCAATAGAAAGTATTTTTAGGTGGCACAGTGGTAAAGAATCCGCCTGCCAAATAGGAGATGCAAGAGATGTAGGTTTGATTCCTGGGGTGGGAAGATCTTCTGCAGAAGGAAGTGGCAACCCACTCCAGTATTCTTGCCTGGGAAATCCCATGGACAGAGGAGCCTGGTGGGCTACAGTCCATGGGGTCGCAAAGAATTGGACATGGCTGAGCAACTGAGCACACACACATATATTTTTAAAATATAACCTATGATTAGTGTTCCATGGGTACAGAGTCTCAGATGGAGAAGATGAAAGAGCTTTCAGGAGTGGATGATGTGATGGTTGCACAACAATGCATGCTGAACACCCTGGAACTGTATATTGTAAAATGGTAAATTTTATGTTATATTTATTGTACTGAAATTTTAAAAATTGTCACCTTCAAAATGAAAATTTAATTACTTTCACAGTAAATTATTAGATATATTTATGATACATATTGTTCTTATAAAATATGCCTTTTTACTTGTTAATAAAATTTTATTGACAATATACATAAAATACATGCTTATCAATAGCAAAGTATTATACATTATAAGCATATACTATAAGAAATATATAGTGGAAGCTTCTTTATTCAACTATTTAGACAGTTGTTTTTAAATTAGCTTTATTTTAAAAGTAAATTAGACTCAAGATTTCCCTGGTGATCTATTGGTTAAGACTTTGATAAATTAGTAAAAAGAGGGAAACTATTCCAAATGTATTTCATGAACCAAATCAGATGAGGTCTTTTTAAAAATAATTACAGGACACTCTTATTCACTGATAAAAATTAAAAAGTGGAAATAAATTTTAACAATTAAAATCTGGCAGTATATGAAACACATAACCTTTCATGAGTAACTTGTTTGTGCCACGGATTCAAGAATGGGTTAACATCAGGAAGTCATTAATGTATTCTACCACATTTTTAAATTAAAGGATGAAAAACATCAAGTCAACATATTCTATAAAAATCTGTCATTTATTTGTGGTTTGAAAAAATCAAAACAAGACTAAATTAACTAGAAATTAAGGAAATAGTTCTTAAACTGCTGGCCAGTGCTTACCCAGAAATTCTAGCTAGATGATATTTAAAGTCAAAACAGAGTTTAAAGTAGAAAAATATTCTGGTTAAAACTGGGATCAAAACATGGATGACTGACACCATCATTTATCTTCAATATGTCCTGTATATCTTAACTGGAACAAAAGAAAAAATACAGCAAAATAGAAAACTTGGCAAGAAAGAGAAAACGATGTCTCTCCTTGCAGATGACATAATTTGACTTACAAAACCTAGTTGACTAATCATGTGTTAGTTGCTCAGTTTTGTCTGACTCTTTGTGGCCCTATGGACTGTAGCCCATCAGGTTCCTCTGTCCATGGGATTCTCCAGGCAAGAATCCTGGAGTGGGAAGCCATTCCCTTCTCCATGGAGCTTTCCGACTCAGGGATTGAACTCAGGTCTGCTGCATTACAGGCAAATTATTTACTGTCTGAGCCACCAGGGAAGCCATGAACAATACAGTTAATATAAGCAATAAGTTGACCAACTTTACTAGATATATGATTAATATAAAACATATTTATCACTATAGCTCATAAATAAAATTTTATAAAATATATTTTTATATAAAGATGTTAATTTTAAAAATAAAAATCTGGTACTTGGGACCCACTTGATTAAACCAAAGTATACAGTCAGCATGAAGAAAAGTATGGCATTTTATTGGAACATATTATTAAAGACTTAATCTTAATATTACAAGGATGACAATCTTTCTGAAGGTAGTAAGTAACCAATAGAATTCAAACAAAAATCCTGGCAAAAAAATTTTGTATGGTGGAGAAAACTTGTAAGAATATGCACCTCCTAAAATACCATTTATATATACATATTGTAGCCTAGACAAACTCTTACAAATGTACTCAAAGAGATACATATGAGTCTTCTTAGCAGAATCATTGTACAAACAATATAAAATAAAGGAAACTGCAAATAGGTTCATCAAAATGAGACTAAAGTATGACATATTAATACATTAAATACATTAATACATTGCCTATGACAATGACAGAAAACTAACTTGAGCTCTACACATGGCTATGAATGAATCTTAGTAACAATAGGGATTTCCTGGTGGCTCAATACTCAGCAAGGAAGGGTTGGCAGAAGACCTGCTGTTTGGTAATGTTTATATATAATTACAAATACAAACCCAAGTTGTAAAAGCTTAAAGAAATGCCTGGGAGTGATAGTCACCAGAGTTAGGACAGAAACCCATGCTGGGGGAGGGAGCGGGGTCAGGCCAAGGAATCTCATGCAGTCTGGGGTTGTTGTATTTCCCACGCGGAGTGCTGACTCTTGGTATCTTCAGTGTGCCTTAACCCCTTTTCTAATGACGTGAAAATGAGCATATTCCCAGGTTCCACTAGTGGTAAAAAACCCTCCTACCAATGCAGGAGATGCAAGAGAGATGGGTTCAACCCCCGGGTTAGGAAGATCCCCTGCAGAAGGGAATGGCTACCCACTCCAGTATTCTTGCCTGGAGGATCCCATGGACAGAGGAGCCTGGCGGGCTACAGTCCATGGGGTGGCAAGGAGTCAGACGTGACTGAAGGGACTTAGCATGCAGCATGCACAGAAAGAAAATTACCCTCACAAACAAAAGGGAGACACAGAGGAGCAAAGCAGGAAGAGGATGAAATCGTTTCTGAACCTTCTTTCCTCAGGCAGGAGGATCAGATTCCTGGCTCAGAATAACTGGAAAGGGCCCTGGGGGCAGGGCAGTGATGGGAGGTGGGGTGGAGAGCTGCAGCAGATTTCAATATAGAAAAGAAAACTGCCCCTGCAACCCCGGGGTTTGTTTATTTATCTAGTACTTGTGTGTGTGTGTGTGTGTGTGTGTGTGTGTGTAAGTCACTTCAATCATGTCTGACTCTGTGCGACCTTATGGACTGTAGCCTACCAAACTCCTCTGTCCGTGAGATTCTCCAGGCAAGAATACCGGAGTGGGTTGCCATGCCATCCTTTATGGGATCTTTCTGACCCAGGGATGGAACCTGCATCTCTTAGGTCTCCTGCCTTGGCAGGTGGGTTCTTTACCACCAGTGCCACCTGGGAAACCCATCTAGTACTTAAACTCAGCTAATAATGAATAACTAATAATTAATATTAATGTCATCACCTCATAATTATCATCACTTTGAACACAAAATAATTTAAATGTACTTTGCCGGTGGACTTTATTATCAAGATGGATGAGGAGAAAGAGGAAAAGGAGACATCCTGCTAGAAATACTGGAAGAGAAAGCTGAACAGAGATAAAACATATCTCGGAGAGACAGAGGCAGACATGCAAAATGTTGTTTCAAGATAGATGGGTATCCTTTTCTTGGGGCAATAGGAGAGATGTCTCAAATGAAACTCAAATCTATGTCCTGTGCTAGATATTAAGGTGGATATCTTAATATTAAGGTGGAAAGACTTTTATTAGGAGCATATAGCTTAATGAGACAACTGCCATGTAAAATGCTTGAACATACGTATGCACTTAAGGAGTACTGAGGTCCTGTGGAGCTGCACAATGATGTAACAAATAGCTTTACCCAATCATCAAGCACCTTAGGAATATACCCCACTCAGGGTGTGTTTCAACCATGAGCAAAGATGCCTAGAGGTTTATAGACAGAGCTGAGAAGTAGTGTCACTTGACTAGAGGTTACATTGTGTGGGGTAGGCATTGGGTGTGGAATGGAGGGATTAGCTGGGGAAGAGACTGCAGCGTGAACTGAAGTCTGGTAACAAAGGACTTTCTTACTTACTTGGTGTTTCTGGCAATGAGAAAGTTGAGGCACAAAAAGGTCACAGTTAGGGGTGGGGTGGGGGAAAATGATTCAAACGGTAATTGGAGGGATGAATTGGAAGAGTGAACACAGGGGATGAGATTGGTTGGGAGGACATAAACTGAGAAGCTCATGGAGGTATGCAGACCTGACTAACGCGAGTGAGGATAGAGCTGGCTTGCGTGTGAGGAAACAAGAGCCGTTGCAGAGGCACAGGGCACCGTAGGGTTCGAAGAGGGTCGATGCAGAATGAAGGGTGGTTTTCAGATTTGTCTTGAACATCTGGGAGGATGGTTGGTAGGGCACAAATGACAAGAAAATGGATTTTACAAATAAGAAAACTGAGGTTCATAGTTGTTGTTGCTCAATCATGTTCAACTCTTTGTGCGACCCTATGGACTGCAGTTCTCCAAGCCCCTCTGCCCATTGGATTTCCCAGGCAAGAATACGGATGTGGGTAGCCATTTCCTTTCTCCAGGGGATCTTCCTGACCCAGGGATCAAACCCATATCTCCTGAAAGTTTCCTAAGGATCATATACAAACAATATAGATTATTTATAATTTAACTTATTACTGAATAAGCTTTTAATCTCTCTTTTGGTTACGTTACCATCATTTGTCACTGTGAGAAAACATCCACATTTTATAAACTATTTTTTTTCAATTTAGAGGGATTAATATTGAAGAAGGAATTCATAGGGCCTGGACTCCATCTTAGGCTTGTTCGTGCTGATCATGTTCGGTCACCTCTCTAATGGACTCTGAACTCTGTGCTTAGTGCCTGTGGAAATGACAATAGAAGGATAAGACCCCCTCCGGACAGGTCATAAATCTTTATCTGTAACCTTAGGCTTATTGATTATTGACTGTTTGGAATGTAACCTCAGGCTTATTGATTATTGACTGTTTGAACACATAACACATGAATGATGGGGTTATTGTGATTGTATTTACCTTTCCTTTGTTTATGTAAGTCACAAGGAAATTGGGTGGTGGGTTCAGACACGTACACATGAGGTATAAAAGATTTTCACAAATGCTGGTCGGGGTCCTTGGCTAAGAGGATACTCTGCCTTGGGCCCGCTGGTATAATAAACTGCACTTCACTATCTGCATCATCCTTCTGAGTGAGCTTGTTTCCCGGAACGCGTGGCTATAACAATATCTTAGATCTTTAATCTTTTATTTGAAAAAGTCTGTCATTTCTGAGAAGATAAAGAGCCTTACACCTTGGTGAAGAGATGCTTTCTCTTTGGTGGCCTGGCTATGAAGGATATATGGCATTTATTATCAGTTGGTGAAAGAAAAGGTCTGAGAAAAAGCAGACAAAGATCAGTGATAAATCTAAATATTTTTTCACCACATTTTTGGACTGTTTGTCTTTAGGTTTTTTTTTTTTTTTTTTTTGGTTAGCCCTGCAGCTAGCAAAGCAAAAATTATTTCTAACACCATTAAAACGTTCTTCACACTTCAAGTGCAAATGCTTATTTGTTCTTGATGTTTCTCTGAACAGAACAATTGTCTGAAAATAATGCCTGGCATGTCTTTTCAGAGAAAGGTTAGAAGGGAATAGACTCAAAGTACAGACACACAAAATTCTACTCATTGCATTCCTCACTTTGGAAAGCAGTTTTAAGTGCTTGAATTGCTTATAAAAATTGTATGGCAACGACAGATTCCTTTTAATGCATTTTGCTTCTTAAAGTTTGTTTAATCAGTGTAGAACTACTGAATGATGGTTTCTTTCCCTGAAAACACCAGTGAGAAATGTCATCTTGCAGAACAAACTTCTTTAGCTTTTGAGCTTTTTATTCTTCAGTAACTATCATACTTTTTGGTGCAAGTCACAAAGGATTTTTTTTTTCTTTTACACCTGAAAAGTTGCATCCACATTAAGCTACACTTCTCCCCATTTTTCAGGAAGTTTAGCCTAGTTATAGTAATGAATTACTAAATACCAAAGAGCTTTCCCCATTCTTTTTAATGCCTAAAGGTGCAGTTAGAGGCATTCAATATTTTTAATTTCATTACCAACAGCCAGGTTCTAGTGGACAAGATTACAAAGATGGAGAAGATGTAGCTTATAAACATTTATTTCAATTTATTTAAAATGAAAGAGGATGGCATACACCAGCCTGAGTATGGTAATTAATTGATAAAATAAAACACGAGTAAATAGAAGAGTGTGTGCTAAAATGTCTTACTTTTTAATGATTTTTGACCTTTGAAAAAATTTAAATAGCATTTATTAAATGTACTTTTGAAAAGATCTAGAGACATTTTGCCATCTTCTTCTTATTGAAAAGTCCACCTGTAGTTATAAAAGATATATGTCATTAGATATTCTGTTTCCTTCAGACCAAAATTCTTTATGTAGTGAGGAGATGTCATTAATACTAGTGGTTCTAGCTCTTAAAATATATAAAATATCTCTAATCTGAAAAAAATATTTTTAATACACATATATATATTTATTTTGCAACAAAAATAGACAGATTTAGTCTGGTCTCAAATGTGTGATAATCTCAAACTCATCTCAATAAATTGGATCATAAGCCTTAAAAATCAATGGCTATTCATTAGTAGCTTTTGAATTTTGTGTTATTATAGTGGACCAAAACCTTCATTGGGTAGCTGTATATTTTATTTATTTGGTAATAAGCATGGTTAATACAGAAATTAAAAAACAACATACTCATGAGCCTATATACCTCATAGGTCCAAAAGCATGTTTATGCTTTACAGTTATCCTTCATGCTACACCCTGCTTTTATTTAGTGATCATTTTAAATTGGTCAGGAATCAGTTTAGGTTCAAGTAACAAAAACAGTAACAACTGCAACAGCAAAAACAAAACATCAAATGACACCTAACTGTTGTGGTTCAAAGCGTTGAGACTCATTTTTCCCATGTAAGCAGCTCTTCAGGCTTTTGCTGGGATCGACGCGGAGTCTACACACTCTTAGAGCCAACGCTCCTGTATTTGGTTGACATGTACCTCATGGGCTGCTGCCGCTCCAAGTACCACATCGTAAGTAATGTGTGTGTGGTTCTTATACTCACATTTATCTATGTCTGTCTTTTGTTTGTTTCTTGTGCATGGTTCTTATATTTATTTTTCTATTATTTTTTATTTGTTTTCTCAGAAGCACCCCTAGAAAATTTTCTTTACATTTTCTGGGTTGGAATCAGTCTTGTGTATAATTAGGCAAAAAGGAGGCTAAGATAGTAAGCATCTGCTGTTAAGCCCCTAATTTAGTGAGAAGTACAACATGAGAAGAATTTAGGAATGGATTTGGTTACCAGTTTCATGGCTACCACTTCTATTCTTTTGAAATTGTGTTCAGGGTTAGTTTAACAACCTTATGAAGAATGAAGTCTCATTCTCTCAAAATATGTGCTGACAAATTATTCCCAAAGACCACAGATTTTCATTTTATCCTTTCTGTTCTTTGTGCTTTTAATCCTTGTCTACTGCTGCTAAATGGGAATATAAAAGAGATGAATAATTAAATTGTGCGATGTGATAACAGAAAGAATGTTGTAGTTTTGGCAATCACAGTTGAGATGCCCTTATGCAAGAGTAAAATAGCTAATACAGATGAATATTTGTGCCCTCTGACTGCTAAAATTAGATCACATTTATTTCTCTAACTTGTGGAACCCCTAGTGAACAGAATTAAATTTTGTAAGGATTAACTACTTTCAATAGTGTATAAAATGCTTACCCACATATCGCTCCTTGGAAGGAAAGCTATGACAAACCTTGATAGTGTATAAAAAGCAGAGACATCACTTTGGTGACAACAGTCCGTATAGTCAAAGCTATGGTTTTTTCAGTAGTCATGTATGGATATGAGAGTTGGACCATAAAGAAGGCTGAGCACTGACAAATTGATGCTTTCAAAGTGTGGTCCTGGAGAAGACTCTTGAGAGTCCCTTGGACATCAAGGACATCAAGCCAGTCAATCCTAAAGGAAATCAACCCTGAATATTCATTGGAAGGACTGATGCTGAAGCTGAAACTCCAATACTCTGGCCACCTGATGTGAAAAGCTGACTCATTGGAAAAGACCCAGATGCTGGGATAGAGTGAGGCAAAAGAAGGGGAGGACAGAAGATGAGATGATTAGATAGCATCACCGATTCAATAGACATGAATTTGAACAAGCTCCAACTCCTGGGAGACAGTGAAGGACAGGAAAGCCTGGTGTACCACAGTCCATAGGGTCGCAAAGAGTCGGACACAACTTAGCAGCAGAACAACAACATCATATTAACTAACAAAATCAGAAATTTTCAGCCTAGCATTCAAAAGTAGCATGGTCTTTACCTGTACACATTTATAGCTTTATCTTCAACTTCCTTCCCCATCCAGTGAACCATGCTAGACGGAGTGGGATGGAGTACATTCATGTTAAGATTCGGCCCTTGGACTAGCTTTGATCACCCTGTTTCCTTCTTGTTTAATGTTCTAAACATTCTGGTATACATAATTATAAAGTGGTGCAGAATCCACCCGCCACTGCAGGAGACACAAGAGATGTAGGTTCAATCCCTAGATCGGTAAGATCCAGAATTGTCTTACACAAATAAATTTGACATGATAAGGTAAAAGAATGACTGATACTGAAGCTGAAGCTCCAATACTTTGGCCACCTGATGCGAAGAGCTGACTCATTGGAAAAGACCCTGATGCTGGGAAAGACTGAAGGCAGGAGGAGAAGGGGACGACAGGGGATAAGATAGTTGGATGACATCACTGACTCAATGGTCTTTAGTTTGAGCAAGCCCTGGGAGATGGTGAAGGACAGGGAAGCCTGGCGTGCTGCAGTCCATGGGGTTGCAAAGAGTCAGACGTGACTGAGCGACTGAACAACAACAAAGGTAAAAGATGATTAATGGATTTTTATGTGAGATTAAAGTAAATAGCATAGGAGAGTCTGGTGTGACTCTTCAAAAACCTAACATACAAGAAAATGTGTGCTGTATGTTCTATATAATGATTAAATTTGAGGTGTGGGGGTGATTATGTAGCTGGGACAACCATGTAAAAGGCAGCTTTAGTGTGGTGACAAGCAAAAGTGTGTCATAACCATCAACAGAGCTCTCATCCTTCTCTGATAGTTTAAAAGAGGCTCCAATTTTCAACAGAAATAAAATAAATAGGACTATAACAAGAAAATGCTTTAAACCCTTTCGCCATTCACACTGGCTGTTTACTGTACTGCATATATCCTCCCGTGAGTTACCCTGTGAATGCGAGGCTAAGAGTAAGGCACTGAGGAGTGTGAAAGAAATTTCTGCACCTCACATTTAAAAACAAATTTCACCAAAAAACCGAAATGGAATCTTTCCAAGGTGACAAATTATGAGATCCTTTTTTTTAGCATGTAAGAACCATTTTCTTTCACTCCTGAGATTTTCCTGAAGTGCTTACACATCATTTTGTGGTTTGGGACAAATAATGTGCCACATGTTTGAGAAATTTCGCTGTCACACATCCTTTAGAGCTATTAATTCCTCTCTTCAAAGTTGGAGGTCTTGGGAACAGTGATATCTTCACAAATTCCTGTCTTGCCTCCTCTGGGTCACTTTGAGCTCCGACCACCTCTATTTCCTTCAGTATTTCTACTGGGCTTTAAGACATCGTTAAATACACGTTTGTGTGTGTGATATGCATGCATGCCACAATCATTCACAGAATGTATAGTTTTATCACATATATAGAATTCAAAATCCATCTTCAATGCAAACTAGTTTGGTTTCTTTACAATATACTTAGGCTTTCTACTGGTTTTTGTGCTTTACAATTTATAGCCTCACAGCTTTCATGCAAAATAAAGATACATAGGAATGTTTTTTAATCCTGTAAGGGGGAAAAATAATATTTTATTATGTCAGATATTTATGGCCTTTCTTCAAATGTGGGTATTTTCTTATTTACAGGATATTTTAGGATCACTGTTTAACACTATTATGATTTAGAATAGTCTGTTTACAGGACAGTTATATATGTCCATGTAAATATTTAGGTCTCCACGTTAGAATTATGGAGAAATGTTTGTCTTTGAAAGTATTTTGAGGCATTTGCATTATCATAGTTTATTTTCTTAAAAAAAACAGCTAACATTAGGGCTTTATTTACTCTTGATATTAAAAAATAAAATTAAAAGTTTTTGAAAACTAGCAAGTCATAAATATCTCTCATTTCCTAAATCTAAACACTTAAAAACTTATTTACGTTTTTTTCAAAATGTGTTAAGTTCTCAAACTAATAGTACATATACTATTTTATGCTTACAGCTCCATGCCACAAAGTTCTTATACGCTAGATGAGTTAAACATCCTACTAAATCTTAAAATTTCTCATATGATCTGATCAAAAAGGCTGAAAGTAATGATAATGAATAATGACCATAACAAGTTTCTGATCCCAGGACCCTGAATAAATCTATGCCATGTTATTTCAGGTATTTCTGACTATGATTCTATATGAATCAAAATTGAAATTTATCTTATTTATATCTAACTTAACATTTCTATCCTGTTTTATGCTTCAAATGTAATTGAAGATAATTTTAACATCTTATTTTTTAATTGTCAAGAAAAACTTTAATCCTAGAAATGACACTTCTCTTTATTAAATTTTCCCAAATCAAAGCATCAAAACCTCCTATTCATATTGAAATTAATGCCACAATACCATGGAGATACAAAGTGAAGGCGTGGATATCATGATGCAAATTACTAAGATCAAATCATAATTTCCATCTGTTCTTTGAAAGAAGGAGGGCTTCCCAGGAGGCACTAGTGGTAAAGAACCTGCCTGCCAATGGAGGAGAAGAGATCCAGGTTTGACCCCTGGGTTGGAAATATCCCCTGGAGGAGGGCATGGCAACCCACTCCAGTTCTTGCCTGGAGAATCCCCTGACAGAAGAGCCAAGTGGGGTACAGTCCATAGGGTTGCAAAGAAATGGACGTGACTGAAGCAACTTAACACTTGAAAGAAGGAAGAACCCTTAG
This sequence comes from Okapia johnstoni, assembly GCA_024291935.2. Classification (NCBI taxonomy): domain Eukaryota; kingdom Metazoa; phylum Chordata; class Mammalia; order Artiodactyla; family Giraffidae; genus Okapia; species Okapia johnstoni. The sequence goes on along the minus strand of CM044321.1, from coordinate 6,939,226 downwards.
TAGGTGATAGGAGAAGGGAATGTATGGGTTATGTACCAAGTCAGAAATTCACTAACTACATGGAGCCATTCATCACACCAGCTTCCCTCTGCCAGCAGTGGGAGGTTGACATGTGATCTTGTTTTCATTGAGACCTTCTTGTCCCATTGAGACCTTCCTAGGAGTTACCAAAAGGCAAAGAATCCAAACAGTGATAGTGGGAAAAGCTTATGAATGGAAAGTGGCACTGTCAACTTGTTAGATTACTGTCCATATCTATTTGACAGTGTGGAGGCTCCTGTTAATCAGCCCTGGCGGTACATGTAAATAATTCCTGTATGTTTTCAATCACAAGCTCCTTCAGAGAGCACCGTGTGACACTTTGTCAGGAGGACTCTAGGGCCTTTGGTAAAAATAATTCTTTTTAAAGGCAATTCACAAAGCTTCAGGGATGTCGCACCATTCCGTGTTCTTGAGAAAGTTTTGCTGGGGAGTTTTTGAAGGACACGGGTGCTGTGAGTGACCTTGATCGGTGAACTTACTCTAATCAGGCAGCTCTGAGGAAAAATGATGCTGGTTGTTTACAAGTGTGCACAAAACAACAGCAACAACAATGAACAAACAAAAAACGGCCCAAGGAACCAAGAGTGTCTCTTCAGTTGATGTTTCAGAGAAGCTGGTGCAAAAACTGCATACACAACATAAACAAGGATTAGTGTGTAGGATGCCGTAAATAAATACGATGGTTTAACAGAAAAAGAGGAAAACAGAATACTCCCTGCTGTAGAAGATGGGAAATCTCGGTTACTCTCAAGACAGGACCTACTTTGAGCTATTTTTATCTTTACATATTGAAAACCAACAACAACAGAAAACTTGTTTAAAAGGATTCACGTTTGAAGTAGTGATTCCTAAAGTTCACTACCAAAATGATATAATTTTACTTATTAAATTTTTAGAAGAGCTCTGAGGTGCCCGGAGTGAACTCACAGTAGCTGTATCATAAATATATGTAGGACTCCGAGAGGAAAAAAGAAGGGTCGTTTTTTCTAGCTCGATCTCTGAAAATGAGATCCATGGTGGGTTGTCATGGTCTCAACGATTTCTGGAGCGAGAAAGTGAGAGTATGTTACTTTGGGGTGTGCTTAGCAAAACCTGAATAAAATTCAAAGCTCTTAGATGAAATTGATAGCCATTATTATTAACAAATATTTATTGGCTGCTTATTCTTCCAGGCAAGATTTTGTAAGACACTAACGATATAAAATGAGCACGACACAGCCCCTAAAAGAACGCACAATTCAGTAAACACCTAAAAAAAAGTTACAGTTAATAATGATTTGAGGGCTATGCCATTGATGCTAATTATGCCAACCTGTGGTTTTAGGCTACACCATTCTCCGAGTGTTTTCTAAAATCTCCATTTCAACCTCTTTATTGCCATGGAGCCAGGAAACACCCGAGTTAGGGTCAGAGACAAGACATATCCACACTGCACTGTCCTTTTTTAAAAATATAGCCCAGAATCCCTACTACAAAAGATTAAAACTCAGACCAGAATTGAAATGGAGGAGATAATGGAAGCTACTGTTTTTCTGGGATCCAAAAGGGAGCCAACTTAAGGGAGAAACTATAAGGTTTGTGATGTACAAAGAAGGTCACTGCTTGTGTATAGGTTTGCATTGTTGGCTAGACCCCAAGGCAACTCCGAACATATAAAATGGGAAGACGCGATGCATCTGGCAAAGGCCCAGCCTGCGCTCCCGTCAGACGCATGCGCGCGCACGTACTCACGCATTCAACGTGCCTCACGCATTCAACGTGCCTCCAAGCCCTGGAAAGGGGAGAGGTGTGGAAAGAGGAGAAGTGCGTGGTCAGGGAGCAACCGTGCAGGTGAAACATCTCTGAAAAACCCCGTCAAAAGGAGCAAATGAGCGTCTCACGTGGAGCTGGGAAGAGGAGTGTGGTCCAGACGCTGCCGGCAGCGTCCCTGGTCACAGTGTCCCTCGGCTGCAACCCGGAAGCACAGTTATACGGGCTGTTCACTGGTGTAGCCTCAGGCCCCAGAACGCTGCTTAAGTCACAGTAAGTAGATGCTTAAAACATGTTTGTGTAATTAATGAATGGATGCATGGAGTTGTTACTTTGTATGCCTGCTGAAACATGGCCTTGGTAAAGAATATCCTTCCGTCCTAAGAACTAATTTCTTGAAGACTTTGACTATAGTTGCATTTCAGTATTGAATATGCTTTACTCTTCATTAAAAATGATCTTTGTTTTAAATCTACTAGCCCAAAGATTTTTAAATGTATTTATTCAATTCTGAAAATATCAATGTGCTATTTCTTTCTATCAAAATTCCGCACCAGGGAAGCCCATTTCTTTCTACCAAAATTCCGAGTAAAGAAGTCTGTAAATAGAATGTATACATATATTTCCTTTTTAAAAACTGACTTCTACTGTGATCTGGTTTTTTTTTTTTTTTTTTTTTCATTTCTTTTGATTGCGTGTATGTGTGCTCAGTTGCTCAGTCTTGGCAGATGAATAGATCACAGACATGAAACATGAGGTAAACTCAATGAATCACCTTTGAAGATAGAGGAAGGGACCTTGAACCAAGAAATGAGGGCAGTTTTCGCTAAGGCAAAGAAACAGATTTTTCCAGAAGGAAAGCATTCTACCATGTTTAATCTGGTATCAATCTCATCAGTGTGTTTTTCCTCCCTAACATTGTAATTCTTAGCTCGGAAATTCAATTTGGATCTTTTTATATCTCCTTGACTCTTAAATGTTTGTTCTTTCCTCTATCTGCTTGAACATATGGGATACGGTAGTAGAAACTGTTTTCATATTCTTGTCTACTAATTCTATTATCGCTGTTGTTTCTGGATCTGTTTTAATGGATGGATTTTTATCCTCATTATGGGTAATATTTTCCTACGTCTTTATTTGCCTTGTAATTTTTGACTGGCTGATGGACACAGTGGATGTACCGTGGTCCTGTATGTATTTTTATATCTCCAGGACTTTAGAGCTTGCTACCAGGCAAGGGTTTAGTCACTTGGAGATCTTTCTTCAAGGCTTTGCTAGAGCGAACAGGTCTTCCTGAGCCAAGACCCTTTTTTAGCACTTGCATTGATGCTCTCTGACTTAGGCTTATGACTGTGTCTTTTGGGTACAGGCACAGTTTCTTGCCCTCTTGGAACTCCAGAAGCAGTTCCCTGTAATCCTTCAGGTATTTTTTCCTCTGGTCTCCGGTAGATTTCTCACTGCTGCTGCTAAGTCGCTTCAGTCGTGTCTGACTCTGTGCGACCCCATAGACGGCAGCCCACCAGGCTCCGCCGTCCCTGGGATTCTCCAGGCAAGAACACTGGAGTGGGTTGCCATTTCCTTCTCCAGTGCATGAAAGGGAAAAGTGAAAGTGAAGTCGCTCAGTCGTGTCCAACTCTTCGCGACCCCATGGACTGCAGCCTACCAGGCTCCTCCGTCCATGGGATTTGCCAGGCAAGGGGACTGGAGTAAACACAGGCACACACTGATCCATAGCAGTCAGCCGAATTCTCGAGAGCGCCCCCTGCAGGTCTCTGGAGTTCCTTCCTAGGCATCTCTCCCCGTCTCTGAGATGCTGAGAACTACATCCGTCCTGACGTTGTTGGACCTCTAGTTTTGACCGCTCAGTTTCTGGGTCTGACTGCGTCTCTCTTCCCTGTACTGTGACCCGGAAACTTTCTCCAAGCGGTAAGTGGGAGTAGTCGTCCAGCTCACCTTGTTCACTCCCAACTTCCCATTTCTTAAAAAGTCACTGCCTTGCTCAGCACCCAGTGTTTTAAGGGATTTTTTTTTTTTTTTAATATATATGTTGTTGTAATATTTAGTTGTTTCAAGTGGGAGGATAAATCTGTTCTGTTATCCCATTTTGATTTGGAGCAGAAGTCTCACTTGAAATTATGGCCTGCGTTTTCTTAGTCTTTTTCCTACATGTTTATGTGCTGTGTGTGCGCTTAGTTGTTCAGTCGTATCTGACTGTGTGTCCCTCTGAACTGTAGCCCGCCAGGCTCCTCTGTCCATGGGATTCTCCAGGCAAGAATCCTGGAGTGGGTTGCCATGCCCTCCTTCTGGGGATCTTCCCGACACAGATATCAAACTTGGGTCTTTTGCATCTTCTGCATTGGCAGGCAGATTCTTTACCACTGTGCCACTTATGAGCCCCCTACTTTTTTATAGTTATATATATATATATATTTTCAGATTGTTCTTTACATATATATAGTGAGCAAATTTTCTTCTCTTTCAAAAATGTCATATTATTATATGTTTTGATGATGAATATCTTTGTATATAGTCCTTTTTATACATCTCTGGTTTTTCTCAAGATGAATTATGACTTAATATTTTAATGTAACTGGTACATGTGGTCAGATTAGCTACACTGACAAATATATGTTTTTTCTTTTTCAGGCCAACTGTTAAAATTAGGGTTTAAAAAATATTTTCTGAGAAAAAAATTAACTTCAGTTTAAAGCTGAATCTTTATAAAACAGTCCTGAGACAGACATGAAGACCAATATGTTTATGTAGTTCATTGTGAATTGTCTATTTTTTCCTTGCTTGTTTTTGTCTTAGCTGAATCACCCTTTTCTGGATGTTTTGTAAAATCTCTTTTTATTTTAAACATAATATATGTAATATTTTTTACAATGACACACCCTATTTGGTATTATTTTTTACATTTTAAGCAAATATTTATTTTTTATGTTGTTAACTCTTATCAACTTTCTCTATATGAAAGCCTTTGCTCAGAATGCCACTTTGATATTTTTCCATCAGGTAAATATATATGCATTATTTTTATTTTGTATTTTTATGTATCTTTAATTGTATTTTTATACTTACGGCTATAATTCACTGAAATTTGTTTCTTGACATATAGTGTAGGATGAAGATCTAATTTTATTTTTTCCTATGTGGTTAATCAACTGTCCTCATAGATTTTAATGCATTGAGTTACGTTCATGTGTGTCTAAGTTGAGCAACTAGGCAAGCCTATTTATAATTTGTCCAAATTGCATGATACCAATATAAAAAATAAATAGGCAAAACAGTATTTAGTACATGTAGAGGAGAACAAGCAGACTTTTCCTCAATTTATGTAAGCTGCATTGCTATATTTATGTGTTACACTAACACATCATATAAAATATAATCCATGCAGTCAGGAACTTGGTATGGCTGTTTGTAACTGGAAATAGAGTGCCATTGTTTTCTTTATAATCTCTTAGGATGAGTGCCTTTGCTATTCCTTGGACCTGTGTCATCTCTGTAACTATAAACAGGTGCCCGTGGGCATTGAGAGATGAGTTTAGTTAGCAGGGTGAGGCTAGGATTCAGTTGGGTAAAGGCAAGCCTGCAGATCAGTGGGGCATAGAGGCATGCCAGCAAGACATTTCAGACAGTCACTGTCATTACTTATTATTATCTCAGCACTCTCCAGGCTGACTCAGTGGTACACAGGGGGTTTAACCAGGAAGGGGGCTGTGATTCCAGGGGAAGAAGAGGGAGGATTAAACCTAGTTAGTGGAGTAGCAGTGGAGAGGGAGAGAGATGGGGATATTGGAGGCTTTAAAGAAGGCTGGGAGGCTTCCGTGGTGGCTCAGTGGTAAAGAATCTGCCTGCAATTCAGGAGACGCACGTTCCATCCCTGGGTCTGGAAGATCCCCTGGAGAAAGAAATAGCAACCCATTCCTTGCTTGGGAAGTCCCATGGACAGACGAACCTGGCGGACTACAGTCCATGGGGTCGCAGAAGAGGTGGACACAACTTAGCAACTAAACAACAACAACACAAGAGAGCTGGGAACCCTGTAATGTAGGCTGGAACCCCATCATGTGCTCTGGAAGTCTCTGCAGAGACTGAAAAACAGGTCCTTAACAGCTGCTTCTCCCCACCGGGCTCACTAAGTAGATAATGTTGCCGCTGACTGAGATAGGAGGCATAGGAGGTGGGGAGATTGGGGAACAAGGTGAGGGTGGTGTGAGTTTAGATTCGTGAATTCACAGCTGAAAAATGTTTATTTTCTTCTTGTAAGATATGTGCCCACTTGGTACTCATCATCTCCCTATTCATATAAAATGTGAATGGAGTTCCTAGTTCACTTTTCCCTGTGATTTGAGATCTTTCAGAAGGTCTTTTCCACAAGAATCAACTGTTCTCATCAACAAGTGTTAAGGGGGAACAATGTAATAATCTACATCAGTGCTTCTTCCCTTTTGGTTTAAAAGAAAAGGAATGAAATCAGGCCTCTTTCCTGCAGAATAGCAAGGCACTTACTCTCGGAGACACTGGAAATGCTACAGTCATGGACCTTGATGCCTGAATGGGCTGTAGAGATCATCTAGTTCAAATATTTATTTTAGAGATGATGACATCTGTGAGAAAATCCAGGAACTAGGACATCAAAGAGCTGGATTTTATTCATCTGTTCTGAATTCATTTTAAATAACATGATGCATATATGTTGTAATTGTTCTGTTTATTTGGCCCAAGTATCCCCACTTCCTGCAATCAGGCTCTTCTCAGACATCAAATCCCACTTCTTGCTCTGGGCTTTGGTTGAGAGTTTCTAGTCCCTGTAATATCTCTCTTCTTCCATTCCTCTTAACACAGAGATTAGGAAACTTTTCTGTAAAGGGAAGATAGTACATATATTTGCTCTGCAGGCTCTGTAGTCTTGGTCCCCAAAACCTAGCACTGCCATGTGGTGCTGAGTGGCTATGTTAGTCATTGTCATGTCCGACTCTTTGTTATGCCATGGACTCTAGCCCGCCAGGCTCCTCTGTCCATGGGGATTCTCCAGGCAAGAATACTGGAGTGGGTAGCCATTTCCTTATCCAGGAGATCTTCCCAACCCAGGGATTGAACCTGGTTCCTTTGTCTTGCAGGCAGATTCTTTACCATCTGAGCCACCAGGGAAGCCGTATGTGGCTTTAACTGTGCATAAATGAATGAGTTGGAGTCTGGTAAAACTATTTACAAAGGCAGAGCAGGGTGAATTTGGTCCGTTTGGTCTGTGCAGTAACTCAACAGAGATAATTCAGTGTTACAGCATTTTCATTATCATTTCTTCTTCTTTAATCCCCCTCTGCTCTGATTGCATGGACGTCAACTTGACCTTATTTGCTCTTTTGTGCCAGCTGCTTCTGAGACCCTGTACGCAAATATCATACCCGTCTGGTGTGTTCTCAAGCAGAGGGACAACGCCCTTGGCCCTGATCTCCACTCACTTTTCTCCACTGTGTGACTTTTCTGTGGCTAAATAGCTACTTAAGGTTCTCTGTATGTTGGGTAAAGAAGGGAGAGTAGTTGGAAATACTGAGGATGTCAGAGGGTAAAAATAATTCCTTGCTATGTTGTCTGTCTAGGAACTGCTGATTGTGTGTGTGTGTGTGTGTGTGTGTGTGTGTGTGTGTGTGTGAGTATGTGTGCACGTGTGCACACTCAGTTATGTCTCGCTCTTTGTGACCCTATGGACTGTAGCCTGCCAGGCTTCTCTGTCCGTGGGATTTCCCAGGCAGAAATACTGGAGCAGATTGCTTTTCCTCCTCCGAGGATCTTCCCAACCCAGGAGTAGACCCCACGCCTCCTGCTTCTCCAGCGTTGGCAGGTGGATTCTTGGCCTCTGCGCCACCTTGTGGATCTTTATTCGCACAGCCTGGTACAACCTCTGCAGTTACAGCTCACCCTAAAGCTTGGACCAGTGTTCTGGGGGAGCCTCCCGCCAACTCACACCCTTCTGCCGTTTGCCAAACCCCCATATGTTATGGTGCTGTTTTTTAGCAGTCAAGAGCTAACTTGCTTAGAGCTGTTGTTTTAGAGAACCTGTATCATTTTCCCTGTCATCTCCGTCTTTGATTCTACCACTCCAACTGCTTGTTCCAAAGCTACCAAATATCCAAACACTAGTCTAATTGTAGGGCTTTCTTGAATCATACTCATGCTATGAAACTTGGCCATCATGATAACATTGGCTTGACAATATCTTTCATTTATATATCTCTGTACAGTTGACCAAAGGTTTTTACCTGTTTTCTCTTATTCCAGCTCTCTAGCAACCTGAAAGCTCCCAGGTAATTTTCCTCATTTTGTAGTTGAAGAAAATGAGATACAGAAAGATCAAGTGGCTTGGTCAATGTTATCCCAAGTTAATCCTACAGTTGCAGTGAAATTCAAGTGCTTTTAATTTTTTTTTCAATTTAGAATTCCTCCCAATACACATGTGGTCTTGTTTAAGGCATAAATTATTTGTTTTTTTATTTTTTATTTTTTTTAATTTATTATTTATTTTTTTAAATAAATTTATTTATTTTAGTTGGGGGCTAATTACTTTACAATATTGTAGTAGTTTTTGCCATACATTGACATGAATCAGCCATGGGTTCACATGTGCTCCCCCTCCCGAACCCTCCTCCCACCTCCCTCCCCTTCCCATCCCTCTGGGTCATCCCAACACTCCATCCCTGAGCATCCGTCCCATACATAGAACATGGAATGGTGTTCCGCTTCACATATGACAATATACATGTTTCAATGTTATTGTCCCAGAATGTCCCACCCTCACCTTCTCCCTCAGAGTCCACAGGACTGTTCTATGCATCTGTGTCTCTTATTCTGTCTCACATATAGGGTTACCACTACCATCTTTCAAATTCCATATACATGCATTAGTATACTGTATTGGTGCTTTTCTTTCTGGCTCACTTCACTCTGTATAATGGGCTCCAGTTTCATCCATCTCAATAGAACCGATTCAAATGTATTTTTTTAATGGCTGAGTAATATTCCATTGTGTATATGTACCACAGCTTCCTTATCCATTCGTCTGCCGATGGACATCTAGGTTGCTTCCATGTCCTGGCTATTGTAAACAGTGCTGCGATGAACATTGGGGTACACGCATCTCTTTCAATTCTGGTTTCCTCGGTGTGTATGCCTAGCAGTGGGATTGCTGGGTCATATGGCAGTTCTATTCCCAGTTTTTTAAGGAATCTCCACACTGTTCTCCATAGTGGTTGTACTAGTTTGCATTCCCACCAACAGAGGGTGTGGAGAAAAGGGAACCCTCTTACACTGTTGGTGGGAATGCAAACTAAATTATTTGTTGATAGAAGAACTGCATTAGTTCAACCTATGAAGGGAATAATGGGGACATGTAAGTAGTAGTATTTTCATATACCTATATTAGAGAATATGTAGAGAAAATTATAATTCCTCCCTTCAGTAAATACTAAGATAGAAGCTAAGGTCTAAAATCTTATCATGCGAGTGTGCGTGCTACGTCGCTTCAGTTGTGTCTGACTCTTTGAGATTCTGTGCCTAGTGGGCTATAGTCCATAGGGTGGCAAAGAGTTGGACACAACTAAGCATGCATGCAAATATAGTTATAGTTTCCTATTATTACACTGTTCTTTGACTTTGCCCATTAGGTTTATTGTTTATTTTCATTCATATGGTTGTTTCCTTTTCTGGATTGAATTTCTTGTGGGCAAGCTTTGTGTCTTTTGACTATTTAGAACACAAAAGTTAGTGTCTGAGACATTGACCAACTTTATATTTATTGAAAGAACTTAAATGTGTGTCTTATGCATAGGCCCTCACCTCTAGGAGGTGATAATTTAGTTGAGAGACCATCCACATACTGCAGAAAACTCAGATTTCATTACATGTATTATATAAGCAAGTACAGGGAAAATAGTAAGCAAAGTAGGCTGTGTATTATAGAAAACAGAAGCTGAAGTAAAGCAGAGATAATGTGGATTAAATGATTGGAAATATTTTCATGCGGGAGGTAAGAGGAAAATAGGTTAATATGAGGGAATTTAATTTCCTGTAGTACTGAGTTTGCTGATAAGTTTTAAAATATAAATATGCATTTATTTTCATGAATTATTTTTACTGAATTTGAGATGATCGTGTTTTCTTTCTTTATTCTGTTAATAGGAGCAAAATTACTTGGTTGTCATGGATTTCCCTTTTAATATGTCATTAGATTTTTTTTTGCCAGTATTATATTTAGGGTTTATATCTTTAACTACTGAGAAAAATTGCCCTGCACTTTTCTCTCTCTGTAATTATTTTGGTAAATATGGGTTATCAAGTTTATATTGGCCTCATGAAATGAGGTGGTAAGTCTTTCATTTTTTGTATTATTTTCTAGAAGGGTTTCATGTAAGACTGAATTATTACTTCCTTGAATGCCATGATGAATTTCTCGGGAAAACCAACTGGATCTGAAATATTTTTATATAAAGTTTTTAAGGAAAGGTATTAATTTTAAATGGATGTAGGATTATAATTCTATTATTGTTTCAGTTTTTGTAAATTTTATTTGTGAAGAAATTTTATTTTGTCTAAATTAGCAAATGTATTGACATACATTTCATTTATTTTTTATATATTGAATATTTTATGTATTAATGTCTATACTGACTTCTTCATTTTTATTCTTTGAATTTATTTTCCCTTAAATCTTGTTATGATTCTATAAACTTTATTATTGTTTTAGCAAACCATAATTTGCATTTTTAACATTTTTCTATTTAAACCTTGTTTCCTATTTCATTGATTTCTGTTCTTACTTTTATTGAGTATTTTATACATCCAGTAATACTATACTATAGTATAGGGAAATTTAACGGGGCCAGGGGATCAATATGGTCTTGATAGGCAAAAACCAACCCAGTCAATCCTTTAGGCAGTCAACTCTTAATAATCATTGGGAGGACTGATGCCGAAGCTGAAGCTCCAATACTTTGGCCTCTTGATAAGAAGAGCCCACTCATTGGAAAAGATTGAAGGGAAAAGGGGCAGCAGAGGATGAGATGGTTAGAAAGCATCACTGACTCGATGGACATGAGTCTGAGCAAAGTCCAGGAAAGAGAAGGACAAGGGAGCCTGGCATGCTGCAGTCCATGAGGTCACAAAGAGTCTGACATGACTTAGCGATTGAACAACAACCACAAGGCAAGTAATTACTATGTTAGAACTAATTAAGTAATGAAATGGGAAGGTTAGAGTGTTGGAGTTAGAATCTTGTTATAAATATGGTGAAGTTGTGGAGGTGACAAGGTGTCTGGTGTGGCCACATGAGTATGTGTGATGAATCAAATCAAATAAAATTTAAGTGAGTTGAATTGGATCTATCATAATAGACGGTCAGGCAAGATGTTGCCACAGCAGTGATCATGATGGACTGTAATGGTCAGTTCTCTCTGATTCTCTTGTTAAATTAAGCTTCTTCTGGGCAGGAACTGATCACACTTGTCATATTTTCCACACATTTTGCAGAACTTCTGACATAGAAGATGCTTGAATATGTGCTCCAAAAATAATATAAAAGCTTTTACTGCAACTCCGCTCATCCCACTAAACCCTAAGGAAGTGAAATCTCTACCCAGTGCCCTAGAGTTGGTCGTTTAGCAGACCTGGGACTAGAGCCACACTCTTAGAAGACCCAACAAGTGCAGACGGGGGACACTGCGGAAACAGGTTTGGAGTGTGAATTTGACAGTGGCAGCAACAAAGTAAGGTCACGTTTTGGAAAATCACGTTAGCAAATCAAGCATATTTTCTAACATCCTTTTGTTCTTTATTGACATAAGAGGCAGAATAAATTAGAAGTAAGGCATGGAATGTACAATACAATCCGACCATATTGGGACATTGTGTGTGTGTGTTTCTTGCTTATTGCACTTGTTGTTCCTAAATCTTGAGTTTAACAGTACTTGTCTACAGGGACCTTAATTGCTTTAAAAGCATTCACACTGAGTGTCAAGGACTGAAGTCTTCTTTTTGAAGACATAAGTGGATTTTTAAACTTCTTTAGATAATGAGATGAAGTGGCCTGTATAGAAGAACTCGGGCACCGGGAGCCCAGGGAAGGAAGGAGGAGAAAGCTCTTTGTTCTAAATTGAACTGAAGTGCCTGGTGCCCTTGGCTTCCAACCCCTGTGTGCAGGTCTCAGGTGGGCAAAGGCTGCAGGTGCGCCGTCAATCACAGGCTGCTCGCCTCTCTTGCCTTTGTCTGCCTTTACATGCAGAACTTATCTTTTAATGAGATCTTGGCCATGAGACATCCTTTCAGGTTGTGCGAAGGTTTAAGTTCTTTGGGCTTTTCCATTTTTTGATCACTTTGACCTCTACCAGCATACTGAATTTAGGTGCTTATAGGATAACTCACAGTGAACAGTAAATTATGATGTCCATTCTGCCACCTCCGCCAGTGAATTATGTAGGCTTCTGGAAGGAGAGCATTATATATCCTTTTTTTAAAAAAAATATACATATATATATATGTGTGTGTATATTTATTTATTTATTTACTTACTTAGGTTGTGCTGGGCTTTAGTTGTGGCATGCAGAATCTTTAGTTGCATTGTGTGAACTTTTAGTTGTGACATGTGAAATCTAGTTCCCCTGCCAGGGATAGAACCTGGGCCCCCTGCATTGGGAGCACAGAGTCTTAGCCGCTGGACCATGGGGGAAGTCCCCACATACTCCTTAGCAGACCACTTCATTCGGGTTAGTGAGACAGGGGAAAACCAAAGGCATTGAAACATGCCAGGTGAGTGAAGACTGGAATGGAGGTGATGCTGTGTGTTCCATCCTTCAGCAAAGAGTGCAAAATCAACAAACTATGGCGGTACTTATATTGATCTGCACAACCATTGAATTTTTCTACCTGGATAGTGTGGAGAACTTAAGGCATGAAAATCAGCCTAATTTTATATCACAAATGTGCACTCATGTATTTTTTATACTATTAATGTGAATATTATCAAGAACTTAGTATCTAGTGAGTCCTGTATGCATGCATGCTAAGTCCCTTCAGTCGTATCTGACAAAGTGTGACCCCGTGGACTATAGTCCACCAGGCTCCTCTGTCCGTGGGATTCTCCAGGCAAGAATACTGGAGTGAGTTGCCATGCCCTCCTCCAGTGGATCTTCCCAACCTAGGGATCAATCCCATGTCTCTTACGTCTCCTGCATTGGCAGGCAGGTTCTTGACCACTGGTGCCACCTGGGAAGCCCAAGTCTTGTTTTGGTCACACCCCATAAGCTTGCATGATCTTAGTTCCCCGAGTGAGGGTCAAACCCAGGCCTCAGAAGCGAAAGCCCAAATCTTAACCATTAGGCTATGAGTCCTCTATAACTACTGCTAAAAGAGAAAATGAGGCATATCAAAAATTGCAAAAGTGTGTTTGAGCAAAATTGACTGGAACCAGTCAGTGTCACGGGGGAAGTGGTTAGGAGCACCTTGCCAGTGGAGAGAATGGCAGACAGAGTATAGAAACGGGCAGGAGGAAGTAAGGACGTTATTAATTAGCTGTAGCTAAAAGCCGAGAGTGGACATGTGGACACCGTGGGGGAGGAGTGCGGGGAGGTGGAGAAGGTGGAACAGGTTGGAAGAATAGCATTGGCTATTAGACAATGGGCTTCCCAGGTAGCCCAGCTGGTGAAGAATCTGCCTGCAATGCAGGAGACCCCGGTTCGATTCCTGGGCCTGGAGATCCCCTGAGGAAGGTATAGGCTACCCACTCCAGTATTCTAGGGCTCCCCTGGTGGCTCAGATGGTCAGGAATCCATCTGCAATGCAGGAGACCCAGGTTTGATCACTGGGTTGGGAAGATCCCTTGGAGGAGGTCATGGCAATCCACTCTAGTATTCTTGCTTAGACCATCCCCATGGACAGAGGAGCCTGGAGGACTATAGGCTGTAGGGTTGCAGAGTCAGGCACGACTGAATGACTAAGTACAGCATACAGCACAATGTTTTGATTTCATTACCTTGAGGCATTTAGGAACTTAGATTTTGATTTGTTTGTAGGCTCCCAGACCACTGGAACCTCATTAGTCCAATGGCCTCTTTGTTGTATCAATTTAACTGAAGCTAAGACTCCACCGGGAAGGAAGCCAGTCCCTTGTGGCGGAATACCTGGTGGGGAAAGGGGATGGATACAGCACATGACTGGTGGTTACCGGGCTGGGAAGCTACTCAGTTGCTTGGGCTTGGCCAGTCTGTGGACAGTAGGGTGCGGGGGTCAGAGGGAGGACTCAAAACCCAGGGCCAAATGGAGGGGACCATTTTATGAGTTTAAGCAGAAAGAGGAGGGGACAGCTTAACAGGTTTAAGCACTTGGAGGTTGTTGGCGGAGCGTTTAGTGAGTCCCTGGTGCATTGTCTGAAAAGAAGAGGGAGATGTTTGGAGTTTTTACGTCTCTCTATTGAAGAGTATAGTCAGGGGAGAGAAATCCTGTTTACTAGAGATGGGCAGTGAGCTGCTTGCTGGGTGGGGGTGGGGAGGGAGGATGGAAAAAAACAGACAGACAGACAGACAGATAGCAAGCACTCAAGCACTCCTGCTGTTACTCTGTTACATACCTGTTAATAGTAACAGTTAAGGGCGTTCTGTATTTAGAGAAAGTTAGACCTTAAAGAAAGCTGAGTGCTGAAGAATTGATGCTTTTGAACTGTGGTGTTGGAGAAGACTCTTGAGAGTCCTTTAGACTTGCATAGGGATCAAACAAGTCCATCCTAAAGGAGATCAGTCCTGAATATTCATTGGAAGAACTGATGCTGAAGCTGAAACTCCAATACTTTGGCCACCTGATGTGAAGAACTGACTCATTGGAGAAGACCCTGATGCTGGGAAAGACTGAGGGTAGGAGGAGAAGGGGGCGACAGAGGCCGAGATGGTTGAGTGGCATCACCGACTCGATGGACATGAGTTTGAGTGAACTCTGGGAGTTGGTGAAGGACAGGGAGGCCTGGCTTGCTGCAGTCCGTGGGGTCACAAAGAATCAGACACAACTGAGTGACTGAACTGAAGTGAACTGAAAGACCTAATGCACTGCATATGAGCCATGCTGTGTATTCTATGTCCGTCTCTAAACTCTAGAAAAGAGAGCTAAGTAAATCATTTAGTAGTCAACAAACCACCTTAGAGTTAAAATAACTCTTTCTTTTAATTTTGTTGTAATATATTTGTGTTGTTATACATATCTTTTGGAAGATATTTATTATTAATAAAATGTGTATTTTTAAAAATTTTTACTTTTGTATTGATACAGACTGAAATGAGATATATCTCAAATCTTGCCTATTCACTTGGAGGAAAACCTGGGTACCTGCTTTCCTAATTGAATCTTTATTCCATGCCTACTTATGGCCATTCAGCTTATACGGCATAGATGTAAAGCCACAATCCTGAAACTCATGAGGAGTGTCAGGGTCATTTAGAAAGTTTTTTCATATTATTAATGCTCAGAACCCAGTTGATTAGTGACCTGTTTACACATGGTGGGGCAGGGCACCAGTGGTTTGCACATGTTCGCCAGGTAATTCCAAACCACCAAAATTTAAGCACCACTTTGTTAAAGAAACAGGTGACAAGCAGTAGGTGGACCAGTCCAAAAGGTACATACCTTGAGCTTCTGACTCAGCAGGTCTGGGATCAGAGATTGGCAAGGTTTGGTAACTTCTCGCCCACCACTGCCATCCCCCCAGCCAAGACAGATACATCTTGCCTTAGTGACAAAACTTTGAGACATGATGATCTAGAAATGAGATGTGGAATGTTGGTCCCAGATAGTTGATAAATGTGAAGCTTCCTTATCAAAAGTTTTGTGAAGATTCTTTGGTTTCCACTATATTAGTAATTTTAACCGACTTAGTTTTAGCCACGGAGCTATGTGGAGTTAAGGGGAGTTGTTCTATATTTTGTCTGGAAGTAATTTGTTCTAGGGTCTGTCTCTTGTTTTTTCTTTCTTGAGAGTCTGGATTTGTGACTATGCTAGGGAGAGAGAAAAAGATTAGAATGGTAATAAAAGTTTGTAGCCAGGAAGAACTGGATAAGGAAGAAAGAAAAATATACCTTAGGTCCTTTCCAGAGACGTTTTAAGCATTTCTAAATAAAATTAACTATATTAGACCTGTTTATTCAGCCTGGAGGAAAAAAAAAAACATACTTTAATATATATGTTATAATCTGCTTCACAGCCGAGAAGCTCTACAATCCTTTCTTCTGTGAATAAGCCAGGGAAGTAACAAAATTTGCCAGTGGAGAACTATTATCTCTTTTTCTGCTAATGGCAATCAGACACAGTCTTAACCATCGTATATATATTTTAACTATAGTTTCTTAGTGCCGAAAAGTGGTATGGAAAGCAGGCAGTTTTTTATGCTGAGGTGAAATGAACAGCTGAAAATTGTGGACAGAAAAATTGTGGTTTGCTGATCTTGAAATCACCACAACTCTGGAGGTTATGTATTATAAATATAGAAAAATATCAAATTTGATTTTCAACCAAAATAGTTGACCCCATTCCCCCACTTCACACACACACATTTATACAAGTGTGGGTTTTGATTTCCCTGGGTCTCCATTAATGATAAACTGGTCCTGACATCAATAATGGCTTTTAACTGGATGATGATAAGGTGATTAGGTGTTTCAGGATCCAATTTACTGTGAGGTTAGATCATTTTTCATACTAGTGGTTTTATTCTGTTATACAAACTTTGGAATGACTTTGATTTTCATTAAAATGTCAAATTGGCAAACCTGCCTTACATGAGAATGAACAGCTACAACAATTCCTTCTAGAGGTCATCTGTTATATCAATCTTTTATTGTAAAAGATCTGATCAGTGTTGTACACAGAATACCACATATGAGATATATTCTGCCAGTGAAGGTCTTTCTCTGTCACCCTTCCCTGGCGCCGGAGATTTTTGAACTCAGACTTTTCCAGTTTTATTGAGATTGTATGCCTCATTGGGCATCTTGGCCAAACAGTCCATGATTTATGACAACCCTGGGCTGATCTTGCTGAGCACAGTCATTGGCTCCAGGAAGCTGTGGACACTATTCCGAACGTTAGCAGTTTCTGGATGGTCAGATTTGGAGTTTAATACTAGCTTCCAGACTTTTTTTTGATTTAAGCATTTTCCACTAAATTTACATACAAGACCTATTTATTCAACCTGACTCCATGACTTGGGTGAACAGAAAAAAACTAGTAAGTTGCTGCTCACTGTGTCATGACCACGGTGGGTTCCAAAGTCCCAGGGAGCTACATTTGCTTCATGATTGCCCAAGGTCAAATGGTCCTGACAGTGCAACACAGCATGTGTCCAATTATGTGTCTCAGCACCTGGGCTGTTGAGGGCAACAGGATTCTTAGTCCAATGAGTTTGAGAAATGCCATCTCACCTATACCCAACAGTTTGAGCCATCACTGCTCAGAGATGGCCTTGACCATGGAGACTTCCTGGTGGCTCAGTGGTAAAGAACCTGCCTGCAATGCAGGAAACTTGGGTTCGATCCTTGGGTAGGGAAGATCCCCTGTTGAAGGAGATGGCTACACATTCCCACATTCCAGTATTCTTGTCTGGAAAATCCCATGGACAGAGGAGCCTGGCAGGCCATAGTCCATGGGGTCGAAAGAACCAGACATGACTTAGCAACTCAACCATTACCACTACTGTAAGGGCATCTAGCACATTTAAAACCTGTTAACTTTTATTTAACACTCTCTTGCTCAAACTTACTGTTATAGAATTCCTTTTTTTAAACATATAACTTGTACATATGTGGCTGAACCTTTACCATGAGGACAGAATTTTGGAAATGTTGGTATCAAAGCCACTTTAAAATTGGATATGTCTGATGTGCAATTGCCAATATTGTTTCCTACAATTGTTCTATTAAAGATCATTGTGGATGGAGTTGCCGTCTTGTAGTTGGTGATCCCACAAAGCTCTCTTCAGTAATAATCAAGATGGAAAACTGAATGAAGATAGCTAGATAGGTTGTGGAAGCCTGCAAGACAGAATATAATGATAGCATGCCATCCAGCTCAAGATACAACAAAGTCTGTAGAGCCCTGTTTGGTTTTAACACTCCTACAAGCAGGAGCCTTTATAAGACGCCTGGGCTACATTTTGCTTCATGAACAATTTAATTAGTGGAACTCATGAGTCTTGCTTAAACATAATGGCAAGACAGTGTCCACAAAAATGAGTTTTGAGACTGTGTAGCCCAAGTGAGAGAACTGAATCAGCGTTTGCCTCCACATGGTTCTGTAATGAATGGGTAGAAACATTCTTTTTAGAAATCCCCATGAAGGGGCTATAAGTGACTACCCACAGGATGGACAAGAGAAAGACGGCTTGAAGGCACCATTCAGTAAAACCGTGGGCAGCACTTTAAGAAATGAAGCAGGGTGTGGGTTGGTGAGGAGTGATACACGGATAAAAGGCAAGTATTGCATCGTTAGGGACACTGTAGTAAAAGTTGTTCCTCAGTAGGGTTTGGAGTTATGTTATTTTGGCAAGTATAAATGTCTGGATCAGGGAAGTCAGTGCTATTAAAGAGTGTTGTTCAGTGAAGTCTCAGGGATCCAGGCTACTCTCAGGTCACCACCCCACCAGCACTCAGCTGTGTCCTCTGACCCGGGGTCAGAGGCAGCCACTCTCAGATTGCATTTCCAGTAGTGAAATGGAGGCATAGGTACTGAAGGTACAAATAGAAGGTGCTTGCCATCTATCTTTTTCTCTTCTCTTCTTATTTTTTTAAATTAGGAAAGTATGATACCACATTTACAGAAGACCTGGAAAATACAGAACAAGGTTACATATTGTTCCACTACATATTACAATTAGTTTTTAAGAAGATAATTAAGATTGTTAGTTGGTGTTTCAATATCAAACTCTCAGAAATTAATAGAATGGATATACAAAGAAGTAGAAAGACATAGTTGACGTGAAAAGCACTATGAACCAATTCAGCATAACTAAGATTTATGCAGTTTTCACACAAGAATAGGATGCAAATTCTACTCATGTTCTCATAGATTACAGACTAAGAGACACTGGAACATACCCGTACCCATCTTTAAAGGAAGTTTTCTAGGAGCTCACACGCAGTGCTTTTGCTTCCATCCTCTTGGGCAGGGCTTAGTTGTATGACCACACTGAGTTGCAAGTTAGAGATGTAACCTTTACTTCAGGAAGACATGATCCAGGTAAAATGTTACCACTTGGAAGATGGGAAGCTGTCTCAGCTCCTTGATTGCCCAGTTGGCCACTCACCTCCCCTGTTCAATTATCGCATCCAACTCAGATTCCAGAATACCTGGATAAGGCACATTTCTTCGTGGATAGTATATGGAAACTTGTCTTGTTTGGAAACCTCATTTTTATGAAATGCAAAGACAAGTCATCTGCTATCACCACTTCTAATATACACTTAGTGGCTCATCAGTAAAGAATCTGCCTGCAATGCAGGAGACTCAGAAGAGACATGGACTCAATCCCTGGGTTGAGAAGATCCCCTGGAGCAGGAAATGGCGACCCCCTCCAGTATTCTTGCCTGGGAAAGCCCATGGACAGAGGAACCTGGTGGACTATAGTCCACAAGGTTGCAAAGAGTTGGATGTGACTGAGCACACAAGCACAATCATCCATAGAAACATGATCAGTTCAGTTCAGTTCATTTCAGTCGCTCAGTCGTGTCTGACTCTTTGCAACCCCATGGACTGCAGCACACCAGACCTCCCTGTCCATCACCAACTCCTGGAGTTTACTCAAACTCATGTCCCATCGAGTTGGTGATGCCATCCAACCATCTCATCCTCTGTTGTCCCCTTCTCCTCCCGCCCTCAATCTTTCCCAGCATTAGGGTCTTTTCCAGTGAGTCAACTCTTCGCATGAGGTGGCCAAAGTATTGGAGTTTCAGCTTCAACATCAGTCCTTCCAATGAACACCCAGGACTGATCTCCTTTAGGATGAACTGGTTTGATGTCCTTGCAGTCCAAGGGACTCTCAAGAGTCTTCTCCAACACCACAGTTCAAAAGCATCAATTCTTCGGTGCTTAGCTTTCTTTATAGTCCAACTCTCACATCCATACGTGACCACTGGAAAATCCATAGCCTTGACTAGACGGACCTTTGTTGGCAAAGTAATGTCTCTGCTTTTTAATATGCAAAAACAGGAAAACTGCAATGAAAAACTCTCACTTGGAAAAGCAGTCACTACTCCTTAGCAGTTATCAGATCCGCGAGGGATGGGTTAATGACTCCTTCATTGTGGGCAGTGGGGTCAGCTGCTGTTGACCTTCTGCCTGCTTCTGTTTCTGACTTCCGGGCAGATCTCCCGCCACATCTTCCACTGTGAGCAGCTGGCTCTGCCTCTGGGAGACCCCTCCCCTCCATTTTTCTCCACACCCAGCTACACCTACTGCCAACCAGGGAACCTGCTCATGGGAGCTGGCCGGCTTTCTGAGGGTGTGAGTTTGGAGACCCCAGGGTGTTTCAGATGTGAACAAACTGCGGTTCTTGTTAGGCTCGCTGGTTCCTTGAAAATATAATTGTTTTGCACATTTAATAGACTTCTCGACTGTTTGCTCCTGGCCCTTTCCTGAGCAGGTACTCAGGATCGTAGCTTTCAAGTCACAAATTTTACTGACTGGTTTCTTTCCCCTCCTCGCACTTCCCTGACAGATTGCCAGGAAAACCATAGAGTTCTCTACTTTCCAGGACCTGCACCATCCCTTCGTTCTGACTTGCGGGCGCACCGCACTGCCGCTGACCAGCTGATTCACCTCCCTGGTGTGAAGCAGCAGCTACACCTGTAATTGTGCTTTTGCCTGTGCTATGGACTTCACGTTTTACTCCAAGCTTGCAGCTCCCAGCCTAATGGTGATCGTGCCTTCCTGAGTACTTATCCAGGGGACTAGGAGCTAGCTCAGCCACACCTGCAATCATATACTTTCTTGTAACAAGTAAATAATCTGTACCTACATATCTGTGTATCTATAGTGATACATTTCTATATATCTGCAAATAAGATATATACACCTACATATGTGTGTGTATATACACACACACACAAATATGCTGCTTCTCTGGTTAACACTCTTTTGAGGATTTCTTAAGCAAGAGGCTTGAATGGAAAGCAAACACTTTTAATCTGAGTTTGCTATTGGTTTGACCCCCCATTGTCAGGCATAGAAACTTTGTTTTTATTGGAGTATAGTTGCTTTACAGTGTTGTGTTGGTTTCTGCTGTACAGTGAATTGAGTCAGCAATAAGTATGCACGTGTCCCCTCCCTCTTGGACCTCCCTCCACCCCCCACCCTACATCCCGCCCGTCTAGGTCATCACAGAGCACCGAGCTTAGAGCTTAGCTCCCTGTGCTACACAGCAGCTTCCCACTAGCTGTCTCCTTTACACATGGCAGTGTATACATGTCAATCCTAATCTCCCAATTCGTCCCACTCTCCCCAATGTCCGCATGTCCATTCTCTATGTCTGCATTTCTATACCTGCCCTGGAAATACGTGGAGTCTAGAAAAATGGTATAGAGGGCATAGAACTTTTAATGGAAGGTACTTGAAATTAAAACTCTGGGTCTTAATCTCCTACCCAGGTTGCTATTTAAGAGCCATGGATGATAACTACTCTAGTTGGAGAAGGGAAGCATGCTACTTTTTCAGTGTGCAAAACTGTGGTTTACTAGATTCGTAGGGCTTCCCAGGTGGCGCTAGTGGTAAAGAATCCTCCTGCCAGTGAAAGAGACGTTAGAGACCAGGGTTCCATCCCTGGGTCAGGAAGATCCCCTGGAAGAGGGCATGGCAACCCACTCCAGTATTCTTGCTTGGAGAATCCCATGAACAGAGGAGCCTGGTGGGCTACGGTTCATGAGGTCACAGAGTTGGACATGACTGAAGCGACTGAGCACGCATGTACTGGATTCTTGTTTTGTTTACAGGGCAACCTGGACAGACAGAGACACTTCACTTATACTCCCACATAGTGGTGTGCAGACAGGCCAGCAGAGGCAACCTTCATCTCTTCCCAGGGCTTTGCCAAAACTGACAAGGAGCAGCCAGCAAAAATTAGTCATCTGAGTTTTCGTAATATCTCTTAGTGTTTTCCCTAATGTTAGTATACTGACATGTGATCTGCCTAAGAAACAGCTGGAGATAGGTTTATCAGTGTTCAGTCTGGGTATAATAAGCCATCAAGAGACAATAACTCAATTCATGAGATGTCCCACCCGACCAATTCCGCTAAGCAAAGGCTTCAAATTTAGGTTCTATTACATGTAGCCTCTTACTTCCTTATTTTTGGTCCCTAACTTCCAAGTACCAAAATCTGTATTAGTTGGGGTTAGTTTTAACTGTGAGTACTGTAACAGCTGCTTCTCAGGTGGCTCAGTGGTAAAGAACCCGCCTGCCAATGCAGGAGACATAGGAAACATAGGGTCGATCCCTGGGTCGGGAAGATCCCCTGGATAAGGATATGAAGAAAGTGGAAACCCACGCCAGTATTCTTGCCTGGACAGGTTTTATAACTGCATCCATTTCGGCATGGACATGTGAAAATGACAGACAAAAGATGTGTTATGACATTGTATTCAACTCTTGGTAGTTTCTTCTATATTTTCATTCCAAAATTGGTGATGTTTACAAAAAGAACATGATTGGCTTTAACTATGTGTATTGACATAACCATTCTTTTTGTTGTTTAAGCTCATTTGGAAATTAAAACAAATAAATACAAAGGAAATTTATTTTCAACATCACTCTGATGTTGAGAGTGGGAAAAGAAAGTAATTTATACAAAGCACTATTTATATTTGGCTTCCTATGGGAAAGCTCTGAGTCAGCCATGGTAATGATTAGACAAAATTGGAACTTAATGCTTCTTGTTAAAATGGAAAGGATCACTTTAGGATGTCTGGAGGCCACTGAGAAGCCCTACCATGTATGTCCAAACAGACTTTTCTGAAAGGACAAGTTAACTAGATTGATTTGATGCTTTCAAACTTCCCTGGCATTAGTAAGTGGACACAAGTGAAGTTTCATTTTGGAAATGGAGATCAGCTAAGTGGTGCTTAAGAGTGGATGTGGAAACAGAGAACTGATTCAGCAGTGAGAGAGGGAATGAATTCAAGCTGTGTTGCTTACTGAAGTAGCACGGTCTCAGTTCAGTTCAGTTCAGTTCTCAGTCGTGTCTGACTCTGCGACCCCGAGGACTGCAGCGCGCCAGACCTCCCTGTCCATCACAAACTCCTGGAGTTTATTCAAACTCATGTCCATTGAGTCAGTGATGCCATGCCACTAGCTCATCCTCTGTCGTCCTGTTCTCCTCCTGCCTTCAATCTTTCCCAGCATCAGGGTCTTTTCAAATGAGTCAGTTCTTCGCATCAGGTGGACAAAGTATTGGAGCTTCAGCTTCAGCATCAGTCCTTCAATGAATATTCAGGACTGATTTTCTTTAGGATTTCCTTTAGCTCAGTCTACAGTATTTTCATTGTTTTTTGTTTTTGAAATGTTGTGAATTATCAAAACATAAAACAGATTCAGAACATTCAGTTTCTCATAATACGATAGATTCAATACCCTGAAATTCCATCTAGCACAAAAGTCAAAATATACTAGATAAAACATAAAAATGTCAGCAAAATTCAGGAAATCTTCAAAAGTCAAAAAATTATAAGAAAATACTAATCCACAGAACTAAACCATAGTTAAGCCTAGTTGATGGTATGGAGCAGATATTAATCTTGATGGGCAGAATCTCCAGGTCAGTGAGCCTTATTCAGGGCACAGAGAACCAACCTAGTCTGGCAGGTCTGACAGAGGTCCCCGTAGAATGCTCCACTGATTACACACTTGGTGAAAGTTTGTAACAAAAAGTAATAAGGATACTTTCTCGTCTTAGTTTTGGACCAGAGTACAAAAAATAGCATTTCTGATGAATTCCTGGCCATGGATCAGTGCAAAGTTCTCATGTGTGTAACCATTTTTGAGATACAAGAACTATCAAGTAATCATTTATTTTAAAGTGGTCCTGATTAGGAAGTGCCATGGTGGCTTGGGAGAAGGTAACATATATCACCCTGGTAGGCATGCACCTTCAACCTACACTTTAAGGACTTCTCTCTAATCAGAATTTGTAAAACACATGAGGAAAAATATAACCATTAGAACACTGAGAAGAAACAACCAGAAGCTAAAACAAATTCCTGGCAATTCAGACATTAGAAGAATGGATCTTGGAATTATTGGCTACAAATTACAAAGTACATGATTTAATTATATTTATGTAAATAAAAATTATTCAAAATCTACTATAGAATAAGTGCAACATGATCATATAGAGCTATATTTAATACTAAGAACCACATACAATTATAGAAATAACACATGTGTGCATGCTAAGTCACTTCAGTCGTGTCTGACTCTTTGTGACTCTATGGACCATAGTCTGCCAGGTTCCTCTGTCCATGGGATTCTCTAGGCAAGACTACTGGAGTGGGTTACCATGCATTCTTCCAGGTGATCCTCCTGATCCAGGGATCAAACCCGTGTCTCTTGCTTGGACATTAGATATAAGACAAAATTTAACAAAAACTATTAAAAGAGATTAAAGTAAATATATAGAATATGTCATTATTTATTTGTATATATTTACGTTAAGATGTATGCATGTTTATTATTGCAATTCACTTTATGTGGGTTATCATCTAATGTTCAAATCAATACATTTTGTATCTATCTCATTACTTTTCTTTTGAAGATGAATCAACAGACTCCTCACTGTTAAGTCATTCGCTCAAGTTGATACAATGATGATTGTTGTTCAGTCGCTCAGTAGTGTCAGACTCTTTGCAACCCCATGGACTGAAGCATGCCAGGTTTCTCTGTCCTTCACTATCTCTCAGAGCTTGTTCAAACTCATGTCCATTGAGTCAGCGATGCCATCCATCCCTCTCATCCTCTGTTGTCCCCTTTTCCTCCTGCCTTCAATCTTTCCTATCATCTGGGTCTTTTCTAATGAGTCGGCTATTTGCATCAGGTGGCCAAAGTATTGGAGCTTCAGCTTCAGCATCAGTCCTTCCAATAAATATTGGAACTCTCAAGAATCTTCTCCAACACCACCTTTTAAAAGCATCAATTCTTCAATACAATGGTCGATATTGGTAAACCTCTTGGTTTTCCATATTTTGTTTTCTACTTGAAATATCTTTTTTCTCCTTACTTCTATCCTCACAGACTCAAAATCTCATCCTGTATTATTCTTCATTAATCTCAACTAGCCTTTGCTTTTGCAAATCTAACCATTAAATTAATCTGGTTGAAATACATGCTCACATCCGAATTCACATACCAACAGCTTGGCTTAGCATGGAGAGTGTGGGTCTAAAGATAGCAGAACAAGTTCCAGTTTAGGGTCTGGTAGCTCTCTGATCATGGTGAGTTATTTGCATATAGTTTTCCAATTAGACAGGAGAAATAGCAACACTAACTTTCCAAGATTGTTGGAGATTAAAATTCTGTATAGAAAGCACCAGATTCAAAACCCTTTTAATATGCTGTAGTGAGAAAAGTTTAAAAAAAGTTAAAGAAATGCAAAAGGCAAAATGGTTGCTTGAGGAGGGCTTACAAATAGCTGAGGAAAGAAGGAAGCTAAAGACAAAGGAGAAAAGGAAAGATATATCCATTTGAATGCAGAGTTCCAAAGAATAGCAAGGAGAGACAAGAAAGCCTTCCTCAGTGATCAATGCACAGAAATAGAGGAAAACAATAGAATGGGAAAGACTGGAGATCTCTTCAAGAAAATTAGAGATACCAAAGGAACATTTCATGCAAAGTGGGGCACAATAAAGGACAGAAATGGTATGGGCCTAACAGAAGCAGAAGATATTAAGAAGAGGTGGCAAGAATACACAGAAGAACTGTACAAAAAAGATCTTCATGACCCAGATAACCATGATGATGTGATCATTCGCCTAGAGCTAGACATCCTGGAATGTGAAGTCAAGTGGGCCTTAGGAAGCATCACTATGAACAAAGCTAGTGGAGGTGATGTAATTCCAGCTGAGCTATTTCAAGTCCTAAAAAATGATGCTGTGAAAGTGCTGCATTCAATATACCAGCAAATATAGAAAATTCAGCAGTGGCCACAGGACTAGAAAAGGTCAGTTTTCATTCCAATCCCAAAGAAAGGCAATGCCAAAGAATTTTCAAACTACTGCACAATTACACTCATCTCACATGCTAGCAAAGTAATGCTCAAAATTATCCAAGCGAGGCTTCAACATTACATGAACTGTGAACTTCCAGATGTTCAAGCTGTATTTAGAAAAGGCAGGGTTTTTTTTTTTTTTTAGAAAAAACAGATTAAATTGGCAACATCTGTTGGATCATCGAAAAAGCAAGAGAGTTCCAGAAAAACATCTATTTCTGCTTTATTGACTATGCCATAGTTTTTGACTGTGTGGATCACCACAAACTGTGGAAAATTCCTCAAGAGATGTGAATACCAGACCACCTTACTTGCCTCCTGAGAAATCTGTATGCAGGTCAAGAAGCAACAGTTAGAACCAGACATAGAACAACAGACTTAGTTCTATATCAAGAAAGCAATACATCAAAGCTGTATATTGTCACCCTGCTTATTTAACTTATATGCAGAGTACATTATGTGAAATGCCAGGCTGGATGAAGCACAAACTGGAATCAAGATTGCTGGGAGAAACATCAATAGCCTCAGATACTCAGATAACACCACCCTTATGGCAGAAAATGAAGAAGAACTAAAGAGCCTCTTGATGAAAGTGAAAGAGGAGAGTGAAAAAGTTGGCTTAAAACTCAACATTCAGAAAACTAAGATCACAGCGTCTGGTCCCATCACTTCGTGGCAAATAGATGGGAAAACAGTGGAAACAGTGACTGACTTTCTTTTCTTGGGCTTCAAAACCACTGCAGATGGTGACTTCAGCCATAAAATGAAAAGACACTTGCTCCTTGGAAGAAAAGCTATGACCAACCTAGATAGCATATTAAAAAGCAGAGACATTACTTTGCCAACAAAGGTTCATCTAGTCTAAGCTGTGGTTTTTCCAGTAGTCATGTATAGATGTGAGAGTTGGACTATAAAGAAAGCTGGGTGCTAAAGAATTGATGCTTTTGAACTGTGGTGTTGGAGAAGACTCTTGAGAGTCCCTTGGACTGCAAGGAGATCCAACCAGTCCATCCTAAAGGAAATCAGTCCTGAATATTCATTGGAAGGACTGATATTGAAGCTGAAACTCTAATACTTTGGCCACCTGATGCAAAGAACTGACTCATTGGAAAAGATCCTGTTGTGCGGAAGAATTGAAGGCAGCAGGAGAAGGGGACAACAGAGGATGAGATGGCTGGCTGGTATCACCAACACGATGGACATGAGTTTGAGCAAGCTCCGGGAGTTGGTGATGGACAGAGAAGCCTGGTGTGCTTCAGTCCATGGTATCACAAAGAGTCAGATGTGACTGAGCAACTGCACTGAACTGAGCTGTTAGGATAGTATGTCCTAGAATATCCTTTATCTTTCTTATCAATCCTAACGTAATTTTATTTGGTTGAAGAACTTACTTGGGTAGTGGCGCCTCTTAAAGAAAACAGACTTATGGACAAGGGGAGAGGGGAGGAGAGGGTGAGATGTATCAAGAGAGTAACATGGAAACTTACATTACCATATGTAAAATGGAATGCCACTGGGGATTTGCTGTAGGTCTCAGGAAACTCAAAGAAGGGCTCTGTGTCATCCTAAAGGGGTGGGATGGGGAGGGAGGGAGATGGGAGGGGGGTTCAAGAGGGAGGGGACGTATGTACACCTATGGCTGATTCATGCTGAGGTTTGACAGAAAATAACAAAATTCTTTACAGCAGTTATCCTTCAATTAAAAAATAAATTAGTTAAAAATAATAATCTCTTAAAGTTATTCTGGAATAAATAATTCTAGTAAATTGTGGCCTACAACGAAATATGATTGCCTGATTTTGAAAATAAAATTGTATAGAAACACAGTCACACTCCTTCTTTATATATTTCTGTGACTGCTTTTGGGCTAAAATGGCTGAGCTGTGTCTTTGATTCACCAGACCTAATATGGTGTCCACCCAGCGCTTTAAAAAAATAGTTTTCCTACTGCTACTCTGTGATTAAAATTAAGACGATTTATTATTACAGTTATTTGACAAAATATATTTTCTACTTTGTCCCTCTCTTTCTCCTAAGTCTAGAGGAATATTTGAAATGAATTTGATTATATTGTCATCCATTTGTATAATTTATAACTTCTTAACTTCTGAAAAAGGCAGTGTTATTAATACTTTTCTCTTTTGTTGAATAGGATCTTTCTTTGGAAGAAAACTCTCATTTTTAAAAGCGTCCCACTTCTTCTTTTTTGAGAGGCTGTTCTGTGCAACTTCTCTCTCAGTTGCGCACTATCTTTTCTCTCGCCTTGCTTCCAGAGTCGGCATCTGAGCTTTTAGATACTGGGGATTAAGGCACATATATTGAAAACCATTTCAGTTATGGTATTAATTTGTCACTCATTTCTGCAGTTACGAAATATTGCTAAAGCCAGCCAAATCAGGGCTTAAAATGATTACATCCATTTGGTCCTGGTTGAATTAGTACATTTCATAAATCACTCACAAAAATGAGAGAGTACAAATTTGTCACTTAATGCATGCCCCCTTTGGGTATACACTATTAAATAAACACTATCATCAATTATTTGCAGTTTTGCATTATTTTTGTTAACAATTTTGTTGTTTATACCAGCACTGTGTACTATTTTAGAGCATAAAAAAATTAGGAAAATGGAATCATTTTTCATTGTAACAAGTTAGTAAAACTTAAAAAAATCCAGTTTGAGCAGACAATGTGTGTCTAAATTGTGGGAGTCAAATTATCACATTTCACGGCCCATATATTTGGAAATGCAGGTTGCGAGTCCACAGGTATGCTAGGCTGTTTTGCTAATGAAGCAATTTGCTCTGCGTCCAGTCCCATTTCACTTGCTGTCATCAGCAATTAAAGACCCTGGAAGGGTCAGTCTGGATTAGCTCCTGACTTTGCAGAGATCCCTACTTGAAGAAGGAGGATTTTCGTTTGTGTTTGGGTGATGCCACAGGTAAAAGACATTCAGCAGGAGTAGTATTTTCTAAATGCTTTCATTAGGCAGTTATTGAAGAAGGCAAATATGGAAATATCCCAAAGTGGAACAATCTTTTTAGAGGCTCAGAACTTACTTAACACAAAGCTGAGCATACCTGGGAGCAACCTCCAGACAGGAGGAAAGCAAATCAGGCAAACAAACAGAAAAGGATATTAAGAAACAAACAAACCTGGCATTTTTAAGGGAGTTTTGATATTCAAGGAAAAGAGCTTTCCTCCAAGCTCTTACTGCCTACAGCTTCAACAGAAGAGATCTTGAAACATAAGAGAAAAGCAGGGACAAAGACCTCTTTTACCTCTTCTTCTCCTGCTTATTTCTTATGTAACTCATATCTATGTTGTATGTCTTGTTTTTTTAGAATAAAGTTGATTAAAAGACAGTCACACGATATGGCACCCACCATGTAAAATACATTTCCAACCACTGTCAGAAACGTGGAAGTTTAAAGGAAAGCTCTATCAAGTCACATAAGTAATTTATTTCTCTAAAATAAATTTAATATTGTGTATGCTATGTATTGTCTTATCAACAGAAGTATAGAGCTTCATAGATACATATTTAAAGGTTAAATAAAAATATGATGGTGTTATTGGTACCTGAGAAACCACACACTATTTTAAGTAATCTTCATCTTAGATTTCATGTAGAGTTTCTGCTTATATACAGAACCATGCTTTCAAATAGTATGTATTTATTGACCACCATTTAATATGTATCTGGAGAAGGCAATGGCAACCCACTCCAGTACTCTTGCTTGGAAAATCCCATGGATGGAGGAGCCTGGTAGGCTGCAGTCCATGGGGTTGCTCAGAGTTGGACAGACTGAGTGACTTCACTTTCACTTTTCACTTTCACGCACTGGAGAAGGAAATGGCAACCCACTCCAGTGTTCTTGCCTGGAGAATCCCATGGGCAGAGGAGCCTGACAGGCTACAGTCCATGGGGTTGCAAAGAGTCAGATATGAATGAGTGACTCACACTTTCACTTTCAAGTCAGTTTGCTGGAAGAGTTTTGTAGTTGTTTTCTTTTCTACTCTCGTTGCTCTTACAGGTATATGCTTTTTAAAAAACAACCCTTTTATTCTATTTTTAATAGCATTTGTTGTGTTACATTACCTCTCTTGGTAACAGGTAGAGATAATAGAATACAACAAAGTGCAAAATAGGTTCTTTTCTGGCCTCCTTTCTAGTAAAATCAGGCAGTGAAAAAAAGAGAAAATTGAGACCTTTGGAAGATAGACTCATTTCTGCCAGACAAAAATTGCAGTTTTGACCCTAAACAATTTTCTTTTCATATTGGTATATGTCTATATAATTTTGTAGCAAAACCATGTAAACATATGAGAATACTAAAATGTATTGGAATGCTGATCCGAACAGAGTTAGAAAGGCAGAAACTTATACTCTCAAAAAGTTCAGTCTTCAAAGCATTTGCTGGTGTGATGGGCCAGACCAGTGAAAACCAAGATGCTGAGGCTATGTAGGCTTGAGAGCTTTAGAGTTTATTAAGTAAACAAGTCGCTCTGGGAGGTTAGATAACTACGAATGATTTGGCAAGAAGGCAGGGAGTCTAGTGGGGCCCACTGGTGAACTGAAAGAGGATGTTCTTAGAAAGGCAGGAGTGTGGAATCAGAGGGTCCAGTAGAGCTAAAGGTGGATCCATATACCTGAGATCTGTAATGAAGAATCTACAATAAAGTAAAACTGCTGATTTCAGCATGGACTGGAAGAAAATACTAGAAACACAGGAGCTTGAAAATCTAATACAAGGGAACAATTCTCATTCCCAAAGGGAATAAAAAGATAAGGCACATTTTAATCTTGAAGAAACCTGAGTATGTGCAAATTGGCCCAAACTTGACCAAGTCAGGTGATGCAAGGATCCAGTCACGAGATGTAATAGAAGAATTAAACTTGAAAAAAATAACCAAGGAATTACCTCGTGACTAGAACAGCTCGCATATTCATTTAGAGGCCAGTGTTAAAGTCCAATTTGATGCTGAACTATGGAGCTACTGCCCTGAGCTGTTTATAAATAGGATTGGTCTTAGGTTTTAAGCAGCTTAGTTTATAGATAGATATATAGGCCCAGCGGTGGAAATTATAGGAAAACTGAGGGTTAGCTTCAAGGACATTACGTTTTCTATTTCTCCTGGGGCAGTCCTCATTATTATCTGTTCCTTTAGCTATAAGTGTCACCTCAATCATTATTACCTAAAGTCCCAGGGGAAAAAGAACCACATACTTGAGTTTTAAATTACTCTTTGTTCCTTTCTATAAAATGTAAGTGGAAGGGGCTTTAGATCAATAGGAAACGCCCTAAGCTGAGACTTGCCCATTTCTTAGGAAGCAAAATAATTAGAGCAGGGGAAGCTCAGCTCTGTGCTCCATGATGATCTAGATGGGTGGGTGGGGTTGGGGGGTGGGAGAGAGGCTCACGTAGCTACATCGTCTATATGTGTACATATAGCTGATTCACTTTGTTGCCCAGCAGAAACGAACACGACATTGTAAAGCAGTTACACTCCAGTAATAACATTAAACCAAAGCAGTGAGAAGTTTTGTGAAAAGACCCAATAAACAAGGAGCAAACAATGTTTTTATGTTCATATCTTTATAAGAAGAATGAAACAGTCTCAGTTAATTATTCTCCTTTCTTCTGTATCTCTAACTGGCCATCAGTTTGTTTCTATGGTTAAAATGTTCTTAATCACCACCTTTCATACCTATTTCTATAGGTGCTTTCTTAGTAAAGACTGTTACCATCTTTCTTCTGTTACTTCCAATAACTTCTGCTTTATCTCAGTAGCTCTAATTCATCCTCATTCTGGTATGAGTGCTGTCTGTCTGAAAGTTAAATATAGCTATGTTGTTATTTCAACGCTAAAGATATTTCAGTGACTTACTGCACAATAAATCTAAATTCCACTGTATGACATATGGAATATTTTATAATCTGTTCCATATCTACCTTTCTAAACTTCCCCAACAAACTCTAGTCCTATAATATCTCAAAGTTCCATGAATATCCTTTGCTCTTGAAAACCTGTAAGGCTTTTCATCTCTTAGACTTTGTTTTATGGTTTTCCCATCACTTGCCATGCCAAGAGTCAGACAGCATACTCTCTTCTAAAGGCAGGAGTCTGAAGTAGGACAGGAAAGGAATCTTTCTACTCAAACCCTCTAGTAGAAGGAATGGGGCTTCCCAGAGTTCAGTGGCGAAGAATCTGCCTGCCAGTGAAGGAAATGCAGGAGACCGGGGTTCCTTCCCTGGGTCGAGAAGATCCCCTTGAGAAGGAAATGGCAACTTGTTCCAGTATTCTTGCCCGGGAAACCCCATAAGCAGAGAAGCCTGGTGGACTACAGTCCATGGAGTCTCAAAGAGTCAGATACAGCTTAGTGACTGAGCACGCATGCAGTGAGAAAGAATATTTGTTTTGCTTTTTGTTATTGTTGTTAATTTTGTGTCTGTTTCTGTTTGTGTGTGTGTGGTGGTGAGGTTTTGTCAGGAAAACGCTTGGAAAGGGAGAAATGATTCCAAACTCTGGGGAAAAAATGTTTTTCAAATGTGTCTCCTTTTTAATGAAGAAAGTCATTGAATGTTTTGATCAGATTCCACAGAAAACTTATTTTTTCTTTGCCAGTTAAATTCTTTGTTGAAATATGGCCCATGTCAGACCTAGAAGAGAATGTCTCCCAGCCTCTAAATTCCCTGTACCTCAACCAGATAAAAGGAATGTGAATTTTGGTGAAATTAAAAAAAAAACAACACTGCAATGAATAAACCCAGTATATATAAAAGTATATCAAGTTAATTAGTAATCTCTGAGGAAATAGGGGTGTTATGTTGAAGCAGCAGGAAGAGAGATGAGCAGTGACAGATTGTTATGCAAATAATAACCTTCAAATTGAGCCCTGAGTTAATATGGGTGTAATATATTATGTAGAGTATCAAGTGTATATTATGTTGTGTATAAAGAAAGCAGTTTAGGAACAGATACATATAAATGGCTCTACGTAAATTCAGATTCCTGAATGCAGGCTGACTTTTCAGTCAAATTACTTGTATGGGCAAAATTTCATGATTAATTTTACTGACTGTGACTCTCAATTTTCTGTGAAGACACAATTTAGTCTCAGAAAAGAATACACCTTCAAGGGTCCCTGAACCACATTTGTGGCAGGCTTGTCCCTGTTCAGATCAAAGAGAAACCAAGGTTGTCTCCCGAGGCCCCACGCTGGGTGGGGACCGCAGAGAATTCTGTCTTACTCCCCTTTCCTAAGCATCCGTGGGTTAGGAGAACTGCCTAGCCTACCACACTCTGCAATGTCCTCATCACATCTAGTTCTCCGAGGGCTGCCCCTCAAGGGGTACAGGATTCAGGGCAACTCAGCCAGAGCAAGGTCTTCTGAGGACCTTATGGAAAAGAAGCCTCGTGATTGCCATCAGTTATTTTAGTGGTGGTGGTGTAGTCAGTCAGGCCTGTCTGACTCTTTGCGACCCCATGGACTGTAGTCCACCAGGCTTCTCTGTCCATGGGGACTTTCCAGGCGAGAATAGTGGAGTGGGTTGCCATGCCCTCCTCCAGGGGATCTTCCAGACCCAGAGATGGAACCCATGTTTCCTGCTTGGCAGGTGGATTCTTTTACCACTGAGCCACCTGGGAAGGTCATCAGTCACTTTGGCCTGGTGTTAAAGGGCAATCTTTTTGTTGTTGTTGGTTTGGAAGCAAAGGAAAGTTTTGCCCTCTAATCAGAGAAGGGAGGGATGTGCGGTCTCCCTGGAGAGCAGGCGCAGGGCCCAGGGCAGCAGGAAGGGGACGGGGTTCCCCTGGCGAGGCGCAGGCGCAGACACCTGCCGGGGCTTCCGTCCTTGGGCTGAGGAGCTGGGGTGTCGGTGTAGCTATTTTGCAACAGAACCCTGGCCTGAAGTCCCCGTTGCGAGGGCTGGGCACCAGGATGCCGCGTGAGCGATGAAACTAGAGCACAAAGGAGAAGAGAAAGCTTAGACTTTATGACCCAGATTCCATTTTTGTTCCTCGGGAATTGTTCACGGGCTTTGCGGCAATGATAGAAGGCCACCGGAGAGCGGTAGGCGAAGCGGATGACCGTGCCCTGTACTGGCCTCGGCAGATCAGACTGAGGCACAGTGTACTCGTGGGAATTGAGAGAGAAGAAACAGGACGCTATTGCATTTCACGGGTATTTCACTAAGCATTTGCCAGCGAGGAACTCCCCAAACACCTCGCGTTCCTGTCCGTATCTCAGAAAGGACTCTGCTTCCATGGATGCTGCTGCTGCTCCCTGGCCGGTGCTCTCCTGGCCAGAGCCCTTCCTGCAGGGCGGGCCTAGGGGCTGAGCATTTACAGATAAGAAAGTGAAAGTGAAGTCGCTCAGTCACGTCCGACTCTTTGCAACCCCATGGACTGTAGCCTACCAGGCTCCTCAGTCCATGGGATTTTCCAGGTAACAGTACTGGAGTGAGTTGCCATGTCCTTCTCCAGGGGGGTCTTCCCCACCCAGGGATCAAACCCATGTCTGTGCAGACAGATTCTTTACCACTGAGCCGCCTGAGACGCCCCATAGAGCACAGTGTCTGTAGGGCCCAGATTGGAGATGGCAAAGAAAGGTCTTGAAGAAGCATATTTTGGTTTATGACAAGCGGGAACCTTGATTAACCGCCAAAAGGTCCCCACAAATCTCTCATACCCTACCCTATTCAAGCATCTTCTAAACTAAATTCATCAAAGATGTCAGTGAGGGAGCTGACAGCCTGGGGTAATACCTAGTAGTACTGAGTATCTTCTGAAGATATGAAAGGTGCATTTTTGTCCTCTGGTAGACAGAAAATGCTGTTATGCCCTTAAGGGCCAATATTTTAAAATTGGATTGTATTGATGTTCATTGAAGTTCTTATCCATATGCAGCCGTATATGCCTTTTGCTTCTCCCTACTGAAATATTTATCATTGAAGAATTGGTATAGAATTCTTCATATTTGGAAACTGTACAGTTTGTGCATTGTACTCTATAAAAACTAAATATTAATAAAAACAGAAGTAATGTATTGACTAAGGGGTCAGCCTTGAATGTCCTACTTGCTTAGTTGTAATTCCAGCTATGCCACTTGGTAGCTGTGCCACTTGGGGAACTTTAGATTATGTAAACTTTTAAACCCTTATTTGTAATGGAAACTTTCTAGTGTTATATGTAATAGAAATCAGGTACAGTTAACTTAAGAAAAACAAGAATTTATTACTTGACTGCCAGGAATTCCTCTGGAATGAACAGCAGGCTGATGAGCAGGACTTGTAGCCAGCATGACCCAAGCGGCTTCAGAAGTTTCTGGAGGACACTGGAACCTTCTTGGAAGAACACGTGGGAACTGTCTCTGGAATGAAGACTCCCCACCCCCGACCCCGAAGAGAGAGTCTCAGTCTGTGTTAGGCCAAAGACCATGTCTTGGGTGTATTGGGAGGATGACAAGAAGGATCTCAGAGGAGGACTCTGTAAGAACCATCTTCCTTCTGTAGTGTATCAGCAGACTTCTGAATTAAGTGTCCTCCCAAGTCTGGGATTAGGCAGAGAGAACAGAAACTGGGGGATGGGGCAAAAGGCATTGCATAACATTAGTTACATCAAGGACTTCCCTGATGACTCAGCAGTGAAGAAACTGCCTGCCAATATAGAAGACACAGGAAACACGGGTTCAATCTCTGGGTCAGGAAGATCCCCTGGAGGAGAAACTGGCAACCCATTCCAGTAGTCTTGCCTGGAGAATCCCATGGACAGAGGAGCCTGACGGGCTACAATCCATGGGGGTCACAGAGTCAAACACTTTATCAAAAGTCCAAAGGGTTGTTTAAAAGGATTCCATGGATTTTGCATGTGTACTTAGATAGAATGGTATATCTTTAGTTGCTCCAGAATTGGAACATAGGCTCATCAGCTGAAACATGATCAGGGATAGTTTCTTCACATTCTAAGAAGGCCTCGTCTCTAGAACTTACCGGGAGATCAAGCCTGACCACCAGGAGTGAATGCTCTTGGTCCTCTGCCCAGATCCAATGACCAAGGCAACACAGCAGCCCTCAGTGGGGAGATTAGCTGCTATTGGCTCCTAGCTTCCCCTTCTCCGGAGGTTTCCTCTCAGATGGTTGGGGCCAAATTCCTGCAAGATTAAGACGAGCCCTGCTGCACCTGCATTTGCCCTGGTCTGTGGAGTGACATGCAGATGAGATAGATGGGCTGATACAGGTTTCAAAAGACCAACCCTTTCTCTTCCAGGCAAGAAATTATTGAGCTTTGAGCTCCCTGTACATCAGGTCCATCTCTCACAGCCTCAGTAAATCTTGTGCTCTCAGATCTATCTCAGGCTTTGTTTCTGGGAGACCCAAGGCACATTTACCTCCCAGTTTATGTGTTGAAGGACAGGGAAGGCATTAATATTTGCTATATGGAGTATTAAGGGTGCACTTATTCCCAACTTCTCATATTTATCCTTTGGAAACAATTTCAATCAAAAAAAAAAAAAGTACAGGGCCAACTAGGAAATCTCTTTTGAGACACAACTGAACAGATGGATGTGTGTCAAGAGATCTGGGATTTTTGAAGTAGATCTAGATCTACATGGAAGAAAAGGAATAGACCTCAAAGCATCCCCTACAGTCTAAAAGCCCTCAAGCAGCATATTTAAAACACAAGGAATTGTTTCAGTTGTTATTGCATCAGCAAGGATGGTTGGGGCCCCAGATAATTTAGTAGGGCTCAGAAAGGAGTCAGGAATGAATCCCCAGGAAGCTGCCTAGATTCTACTAAGAAGCATGTTTTTAAAGCTGCACAGTACAGTTAGAGAATCTTCTTGAACACTTGGGCCGTTGTTCTAAGGAACTGGTAAAAATGTGAGCCAATTTCAGAGGGAAATATCAAGAAGATTAAGTACAATAATCAAAGAACAATTGGATGAGCTTTAAGATGACCCAGTTCACCCAGATGAGGATAGAAGTGTCACTTGTTTCCCTGGAGAACATGCTGGAGAGATTTATGGAATTAGGATTCCAAGAAGACACAGGAAGATAAGGTACATTAAAAACAAAGTTGTCACCCATATAGTATTTCTGCCAGAAGGCTTTAGTTTGTAGCTAAGCATGAGTAAACCAAGAGACAAAAATAAGCATCTAAAATTGATTTTATAAAAGACAAAAACACCTTGAAAAACCTGCTAGATTAAAAAAGACCAAAAAGACATGACAGTTAAATGCAAAACATGAACCTTAATTGGATCTTGGATTAACAAAACAAATAAACGAAAACTGACAGCTCTAGAGGACAATATTGGTACACTTGGAGAACATTGGGTGTGATGTATGTTAGATAATGGCATAAAGTTAATGTTTGATGTCCTCCATGTGGTCATTTTATTTTCTTTGGACTTTGAAGTTGGCATATGAAGCTTTCTTTGAAGCTTAACTTATAAAGGCAGTAGTTTGGGGATCTAAAATTTCTCTTTCAGAATTTGCTAAAAGTAGAGCTTTGCTTTGAGACATCTGTATGTCAAATATGTTGAACTTTATATTACCTTTTTGCCTAACCTAGTAGAATATATGGGACAGACAGATTGGGTGTCATTTGGGACATAAATTAGCATTGAGAGTAAATCTTCAACCTTTGGGTAAAGTAGAGCCCTGGAGTTCATTAATGTCCTACACTGACCAATTTTAGGATTGCATGAGCAAATTATAACAGGCTTCCCTGGTGGCTCAGACAGTAAAGAATCTGCCTGCAATACAGGAGACCCGGGTTCAATCCCTGGGTGAGGAAGATCCCCTGGAGAAGGGAATGGGTATCCACTCCAGTATTCTTGCCTGGAGAATTCCCTGGGTAGAGGAGCCTGATGTGCTACAGTCCATGGAGTCACAAAGAGTCAGACACGACTGAGTGACTAATATTTTTGCACTTTTCACGCAGGACCCTGGAGTTCATTAATGTCCTGATCTGACCAATTTTAGGGCTATGT
This sequence comes from Okapia johnstoni, assembly GCA_024291935.2. Taxonomy (NCBI): domain Eukaryota; kingdom Metazoa; phylum Chordata; class Mammalia; order Artiodactyla; family Giraffidae; genus Okapia; species Okapia johnstoni. The sequence goes on along the minus strand of CM044321.1, from coordinate 6,901,157 downwards.
GAGCAATAGATAACAGGCTCCTGCTAGTCCCAGAAGAGCATCTGCAGGGGAGCATGGTGGAAATGGGGGAATGGGTCTGTTTTCCTATGCAAAATCTTTAACGTTTGACAGAAAGTGTCAGGCATGTTAATTTCGACCACTTTATTAGGCTTGGCCACCTAGTTAGTTGTACATACTCTCAGGTACTTGGAAGGTTACTGTATGACTTTTTTAACTGGTCATCCAGGCAAGGAGATCACTTTTCCCACAACCTGAGTCCATGTGATCTTTGGGGAAGAGATTTACCTGTGCAGGCACTGCAGCTGAACTTTGCATCAGCTTTAGGAAACCAGTCAAGTTAGCTTGATTCTTGTGACCACTTTCACTTTAGAACTTCATGTTTATTGAACTGCTGTGGGCGTGCTGTGCTCAGTTGCTTTAGTTGTGTCCAACTCTGTGCTATCCCGTGGGCCGTAGCCCACCAGGCTCCTGTGTCCATGGAATTTCCCAGGCAAGAATATAGGAGTGGGTCGCCATTTTCTCCTCCAGGGGATCTTGCTGACCCAGGGATCGAACCTGTGTCTTCTTCGGCTCCTGCATCATTATCAGGCAGATTCTTTACCACTTGAGCCACCTGAGAAGCCCTTTACTGAACTGGAGATAGCAAAAAATCTAGGCAGGCTGAGACATCACACCTCAGGAAAGCAAAACAGAACAATTCTAGAATGGCCCTCTAGAATGACAGCGAGCAACAGTAACATAAGTATTAGCAGACCCTCCCTTCTTACCTGATTATACAGAGGCTGTAGTTCACAAGTTTTTCCACCTCCAAGACTCTTAAGTTTGCTTGCTAGTGAATTATTTGCTTTTTTTTTTTTCCCCTACTTGGTGGTTTTGATGGATGTACTGTGATCCAGGGGTGTTCTCCTTGCCTGGCCTTTTTTGCTGGATCTGCTTCGATGGTCTTGAGATTCCAGGCCCCCTCTGGTCCCGTTGTCTGTAATATTTTGTAGTAACCCATAAGCAAAACAAACTTTCTGACCATTACCAAATTGGCCTCACGACTTGCCCTGCATTTGCATATATTTTTTTGTTTTGTTCTTGCTCACAGTTTGCAAAATTTCACCAGATGACATCTAGCGCTATGAAAATAGCTGAGTCAGAACATAGCTGGTAGAAAAGAAAATGGCATGAACCCTTTAAATCAGCATGGTAGAGAAAATGCCATGCTGTCCTGGTGGGAGACTCATTTTTTTTTTTTAGAAGCCCTTTTTATTCAGCCTTTTCTTCAAAAATAAAATTTTGATACACTCATATCACAGTGGATCATAAATTTGCATTCTGTCTGGAGTGAGAAAGTAGAGGCAATGGGAAGAAAAACAACAGGGTTCAGATTAATAGGAGATGACAACTTGACCAAACAGGAGGTGGCAGCCTGCCGGCTCCATGGCTCAGCGGCTGTGACAGGCAATTAGCGATCTCAGCCGCCCAGATGTAATGGGAGGAGCCGCGGTGCCCTGAGCACTTCCGGCTTCTCTGCTGCTTCTATCATTCATGGTGTTTGCAGAGACAAATAAACCCTAATGCATGATTTTTTTTTTCTTTTAAACAATGAGATTAGGAAGAAAGAGACAGAATCACAGGATCAGAAAACCCAAGGTTCTAACGAAGGCAATCGCCCCAATGCATGCCGTGGTAGAGGAAATGCCGATTGTCAAACTATGTAATAGCAGATAATTTTTTTTCGTGACACCATAGAATTTGAAGGAAATTTTAGAAGTCACCTGGCATCTCCAGCACAGAACTCACTGATTGTGCTTCTACACTTGCCACAAGTAGCCTTTTTAATTTGTTTTCTCTTTAATTTTGCCCTTCGCATAGGAGTTTGCTCAAACTCATGGCCGTTGTGTCGGGGATGCCATCCAGCCATCTCATCCTCTGTGTTTCCCTTCTCTTCCTGCCCTCAATCTTTCCCAGCATCAGGGTCTTTTCCATTTTTCCCATGCCTCTATATAAATTCATAAAGTTGGAAAATACACATCTATAACAATAAACCTCTACTTACTAAAAAATCTATTTACTTTAAAAAAATGTAATGCTCTGTGGCTGTAGATAGATATTCTTGGTATCTTTGTTAACAGTGTAACCTCCTATGTAAATGTAACTCTACAGTGAGTTAGTGTTATCTCTGCACATCACAGTTTGCTCCTGAATTTCATAGATACAGTATCCTCAGAGGTGTACTCAATTCCAAAAAATAGAGCCTAAAATTTGTGATGCAGTTAGCAGCCCATTCCCCAAATAATTTATAATTTGACCCCTGCATACCTGAGCACATCATTTCCACATGCAGCACATACTCTCAAATGTAAACCTAAATCAACCTTTTAAAATTAAATATTGAATGCTTGAATAATCTTCATGTATTTAAATATTGTGGATATATTAAATGTGGAATATAGCAGTGGAAACTATCAACTGTCAGTTAAGACCAGTAGCTGGCATTATCAGTGTATCTCATGAGAACTGCTGTATAAGAAAAAAACAGTCTCAGAGTGATAGAATCATGTGTGCCATGTATGAGAATGAAAGTAGAAAAAGTGAAGTTTCCATAACTCAGAAGCAGATGTTACTGAACACTCATTTATCTAGTCACTGAGTATAGTGAAATGAAAATATAGAAACATTTACTTGAATACATCAGTCTGCAATAATGCAACTTTATGGTAAAGAGACATTTAAATAAATTTACCTACATTTATTTTACTAAATGATTCTTATCATGAAATTATGGGATTTGGAATTTCAGGCAAAATCAGTTTAGGACTGATGCCTTAAAAAAAGTCTATTTTACTACTCTACAGTCACGTCTATTTTTTAATTAAAGTTTATTTATGTATCTGTTAGCTTACTCCTGTAATCATTAAAATGGGTTTCAAATTATTTTTCAAGTGTTTCTAATGAATAACATTCACACTCAAAGAACGAATGTGGAATTTTTGAAGATATTGAAAATAAAGTAGCATTGTTCTTCAATACTGTTTTGAAAGTGGAAATCTGAAACAATATTTCGTATCATGATAGTAACATTTGTGTGATGAGCTTTTAAAGGTCTTAACACACATTCAGATATATACATGTCTATTAAACATAAGCTTGAGTCTCTGTTTTTGAACTGGGGAGATTCTCCTGAAACAAGAGACAAAAGATGAAAAAAAAAAAGAAAAGAGAGCGAGAGAGAGACATATCTCTGCCCACTTGGAGCTCATAGTTTAATAAAAGAAATAAAACCTAAGGCAAATATCTGATAAAATTGAAGTATGTTTATAATATAAAGAAAAATGGAAGCTAGTTGAAAGAAACTCCCAGAAAAGTCAGTTGTTTTCATTAATATACTAGGTTAGGTGATTTTAGTGTAAAACCATTCTTCAGAACGTAACTAAAAATGCTAGATACATGTAAGAGAAATCTTAAAAATGGGAAGAGGGGATAATATTGATAGAAGTTGTCTGGTAAAATTCAAGCAACACAAGACTCCAGAGAGATAAACAGAGGTCTGTAGCTGCACTGCTCCTGATGAATTTGTCACACTTTGGGAAGATCATCACTGGCAATGCGAATTCTAAGAAACCAATTTCCAGTAGAAGAAAAATGATATAGACACATCCAAGATGGAATTGAAAAGCAAATAAATGTAAATATGCCGATTCTTCCATTTGATTGAATAAATTGAGGAGGCTAAAATCTAATTGTTTTTTTAAAGAAAAATTAAAGTGGCAACACTAACAACTCTGATGAGAAGGGTAAGTGGAGATAAAGACCTTGTAAGATCTCTTGCATTGTATTTTACATTAAGGGATTGGGAGATACAAAAAAGGTCTTTATATTCACTCCAGTATTCTTGCCTGGGAAATCCCATGAACAGAGGAGCCTGGCAGACTATGTAGTCTGTGGGCTCACAGAGAGGGACACAACTTAGCGACTAAGCTAAGTGATGAAGTAGATGAGCGTGATGAATTAGATGTTTAGAGATATGTGAACTTTACCTTACTTTCAAAAGAGTAAATAGCAAGTCATCAGTTTTAAAACTCTACCAGTAGAGAGTGTATAAAGCTATATTACATTTTTGCCTGTGTAAGTCTAGGTGTAGTGGTGAACACTGATACCCTTCTCACCATGGGTAGAAGGTACAGAAGCATGAAGTAAGTGATTTCCTCTAGAAACTATAGAACCGAGAGACAGTTTATTTCTGTTTTTGAATAAACCACACTGCTCTGTTATTAACCTCACATCTCACATGTGTGCACTTGTAAAAAATCATTGAGGCTATTTTCTTATTTAAACTCATTGGAATGAAGTGTTGGAAAACGTTATCTCCAGTATTTTCAACATAGTGTTCTTCATGTTACCTCATTTGACAAAACTCTTTTTACTCTAATAACAATAACAATAAAACAAATTGGGGCAGACAGAAAAAAAAAGGACATGATTTCTTTTATTATAAAGTGTGATGCTAATGGGATAAATATTACCTGATATTCACAAGGTATTAAACTAATTAAAATAATTCAAATTTAAGTAACAAATCAGCTATTTTAAGTTTTATGACTCATGAAATATAATTATCATAAATAGTTTGTGGTTTGATACTGAAAGCAATGAATGGTATAATCAAACACAAATTCGGCAGGCCACTTGGCTTTCTATAATATACGCACTCTGTCACTGTCTTCTTGATCAGTGTAGACACAAGTCTGAGTCCCCATAAGAGACATGACCCTTCACTGAAGTTTGTTTAATCATTTTCTAAACAGGACTGCACAAGTACAGATTTTTTTTTTCCTTTAGACATATTTTTGACCTTAATAAATTTAAAAGCGTTGAGATCATGCAAAGTTGTTCTCCAACTACAAGGGAATTAAATGATAAATCAATTAACAGGAAGAAATGTGAGAAATTTACAGGTATGTGGAATTTAAATGATACACTCTTAAGATATCAATGTGTCGGGCTTCCCTGGTGATTCAGTGGTAAAGAATCTGCCTGTCAACGCAGGAGATGCAAGTTTGCTCCCTGGCTAGGAAGATCCCACATGCCGCAGAGCTACTGGGCTGGTGTACCACAACTGCTGAAGCCCGGGTACCCTAGAGCCCGCAACAGAAACCATTGCAATAAGAAACCTGAGCACCACAGCTAGAGAGTAGCCTGCACTCCCCAGACTAGAGAAAAGCCAGCTTTGCAACAAAGGCCAGCACAGCCAAAACAGCAGAAAGAAAACAATGAGTCAAAGGAAAAACAAGAAATACTAGAAAGTACACTGAGATGAATAAAACACATGATACTTTCTCTCTATATACATGTATATTTGGGCTAAGAAAGAGTCCTTTCTATAGACGGGCCCAGTAATTTTGAAATTGAAGCAACTACATGCTTGCTGTGGATTTCCAGGATAATAGGGGGAAATCATGAGTTGTGAGGATGATCAAGCTGATTAGAGACAAATAATAAAGGAGAGAATGGGCCCCAAGGACAAAAGCGATGATTAGAGTGAAGAAAAGTTGTTTATTTCAACAAACCATGAGTTTTGGAACTAAATATGTACACTAAGAATACTTGGTTTTCTTAACTATTTCTTTTCTTTTCTACTCATTTAGGTACTAGCTCCTCAAACAACATATTGTCTTATCCCCAATGGCTGTAACACTCCTGCTCAGAAACCCTGCTATAAGTAATAAGAGCTCTGGTAAATGTAACTACAATGATGTACCTTATAAATATGAATTGAAGGTGAACTCTCAAAATAATATGAGAATAGGGAGGGGATAGGGATATAGATATAGGGCATACTACTGGAAAAGGTCAGTTTTCAGTCCAATCCCAAAGAAAGGCAATGCCAGCAAATGCTCAAACTACTGCACAATTGCACTCATCTCACAAGCTAGCAAAGTAATGCTCAAAATTCTCCAACCCAGGCTTCAATAGTACGTGAACCGTGAACTACCAGAGGTTCAAGCCGGATTTAGAAAAGGCAGAGGAATCAGAGATCAACTTGCCAACATCTATTGGATCATTGAAAAAGGAAGAAGGTTCCAGAAAAACATCTGTTTGTGCTTATTGACTATGCCAAAGCCTTTGACTGTGTGGATCACAAAAAACTGTGGAAAATTCTAAAAGAGATGGGAATACCAGACTACCTGACCTGCCTCCTGAGAAATCTGTATGCAGATCAAGAAGCAACAGTTAGAACTGGACATGGAACAACAGACTATTTCCAAATTGGGAAAGGAGTACATCAACGCTGTATATTGTCACCCTGCTTATTTAACATATATACAGAGTACATCATGAGAAGTGCTGGACAGGATGAAGCCCAAGCTGAAGTCAAGATTTCCAGGAGAAATGTCAGTAGCCTCAGATATGCAGATGACACCACCCTTATGGCAGAAAGGGAAGAAAAACTAAGGAGCTTCTTGATGGAAGTGAAAGAGGAGAGTGAAAAAGCTGGCTTAAAACTGAACATTCAGAAAACTAAGATCATGGCATGTGGTCCCATCACTTCATGGCAAATAGATGGGGAAACAATGGAAACAGTGACACACTTTATTTTTTGGCCTCCAAAATCACTGCAGATGGTGACTGCAGCCATGAAATTAAAAGACTCTTGCTCCTTGGGAGAAAAGTTATGAACAACCTAGAAAGCATATTAAAAAGCAGAGACATTACATTGCCGACAAAGGTCCATCTAGTCAAAGCTTTTGTTTTTCCAATAGTCATGTACGGATGTGAGAGTTGGACTATAAAGAAAGCTTAGTGCTGAAGAATTGCTGCTTTTGAACTGTGGTGTTGAAGAAGACTCTTGAGAATCTCTTGGACAGCAAGGAGATCCAACCAGTCCATCCTAAAGGAATTCAGTCCTGAATTTTCATTGGAAGGACTGATGTTGAAGCTGAAACTCCAATACCTGATGTGAAGAACTGACTCATTTGAAAAGACCCTGATACTGGGAAAGATTGAAGATAGGAAGAGAAGGGGATGACAGAGGATGAGATGGTTGGATGGCATCACCAACTCAATGGACATGAGTTTGAGTAAGCTCCAGGAGTTGGTGATGGACAGGGAAGCCAGAGTTGCTGCAGTCCATGGGGTTGCAAAGAGTCAGACATGACTGAATGACTGAACTGAACTGAGAGATGTAGACCTTTTCTGCCTATGACTAGCAAACCACAAATATAGAGGACCATATAGTCTTATATTTAGCAGAATTTAATTCTTAATTCTTTTATCCTAAGCTAATATAGAGCAGTCAAGTCAGGGAAGTAGAAAATTGAATTGATAAGAAAACTGAGACCTAGATAAGGCTAGAAATCACAGGATGCTTTATCCTCCATGTTGAGGAGTGAAAGAGAACCAGACACATGATAGATTTTGATAGTAAATAATTTTAAGTGATTGTGACTTCTGAGTGCTGTTAATATAATGTTGATTATTTTCTTCTTTCACTCCTCTCTATATTATTGTTTGCAAAGGTAAGATATATAAAGAGATTTAGATATGATAAATATTAAAAGTAATGTGGGGTCTGAAGACAGAATAATTTTCCCAAATAATGCAATTATAACTTCTAAGACAGATTGTAAGTGGAAATAGAAAAAAGATATTTGACAACATTTACCAATAAAAAGGAAGGATGCTCATAATGGAAATTATAAAATTTATTTAGGGACACAATATCAAAAATTGCATGAATAAGGAGAAATTCCACTTTTCTAAATTAACACTTGGAAATTGTCAATCCTCCCCAAATTTATTTGTTTTTGTAAGAGCTTTTGTCTTTTGAATTTTAATTTTGCACTGGGATATAGCCAGTTAACAATGTTGTGGCAGTTTCAGGTGAACAGCAAAGGGACTCAGCATACATATACATGTATCCATTCTTCACCAAATTCCCTTCCCATCCAGGCTGCCATATAATATTGAGCAGAGGGCCCTGTGCTATACAGTAGGTCCTTGCTGGTTATCCATTTTAAATATAGAATTATATGTATGACCATCCCAAACTCCCTAACTACTTCCAAAATTTATTTTCAAGTAAATCAGTTTTATTTAGAATCCCAAAAGAATTTCAGGAAGAGTTAGACAATGCAATTTCGAAGTTCCCATCTGCTCAGTCTTTGTCTGCATACTGTATTTGATTCAGTGCTGCAGTCACAAGTGACCACAGACTTGGTGATTTATAACAACAGAAATGTATTGCTTCATTGTTTTGGGGGCTCAGAGGTCCAAAATTAGGGTGATGTCAGGGCTGTGCTCCCTCCGAAGGCTCTAGGGGAGATCCTTCTGTGGGTCTCTCCAGTTCTTGGGGCTCTGGGCATTCCTTGGCTTGTTGCTTCATGACTCCAGTCTTGGTCTCAAGTTTGCACATGCCCTTTCCTCTGCTTCTGTGTCTCCCTTTCTTCCTTGACTTTGGACCTAGGATCCACCCAGATTATCCACCCAGGGTGATCTCATTTTGTAATTCTTAACATAATCATATCTGCCAAGATCCTTCTTCCAAATAAGATCACATTCTCAGATTCTGAGATTGGGCATAGCTTTTGAGGGGCCATCATTCCACCCACTACTGATATCAACTCCTCCTCCATCTTATGGTAACTGGGCCTGATCTGTTTATTTAGTGCAGCGGACCTGACCCTCCAGCACTAATAGGCGTTAAATACCCCATGACTGGTCAATTACATGATTCCACCCTTCTGGCCAGAGTGATTGGTTCCTTGGTTTAAACCAGTTTGTGCTTAAGGCTGTATCCTATGGGTGGTGGTTTAGTCGCTAAGTGGTGACCAACTCTTGCAACCCCCAGGGCTATAGCCTGCCAGGCTCCTCTGCCCACGAGACTTCCTAGGTAAGAGTACTGGAGTGGGTTGCTATTTCCTTCTCCAGGGGATCTTCACAACCCAGGGGTCGAACTGGCATATTGAACCTGCATTGCAGGCAGATTCTTTACCATTGAGCCATCAGGGAAGCTCAAATGTAGCTTCAAAAGGGCTGTATTTCTATGTCATAAACAGCAAAAGAAGCTAATGCCTGTGTGTGTGCTGTCTCTTGGTCGTGACCAACCCTTTTGCAACTCCATGGACTGTAGCCAGCCAGGATCCTCTGTCCATGGGGTTTTCCCAGCAAGAATACTGGAGTGGATTGCCATATCTTCCTCCCGGGGATCTTCCCAACCCGGGGATTGAACCCACCTCTCCTGTGTCTCCCACATTGTCAGGTTGATTCTTTACCACTGAGCCACCTGGGAAGCCACAACCTAATGCCTTAAAGAGTTTAAAAAATGTTTAAAAAAATCAGTCAAGTATTCTCAGTTTAGAGGCCTACCTTCAAAACTCACTGTTGGTCTAACCAACTTTGCTTTTTTCTTTTGATTTATTTTCAGATTTTATAACATGGATATGCTTAGTCTTTTAATTATTATTATGATTAGTATATTAAATATTCACAGCTAGACTTTGTATAGGAGTTAGTGTTATGTTTGAAGTTTTATAAATTGTTCTCTGCCTTAGGCAATAATCTTTGGTATTTAATGTTAAATGCATTCAGTTATTTAAATATAGATACAATAGAAAAATAGAGTTTGGTTCAACAAAGGGGAAAAATTAAACTAAGGCGATATCACTGTTGTAAAGTGATGTTGTACATGATTCAACTAAAACCATGGCATTTAACTTCACATCAGTATTCATATAAATACAATTAAAGATAGAGCAGAGCAGTAGATTATACAATAAGTAGTAAAATGAAATAAGTCCATTTGCCTTTAACGTTTGCATGTGACTTATGAATGGAAACACATTGGATTCATGGAGGATAAAAAATACCTCCATCTAGATAGATGAAAAATAGTCTATCTGAATATTTAGTAAAATTAAAATGTACCTGAAGCCTAAGGAAATGTCACTGAAAGAAAGAACAGTAACCGCCTGTGAAATAGAGCCTGTTTCCTGCTGGATGGATTTTTAGTAAGCGTCCTCTCATCATTTCAAGAGGAGCTAGCAAGCCATGTGAAAAATAGAAAAAGCCGGGCAGTGTACATGCTTGCATCATGGTTCTTTCACATCGCCCATCAAGGAAAGTTAACTGTCATTGCAGTGGGAGCGTGGATTAATGTCTAACTTACTGCAGCCTGACACCCCCATCTATCTTCAACTGTCCCGAGAGCGTGAGGCATGCTGAATGGAAGATAGCTCAAAAATGATGCAACTCACTCAAGCCACAAAGAACTTCTTATCCAGGCAGCATTTAGCTGAAGCCCCAGGGCTCTCTTGGATATGAGATGGGGAAAAAAATTAAATAAACTGGTGATGATAGAGTGGAAGGCATGAAAATTATAAACCGTATTTGATCTTGTGAGCTTTCTTTGGTGTTTCTGGACATTAAGTAATGTTTACTGGAATCATGTTGACTTTTGCCACCGCACCCTTTGGAATGTCTTAAAAAGAAAAATCAAGAATAAAACCTAGATTTAGAGTGAAATTTATTTTTTAAAGTGAATTAAATCTTTTGCTTCCTTCTTCTGTATTTATTTGTTGTTTTCTTTGCTGGTGAGTCTAGGTTATGATGAAGGATAGGCTCCAACCTTTTTGTTCATATTTGATGCTAAGTTTTTCATCTCTTTTTGAAGATGCTAAAGGTTTTTGTTTTTGCTTCTACTTTTGGAAATAGCATGAAGTGAGTTTCTGCATCAGCATCTACTCATGGTAGAAACAGAGATCTGAACTCACTTTTCAATACTACAGTTTCGAGTTACTTGAGTGACTTGGACTTCTGACTTTTTAAATGCTTTAGACTCAAAGGGGCCACGGTGTTTCTGCAACCCGGGGGAATTCAGCACACAACTGTGCTCAGCACTCATTTCGCTAGATGGAGTCATTCCCAGGAAGATTCTTGATGCAATAAGTTTATTCCACAAGCATTTATTTAATTAAGACTGTTTACTATATGTGTCAGGCACAGCGAGAATGACAAAAATAAACAAATAAACCAAAAGTCAGAACACAGCAGATCTGCTTCTGAGCAGCCCAGAACTGCTTGGCATTATGGAATTTGGGGCATGGGTCAGAGACTTCCAGGTGATCTTTTTCAACATATTTACCTTATAGATAAGACAACTGAATTCGGGAGATATCAAAGTACGTGTCCAGAATCACATGATGAATGTGCTAACAGGAGACATGCAGTTCCTAAATCTCATCAATGCTCGTTTTCCTCCTCCATGGAAAGCAGACTTGGAAACAGTGGAGAAAAAGGAAAGCATCTAGAAGCATACATTATACATATGCAACCTGGGGAAGAATTCACGGAGCTGACAACCATGTATCAAGAGGGTGCTTAACTCACAGTGTGAGATATCCATAGCCATTAGCGTAAGAATGGAGACAAAAAGCGATCTATTTAGGAAATACTAAAGAGTCCAGTGGTCATGTATGGATGTGAGAGTTGGACGGTGAAGAAAGCTGAGTGCTGCAGAATTGATGCTTTTGAACTGTGGTGTTGGAGAAGACTCTTGAGAGTCCCTTGGACTGCAAGGAGATCCAATCAACCCATCCTTAAGGAGATCAATCCTGGGTGTTCATTGGAAGGACTGATGTTGAAGCTGAAACTGCAATACTTTGGCCACCTCATGCGAAGGGTTGACTCATTGGAAAAGACCCTAATGCTGGGTAGGATTGGGGGCGGGAGGAGAAGGGGAAGACGGAGGATGAGATGGTTGGATGGCATCACTGACTCGATGGACATGGATTTGGGTAGACTCTGGGAGTTGGTGATAGACAGAGAGGCCTGGCGTGCTGCGATTCATGGGGTCGCAAAGAGTCGGACATGACTGAGTGACTGAATTGAACTGAAAGAGCCCTGTTCATGGGGGAAATATTGAGGGCAAGAGAAGGGGGCAACAAAGGATGAGATGGTTGGGTGGCATCACCAACTCAATGGACTAGAGTTTGAACAAACTCTGGGAATAGTGAAGGATGGGGAAGCCTGGGGTGCTGCAGTCCATGGGATCGCAAAGTGTCAGACACAGGTTAGCGACTGAACAACAACAAAAGAGCCCTGTGTAACTATAGCAAGATTTTAACCTAAACAGATCACATGAGTTGATAATGGAGAGGAATAACTCAGGCTCTGTTCAAAACGCCTTAGAAGTTAACTGGAAACAGGTATTAATGATACAATTTAATACATTGAAATAAAAACAAATAACATTAAGAGCTCTTAAACTAATGAAAGTCACTCTACTTTTTGGAAGCCAATTCAGTACAGGAATACTTTGGGGTTAACTTTATTACATGTAAGACATGGACAAATGGAAGATGACTTTTTGTTAAGGATGCTGCCTATCACACACATGTTTATTTTATATTTATTAAATAAAAACCAAATTGTAAATTTGACGTCATACATTTTCTTGGGCATAGATATATCTATCTGCCAGTTTACCCCTGGTTATTGCAGGTTGGCATATTTCTGTGCCTGTCAGGTAGCACTCACATAATTAAAATATCATTTAAAGGGAAACATACAAAATGTTGTGTCATTTAAAAGCTTTTTAGGCAATTTGTATACAAAATCATATTTATTCCTATCAACAATTCTTAGAGGATTCAATATAGTCATAGAGTGGTGGGCAAAATAAGAAATGATTGTGGGTTTTGGAATCACTTTGAACAAGGAGTGCTTATAAAGTAAAAATAATTTAGAATGACTATAAATGTGGGAACTCATTAATTATACATTAAATTTAAACAAAGATTAAAGGTGTGGGGCTTTAATATCCCAGATTCAGGAAGTGCATGGAGTTTTAAACCAAGAACATGTGTATTTTGAAGAAATGTTTTCTTATTTTAAGATTTCTAAATACAGGCTAAATCACAGCATAATTTATTTTTAGGTTATATAGTATAATAGCTAAACAGAAAAATGTGTTTGTAAGTTATGTATAAATATTCCATTTTGTTTGCTTTATTCATTCATGCTATCCATAGTTGGAGGTACCCCTAAACATCAGAAAGAGAGTTAAAATTACTCTGCACAAATCCACTTTTACAACAAAAGGCCATGGAATTTGTACTCACTGAAATTCCGGTAACAGAGAAATTTTTATATTTTTCCTCACTTCAGATTTTATTGTGTGCTCAGTGGTGTCCAGTTCTCTGAGACCCCATAAACTATAGCCCGCCAGGCTCCTATGTCCATGGGATTTTCCAGGCAAGAATACTGAAGTGGGTTCCTATTTCCTTCTCCATAGTTTCATGTTGCCAAACCTAATGCAAAACCGGCACTGAATATACATATGCAAGGGAATATTGTATGATAAGAAAGGCAGAACTATACATGAGATTGCAAAAAAGGAAAAAAAAAAACCCACGAAAAAGTGAATTTCACTGCATGGTTTACACCTAGTATTGCATCAGTTCAGTTCAGTCTCTCAGTTGTGTCTGACTCTTTGCGACCCCATGGACTGCAGCATGCCAGGCTTCCCTGTCCATCACCAACTCCTGGAGCTTACTCAGACTAATGTCCACCCAGTCTCATGTCCATTGAGTTGGTGATGCTATCCAACCATCTCATCCTTTGTTGTCCATTTCTCGTTCCACCTTCATCTTTCCCAGCATCAGGGTCTTTTCAAATGAGTCAGCTCTTCGCATCAGGTGGCCAAAGGACTGGAGTTTCAGCTTCAGCATCAGTCCTTCCAGTGAATATTCAGGACTGATTTCCTTTCAGATGGACTGGTTGGATCCCCTTGCAGTCCAAGAGCCTTCTCTAACACCACAGTTCAAAAGCATCAATTCTGTGGCGCTCAGCTTTCTTCACTGTCCAACTCTCACATCCATACATGACTACTAGAAAAACCAAAGCTTTGACTAGATGGACCTTTGTTGGCAAAGTAATGTCTCTGCTTTTTAATATGCTGTCTAGGTTGGTCATAACTTTTCTTTCAAGGAGCAAGCATCTTTTAATGTCATGGCTGCAGTCACCATCTGCAGTGATTTTGAAGCCCCAAAAATAAAGTCTGTCACTGTTTCCATTGTTTCCCATCTATTTCCCATGAAGTGATGGAACCAAATGCCATGGTATTAGTTTTCTGAATGTTGAGTTTTAAGCCAACTTTTCACCCTCCTCTTTCACTTTCATCAAGAGGCTTTCTGCCATAAGGGTGGTGTCATCTGCATATCTGAGTTTATTGATATTTCTTCTGGCAATCTTGATTCCAGTTTGTGCTTAATCCAGCCCAGCATTTAGCATGAGAAAGAAAAATATGCAAAATACAATTTGAAAGTCAGTTTAATCCTCTTCAGTCTACAATTGTGTATTTGTTGTTTAAATTTCTTAGTAAGTGAAGGCATTGAATGATATTGGTGATGGACAGAAAATCACACTTCTTTTGCACACGGATTTTTTTTTTTAATATTATTTAAAACTCGAGTTTCAAAGAGTATGGGCTAGCAGGATGCAACATTTGAAGTGAAAACTCTTTACATGATACTTAGTACGGTCTTTTATCAGTTATATTACCCTTGGCTACACAGAAATATAGAATTTGTCACTAATAGGCAAAATCAGTATATGTATTTGGTACATGGTCGTTGTTTAGTCACTAAATCGTGTTCTACTCTTTGATACCAGACTCCTCTGTCCACGGCATTTCCCAGGCAAGAATACTGGAGTGGGTAGCCATTTCCTTCTCCAGGGGATCTCCCCGACCCAGGGATCAAACCTGAGTCTCCTGCATTGCAGGTGGGTTCTTTACCACTGAGCCACCTGGGAAACCCTTTCCTGGCTGTAGCAGCCACACTTTATTTCTGTGATGTCTTATTGCCTGCTGAGTATGTTTTTTATTTCTTCACATTTTCCCACTTGCATAATAGAGGGTGACTGGAGGGGGTCAGGGTGGGGAGAATTCCCTTCCTAGAGCTAAGATAGTGTGTCAGTATTGTGCTCGGAAGGCCTCTGTGATGTGAAGTCTCTGGATTTGCTGTGTGGACTCTTCCCTTCCCTGGGCAGAGTCAGAAGGGGACTTTCCTTGGATATTTATTAGGAGAAGCCGGTGAAACTCCTTAGGTAGACAGTCCAAGGTCCCCCAGAGACCGCAGCTCTGAGATTTTTCTCACTTTTCCGCTATAGTCCACACTCAGACTCCAGCAATTTGTAAAAATTATAATAAAGTGTCCTAGCAGTTCATGGCTCTAGTAGCTTCATTCCAGGTGAATAAATCTTGGTTGCTGTTTCTCTGAATAAAGAATCCTGATTATTTTGGAATGAAATCTTGAGAAATAAGTGACTTGTGAATTTCTCATTGCAGCCAAAGTGATTTAACTAAATTAAACACCCCTTAAGTACTAGTAATACCCGCTATTCATCTCATATTGGTCAAAATACTTCATGTTGAGTTACAGATTTAATAAGCTTTTGGTATATATTTGATTGATTTGCTTATTGAAATCAGTCATTGAAGATAACCAGGATTCCTGTTTAAAGGGGGTCTGTAGTGGTCACACAGGAAGCTTAAATAATGCTAGTATCATCTTTCATAACCCTAAGATGAATTACCCTTGCAATATCAGTATGATGTTGGCAAAGATTATTAGTTTCAGTTAATGAACGAATTAGGCCAGAATTTGCACCTCAGGTTTACTAAGGTACAAATTAAATGCTATTAAATTGTGTTAAGAATGAATTGGCCATTTCAGCACATTTATTAATGGGGAGAATTTATGATAAAGCAACCAAAGTTATTTCCACTAAACTCAACCCTTGACATACATACACATTCACAATCGTGTATGATTTTAATCAAGTGTTTTCTGCCGTCTTATTTTATTCCTATCAGTTTACTTCTGTGATTAACCATTGCCATATATATATATATATATATATATATATATATATATTTGAAAATGAGAATGCATCTAACAAATCCATATCACCTACTTATAATTTGATGAGTTCTGAGGCAACCACTTGCAGTCACATTAAAACATATTTTTAAGAGAAAAGCTTAGCTGAACACTTACAGAAGATAAACTGAAGCAGGTGGTGGATTCTTGCTCTCTGTTGAGAGCTTTCAACACTTTACCCTAAGGACCAGGTTTTTTGAAGAGATTAACAGCTGTTATTACAGGAAATATTATATAATTCAGGACATATTCATGTGACCTTTAAGGCATTATACACAAGGTCTAAGAGGTCACCCTGTTTTCTTATACAATATTAGTAATCATATTAGGTAATCTTCAATACATGCCACTGTAAATACCCAAATTTTTAAAAAGAGTGCAACCAAGAACATGTTTGTTTCTACTTATGTTTTCTATTTTGTGCAATTATAAGCAATATTTCCTTCAGTTCAGTTCAATTGCTCAGTCGTGTCTGACTCTCTGTGACCCCATGAACCGCAGCTCCCCAGGCCTCCCTGTCCATCACCGAATCCCAGAGCCTACCCAAACCCATGTCCATCGAGTTAGTGATGCCATCCAACCATCGCATCCTCTGTCGTCCCCTTCTCCTCCTGCCTTCAATCTTTCCCAGCATCAGGGTCTTTTCCAGTGAGTCAACTCTTCGCATCAGGTGCCCCAAGTATTGGAGTTTCAGCTTCAACATCAGTCCTTCCATTGAACACCCAGGACTGATCTCCTTTAGGATGGACTGGTTGGATCTCCTTGCAGTCCAAGGGATTCTCGAGTCTTCTCCAACACCACAGTTCAAAATCATCAATTCTTCGGCGCTCAGCTTTCTTTATAGTCCAACTCTCACATCCATATATGACTACTAGAAAAACCATAGCCTTGACTAGATGGACCTTTGTTGGCAAAGTAATGTCTTTGCTTTTTAATATGCCGTCTAGGTTGTTCATAACTTTCCTTCCAAGGAGTAAGCACCTTTTAATTTCATGGCTGCAAGCACCATCTGCAGTGATTTTGGAGCTCAGAAAAATAAAGTCTGACACTGTTTCCACTCTTTCCCCATCTATTTTCCATGAAGTGATGGGACCGGATGCCATGATATTAGTTTTCTTTTTTTTTTAATTTATTTATTATAGTTGGAGGCTAATTACTTTACAATATTGTAGTGGTTTTTGCCGTACATTGATATGAATCAGCCATGCGTTTACATGTGTTCCCCATTCTGAACCCCCCTCCCTCCTCCCTCCTCATCCCATCCCTCTGGGTCCTCCCAGTGCACCGGCCCTGAGCACCTTCTCTCATGCGTCGAACCTGGACTGGCTATCTGTTTCACATATGATCATAAGTTTTCTGAATGTTGAGCTTTAAGCCAACTTTTTCACTCTCCTCTTTCACTTTCATCAAGAGGCTCTTTAGTTCTTCTTCACTTTCTGCCATAAGGGTGGTGTCATCTGCATATCTGAGGTTATTGATATTTCTCCCTGCAATCTTGATTCCAGCTTGTGCTTCTTCCAGCCCAGCATTTCTCATGATGTACTCTGCATGTAAGTTAAATAAGCAGGGTGACAATATACAGCCTTGACATACTCCTTTTCCTATTTGGAACCAGTCTGTTGTTCCATGTCCAGTTCTAACTGTTGCTTCCTGACCTGCATACAGGTTTCTCAAGAGGCAGGTCAGGTGGTCTGGTATGCCCATCTCTTTCAGAATTTTCCACAGTTTTTTGTGATCCACACAGTTTGGCATAGTCAATAAAGCAGAAATAGATGTTTTTCTGGAACTCTCTTGTTTTTTCGAGGATCCAGTGGATGTTGGCAATTTGATCTCTGGTTCCTCTGCCTTTTCTAAATCCAGCTTGAACATCTGGAAGTTCATGGTTCACGTATTGCTGAAGTCTGGCTTGGAGAATTTTGAGAATTACTTTACTAGCGTGTGAGATGAGTGCAGTTGTGCGGTAGTTTGAGCATTTGTTGACATTTCTTTTGTTTGGGATTGGAATGAAAACTGACCTTTTCCAGTCCTGTGGCCACTGCTGAATTTTCCAAGTATTTCGTTAGCAATGCATTAATACACTTTTTGTGCAATTTATTTTAGCATTTTTTTTGCAAATTTAAAATAATATTTTAAATATAAAATATTTTTAATATTTAAATAAAATACAGATTATAAGTTTTTGCTATTTAGTTTTGTCATGGGAATAAGGGCAAACAAATATTAAAAGCTCACTAGTGTTATTAAATCCAAGATTTTTGCCATTTCATTGTGTAACTCCCATTGTAATGGAAGAAATCTACAGATTTCTCCTAATCCAGGTGTATATTTACATATTAATAATGCAATAGAGTATGTTAATTGCGTCTTGATTTCTCTTCCTCAGTTTCTGTAGTTGTAATGGCATTAATAATGCATCTGTAATGAAAGCCTAAGTCAGATTGCGTGTTAAAATGAATCAGAAATCTCACTGTGTTATCTCCATTTTGAAAAAAGAAAATCGCAAGAGAACATAGCCCCTCCCAAATCCTTTCCTGTTATAAATTTGATTTTTCACTGATGACCTCAAGCAATGTATTCAATAAACCAATTTAATATGATTAAAATCTTATATTGAACTCACATGACTTTTGACTATAAACTCAAGCACAAATGTGATATCTGTCAATCTCTACACCACTTGGGCTTTCCAATTACACAAATGCTTTCTTTCTTTGTGATGAAATATTGTGTCCAAGTTAACTAAATTTCATTTTGGTCAAACAAGTTTTCTTATTTGAAAATGTGATGTATGTGATGTTCTTGTATGTACAATGTGATCTTACTTGATAGAAATTATTCCTTAAATTACTTTCCTTTTCCACTATTTATGATTTTACAGGTAGACATCACTCTCTGTGTGTTTGCAATTTGAGCATATACCTATTTTATCTGAAGGACAGTTTTATCATTAAAGTGAAAAGCTAATATTGATAAATAGGCTAAACAAGTTATATAAGAGGAGGAACACACATTATGAAAGCAAAATAGTTTCCAGTGACACATAGACTGGGTTCATTTTGCCTGATTAAAAGCATTTCAGAAGTTTTAAATGACAAAAAGGATAATATTCCTGTTCATGAGCTCAGTTAATTGATAACAGTATATTTTGGCAATGGATGTAAAAGCTTTTTATGTCCTTCAACATAAAGAAGAATTTCATATTACCTGTAAGTATAGAGCAGCAGGAATTAGGAATTGCCAGTGATATTCTTTTGTGAATATATTTTACTTTAAACCTCTTCTAGAGGAGATTCTACATTGAATTTCACACTAATCGTTGTCATACACCATCTTGAGAGAGGCGTATGAGAAGATTAGAATATATATCCACTAAGCATGACTTGAAGTTGTTTCAAAAGCCCTGAGAAAACCTGTTTGGAATCCCAAACTTCTGTTTCATTACATTTAACCTTGAGACTGGAAAGAAAAGAACGTTGTCAAGATGACCTCAAAGCCTTCCCTGTGTTGGGGCCAGCGTTCAGTGTTCAGGACCCACAGAGCGTGTTTTGCAGCTGCTTTGGTGGCACCACTTACGCTTCATCAGCACCGAGACCTGCTTAGCACACACTCGCCCACGCAGCACTGACACCAGCCCTCAGAAAGGAAAGCGAAAACCCAAATATTTTTACAGTAAAGATCATGTGTTTTTGGAAATATAAGTTGGCTAATATGTTATTTCACGAAATGGAATTCTAATAACCATTCTTTATATATAGGGTAAAAACAGTTTATATCATCTCTAAGGAGAAATCTGGGATATAACTTATAAACAAAACTGAAGGCTACACATAATCCCAAAGTTAGAGTAGACTTATTCTGCACATTTAAATATTATCTTAAAAACGGTTCACAAAATCATTAGAATATGCATATTCCCTTATATTGGCATGATGTCAGAGATTCCAGTTTTCATGATCTTGTGGTGAAATTCTCCTTAAAAATATTTAACGAAAATATTTAATTTTTTATAGATTCAGTAGAGTAGTACAAAATATACACAAATATCCAACAATGTTGATATTTGTAGATGCTTGATATAGGCTCTACGATATGCTATATCATATGTAAGCCTGTGATATTTTATATAGTATTTGTAACTATATATATTTATAACCTAGTTTGTTTCTGATAAATTACGTATTAAATATATTTTCATATATGTGCAGATAATGCATTCATATAAACTTTTATTTTGTTACTGCTGCTTCTTAATTTGGATCATGCAAAAGATAATGTAATACATTTGCAACACTTTGGAAAAGGGAGTGGCAACCCACTCCAGTATTCTTGTCTGGAGAATCCCATGGACAGGGTAACCTTGGTGAGGTTCAGTGCATGGGGTCATGGGGAGTTGGACATGACTGAGCAACTTAACACACGTACACACTTACGGTACTGAAAACATTTAAGCTAAATTATAGACTTTCATACTTGACCTAGGAAGTGAGCAGCTTTGTAAGAGATACTAGGTTGTGGAAAATACATAAGTAACAATGTTTTGTTAGGCTAAGGGAATAGAGTGGAAAAGGGTACCAAGACAAGAAGCATCTCTGAGTTTGTAATGAAAATGTGTAGTCTGTCACTGTTTAGTATAAATTACTTTGTGAGCAGTGGCCAGAAATGACACTGGGGAAGACAACAGAGGCACTTGCATGTTTCCCAAGTTCAATGTTAGCGGTGTAGAAGTGACCCAAGGCTTTTTTAAGAAACAAGGATCAGAAGCCTGGCTTATATATTAGAGACAGGATCCCCAAAGTAGAGAATAGTTGGAGGTTAGGAAGCCAATTTGAAGTTTAGAACACGCAGGTCAGGAATGCTGAAGCGCTACCTTCAAGGAGTGGCTGTGATAACAAGAGAAAGGGACAGCTTTGAGACTAATTGCATAAAAGCATGGAAAATCGTGATTAACTGGATATGGATGAATGAATGATATGATAGGAAAATTCTCAGTTTTCTGGCTTTGGTAACTGGTGAACAGGCCATAAATGAATTTGGGAACAATATAGAAGAGGAGTAATATGATGGATTTATATTCTGAGTGAAATATGATGAATTCAGTTTTTGACATAATACATTTTAGATGTCCACTGGATAATCCGAGGGGAAATGCTTGGTGAGCAGATTTATACATGCACCTGAATCTTTGAGGTCATAGCACAGAGATCATGGCTGGAGATTTTGATGTAATAAAGATAAGAGAGTGGATTCAACTGCCTAGATCCAAATATGTTTACATAAGGAGAGCAGGGGGAAAGTGAAATGCAGCCAAAGAATTCTAAAACTCATTGTGAAGAAAATAAAGGCAACCAGTGAGGTAGAAAATTTAAGGAAAGAGACCTATAATGAAAATCAAAGGTTTTGAAACTTTCATTATGTGAAGAATAGTCAAAAGCATCAAATATTTTCAGTTAGATAAAAATTTATAGAAGCCAAGGACATGGACAGTTTCACTTATGTCGTTTATTGTTTCAAATGGTTCGATGTGAGTAGAAGTCACGAGGCCAAGGTCTGGACGGTGGCTCAGAATTGAGGGCATTCTTACAGTGAGTGTCATCAATTCTGTCAAAAATCATGGCTAGGAAAGGAAGGAAAGAAATGCAGTGGGATTGATGTTGAGAAGCATGGCCAAGGATTTTTTTTTTTTTAATCAGAGTATAATTGCTTTACGATGTTGTGTTCGCATCTGCTATACAGCATTGTGAATCAGCTATGTGTATACATATATTTCTTCCCTGTTGGACCTCCCCACCATCATCCCACCAGTCAGTCATCACAGAGCACCAAGCTGAGGTCCCTGGGCTATATGGCAGTTTCCTACCACTGCTGCTGCTGCTGAGTCGCTTCAGTTGTGTCCGACTCTGTGCGACCCCATAGACGGCAGCCCACCAGGCTCCGCCATCCCTGGGATTCTCCCGGCAAGAACACTGGAGTGGGTTGCCATTTCCTTCTCCAGTGCATGAAAGGGAAAAGGGAAAGTGAAGTTGCTCAGTCGTGTCCGACTCTTTGCGACCCCATGGACTGCAGCCCACCAAGCTCCTCCGTCCATGGGATTTTCCAGGCAAGAGGACTGGAGTGGGGTGCCAGCTATCTATTATACACATGGTAGTGTACATATGTCAATGCTAAAGGATTTTTTCCCCTTATTTCTTCTATCATGGGGCAGACTTAAATAGAGTAATGTGAAATAATCAGTCAGTTCAGCTCAGTTGTGTCCGACTCTCTGTGACCCCATGGACTGCAGCACGCCAGGCTTCCCTGTCCATCACCAACTCCCACAGTTTGCTCAAACTCTTGTCCATTGAGTCGGTGATGCCATCCATCCATCTCATCCTCTGGCGTCCCCTTCTCCTCCTGCCTTTTATCTTTCCCAGCATCAGGGTCTTTTCCAATGAGATTGTTTCTAATGAAATAGTCATTAGGAAAAGTGATTTAAGAAAATAGGAAACAAACTCCACAGAAGAGAAAGAAATGCCCACCGGGGGTGGGGGGAGCTGATATTGACTGGGAAGAGAGCCACTTCATCAACTGGCAATGAAGAAAAAGAGGAGGGATGCTGGTTTCTGATGGGTGGAAGTGGGAAGTGGAGACAGTTCCTGCCTGAGCCTCCAATTCTCTCTATAAAGGAGGAAGAGAGGTGATCTCTGTAGATAAGAGCCGTCGCTAAAATAGGCTAGTCACTGAGGATAAATGGAAATTTAGAGGAGAAAAAAAAAAAAAAAACCAAATGAGAAGACTGCTGGTGACAGCGCGTCTTGTGACTTTGGGGGTAAAAAGTGAAAGTGTTGGTTGCTCAGTCGTGTCTGACTCTTTGTGACCCTGTGGACGGTAGCCCGCCAGTCTCCTCTGTCCATGGGATTCTCTAGGCAAGAATCCTGGAGTGGGTTGCCATTCCCTTTTCCAGGGGATACTAGGTGTGCAGAAAAGAGAAAATGTGTGGAAAAAATGATTTTCTACTTTTAGATTTTGAATTGACAACACATAGGCTTAATTAGGTCTCTTCTCTGTAGTTCCAAAGGTGGGATTCAGAACCGCTGGATGGAAATTATGTTGATTCAAGTTTAAGTGTGGAGATGAAACTTCTAGCATACATGTAATTTATTTGTATGCCTGTTTCTCCCTTGCTACTATTAAGATCTGAAGGATAAAGGATGAATGTTATTTATATTTCATTTTAATAATACTTATTACAGAATCTTACATGAGTTGTTTAATCGTTAGGTCCTATCTGACTCTTGTGACCCCATGGACTGGAATTTCCCAGGCAAGAATAATGGAGTGGGTCGACATTTCTGCCTCCAGGGATCTTCCCGAACCAGGGATCGAATCTATGTTTCCTGCTTGGTAGGCAGATTATTTACCATTGAGCCACCTGTGAAGCCCCCCATCATCTTGTGTATAGTAGATCCTAAGTAAATATTTCTTCTCTTAAGCCGAGTGATGCCCTATTGTGTACCCATTATGTACAGGTGGGGTACTTTATAAAATAAATTCAATTGAACACGCTGAATTTTATTTTGGTTGTGGCAGAAGGAAGAATAAAATCCAAGTGGCATTCAGACTGATATAAGAATAAAACATTTTCCATGAACGTAATTCCACTGAGGTATTTGACCACATAAGCAAACACACAACTGTGGGGGAATGCATTTGCTAGCAAGTCTTAGGTCAAAGAGTATTCAGTGTTCTGAGTGAGTGCCTGTGTTCTACTTCCCCTGAACTCTACACTAAAATGTGAGAGGGTACTTGATTTGCCTTCTTCATCATTACTGGAGAACAGACCTGAGTATCGGAAAAAGCCTGGTGTTTAGAATGAGATAATTACAGATTGCATCCTATATTCCATATTTACCAAATATGTGATTTTAAACAAAGCAGCAGATGTCTTTAGGACCCAGTTTTGTTGTCTGTTTAATGACCACCATGATAATACCTCTCTTACAATTATTCTTAGAGTAAAATGAGACAATGCATGTGAAACCACTCAGGCCAGTGTCTGGCTCATGACATGTATTCAGTCCATGTCATATGGGGACACTAGAGTAAATGACTAACTCACACAGGTTAAGGTTCAGATGTGCATGGCAGAGACCACCACCACACTGTTAGGCAATTATCCTCCAGTGATAATTAAAAAAACCCAACAGGACGCTATGCAAGTGGCTTAAGGTATAGATGCATTTTGGAATATAAACCAGTACTTAAAAATGTATGATTCCTTTCCTCTTTTCCTGTAATATGTATGAACATTTTTCTAGTTTTATTGAATAATTTGCTCTGATATTTGCAATATAGATTACATTTTCCCTTGAGGCCATTAACTGAGGGACATGTTATGAATACTTTATAGTCAATTTATCCTTTTCTTTTTAGTGCCTTAATACATTTTTGTATCAATATTCACTTTATGTATTTTAGCAATTATTTAAACATTTTCTTGTACATAATTTTTTCAAATGCACTTGAATTATCAATGTCAAGTTTACTTAGAATGTTTGTAGTTTTCCTTCCTTAATATATGTTTCAGATGAAGCCTTTTGAGAACTTTGGCCATTCTCATCTCTCAAACGTTTCCGCGTTAGGATCACGGATGTTAAATGTCCCTCTCATTGACTTGTGTAATATATCATGCTTGACACAGTTCATTCTTGAAGTTTCATGGTGTGGTTTTCTTGAAGGCTGGTGTAGTTTCCACAGTTCTGTTTTACACTTCAGAACACTGCATAACCACTCCGCATCCTCCACTGGTGACTGTGCTCAAAAACCCCCTCGTTTCCACTTTATTAGGCAACAAAGTGAACAGAAGGAAAATCTGACCCTGGTTCCTTTTAATAATAAGACGACATTTCTAACGCTTTGAGAAATGGCTTATTCTCTTTTATGAACCAAGTGCTCCAAGTATTTCTTCTGTCTGGAATGAAAACACGTTTCTGTCAAAATTTTCACATATACCAGTTTGATATGAAAAAAATAAGACAGATTTACTAAATTAAACAATTCATCTGAAAATTTAATGAAGTGCTGATGAGAGGTGTTCAGATGATCACCTGCTTCTGCATCAAGCCACTGATTATATATTAAGCCATAGTCTTTTATTTCCATATTTTTTAAAAACTCCTTTCTTTTAACATGATACAGGATTTATTAAATAGTTTGTCACTCAAAGGTGACTGGTTCAGTCTAGATTTCACGCATATGAAATAATCTCAACTATACAATACACTAACTTTTTAAAGTCCATAGTTCTTAAATTCCTGTTTTAATTAATGCCTCATGATTCTTATCCATAGAATAAATACTTTTCCTATATAGCAGTATAAAACATGGGTGGAATTTACAATGCAAATTTGAATATACTTCTCTATTTTAAAGGTAAGTGCTAATCAATCATGAAAGAAAATCTCTTTAGAGTTTTCCAAATATCATGCATTAATCTACTCAAATTATTTCCTTCCTGTCTGCCTACAGTAGCTGAGAGCTTACCTGATTACATTTAATTAATTTAAAACTCTTTGTTCATTCCCTACATAATTATTTCTATAAACATTTCTTAATCTACATTCAGAAGATGAGAGAGGAATATGATTTTCATATGCTTGATTTCCTGCATTTGATTTGGGAAGAAACAATGAAATTCATTCTTCACTGATTTTTCAAACACATTTTCCAGCTGGGATTATTTCAGAAGAGGACAGTACTTTCAAGGAAGTATCAGGAGGACTGCTATTCAAACAGATTTAGTAGTTGTAGTCAGCTGGTGGTGAACAGCCATATACAAGTACAATGAGGATATAGCACTCACCTCACTGGGGTACTCTGACAGCTAAATAAGAAAATGCGTGTGGGACACCTATGATCCCAGGAATATAATATTGAATAGCCACATTACTATTTTGTAAACCACATGTATACATTAGAATAGAGAAATATTTAAGTCTTCCATGAACTTGAGAAGTCTTTTAACTGGCCTAGGGAAGCCAATGTGTGTGTGAATGCTCAGTTGCTTAACCAGCTATGTCCAACTCTTTGCGACCCTGTAAGGCTGTAGCCCACCAGGCTCCTCTGTTCATCAGGTTCCCAGACAAGAATACTCGAGTGGGTAGCCATTTCCTCCTCCAGGGGAATCTTTCCAACCCAGGGATCCCAGCCCACACCTCTTGCCTCTCTTGCATTGGTAGGTGGATTCTTTATCACTAGCGCCACCTGGGAAGCCCAGGGAAGCCAGTGAAACCCACTAAGTATAAAGAAACCAGAACATTGCATAAAACAGAAAATTATTGTGGTGGGCTGAATAATAGCCCCCTAGGATGTCTGGGTCCTAATCCCCAGAACCTGTAACTATGTTACCATGATTGTAAAAGGGAATTTGCAGATGTGAGGATCTGTAAATTTGGACTCCTGAAAAGTATTGATTACTCTGGATTATCCAGGTGGGCCTGGTATAATCAGAAAAGCCAGTAGAAGAGGTAGCATGATCAGAGTTGGTAACAGGAGATATGATGATGGATGCAAAACATTGGAGCAAAACCTGAGGAAGGGTCATGCATGGGTGGATGCAGCAGCCCTTAGATCTGAAAAAGGCAAGTAAACAGATCCTCCCCCCGGAGCCTCCAGAGGGGTGTCCTGCTGGCACCCTTAGCCCGACAAACAATGACTTTTGTCTTCTACCGTTAGAACTGTCTGATAACAAACCTGTGTCGTTTTAAAGCTGCTGCTGCTGCTGCTAAGTCGCTTCAGTCCTGTCTGACCCTGTGCGACCCCATAGACGGCAGCCCACCAGGCTCCCCCATCCCTAGGATTCTCCAGGCAAGAACACTGGAGTGGGTTGCCATTTCCTTCTCCAATGCTTGAAAGTGAAAAGTGAAAGTGAAGTCGCTCAGTTGTGTCCGACTCTTAGTGACCCCATGGACTGCAGCCTACCAGGCTCCTCCATCCATGGGATTTTCAAGGCAAGAGTACTGGAGTGGGTTGCCATTGCCTTCTCCTTTTAAAGCTAGTCAGCATATTAAAAAGCAGAGACATCACTTTGCCAACAAAGGTCTGTATAGTCAAAGCTATGGTTTTTCCAGTAGTCATGTATGGATGTGAGAGTTGAACCATAAAGAAGGCTGAATGCTGAAGAATTGATGCCTTCGAAATGTGTTGCTGGAGAGGACTCTTGAGAGTCCCTTGGACAGCAAGGAGATCAAACCAGTCCATCCTAAAAGAAATAAACCCTGAATATTCATTGGAAGAACTGATGCTGAAGTTACAATACTTTGGCCACCTAATGAGAACAGCCACCTCATTGGAAAAGACCCTGATGCTGGGAAAGATTGAGGGCAGGAAGAGAAGGGGATGACAGAGGATGAAATGGTTGAATGGCATCACCAACTCGATGGGCATGAGTTGAGCAAACTCCAGGAGATTTTGAAGGCCAGGAAAGCCTCGTGTGCTGCAGTCCCTGGATCCAAAGAGTTAGACCCGACTTAGTGAGTGAAAAACAACAACAACAAAGTTTGTGATAATTTGCTGCAGCAGAAACAGAAAACTAATACAGCTCTGTAAAAGTATCTCCTCACTACAGTCTGGGAGCACTGAGACCAATCTTTTGAAAAGCATGAAATATACAAAAATTGTTTTCATAGAGTCCATGCAGAAAAATGCCTGCATAATTTAAAGAAGAGTGTGTGTTTCCTCATCACATCTTACTATTTCATGTAAAATCATAATTGAAAAAAATCCATACATACTGTACCTATTCTCATTAAAGTCTGTTACTAACCAGAAAATTTTGTTTTCAGAATCTGGAATTAGCTATATTTGTTTTGACTTTAACCAAATAATAATAATAAAGCTACTTTGAGATTTTTTGAAAAGACTATAGGACTTTTACTGATTCTAACATTAATGTTAAAATAAAAAATCAAAGTCACATTAAATATTATAAGTGGAATTGATAAATTTTCATGAAATCAACAAATGGTAGTAATTTAGTAGTGTGTTGTTGAATTTATAATCGAGCTCTTCCTGTGAGCTTTTCAGTTCTAAGCAAGAACAATGTATAACCTTGATATGAAGGGTAAAGAGTAATAACTATTGGGTATTTTATTTTTAATAAAATCCTGTTGTTACTAGTTATTTGGGACCAGCTGTGAAAGTTTGGAGATCGTAAGGGGGACTTTGTCACCTTAAACTGTGAGTCTCATGTTGACTTTCCAATGCTATGTTAGAAACATCTAGTACATTTTCCTCTTCTCATGGTAAAAGCTTGGCTTCTCATAGACAATTGATATCATACTTTTATGTTATAGAAACTCTTCCATACTTGTGCATGTGTTTAGAAAGACAAGATGTATTATGAGAGACACGAGTTCTTGATAGAGAAAAAATAATATATTCAAACATTTGTGTATTCAGTCTGTTCAGTCACTCAGTGGTGTCTGACACTTTGCGACCCTGTGGACTGAAGCATGCCAGGCTTCCCTGTCCATCACCAAATCCCAGAGCTTGCTCAAACTCATGTCCATCGAGTTGCTGATGCCATCCGACCATCTCATCCTCTGCCGTCCCCTTCTCCTCCTGCCTTCAATCTTTCCCAGCATCAGGGTCTTTTCAAATGAGTCAGTTCTTTGCATCAAGTGGCCAAAGTATAGGAGCTTCAGCTTCAGTATCAGTCTTTCCAATGAATATTCAGAACTGATTTCCTTTCGGGTTAACTGATTTGATCTCCTTGAATTCCAAGGGACTCTCAAAAGTCTTCTCCAACACACAGTTCCAAAACATCAATTCTTCAGTGCTCAGTTTTCTTTATAGTCCAACTCCATATCCATACATGACTAGTGGAAAAACCATAGCTCTGACTAGAAGGACCTTTGTTGGCAAAGTAATGTCTCTGCTTTTAAACATGCTGTCTAGATTGGTCACAGTTTTTGTTCCAAGGAACAAGTGTCTCTTAATTTCATGGCTGCAGTCAATATCTGCAGTGATTTTGGAGCCCAAGAAAATAAAGTCAGTCACTGTTTCCACTATTTCCCCATCTATTTGCCATGAAGTGATGGGACCAAATGCCATGATCTTAGTTTTCTGAATGTTGAGTTTTAAGCCTACTTTTCCACTCTCCCCTTTCATTTTCATCAAGAGACTCTTTAGTTCTTCTTAAATTTCTTTCATAAGGGTGGTGTCATCTGCATGTCTGGGGTTAATGATATTTCTCCTGGAAATCTTGATTCCAGCTTGTGCTTCATCCAGCCTGGCCTTTCTCATGATTCACTCTGTATATAAGTTAAATAAGCAGAGTGACAATATACAGCCTTGACATACTCCTTTCCCGATTTGGAACCAGTCTGTTGTTCCATGGCCAGTTCTAACTGTTGCTTCTTGATCTGCATACAGATTTCTTATGAGGCAAGTAAGGTGATCTGATATTCCCATCTCTTGAAGAATTTCCCACAGTTTGTTGTGATCTACAAAATCAAAGGCTTCAGTGTGATCAATAAAGTAGGAATAGATGTTTTTCTGGAATTATTTTCCTTTTTCAATGATCCAACAGATCATTTGATGACAAATGATTCATCAATTGATAATTTGATGTTTGGTTCCTCTGCCTTTTCTAAAACCAACCTGAACATCTGGAAGTTCACAGTTCATGTATTGTTGAAGCCTGGCTTGGAGAATTTTGAGCATTGCTTTGCTAGCGTGTGAGATGAGTGCAGTTGTGTGGTAGTTTGAACATTCTTTGGCATTGCCCTTCTTTTGGATTGGAATAAAAACTGACCTTTTCCAGTCCTGTGGCCACTGCTGAGTTTTCCAAATTTGCTGGCATATTTGGTGCAGCACTTTCACAGCATCATCTTTTAGGATTTGAAAGAGCTCAACTGGAATTCCATCACCTCCACTAGCTTTGTTCATAGTGATGCTTTCTAAGGCCCACTTAACTTCACACTCCAGGATGTCTTGCTCTAGGTGAGTGATGGTACCATCATGGTTATCTGGGTCATGAAGATCTTTTTTGTACAGTACTTCTGTGTATTCTTGCCACCTTTTCTTAATATCTTCTGCTTCTGTTAGGCCCATACCATTTCTGTCCTTTATTGTGCCCATAAAATATTCCGTTTATATCTCATTTTCTTGAAGAGATCTCTAGTCTTTCCCATTCTGTTTTTTTTTTTTATATATATTTCTTTGCATAGATCACTGAGGAAGGCTTTCTCATCTCTCCTTGCTATTCTTTGGAACTCTGCATTCAAATGGGTATACCTTTCCTTTTCTCTTTTGCCTTTAGCTTCTCTTTTTTTCTCAGCTATTTGTAAGGCCTCCTCAGACAGCCATTTTGTCTTTTTGCATTTCTTTTTCTTGAGGATGGTTTTGACCACCACCTCCCTAACTATGTTATGAACTTCCATCTGTAGTTCTTCAGGCACTCTGTCTTATCAGATCTAATCCCTTGAATCTATTTGTCACTTCCACTGTATAATTGTAAGGGATTTGATTTAGATCATACCTAAGTCATCTAGTGGTTTTCCCTACTTCTTCAATTTATGTCTGAATTTGGTGATAAGGAGTTCATATTCTGAGCCACAGTCAGCTCCTTGTCTTGTTTGTGCTGACTGTATAGAGTTTCTCCATCTTTGGCTGCAAAGAGTACAATCAATCTGATTTCGGTATTGACGGTCTGGTGATGTCCATGTGTAAAGTCTTCTCCTGTGTTGTTGTAAGAAGGTGTTTGCTATGACCAGTGTGTTGTCTTGGCAAAACTCTGTTAGCCTTTGCCCTGCTTCATTTTGTATTCCAAAGCCAAATTTGCCTGTTACTCCAGATATCTCTTGGATTCCTTCTTTTGCATTCCAGTCCCCTGTGATGAAAAGGACATCTTTTTTGGGTGTTAATTCTGGAAGGTCTTGTATGTCTTCCTAGAACCATTCAACTTCACCTTCTTCTTCATTACTGGTCAGGGCCTAGACTTGGATTACTGTGATACTGAATGGTTTGCTTTGGAAACAAACAGAGATCATTCTGTAATTTTTGAGATTGTACCCAAGTACTGCATTTAGGACTCTTTTTTTGACTATGATGGCTACTCCATTTCTTCTAAGGGATTCTTGCCCACAGTAGTAGATATAATGGTCATCTGAATTAAATTTGCCCATTCCAGTCCATTTTAGTTCACTGATTCCTAAAATGTCAATGTTCACTCTTGCCATCTCCTGCTTGACCACTTCCTATTTAACTTGATTCATGGACCTAACATTCCAGGTTCCTATGCAGTATTGCTCTTTACAGCATCAGACTTCCATCACCAGTCACATCTACAACTGGGTGTTGTTTTCACTTCAGCTCCATCCCATCATTCTTTC
The DNA here is from genome assembly GCA_024291935.2 of Okapia johnstoni. Taxonomy (NCBI): domain Eukaryota; kingdom Metazoa; phylum Chordata; class Mammalia; order Artiodactyla; family Giraffidae; genus Okapia; species Okapia johnstoni. The sequence goes on along the minus strand of CM044321.1, from coordinate 6,869,857 downwards.
TGGAGTTATTTCTCTACTGATCTCCAGTAGCATATTGGGCACCTACCAACCTGGGGAGTTCATCTTTCAGTGTCATATCTTTTTGCCTTTTCAGACGGTTCATGGGTTCTCAAGGCAAGACTACTGAAGTGGTTTGCCATGCTCTTCTCCAGTGGACCAGGTATTGTCAAAACTCTCCACCATGATATGTCCGTCTTGGGTGGCCCTACAGGGCATGGCTCATAGTTTCATTGAATTAGACAAGGCTGTGGCCCATGTGATGAGTTTGATTAGTTTGAGTGATTGTGGTTTTCATTCTGTCAGCCCTCTGAAGGATAAGGATAAAAGGCTTATGGAAGCTTCCTGATGGGAGAGACTGACTGAGGGGTAAACTAGGTTTTGTTCTGATGGGTGGGGCCATGCTCAGTAAATCTTTAATCCAATTTTCTGTTGATTAGTGGCGTTGTGTTCCCTCCCTGTTGTTTGACCTGAGGCCAAACTATGGTGGAGGTAATGAAGATAATTACCTTCAAAAGGTCCATGTATTAATTAATTAATTAATTTATGTATTTATAATATGAATAGTGATGGCTCTGTTGTGTGCCAGGCTCAGGGCCTGCCAGGAAAATGTGTTAGTGGAAAAGTTAAAAATAAATTTCATGTCACTATTAATGTACAATTAATTTACTCTTGAAAGACTTATGTGAATATGAAGTTACATATTTTATTTTGTCTATTTCTAGATTCTGAAGAATCTATTTGTAGGAAAAATTGGGATCTCAGTGTCTGTAGATGGATGACTATTATCTACTGAACTTTTAGACAAAGGATGGGGGATGTGATGGATTTAACTAGAAGTCATTAATCATGGGTTATAAAATAACTATGGGAATTTTATAATCTTGAAGACATTATATGGCCAAATAGGTTTGAAATAAGATTTGCAAGATTAATTTGCAAAAAGTTAGTCAATGCAAAGCAATTGTTATCCATTAATGCAATCCATATATTCCATGTTTGTTTCACATTAACTAACTTTCAAAATGTATGTTTGTGATGGGGGAGTGGCATTGGGGATATTTTGTAACTGACAAGGTAATAGAAATTAAAGGGCAATTATAGAATATATTAAAGTTGAGTTTAGGATTTCTGGCTTCCTGGGATGTAGAAAGCTGAAAAAAGCTGAGTTCTACCCTGTCAACTACAAATTGTCACTTTTCATCCACCTCTACAAAGATTAAGTCATGTGCTGATTTTCAATACCCTCTGAAAGGAGTTCAGAGATGAGATCAGGAATGAGGCACTCTATGCTCTGGGAAAAACAGGCAGAACAGGTCTTCACATAGTTAGATATTTTATGGAGCCAGTTTTATAATTCTTGTATCTTCTATCTAGAAAAGCACTAATATCCTTCATGGTGACTAGCAGAAACCTTCTGCAAAAAAAAAAAAAAAATTCATGCTTAATTGCATATATTCCCCCTTAACCAAAATCACACATATACTGACCTCTCAGAGCAGTTTCCCAGAGCTAGCTGAAATGCTGTCTCTCTGGCTATAGTCCTTATTTTGCTCCAGATAAAACGTGATTCACAATTCTCACATGCATTTTTTTTTTAAAGTGGGGATAATCCTTACAGTAAAAGAGACCCAGACTAATGTTGAATTGATGGTTTTTTCAAGCCTATATGATAGCTGGAACTGCAAAGGAAACAACAGGAAGAAAATGTGAGAGTCATGGTGCCTGTAGGGAGCAGGGAGACTTGAATGGCTGTTTACCGATTGTCGATGCAAGAGGGTGCCAGTGACCTGAAGTCAGCTACAGGAGTTGACACAGTGGGCAAGGCTGAATGTGGCTGGAGGAATACCACAAAATCCCTGGGGTAAGGGACATTTGAGGAGTGTGCACAGACTCTTTCTCTACCGGGCAATCCCAGATAAGAGCAAAGAGCACTGATGGCAGGGAAAATACACCCATGTGTGAGGAACAGGAAACTCCATCTCCTGGACCTTCCTCTCTCCTCTTCTTGTATGCCCATACTGGACAAAAGCCTTCATTTGTGAATAGTAGGGCAAAAGGGCAAAGAGGCTAACCCTTGGGCTGCAGTAACTAATCACTGCAGATGGGGAAGAGAAAAAGGAAGTCTGCTCCTGGAAGAGCAGCAGCAGTGAGTCCTGAGCCCCCAAAGGCAGCCTGGGGAGAAGCAGGAGAGTGGAGGAGGGCACCACCCCATGGTCAGGGCACCATGCACGCCTTCAGCAGAGCCTTTATCAGAGCAGAGCCTGGGACCTTCTACAACCCTTCATAAGCTGAGCAGCTTCAAACAGCAGATAACAGGGGAACACCGCTGAGAGGAGGCCGGCAGAGGGGCAGGTGCTTGAAATGAGAGCCACTCATGGTCCAACACACAGAGGCCTGAAAACTCAGAGTCAAACAGCCACTCATGGTCCAACACACAGAGGCCTGAAAACTCAGAGTCAAACAGCCACTCATGGTCCAACACACAGAGAGCCTGAAAACTCAGAGTCAAACAGAGGTGGTTCTGTCAAACCACTCTCCTGGAATGTCCTGGAATTTGAAGCCTTTGCTGCACTGTTAGTAACCATAGCAACAATAAATCACAAACACAACCCAGCCCTTAATGGGATTAACACAACCTCCCATTTCCATACATATTTGGTTATCATTTAAGTACTAAGAAGGGTGACATTTCCTTATGAATCACCAATAATGAACTTGATTTTGTCCTGTGTACTTCAGCTTAGAAATAATATACCATAACATAACAACAGTTAGTGTGTCCACGTGATTATCTAATAACATGTTTCTTCTAAATAGTTTTAATTACAAAAACCTAATGAGGGAGGGACAAGAGTGGGTGGTCACTCTTATATTGTCTTACACATTTGTGGTCCAATCTAGAGATGTGTTTCATACAGTCTCTCAGCTGCCAGCAGTAACCAGTTCATTGACCTCAGCCTTCTTTACATACCTGCTTTCTCTGCTTTACCTCCCATTCTTTCACCTTGCTTCTGGGGATCATCTCTCAAATAGTCTACTTGTACCAAAACCTTTTTATTTTTTTTTTCCAGTATCAGCTTTGGGGAAAACTCAAATGAAGACAGACATCAATTACACAAGTTTGTGTGCATGTGTGTTGATTCATATTGTCTATATGTGTGTGTGCTAAGTTGATTCAGTCATGTCTGACTTTGTGACCCCATGGACTGTAGCCCGCCAGGCTCCTCTGTCCATGGGATTCTCTAGGCAAGAGTTCTGGAGTGAGTTGCCATGCCCTCCTCCAGGGGATCTTCCCAACCCAGGGATTGAACCTGCATCTCTTACATCTCCTGCATTGGCAGGCAAATTCTTTACCACTAGTGCCACCTGGGAAGCCCAAATATATATATGTATTTAAAAACTGGAGTGGAAGAAATGGAGATCGTATTGCAAGTGTATGCATTTCCTAGATAACAAATCGCTTGCTGCAAACTTGACGGCTTAAAAGAGCTGAAGTTTATTCTCTCACAGTCCCAGGGGCTGGAAGTCTGAAACCCAGGTGTCTGCAGGCCAGCATTCCCTGAAGGGTCTGGAGGAGGTGCCCTGCTTGCCTTTTCCTAGCTTCTGCTGGCTGCCTTGGCAGTGTCTGGCTTCTCTTGACTTGGAGACGCACCGTGTCTCTGTCTCCATCATCACACGGTTCTTGCTCTGTGTGTCTGTATCTCTGTATTGCTCCATGGCTTTTTTAGAAACACCGTAGTCATCGAATTTAGGAGTCCCCTCTCCAGGCTGAAATTCCATGACTTAATTTTTTAGACTATATGCTTAACTGCAGGACTTTGCAAGACTCTTCATTACAACTATTGTAGCAAAAATCACATTGCTAAGTAGCTTTACAATTTACTTGTCAATTTAATCTTCTGAACTATAGGCTGCAGCTAATTAATGGCAGGAACACTTGACAGGTACCAGGGGCTTCTGTTGTGGCTCAGATGGTAAAGAATCTGCCTGCAGTGTGGGAGACCCAGGTTCAATCCCTGAGTTGAGAAGATCCCCTGGAGAAGGGAATGGCACTCCAACCCAGTATTCTTGCCTAGAGAATTCCATGGACAGAGGAGCCTGGTGGGTTACAGTCCATGGAGTTGCAAAGAGACACACACTACTGGAGCGACTACATTTTTTTTTTTTTTTTCAGAATAGTACAGAATGTCAGATAAGTAGCAAAGTGAGGATGAATGGACACCTATTCAAGTGTATCAAGCTGAAAAGCAGACAAGTTGTATATATTTGGTCAATGATATTCTTTAAATCTTATTTTAAAATGAGAAGTCAAATGCATACTAAACGTTTCAGGAGAGATCCTCAAGTGAACTGTGAAAATCTTACCTTATCAGACTTATTAAGATGATGGGCTAAGATGCGTTTTATCAAGCTTTTCACAGATAATTGCTGTTGTTCAGTCACTGAGTCATAGCTGACTGTTTTCAGCCTCATGCACTGCAGCACACCAGGCTTCTCTGCCCTCTACTATCTCCTGGTGTTATAATAGTAGTGGTTAGTCCCTCAATCACGTCCAACTGTTTGTGATCCCATGGACTGTGGCCTGCTAGGCTCCTCTGCCCATGGGATTCTCCAGGCAAGAATACTGGAGTGGATTGCCATTCCTGCATTTAACTGAGTGTTTACCATATGACAAGCAAATATTCTAAGTACTATACTTATATAAAACACTTTTTTTCCTATAAGAAACATATTGATTATAAGGTCGGTACTGATATTATGTCCATTTTAGCAGTGGGGAAAATAGGGTACAAGGAGGTTACACACATGGCTCAATAATTAGTAAGTGGCAGAACCATGATTTGAATTCAGTGTGTCTGGCTCCAGGCTCACAGTGCTGATGAGAAAGCTGGTCTCCTTTGAATGGCCTCAAGTGGCACAGTCCACACTTGCTGTTTTTTGTGTGCCACTGTGGGCATGCTCTCAATTCCAGAAATAAGCACCATCAGGCCATAATCATGCTGTGTCAGACAAAAAACAATTTGTAGACTCTCTTGAATAAATTATCACTCTCCTTCATACATGTGTTACCAAAAATGTGAACCTAGCATTCCAGATACAGCTGAGAGGAGTAAATTAAGAGGGGCCATCGCCTTCTCTGATTTGGATTGTTATTCTTCTGTTAAAGAGACCTAAGGAATATTTTAGTACTGTCTGCCCTTCGTTAATTTTAAGTCCCTGTTTCCCAGACTACAGATTAAAAACTTACTATCCATTTTTTTTTTTTAATATGAGTTGTTACAAACAGTATTCTGGGACACCGGATGGGCAGGTTTGCAAGCATCATATCCATTTGTGTGCTCAGTCTTTCCTTCAGGGGTGGTCCTCAGGACACCTGCACAGTATCTGGATGGTGCTTGTAAAACAGGAGGAGTCAATCCCTTTCTCCCTTCAGTTTAAAATTTCTGCTAGCGGTGCCCCCACATGTGTATTTTAACAACCACTCAGGGCATTTGCACAGTGAAGTGTAAGAATCACCAGTCTGGATTTAATACTGTCATCCAACTGATCATCAATAAATAGTATCTGGGACTTAATTCTTTCTGTTCCCTGCAGTCTGAGCTGAGTATGTCTCCTTTACCTGGCTTTCAACAAAAGAGTCACCTTCTGATAGTGTCACTGGCCTCACCACTGGGAGATAGTTGATGCTGTCACTGATTTCACCACTTAATATTTCAATAAAAGGACCAGAAGGTTAGTGTGTCCTAGATCTGAGAGCTGGGAAGGCCTCAGTTCCCCTGAGTCAGTTGTGTTCATCTGTGTGTGTGTGTGCAAACACACGTGCATATGTGTCATATGTGCACTGAGCCTTTTATAACTGATGTGCATGTAAGTTCGCAATCTCTGCTGCTTAATTTTACTATTTGTCATTTTTGTATTTGTGCCACTGTCTTCCTATATTGCATACATTTCTGTGATTCACCTTAAAGTCTTTTTGAAATGAGGCACAGTAGAGGTTAAAAGAACAAGCAGATAAAAAGAGAATTAATAAGTCTGAAAGTACTTAAGCATCTGAGGCTACTGTTCAATTTGTGTGCTTATAAAATAAAGAATTGATTTGCATTTACAAACCGACTCATCTCCAGTGGAAAATAGTACCTATTTTCAGAAGCAGAAATGTTAATATTAGGGTTGGAGATTTTTTAAATTTCTAGATGTTAAAAATAGCAAGGCTACTGAACATATTAACAGGCGTCCATTCATAATGGTTTGGTTGAGAAAGGCAATCTCAGATTCAATCAGGGATAGAAAAGTGGTCTCTTTATGATATCAACTGCTCCAGTCATCTGAAAGGTCAATGATATCTGACCTTTTGCAAACCACTTGTAAAGCGTGGGGGGCATAGCATCTGTGTGCTTATCTTCCTGGTCTTTCTGTAAATAAATCGTCTTATTAGTAGGCACGGAAAGCAGCATTTTTATGTCAGTAAAGCAAAGATGATTTAGAACACTTATAAAAAAGTAAAGTGGGTCATTTCTAATGTGAGTTGAGAAGTAACCCAAATGTAGTAGAAACAGAAATATTACTGGACTTAAATTTTCAAATATGTCATATTTAATTTTTTTCATTTCTTTCACCACTGTGATACAGAAAATGCTTCATCAAGTCCTCATACTCAGAATATTTGGGGTATTTTCAGGTTGCTTGAATAATTTTAGATAAATATGTATTTTTATTTTCATAGTAAATGTAATATGGATGATTTTAAAAATGGGACTGCTTCTAATTTGCATTCTTTTATATTTTACAAAAAAAACCCTGGATGTTATGAGAAAAAGCTCGAGTCCATGTAAAAATAGCTTGCTTATAACTTTCAGGTCCCAAGTATGATTAGAAAGTGGTATAGAGTTGTTAAAAAAATCTGTACTATGAAATAATTTTAGGTATGCACAGGACAAAAAAGGTAAATGGTTCTTTATTTCTTATATATATAGTGTTATGTCAATTTATATTTTAACAGTTTGAAAATACTGTCCAGATGTAGTTGAGTATATGTATGTGTGTGTGTGTATATATATATATATATATATATACATACATACATATGTGTTAATTCACTCAGCTGTGGCCAACTCTTTGTGACCCCATGGAGTGTAACCTTCCAGGCTCCTCTGTCCATGGAGTTTTCCAGGCAAGAATACTGGAGTGGATCGCCATTTTCTTCTCCAATACATACATATACATATATATATACTTATATGTGTGTATACATATGCATATTTATACATATATACGTATAAATCTTGGCCTAAATGTCTTCAAAATCATGTTATGTTGAAGAACAAGAATGCATTTTTGCAGTTTTATTCTTACTGTGAACATATCTATATTTATTCAAGGTTAGGTTTATATTAGAAATTTACAAACACCTATAAATGTCTTTACTTTTAAAGGTAAATGATGCAGACTTATCTTTCTTTGTTATTATCAGAAATTTGATCTGGTGATATCCAATCAGCACATGGATATGCAGAGCTTTCAATGAATGCTTATTCATTCTATCAACAAATGTTATGTATAACAATCTATATAATAAATGTTCAATAATTGTTATTACTTATGAATGCAACACTGTAAATATAGCACTACTGAAATGTTTCTTAAGAGACACAAACCACCTGTGAAGTAAACCTTTATGATAACATCAATAGGAAACTATAGTAACAGTGAAGGTACTTGTTAAAGAACAGAGCTTATGTTTATTTAATTTTCGCCTGTGAAGGGTCTTTTTTCATTGTTGCAGTGTTGTGTGTGTGTGTATGTGCATACATGTAAAGAAAAGGCTTTTATTTTTGCATATGATGTCAGTTCTGTGAAAATACCGCATTCCTTCCATTATAGAAATTGCATTTAAAATGAAATTTATGTAAACCCAGAGGCAGACAGACCCTCTGAGCACACGCACAGGTTAATTCTCCAGGTGCTCCGTGGTGCTGCTCTGCTGACACTGTCGGGGAAGGAAGAAGGGGCCCGTTTGTGTGACAGAGGAAGGACGTGCTTCACCATCGGCACACAGGGAGGGCTGTGGGGACGTCCTCTGCTGCTCAGAGCCGCCAGCCTTCCACACGGGAGTAGCCTCCGACCTCTGACCTCGGCCATTCTTTTGGGCATTCTGTGCTGGGGCACCTGTTGTCTTGGAATTCCAGAGGCTGTAGGTCTCCTTTCATTAACTGTCAATTGGAAACCGGATTGTAGGATTTTTTAGCTACTGTTAACTGTTTGTCATGGATCCCTGAGCAGCATCAATGGAGTAAGTTAGATCTAAGATAGTTGCAACCCCATGGACTGTAGCCCACAAGCTCCTCTATCCATGGGATTTCCCAGGCAAGAATACTGGAGTGGGTTGCCATTTCCTTCTCCAAGGAATCTATTTTCCCAACCCAGGAATTGAACCCAGGTCTCTTGCATTGTAGGCGGATTCTTTACTGTCTCAGCCACCAGGGAAGCCCCATGTTAAGGGAAAAGATGGTTAAAGGCCAACTAATAAGTAATGGAAATAATAATGGCCAGCATTTATTGAAAGCTCACTATGAGGTATTATTTAAAGCAGTATTCATTCACTTGATACTCACACGGCACAACAAAATAAACGTGAAGCAGTTTCTAGCATTTTCTTCAATCTCAAGGATGAGGTGAGGCATACACAGGGTAAGTTGTTTGCCCAGGGTTATATTGACGGTGTGTCATGGAACCCAGATTTGAATGCAGGCAGTCAGCCTCCAGAGCCTGTACTCTTAACCTCTAAGCTACTTAGAAAAAAGTTCCTTTTCCATTCTTTAGACTATCACGGAGAGTAACAATAAAATCAGACCCATCATTTTTCAAAGCTTTCCTAATCCCCATTTCCCTCTTTCCATTACTAGATAATAACATAATGATACTTATCCTGTAAGCTGGCGTCTCAGTCATCTCTGAGTCCTTCTTGTCCTCCACGCCCTGCATTTCATCATTCACAAGGTTCTGCGCTTGACATCTGCCCTCACTTCCTCCTGCTACCCCTCCAGGCTTGATCTTCAATACATCCCCCCCTGGAAGGTTGCAAAATAGTCTTAGGTTATCTCCTCTCCTGACCCAAGATGCATCATTTTAAGACACAATTATCTTTGTGTCACTTCTCTCCTTAAAACTTCTAAAAATCCCCTGTCGTCAGGGGAATAAAGAATAAACCAATAGCTTAGTCTGAAATGAAATGTCCCCTGTGACCTAGACTCATCTCTCTCTGGTCTCCTGCATAATCTGATAGGCATCCCTTTAAGAAGACTGCATCATTTACACTTTGAACCTGTGCTCCGGTATCTCTACCTCTGCCCTTCGCCCCATGTCCGTCCTTCTTGGGGAAAGCAGTTCACCCCCCACTCCATGGCTGACATGCTTCCATGCCCTTTCCAGTCTCAACAGTCGTATGTGACCTTTTTTGTTCCTTGACCTTCAAATGTTATGTTTATATTTCTCTTTCACTGCTGTCTACATTTTCTCATTATCTGTGGTCTTTTAATAGAACCATGAATGTTGGAAGAGAGTTGATGGATTATTAAATCCTTTTCTCAGAAGAACCTGTGTGAGTGAGTGAAGTGAAAGTCACTCAGTCATGTCTGACTCTTTGCAACCCCGTGGACTGTAGCCCACCAGGCTCCTCCGTCCATGGGGATTCTCCGGGCAAGAATACTGGAGTGGGTTGCCATGCCCTCCTCCAGGAGATCTTCCCGACCCAGGGATGAAACTTGGGTCTCCCACATTGCAGGCGGATTCTTTACCATCTCAGCTGCCAGGGAAGCTTTAGTCTAGTCACCTGTGCACTTAACTGAAGTTTCAGAGTCAGTGCTCTGCCCAGCACCTAACGAATGAAAATGTCTGGCAACCACAAGCCATGTGTCCTGCTGGGGTTGCATTCTCTCCCAGATTGGTGCTTGTCCCTAATTCACACAGAGGACAGCACCACCATGTTGACGCCTTGCCATTTTTACTTGATGCTTGCTCTATGTCCCTCCCTCCCCTTTGATTCTAAATGTGGTTCACTGATTTAATCATGGCTTGTGACAGCATGGGTCATAAAACCAGACATGCTGTGTTTCCACTACGTTCTGCAATTTACTGCATGACGTATCACAGCCCATCTAATGGGTTTCTTATTTGATGAGTGTGGTTAATGAGTCACATTTTATTTTCCTACATCCCCCGCCCAACCACCACGTCATGATTAGTAAGATAACACTTAGAATCCAGACAGAAAGTGGACCCAGAAAAAGCTTCCTCTGTACACACAAGCCCAGGGCGAGCATTCCTATTCATGGTTAGGATTTCATATTTAATCTCTCATTCATCGACCCATGAGGCTTCTCGTGGTTTGCATGGACAAAGGTGTCCCTGACGCAAAGTGTTCCTTGGGCTCTGACTTTGGGAGTCTTCAAGATGCTAAATTCTAACTTCAGAAAGCAAATGTTAATGCAGAATAACTTGGGGGGGGGCATGCCTTGGACCCTTCTTGTATACCAACACAAGGCACGTGCCTCGGGGTATCCTGACCCAAAGCAAAGGACCTTTTGCCCAGTGTTCCTGAAGGGTTAGCTTCCCCCAGCTTCTGGTAAAGCTCACTTCATGCTTTTCTTCACTTACCGATGGAGAAGGAAAACTCTTCCTTCTACTTAGCATTTCCTATAAAGCCTCATATGCTCAACTCTGCCTCCCTATAAATCCCTGAGAGCAACGGAAGGGAATATTGGCTAGAGGTGGCTTTTGAGGACGTCTTAGTAGTTAAGTAAGCAAACGATGAGGCCTGGTTTGATGTGTACTGATGCAGAAAGGATGAAAGAACAGTATTGGTTTCAACAGTGCTTACCTCAGAGCTGTCTTCTGACAGGTAAGATTATCTCTTTAATGTAATTCATTAAATCTTATAATTTTATTTTTTGGCTAGGAATATATAAAAAATATAATTTCAGTTACAGATGCTTCAGTTGACTGTGTACACTTCCTGTACACTATTGACTTTATTCGAGAGTAATGAACATATTTTCATTCAAAACTTCTTTTACACAGAACAAAGTTTCTAGTAAACAATGGACATTCCAGAAACACTGGGTCTTTCAGTTATGAAGCTTATTAAAAGATCCTCCAGTTAAAAGTCAGAAAAGAACCTAGCATGTTGACATCATTATTCATGTTGACCTAATGGAAATTTAACCATGAAGGCAAAGGAGTAAAAGATTCTTGCCCCCATAAGTATCATCGGTCACAGGGCGAATGAATCTCTTTGAACCTCTCAATAGACCATCAGCTACACCAGATAATAAGAGTACTTGACACAAGTTAAAATTTTATTTGCACAGTAACATTTTATACAGTCAAAATAGGAATAAAAGGCACTTTAGCCTGAGCATTATCACTAAAGTAAATGTTTATTCTCCTTTATCAGTCTGGGGTTTTGGATGCAGTTTCATTACATTTCTTGTTATCTCATAGATTATCACTTTCATTCAATTGAACTTATTCATACTTTATATTTTATCTCTAAAATATGATAAATTTTAATATTACCCTGTGATTATAATGGTTTCCTATGAGTTTAATAGCAGAGGCACAGTATTTTTCCAGGAACAGTATAGATGTCTGTGCTGCTGCTGCTGCTGCTAAGTCACTTCAGTCCTGTCCGACTCTATGCGACCCCATAGATGGCAGCCCACCAGGCTCCGCCGTTCCTGGGATTCTCCAGGCAAGAATACTGGAGTGGGTTGCCATTTCCTTCTCCAGTGCGTGAAAGGGAAAAGTGGAAGTGAAGTTGCTCAGTCGTGTCCGACTCTTAGCGACCCCGTGGACTGTAGCCTACCAGGCTCCTCCGTCCATGGGATTTTCCAGGCAAGAGTACTGGAGTGGGGTGCCATTGCCTTCTCCTGTCTGTGCTAAGAAGCACTAAACAAGTTTGCTTTCCTGTTTCGAGATGGTTTATACATTTATTAGGGCTCCCCCCGTGGTGCTAGTGGTTAAGAACCCGCTTGCCAATGCAGGAGACGTAAGAGACGTGGGTTCAATCCTTGGGTCAGGAAATTACTCTGGAGGAGGGTATGGCAACCCATTCCAATATTCTTACCTGGAGAAGCCCACGGACAGAGGAGCCTGGTGGGTTATAGTCCACAGGGTCACAAAGAGTTGGACATGACTGAAGAGACTTAGCATGCACACACACATGCATGCGTTCAAGTTTTATTTGATTTTAATCTGCCAAAGCAAGAAGTATGCTATTTTTATTTGTACAGTTCTTATCCTCTATTTAATGTAGAAATTTCAGCTTTTTCAAGTCAGTATTCTTTTTTCTTAATGTTGTTAGGAAAAAATCATCCACTCACTAGACTTTTGTCTTACAGCAATATTTATTAAACAACAGTATTTCTTGTTTAATAAATAAAGCCATAGATTCTTCTCTACATAGCCTCAGGGTGTAAATAAACATACAAAAATGTAATAAATATTGATAAAATAGATTAGGAACATTAGTAAGTCACAATAACTAAAAAATAAAATTGATGGTAGCTATCACAACTTAAGAACAAAAAAAAGTTAGTTTTATTCAGTGATCAAGCATGGCAAAAATTCATAATATGCATCACTTGTTTACTTTCCTGAACTCTTTAATTAAGAAATGATATTTATTAAATTAAAGTTATCTATTATATAACCTTTAACTATATTTAGTAATGTCACCTACTAGAAAGCTATTCAATTAACAAAATATCAAGTGTCAGTTGAGAACAACATGCAATATTTTGATACATCATGACTCATAGTAAGAGATAATACTTTGTATAATTTGATTTAATTTTATTCTTAATTTAAAATTTGTTTCTAAGTTGTAAATTTTATATTCTTCTGATCAGCCAATACATACACTTGTCACCATCTCCTGCTAACAACAGCTTCCTGTTTCTTCCATGTCCCATCAACCAAGATTCACCACCAAATTGCCAGTGCCTTATATGTATTTTTTAACTTCATTGTCTCCCTATCTCCTTCCAACCAAAAGCCAAAGTTCTTATGTTGAACCTCCAAGGCACCTGACCGTTTGACTCTCCGTGGCCTCTCTGACTTCTCGGCCTGGTTGTCTCCACCTGAGTCGGTCCCCACCGCGTACACTCGTCCCCCAGGCATTCCTCAGACAGTTGGTGCACATCTCCACCCCTGCCTTCATGCTTCCTGCAGCATCCACGTGGGGAGCCACCTCCCCCGCTGCAAGTCTTAGTTCGTGAGCAGTTCATCTTCTCAGTGATACCTGTCCTGGCCCCCTATTTAAAATGTAAACCCAGTCTCTACTTCCCTGACCAGCACTCCTGATTCTTTTCACCTTTCTGTACCTTTTTACTTTTCCATGGCATTTATTATGTTCTACTACTATGCTATATGGGCTTCCCTGGTGGCTCAGTGGAAAAGAATCCGCCTGCCAATGCAGGAGACGCAGGTTCAACCCTTGGGTCAGGGAGATCCTCTGGAGAAGAAAATGGCAACCCACTCCAGTATTCTTGCCTGGGAAATCCCATGGACAGAGGAGCCTGGTAGGTTACAATCCATGGGGTCGCAAAAGAGTTAGACAAGACTAAGCGACTAAACAGCAACTACTACTACGACTGTACTATCAAGTTACTTCTGTTATTTTTTCACTCTTTTTGCTATTTTTCTCTTGATTGCTGAAATGTAGGCATTGATCATTTTCTAATTGATTTACTGATGTATCATAAGTGCCCCAAGCAATTTCTATCACTTAAAAAGCATCCAGTAAATATTTGTTGAATAAACTGTCATTTTTTTTTATTTTGTGAAAGTGATTTTGTTCCTGGGGCTTAATATTTTTTTTTCAACTGTGTTGTAACTTCTTTCCATGCATAATTTAATGAAGGCATACTTTATATAGAGTGAATTGCACATATATGATTAAATATCCCAAGGAGTTTTGACAAATTCCATGTAACCCATCACTCTAAAACTTATAAAATAGTACAAATATTGATTTGATTTCTAGTTGTATTAATTAGCATATTCTAGAACTTCATATCATCACATAGTAAAACCATCCAGTATGTACTTTTTCATCTCCTTTCACTCAGTCTGATGTCTTTGGGTCTTATAATGTTGGGGTATGTATCAGTAGTTTGTTTTTGGTGAAATTTGTACTTTTCTTATTTTCATTCTGCTATACAAATGGTAGCTTGTTAGAGTTCTCTCTTTTAGGTGTTTCAAAAGGATGCATTTATCCTTCTACTCCTGGCCCTATAGATGTTTGCCATTTAGCATTTTTGGTACAAGCACCATGCTGATTGAGAGGCATCCAAACACTATTTGAGATGAGTGCAGCAGGAAAGATTGGAAAGTTTGCTTCTACAAGTACCAATTTGTCCTCGTTGTTTATGTGTACTCCATTTCTCAGAGGGATGATGGATGAAAATGCGTTTGGATTTATCTAATGTTCCCCAGTATTTTATAGCCTTTGATTGTCTTAAAAGCTCCTGGTGTGATTTGCTCTCAGAGCATCGTCGCTCCCACTTCCTCTCTTTCTAAGGCTCCTGCTATTCTTCATTTTGTTCAACAAGTATCACTACTGACACTCATATTTCCTAAAGCTCTGGCAATTTTATCCTAAAGGAGCCCGCATAGTTTCAGCAACAAGATTTAAAGTGACGCTTAAAATTAATTTTCCATGTAACTTTTGCCGTTTGTGCTCAAGCGATCTTAGGCTGAACTGATTTGTGTCCAAAAGCTGCACTCAATGATGACCTCAGTGATGGCCTCACCTCTGGTCCACTTAATTGCAGCCAGATTCCAATGGAGCAGGCACTAGGGGAAGAGCTTCCAAATGTGACCAGATTATTCGATGGTGGCAAGAGAGCAAATTTCATAAATCATTCCTTCTCTGCCTTCAAAGAAACCTTTTTCACATGGAATCCATTCAAACAGATCTTATTTGTAAATAGAACACCAAGTCACGAGTAGCAAAGGCAATGATGCTGATAAGCACCCTTGTTAAATGTAAATAGACTGGCATTCCCCTCGATAGTTAACCATAATTATGGGAGTTTATCTTTGGCCCCGTCACATCAGTAGCTGCTCTCATTGGTTTATTTTTGGTGGTGCTGGGTCTGCACTGCTGCATGAGGGATTTCTCTAGTTGTGGTGAGCAGGAGCTACACTTATTTGCGGTGCACACGCTTCTGATTGCAGTGGGTGGCTTCTCGGTCGCAGAGCACAGGCTGTAGGCGTGGAGGCATCAGGGGTTGCAGCCCAGACCCTCGGTAGTCGCGGCTTTCGGCCTCTAACTTCACTTTTCCCTTTCGCAGACTTCACCATTCAGGTCGATGCGAAGTGCCGCACACATGTGGGCAGGCGGGGTGGCTGGTTATGTGCTTTGTGGTAACTGATGGGACTACGGAATAGTCTAGAGGTACCCTGTGTTTTTCTCCCTGGTAACATCTTCTTTAGAGTTTCAACCTCAGAGCAGACAGTATATTTCCACAAAGTTGGCTTTTTTAATAATGAAAAAATAAATGGAGAGAGAAGCTACTTTTTGACACCAGTACAAGTGTGAAACTTAAGTTAGCAAACAGGTATTCTGATCCTTTTTATACTCTGCAAAGAAAAATGGGGAAAAAGGGAAGAAGGATTTTACAATACTATCAGCTGCATCAGATGGATTCATTTCTTTATTTGTCCTAGTAACTTAATAGCTATAATGAGAAAGGATGAACAACATATCTTTTAATTAATTTTTTGTGTGTGTGCCATAAAGGACAAATATATATATATATATATATATATATATATATATATAAATATAGTATCTTCAGCATACATGTACTCAATTGTGTATGACTCTGCCAGGCTCCTCTGTCCATGGAATTTCCAGGCAAGAATACTGGAGTTGGTTGACATTTCTTTCTCCAAGAGATCTTCCTGACTGAGGGATCAAACCTGGGTCTCCTTCGTTGGTACATGGATTCTTTACCACTGCGCCACCTGGTATACATCTTAGTCTCTTTTATTTAAGGTAAATTCATCTAAAAGCCATGCTTCAAAAACCATAAATAAAGTTATACTTCTGTTTATAAACAGGCAAGAAGACATTAGTTCAGAAAAGGATCCTAGCTTTATTTGAGATTTATAAATATATTCTTCCTTCCATCAAAACATATCATTTTTAAAAAGTCAAGTTTACATTCTGTTATCTGTGTCTGCTCTCACAGCATCATGTTGGCAAGTCACCCGTAGGAAGGATAAATGTGACACTTTTGACTAGGTGACAGATTTTATTAAAAATGAAAAATTCTTTCAGAAAAAAAGAGCAAAATGGCTGCAGGGAGGAGGGGGCAAGAGAAGTAAATGGGCTCTCTTGAAATTCAGAGAACTTTCTTCTAATAACTTAGTTTTTCTGATGAAACATAGGCTGTTACTTTGTAAAGACTCAGTTTCAAATGAAGGAGGCTTGTGAAACCACTCTGCTCTTAGGTACTGGCGGCGATGAATAGCAATATACACGTGTGTGAAGAAGTAAATGGGGTGCGCAAAATGGCCTTTTAAATCCCTGCCTAGAGTTATTGTGAAATATTGACTTTCTTGCAACAATAAATTCACTTTTTGGGTCTTCAGCCACCGTCTGAATCCCAATGCGATGTAAATGAAGAAGTGGCGCTGGTGATTGGCATTCTGTCCCTGGCTGCCAGCCACCTACTGGGCATCCACACAGGCAGTGCCATCGATTTGTATGCAGTGCTAAGTCATTCTCTCGCCCAGCTGGCTCTGCAGCAGAGGTGTCTGGCCACAGCCTCGGATAGCATCCAGTAAGGAATCCTGTGTTGAACTGTTCTCTCAAGAGCTTGACGTTTTGACTCTGTTAGCTCACATATCTGCTGTAAAAACTACCCAAAGCCCTGCTGCTGCTGCTGCTGCTAAGTCGCTCAGTCGTGTCTGACTCTGTGCGACCCCATGGACTGCAGCCTACCAGGCTCCTCCGTCCACGGGATTTTCCAGGCAAGAACACTGGAGTGGGGTGCCATTGCCTTCTCTGACCCAAAGCCATTCCTCTTTCTAAATTCTCCCTTATGATCTCTTCAGGCTACTTACAGACATTTGATTTACCTTCTCTAACAGACAAGTGTTTGATGTTTTGCTTATTTGTTCTTTTGGTTTGACAGGAACCCAAAGATGAGTTACATTTTTTAAAACTACCATCCTTCATATTGCTTAAAGTTTCTACAGTTTATAAGGGTCATCTTAATATTATCTACATATTGGAAGTAAACCAAGGGAGATATTGGAATTTATACTTAATCTCTATACAAGATTTTCAGCACATGCTCATGAGAAAAAATATAATATGAGACTAATAAAGACACATCAACACGTAGAGCTGTGGTCTTTTAAACACTGAAAATGCTGAGAACAGTCCATACAAAGATGAAAGCCACAGCCAAATGTTGGAGCCATGGCCAAATATCTCTAAGACACACTGGAGCAATTTGTCAACTATTTTAATCATTCCTTTGATAAGTGTACAGAATCCTGTACTGGCTCAGTCAAACCAATGTGGCATATGTGTGTTTTTTTTTTAATTGATCAGATTTTCCAAAATTAGTCAGGAGTGGATATCGTATGAAATGGGTATTACTGGGTATTAAATGAAATCATAAACTGTGTACTTCATAGTTTATGAGAAATAAAACTTTTAACATTGAGTTTACTTATGGGTGGGGAAGATCCCTTGGCAGAGGAAATGGCAATCCATTCCAGTATTCTTGCCTGGAAAATTCCATAGACAGAGGAGCCTGGTGGGCTGCAGTCTATGGGGTGACAAAGAGTCGGACATGACTGGGCACAGACATACACACACATGACATTCTAAAAATTCAAAGTTGAATAAGGCAGTTATGTTTAGAAGTTCTTTCACAACGTACTAAGAGACACTTCTGCATCAAACCAGATCCTAGGTGTGCCCAGGTTATTTCCTGGATGAAAGCCTCTTAAGAAAAAGGCCTTGATGGCAAGGCTAACTTTTGAAATTTACCATAGAAACATTTATGCCAAACTCTCTACTGAAATCACATTCATAAGAGAATGTGTGTTGATGCATTTCCAAGAGTCTGTGACATAACTAAGAATCCTTGAAAGGAAAGTCCAAGCCCTAATAGTAGATTAAAGTTTTCATAGAATGACGGACACTGTAGGAACGTCAGTGATGACCAAATGGCATCCTATAGATTAATGACTAAAGAAATGACTGTCAGTCACCACTTAGTGTTTGCAGTCCTTCTTGTAGACACAGTTGTATTTTCAGTTCTGAATATAAAAAGCAATATATTGCCTCATCCATTATGATATATTAGTACGGCAATGCATTAGGTATGCATGTCTCACAATGAGATCAATGTCTGTTGTAAATTTCATAACTAGCTTCTATAATACATTTGGATACTTTTAAATAGGGTGGATTTTTATTTTGCCAGACATAGCTGAGTACTTCCTATAAATGAGTTAATATATTTAAAGTTCTGAGAGGCACATCTGGCCCATAGTAATATCATGTAAGTGTTAGCTGTTATGAGTTTGGCTGATGTTACTACTTATGTCAGATATGGAGGGTGGTAAATTCCCCAGGCCTCGCAATCTAAACAGAGATGAGTTAATTCTTTCACATAACTGGCCTATTTTTCCTCTCCATCGTATATTCTATCTTTCCTTTAGGTGATTGCAATAGTCATCTGGATAAACAATCCAGGACTCTAGCTTAGCAGTTCCTTACCTCTTCAAACATAATGACATCTCTCTCCACTCCTCAGTGGTGAATTGGTGAAAAAGGATGATGGTATTTTTTTTTATAAAGATAAAAATTTAAGTCTTGAGAATTTGGACAAATATGAACAACCATTTGGGCTTCCCTAGTGGAGAAGGAAACAGTAACCCACTCCAATATTCTTGCCTGGAGAATTCCAGGGACGGAGGAGCCTGGTGGGCTGCCATCTATGGGGTCGCACAGAGTCAGATTTGACTGAAGTGACTTAGCAGCAGCAGCGGCAGCAGTGGCTCAGATGGTAAAGAATCCTCCTGTAATGTGGGAGACCTGGGTTTGATCCCTGGGTTGGAAGATCCCCTGGAGAAGGGAATAGCTACCCACTCCAGTACTCTGGCCTGGAGAATTCCATGGACAGAGGAGCCCGGTGGGCTACTAGTCCATGGGGTCACAAAGAGTCGGACCTGACTTAGTGACTTTCATGTCACATTCAAACAACCATTTAAGAATTGTCCTAATAAAGATGTATAATCTTTCCAGTGTTCCCTTATATCTCTTTCATGCAATCTCCATATCTCATAAGTAACTACTGTTTTAACATCTGATTTTGCCTTTTCTATCATGTAAATGAAATCATAAACTATGTACTTCACATAAGTGAAATTATAAAGTATGTATGCTTTAGTTTGGCTTCTTTTGCACAGAATTATATTTTTGAGATTTATCCATAACATTCATTCCACTTTTATTACCAACTATAAATGCTTTGAAAGAACACACCAACACTTATTCATCTACTTTTCTGTTAGTTAACACTTGTGTTGATGCCAGTTTTTGACTATTACTACTATTGTAAGTAGTTTTGAAACAGTATGCAAAGGCAAAAAGAGATGATACTGAAAGATGAACTCCTCAGGTTGGTAGGTGCCCAATATGCTATTGGAGAAAAGCAGAGAAATCGCTCCAGAAGGAATGAAGAGGCAGAGCCAAAGTGGAAACAATGCTGAGTTGTGAATGTGTCTGGTGGTGAAATAAAGTCTGATGCTGTAAAGAGCAATATTGCATGGGTACCAGGAATGCTAGGTTCCTGAATCAAAGTGAATTAGAAGTAGTCCAACAAGAGATAGCAAGAGTGAACATTGACATTTTAGGAATCAGTGAACTAAAATGGACCAGAATGGGTGGATTTGAATTCAGATGACCATCATATCTACTACTGTGATGACCATTATATCTTCTACCCCTGGAAGAAATGCAGTAGCCCCCATAGTCAACAAAAGAGTCTGAAATGCAGTACTTGGGTGCAATCTCAATAATGACAGGATGGCCTCTGGTTGTCTCCGAGGCAAACGATTCAATATCACAGTATCCAGGTCTAGGTCCCAACCACTAACGCCGAAGAAGCTGAGGTTGAACATTTCTGTGAAGACTGACAAGACCTTCTAGAACTAACACCAAAAAAAAATGTCCTTTTCATCACAGGGGACT
Source organism: Okapia johnstoni (assembly GCA_024291935.2). Taxonomy (NCBI): domain Eukaryota; kingdom Metazoa; phylum Chordata; class Mammalia; order Artiodactyla; family Giraffidae; genus Okapia; species Okapia johnstoni. The sequence goes on along the minus strand of CM044321.1, from coordinate 6,849,570 downwards.
GGAATGCAAAAGTAGGAAGTCAAGAAATACCTGGAGTAATGGGCAAATTTGGCCTTGGTGTACAAAATAAAGCAGGATGGGGAGGGAGGTAGCAGGGCACATGGGGCACATGTTCCCCCTTGACTGTTTCATGTCAGTGTATGGCAGAACCATCACAATGTTTTAAGGTAATTATCTCCTAATTAAAATAAGTTAATTCATTAAACAAAATGAAACAGGCAAAGGCTAACAGAATTTTGCCAAGAGAACACACTGGTCATAGCAAACTCGCTCTTCCAACAACACAAGAGATGACTGTACACATGGACATTACCAGATGGTCAATACCGAGATCATACTGATTATATACTTTGCAGCCAAAGATGAAGAAGTTCTATACAGTCAGAAAAAACAAGATCAGGGGCTGACTGTGGCTCAGATCATAAACTCCTTATTGCCAAATTTAGACTTAAATTGAAGAAAGTTGGGAAAGCCACTACATCATTCAGGTGTGACCTAAATCTAATCCCTTACAGTTGCACAGTGGGAGTGACAAATAGATTCAAGAGGTTAGATCTGATAGAGTTCCTGAAGAACTATGGATGGAGGTTCATGACATAGTTAGGGAGGTGGTGATCAAAACCATTCCCAAGAAAAAGAAATGCAGATAGGCAATATGGTTGCCTGAAGAAGACCCACAAATAGCTGAGAAAAGAAGAGAAGCAAAAGGCAAAAGAGAAAAGGAAAGATACACCCATCTCAATACAGAGTTCCAAAGAATAGCATGAAAGTGAAATTGAAGTCACTCAGTCGTGTCCAGCTCTTTGTGACCCCATGAACTGTAGCCCACCAGGATCCTAAGTCCATGGGATTTTCCAAGCAAGAATACTGGAGTGAGTTGCCATTTCCATTTCCAGGGGAGCTTCCCGACCCAGGGATCGAACCAGGGTCTCATGCATTGTAGGCAGATGCTTTACCATCTGAGCCACCAGGGAAATCCTCAAAGAACAGCATGAAGAGATAAGAAAGCCTTCTGAAGTGAACAATGCAAAGAAAAGAGAAAACAATAAATGGGAAAAATTAGAGATCTCTTCAAGAAAATTAGAGACACCAAGGGAAAATTTCATGCAAAGATGGGCACAATAAAGGACAGAAATGGTATGGACCTAACAGAAGGAGAAGATATTAAGAAGAGGTGGCAAGAATATACAGAACTATACAAAAAAGATTGTAATGACCCAGATAAACATTGTGACCACTCAGCTAGAGCCAGACATCTTGGAGTGCGAAGTCAAGTGGGCCTTAGGAAGCATCACTACAAACAAAGCTAGTGAAGGTAATGGAATTCCAGCTGAATTCTTTCAAATCCTCAAAGATGATGCTGTCAAAATGCTGCACTCAGTATGCCAGCAAATTTGGAAAACTCAGCAGTGGCCACAGGACTGGAAAAGGTCAGTATTCATTCCAATCCCAAAGAAAAGTAATGCCAAAGAATTCTCAAACTACCACACAATTGCACTAGTTTCACTTGCTAGCAAAGTAATACTCAAAATTCTCCAAGCTAGGCTTCAACAGTACATGAATTGAGAACTTCTAGATGTTCAAGCTGGATTTAGAAAAGGCAGAAGAACCAGACATCAAATTGCCAACACCTGTTGGATCATAGAAGAAGCAGGAGAATTTCAGAACATCCACTTCTGTTTCATTGACTTCGCTAAAACCTTTGACTGTGTGGATCACAACAAACTGTGGGAAATTCTTAAAGAGATGGGCATACCAAACCACCTTACGTGCCTCCTGAGAAACCTGTATGCAGGTCAAGAAGCAACACTTAGAACCAGACATGGAACAATGGACTGGTTCCAAATCAGGAAAGGAGTACATCAAGGCTGTATATTGTCACTCTGATTGTTTAACTTATATGCAGAGTACATCATGCACAATGATGGGCTGGATGAAACACAAGCTGGATTCTAGATTGCCGGGAGAAATATCAAGAACCTCAGATATGCAGATGACACCACTCTATGGCAGAAAGCAAAGAGGAACTAAACAGCCCCTTGATTAAAGTGAAAGAGCAGAGTGAAAAAGCTGGCTTAAAACTCAACATTCAAAACACTAACATCATGGAATCTGGTCCCATCACTTCATGGCAAATAGATCAGGAAACACTAGAAACAGTGAGAGAATTTATTTTCTTGGGCTCCAGAATGGCTGCAGATGGTGGCTGCATCCATGAAATTAAGAGACACTTGCTCTTTGGAAGAAAAACTATGACCAACCTAGACAGCATATTACAAAGCAGAGACATTGATTTGCCGACAAAGGTCCATATAGTCAAAGCTATGGTTTTTCCAGTAGTCAAGTATGCATGTGAGACTTGAACTATAAAGAAGGCTGAGTGACGAAGAATTGATGCTTTCGAACTGTGGTGTTGGAGAAGACTCTTTGAGAGTCCCTTGGACTACATGGAGATCAGTACTAAAGGAATACTAAAGGAAATCAGTCCTGAATATTCATTGGAAGGACTGATGCTGAAGCTGAAGCTCCAATAGTTTGTCCACCTGCTGGGAAGAGTTGACTCATTTGAAAAGACCCTGATGCTGGGAAAGATTGATGGCAGGAGGAGAAGGGGACGACAGAGGATGAGATGGTTGTGTGGTATCACCAACTCGATGGACATGAGTTTCAGCAAGCTCCAGTAATGGTCAAGAACAGGAAAGCCTTGGGTGCTGCAGTCCATGGGGTCACAAAGAGTTGGACATGACTGAAGGACTGAACAATAACAAAATGGTTTTGAGTTTTTGTGTGTATGTATTTTCCTGTCTCTTGGATAAGTGCCTGAAGTTTAATTGTTGGGTAATAGGGTTATTGCATGTTTAGCTGTATAGGGAACTTTCAAAATCTTTTCTAAATCAGTAATACCGTTTTATACCTTATTAGCAATGTATGAACATTCCCAGTGTTCCATATCCTGACCAATGCTTTGAATTATCATTGTTTTTAATGCTGGACATTTTAATAAAGGTGAAGAGGCTTAATTAGCATTTTCCTATGACTAATAATGTTTAGCATTTTCAATGTGTTTATTCATATCTTCTTTTGTTAAATATCCATTGAAATACTTCGTTCATTTTTTAATGGGTTGTATGCCCTCTTCTTAAGTTGTAAGGGTTCTTTTGTATTATGGATATAATTTATTTCATATCAATGTGTAGTTTGCTTATTTAACTTTTTGTTGCTTTTTTAAAAAAAAAAATTCATGTATTGATTTGGCTGCATCAGGTCTTAGTTGGAGTACAGGGGATCTTTAAATGTGGCGCTGGGACTCCCTGTTACTTTCATCTCGCAGGCTCAGTAGTTGAGGTTTATAGCCTCTGCAGCATGTGGGATCTTAGTTGTCCAACCAGGGATTGAACCTGAGTTCCATGCATTGCAAGGCAAATTCTCAACCACTGAACCACCAAGGAAGTCCCACAATATATTTTTTATAAAATGCTTTTGAAATTTCGTTTGTTTGTTTTGCTTAAGTGAAATGAGTTTGGGTTTTCTGTCACTTCTCAGACAAATTCTAAACAAAAATTTTCATTGTTATTGTAGTCAGTATTACTTTCAGTTTTTATTCTCTCCTTAGAATGACAATTAGCATTCTCTAAATTACGAATATGCCACATCTCTTATGTCTCCTGCATTGGCAGATGGGTTCTTTAACACTAACGCCACCTGGGAAGCCCATGAATATACCAGGCAGGACAGTATCAGGAGGATCATCTATTTAAGGGCTTCCCTGTTAGCTCAACTGGTGAAGAATCTGCCTGCAACAATGCAGGAGACCCCAGTTTGACTCCTGGGTTGGGAAGATCTGCTGGAGAAGGGATAGGCTACCCACTCCGGTATACTGGCCTGGAGAATTCCATGGACTGTGTAGTCCATGGGGTCACAAAGAGGCAGACGTGACTGAGTGAATTTCACTTCACTTTTATCTGTTTAAAATCATCATCACCTACAAGTTGATATTTGGAGTTGTCAGAAAATTTCTGTGTCTCCTGAGTGCATGCATGCGTATTCAGTTGCTTCAGTCATGTCTGACTCTTTGTGACCCAATGGACTATAGCCCACCAGGCTCCTCTGTCCCTCAGATTCTCCAGGCAAGATTACTGGAGTGGGTTGCCATGCCCTCCTCTAGGGGATCTTCCCAACCCAGGTATCAAAACTGCTTCTCCTGAGTCTCCTGCATTACAGGTGGATTCTTTACCACTGAATCATCTGGGAAGCCCCTACTAAATAAATTAAAAAGAAATGTCAGTTGATAAATACATGTAAGTTTTTCTTTTAAATTTCTGGTTAAATGGTAAGAAAGTGAAACACTTAGGTCAACTTACTTGTATAAGTACATGTGTTTTATTCTCTTGGTGCTAAGTTTTTTTCTGCTTCATTTAAGAGGTTGGGAGGGAGCATATGGATAGACAAAAATAAAAATTTTGCAGTTTCAGATTTGAGTACTATCACTTAGTTTTTCACAGAAAAATGCCATGGACAACTAAATATAATAACTGAAAAGGTGATATATCACATAACAAAATTAAATATAGCATAAGAAGATCTAGAAAGAAATACTATTTTATCTGAACCTTTAGAGATGAGAAGATTGTTAAGAAGTGGGGATAAAGGATGAGTAGACTAAGAAAGAACAAAGAAGGGAAACGGCAGACTGCTCTAGAAGGAGAGTATAACTTTGGTGTGAATTAACAGGTGATGAGAGATAACTTGGACTCAGATCTTAGAAAGCTTGACAGTCTTAAAGGAGGTTGAACTATATTCTTCAGGCAGTGGGGGTCTCTCAGAGCACTGGGGGACTCATTCCAACATACGTTGTAGAACATCACAGGATTGGAGAAAGAGAATAGAGAAGCCCCCTATCAAACTGGCATTGGATAATATGAACTTGACATAGAGCATTAGGACTAAGATTGGAAGAGAAGGACTATTTTCCAGTTTGGCCTCTTCCTTGGCCCTGGTACCTGTCACTTAATTTCTGAAGATTTCTATAGTTTCATTTTTCTAGAATCTTTTTCTTTCTCCAACTAGTTGTATGTATCACATTGATCTTCCTGAAGAAATCTTTCCACATATTCCTACAATGTTCAAGGTCATTCACTTCTGTAATATTTCTAAACCCCAATGGAGCTATATAATTTTTAAGTTTGTCAACAATCTGGGCATCCCATTCACCTACTATTTCATTCCTTTATCCCAATCCGTTTTCCTAATGAGGTGAGTCCTGTCTGCCCACCTCCTCCATATACACCTCTCTTCTTTATTCATACTTTACACCCACACAGGGAGTGCTTTGGGTGTTCTGGCTGCAGTTAGAGCAGAGTCTAAACTTTTGTATGACACAAAGCCATGGTGGTTTAAAAAGGAATGTCAGTGATGTTTAGGTTGCTTCCAAGTCCTGGCTATCATAAATAATACTGCTGTGAACATTGGGATGCATTTGTCTGTTCGGATTATGGTTTTCTTTGGATAAATGACCAGAAATGGGATTTCTAGGTCATATGGCAGCTCTATATGGTAACTCAACATTGTAGGAGGGTTCCCTTTCCTCCACAGCCTCTCCAGCATTTATTTTATCTAAATTTTTGATGATGGCCTTTTTGGCTAGTGTGAGGTGATACCTCACAAACAAACTGTGGAAAATTCTTAAAGAGATGGGAATACTAGACCACCTTACCTGCCTCTTGAGAAATCTGTATGCAGGTCAGGAAGCAACAGTTAGAACTGGACATGGAACAACAGACTGTTCCAAATTGGGAAAGGAGTACGTCAAGGCTTTATATTATCACCCTGCTTATTTAACTTATATGCAGAGTACATCATGAGAAATGCTGGGCTGGATGACACACAAGCTGGAATCAAGATGGCTGGGCAAATATCAATAACCTCAGATATGCAGATGACACCACTCTTATGGCAGAAAGTGAAGAATTAAAGAGCCTCTTGATGAAAGTGAAAGAGGAGAGTGAAAAAGTTGGCTTAAAACTCAACATTCAGAAAACTAAGATCATGGGCATCTGGTCCCATCACTTCATGGAAAATAGATGGGGAAACAATGGAAACAGTGAGAGAATTTGTTTTCTTGGGCTCCAAAATCACTGCAGATGGTGACTGCAGCTTTGAAATTAAAAGATGCTTGCTCCTTGGAAGATAATCTATGACCAACCTAGACAGCAAACTAAAAAGCAGAGACATTACTTTGCCAACAAAGGTCCATCTAGTCAAAGCTATGGTTTTTCCAGTGGTCATGTATGGATGTGAGAGTTGGACTATAAAGAAAGCTGAGCAACGAAGGATCGATGCTTTTGAACTGTGGTGTTGGAGAAGACTCCTGAGAGTCCCTTGGACTGCAAGGAGATCCAACCAGTCCATCCTAAAGGAAGTCAGTCCCGAATATTCATTGGAAGGACTGATGCTGAAGCTGAAACTCCAATCCTTTGGCCACCTGATGCGAAGAACTGACTCATTGGAAAAGACCCTGATGCTGGGAAAGATTGAAGGCAGGAGAAGGGGATGACAGAGGATGAGATGGTTGGGTGGCATCACCAACTCAATGGACATAAGTTTGAGTAAACTCCGGGAGTTGGTGAAGGACAGGGAAGTCTGGTTGCTGCAGTCCACGGGGTCGCAAAGAGTTGGACACGACTGAGTGGCTGAACTGAACTGAACTGAGGTGATACCTCATTGTAGTTTTCATTTGCCTTTCTAATAATTAGTTATGTTCAGCATCTTTTCATGTGCCATTTGCAGTAACATGGATGTATGTTGAGATTATCATACTGAGTGAAGTTAAGTCAGAGAAAGACAAGTATCAGATGATATTGCTTATATGTGGAATCTAAAAAAGTGGTATCAATGAACTTATCTACAAAATAGAAGTAGAGTTACCCATGTAGAAAGCAAACTTATGGCTACCAGGCATTAAAGGGGGTGATGGATAAATTCAGTTTAGTTCAGTTGCTCAGTTGTGTCTAACATTTGCAACCCTGTGAACTGCAGCATGCCAGGCTTCCCTGTCCATCAGCAACTCCCAAAGCTTGCTCAAACTTGCTCAAACTCATGTCCAGCCATCTCATCCTCTGCTGTCCCCTTCTCTTCCCGCTTTCAATCGATCCCAGCATCAGAGTCTTTTCCATCACATCCGGTGGTCAAAGTAATGGAATTTCAGCTTCAGCATCAATCCTTGCAATGAATATTCAGGACTGATTTCCTTTAGAATGGACTGGTTGGATCTCCTTGCATCCAAGGGACTCTCAAGAGTCTTCAACACCACAGTTCAAAAGCATCAATTCTTCAGCACTCAGCTTTCTTTATAGTCCAACTCTCACATCCATACATGACCACTGGAAAAACCATAGCTTTGACTAGACGGACCTTTGTTGGCAAAGTAACGTCTCTGCTTTTTAATATGCTGTCTAGGTTGGTCATAGCTTTTCTTCCAAGGAGCAAGCGTCTTTTAATTTCATGGCTGCAGTCACCATCTGCAGTGATTTTGGAGCCCAAGAAAATAAAGTCTGTCACTGTTTCCATTGTTTCCCCATCTATTTGCCCTGAAGTGATGGGACCAGATGCCATGATCTTAGTTTTCTGAATGTTGAGTTTTAAGCCAGCTTTTTCACTCTCCTCTTTCAATTTCATGAAGAATCTCTTCAGATCTTTGCTTTCTACATAATGTTGGTGTCATCTTTATATCTGAGATTCTTGATAGTTCTGGCAATCTTGAGTCTTGGGAGATTGTAATTGACATATACATATATGCAACTAATAAGGATCTACTGTATAGTACAGGAAACTCTATTCAATACTGTGTAATGGCTTTATGGGAAAAGAATAGAAACAAATTGAAACTTGAAATATGTGTGTGTATATATATATACACATATATATATGTTTCACTTTGCTGTACACCTGAAACTAACAGATTGTAAATCGACTATACCCCTGTAAAAATTTTTAGAACATTTTAACGTAACCATGTATATGCAGAGTAGTGAAATAAAATTCAAAATATTTATCTTTGTTTAAAAAAAAGAAGAAGAAGAATGTTAATCACTGGCCTGTACCTCCCCTGAGTGATGTGCCAGCAGACTGCTCCACATGAGCTTTCAGTGATTCTAATTTCTTTAATGGTCTAACTTCACCATAATCTAGATTCATATCTTCATCTCTGTTACTAAAGCTAGATACAGACACATCTATGTTGTAGTGATGGTGAAGAGGAAATTAGTGAAGGCCATCCAAGAAATTTTCTGTTAAGCAAGGCAAAAGCTATACATGTCAGTTCTTTTCAGATCCATTTGGTAAAGACTTAATTACCTGACTGTAAAATGACTCACAGAGGAGGACTGAAAGTGTGTACTCTGGATAGAAAGCCATATTTCTTCTTTAAACTCCACGATTATGGAAAATGAGAAGATGAATTTTGCTGGCCAACTACCGGTCACTGATATTCTCCTCTTTATTGATTAAACTCAGACCCATCTTTAACATTTCCTAATCTTATTTCTTTTCACAGTTTCAAATATTTCTCTGTCATCTGACTTAGAAAATATATTTTACCTTCTAAAAGTTAACTTTATTGATATATAATTTAACTTATTAAGTGATTACATTTTAAAACACACATTGATGAGCTTGGATGAATGGAAATATCCATGTTATTATGGCCACAATCAACTTATAAAACATTTTCATCACCCCAGAGTTCTCTGGTTAGCCCCCGTTTAGCTGACCCCTGCTCTGCTTTCTATCATGCTGTACTAATGGAGTCATAATGTGTATGCTATTTTTTATCTGACTCCTTTTCATTAGGAAAATGAGTTTATTTATAACACATACATACATTATATAAATAAATTTGAGGTGGTCATACATTATTAATTTTTAATAGAATTTCAGTGAACGTCTACCTTTTATAAGATACTAAGATACTGTGTTGCATGCTAAGTTATCAAACCTGGTAGTTTAGTCGAATCACAAAAAAGATATAAATAATAAATGAATTCCTGAGAAGACCAAGCCTTAGGTAGTCAATTTCAGTTGTTCTGAAATATGGGATTCTTTATATTAACAGTCTAAATTTTTATTAAAAAATTATGCAGAGAAATCCAAAGAATTTATATAAGTATTTTACTATCAAGGAGGTGAGCTACATAATTAATTCACAATTTTAGTCAGATGACCAAATAACCATCGATGGTGATAAGTCATATTGATAATTTATACCCTTAATAAGATGTGATAAGAATGACACTTCACTTCTGTGATCTTCCTCCTAAAACAACATAACCACAGTCTAATCATGAGAAAAATTTTAGCAAAATCCCAGTTGAGATACTTTCTGTGAAATCTCTGACCCGTCCTCTTTAAGACTGCCAAGAGCATTGCAAACAAGGAAAGTCTGAAAAAGTGAGATGTTGGTTTTATTGGGGTCTCTATGTGTTTTGTTTGTACTTTATTACTAAAATACAATATAAAAATAAAATTAGATAAAAACTTCCTGGTAAAAAATTACTATAAATCCAAAATTAATTTATGAATTAGATACAAATGACAAAAGGACAAAACTACTAAAATTCAATCAGAAAGATTAAGATTATTGTCTGTTGTTTTAAATTCTTTGTCTTTGGCTTAAACTAAATTGTTAATCACCAAATATATAGAGTGAATTTATACTATGATAGGTCGCTCACTGTCCTATTCTTTCTTCTTTTTTAAAAATTACTATTTTGTTTTCCATTTAAAGTACAATGAATTTTTCACTCATATTTTACTATGACATTATTCAGTCTTCACTTTTGTGTCAAGCATCACTTCCATACCAAGTTTTCCTTTATTCCTAACTTTGCTTTTAAGAAAATCAATGTAATATAATGCATACTGATGAGACCCTTAATACAAAGAAGTGTACAGAGTGAGACCAATATTGGGTGGTTGTTCATGCTGCGTGCTTAGTCACTCAGTTGTGTTTGACTCTTTGCAACCCCATGGACTGTAGCCTGCCAGGCTCCTCTGTCCGTGGGATTCTCCAGGCAAGAATACTGGAGTGGAATGCCATTTCCTTCTCCAGGTGATCTTCTGGACCCAGGGATTGAACCTGGGTCTCCTTCATAGCAGGCTGATTCTTTACCATCTGAGCCACCAAATACTGGGTGGCTGGGTGGCTGTACTAGGTTATAAACTTATTTTTCAAATGGTCAGTCACATACTTCTGTTATTTTTTAACATAGTTACTAAAAGTGAAAGCATTCAATTTTAAAGTTTATGGAGAAATCTGAACTCCAGAAATGAATGGGCACACCTTCCAGTGTAGAAATATTGTTCTAGAACTTACCATGATGATTTATAGATGAGCACTGAGAATTCACTACAGATTTTGAAAAGTGCTTCTGAAAGTTTAAAATAGAAATATTTCACATCATGTATTTGTGTGGGGGAAAAAACTGGAGGTATGGAGACCAAGCAAACAAAACTGAATTCAAACAAAACAAAACTGAATTCCAGGTGTGAGGGGTGGGGAATAAGTGCTCATACTAGCTCAGTGATGTAGTGAGGTAAACTGAATCAACACACTTAGGCGACAGCTTGGAAATAGAGGTTAATGTTAACATTAAGATTTTGTGACAGAATTACTGGGAGAATGAATATTGTATTGGTTTTCTATTGCTGCTTTAAAAATTGCTATAAACCTAGAGACCTAAAGCAATAACAGTGTATTTTGTCACTGATTCGGTGGGTGGAAAGTCTGGAAAGGGCACTGCTGAGTCTTCTCTTTAGGGTCTCCCTGGGCTGAAATCCAGATATCAGTTGCAACTCTGGTCCTCATCTTGGCTCAAGAGTCACTTCCAAGCTCATTGGTTTGGCTGCATTCCTTTCCTGATGGCTGCAGGGGTGAGGCCCCTCGTTTCCTTCTAGCTGTTGTCCTGGGACCACTCTGAGCTCCTGTAGGTTTCTTGCAATGGGACCTGAAGGCCATTCACTGCAAGGGTCTTGGCTTGGCCTTGCTGGTGTGCAGCAATCCCCGACATCCTCTCCTGCGGCCTGCTGGAGAAAATTCTCTGCTTTGAATGAGGTCCCCAAGATTAGATCAGACTCACCTCAATATTTAAAGTCAACAGATTCGAGACTTTAATTACTTCTGCAAAATCCCTCCCCAGAAGCACCTAGAGTAGTGAATAGACTGTTTGGTTTATCTGAATAAGTAGAAGTTGTGTGTACACCTGGGACTGAGAATCTTGGATTTGAGGGTGGACGGCATCTCAGAATTTTGCCTATTACTATACTGCTAGGGAAATATGAAATTCAGAGAGGTGAACAGTCATACTCAAATAGTAGTTAGAATTTTCAAACAGGATACCAAGACTCAGATGATTACTATAGATTGTACAGGTAATATAGATGAATAAAGGTGATGGAGTGTTAGAAAAATTTCACAAAATTCCAGCAATAAAGGAAAAAATCTCAGTAAATCAGTGCTAGGAGATCACCCTCATACGAATTAGAGTTGCTATGAGAGAAAAAATGCCCAGTTTGCCAGATCTTCAGACTTTTTAAAATAAGCCAGAAACTCAGGGTTTATATAGCTCCCAATTTCCAAATGTTGGCAACTGTTTTAAAAGATTATAACTGTGGACAGGCCAAAGTTATACGGGCCAAACAAAACACATCTGAGGGCAAAATCTGGCCTGTAGCCGCCAGGTTCCGACCTCTGCTTTACAATAATAGGATTGATTTTTTAAAATTGCTTATTAAACCACTCATTAATGTGTAGTCATACCTTGGGCTGGTGTTCAGAGTAACTCAGACTTTTTTTCAAACTAACTGAACGACCTGAAAATTACACTTTATGCTCCCCTAAGTTAATTTAAAATGTCCTAATTACAGGTATTATGTAAGGTTGCTTCTGTAGAAAACTGAAATTTGAAATCTTGCTATTTTTAGAAGTTATGAAGAGATTTGTAGAAATTTAATGTGATTGGTATTGCTAATAACTGTTGATGAAAGTAGAATGGTAGAATTTGTCATGCAGTTGAATTCAGATTTATGAATAGATGGGTCAAGAGGAAAAGAAATAAACTCAACTTATAGCTGGACGTTTTACTTAATTTCAAAGCTTCATAACAGGGCTTTGTCACATTGCCAATAGCATTTATGCGGTCAAGCATACATATGTGTGCACACATGTGTGTATATACAGGTATGTATGTGATAGAATACATGCTGCTGAAATCACCAGGAATCAGGACTCTGAGTCAGATTCATTAAATTCATGACCTCTCCAGTTCTGATATTTATGTGCTTAGTCACTCAATCATGTCCAACTCTTTGCGACCCTATGGACTGTAGCTTGCCAGGCTCCTCTGTCCATGAGGATTCTCCAGGCAAGAATACTGGAGTGGGTTGCCATGCCCTCCCCTGGGGTGTCTTCCCAACCCAGGGATCAAACCCAGGGATCAAACCCAGGTCTCCTGCATGGCAGGTGGATTCTTTACCATCTGAGCCACCAGGGAAGTCCTCTGATATTTAGTTGTGCCATTAAATTTCCTAAGCCTCACTTTACTCTTCTGTCAAACGGGGCTAGTAATACTACCCACTTTTTTATGGTTTGAAACAATATAATACATATAGAACCCTTAAAACAGTGCCCATTGCAACAGTCCATAAATATTAGATAACAGAATTGTGTATAAGCATGTTTATTCATGTAGATATGTACATGTTACTTTTTATTTATGCTAATAAACTATTACTTAATATATTTAGCAGAGCCAGAGGAAACAATTCTACTTGAAAATCTTATTTACATGGTTTTGGGAATTTTTCAGATTAATATAAATATTTTTATGTTAGTTCATTTGATTAATGACCAGAGCTAGAAGAGGAATATTTGAAGGAGAAAGGGTATTTTCAAGGTCATTCTGAGGGATATTTATTGGAAAGCTAGTGCTGAGGGCATCATTCAATTATGGAGAGTACAGAACAGGACATTGCACACAGCGTACGTGGATGGGATCTCTGCAGGCAATGACATCAGCGGACAAAATTCATCTGCAAGAAAGTTCGTGCTGTATCACAATCACACACCAAGAACTCCCATTATCAAACCTCACACCCACTGAGTCATTAGAAAAGATGTAATTCTTGAGTGGCAATAACTAGGCATTCAGGATATTTCCATTCCCAGCCAGTGGCAATAAGGCATCATGTTTGCCCTTGAGAGAGAGAAAGTTGTTTGGCAGCAAAGTGAAGTTAGCGAGTATCTCAGAGAGGTGATCTGGGCTTTAGCACCATTCTCAGGCTCTTTCAGGTTAAGGTTTTGTGGTGGTAAAATTGTCAAGTTCAGAAAACCTTTTCCTGTTGTGTGTTCCATCACTGTTGTGTGTGACTCTTCTCAGTGAATCAGTTCACTTGATGATCTGAGATCATCATTTATACTCATTTCTTTCTTTAGTTCAGGCCTTTATCATCTGCTACCTGGATTATTGGAACAACATTGTAATTGATTTTCCTGATTCCAGTCTCTGAGCTCTTATATCTGACATTCTCTCAGCCATCAGAATGGCCTTTGAGAAATGCAGTGGTTATCATGCCCCGTCTATACTCCAGCACACTTAATAGCTCCTTATTGCCAATAACGATCTAAAGTTAAAATGCAGTGGATTCCTTTTGTCATTTATATTGTATCCCAATCCTGTAAGAATACTGAACTCATTCTGAAGCTTTCTCTTTGGCTTTCAGTGTTCTGCTTTATTAGGTTAGGATCCACTTGTAATTCATGACGTACTTGCCTCTAGAAAATCTGCCCTCCCCAGAACTTATGTCATGTGAATGCCACCCCCGAGGTATGATCTTATGATTCATAACTATAATGATCATCTCTCATTTTGAAGAATGCTATGTGTCACACTCTTGACTGAATGCGTCATACGAATTACCTTTATTTGAGCTTCACACCCCTTCTGAGAGGATATATTTTTTTCTGTCCCCATGTTGTTGAAGAGGAAACGGACATGTGGGGAGATTAATAATCTATGCAGCGACGTAAGTTTCAGTGTCTGGACTTGAATCTAGATGTTTACAGTAAGAAGATCCTTATGGCTCCTACAGACATTTATTTTTGTACCAACAAACGTATTTTGCCTCATCATGTTGCCCTTTGTAGAATGTGTTTGAATCTGTCTCTCCAATTGATTACTTACCTTAAAGGTGGAAACTGACCTCTTTGTTGCTCCAGACCTAGAAAAATTGTGCTCAATATATTTTAAATAAATTCAGTGATGCACGTCTCCATATAATCCTATAATTAAAAAAATATATATATATATGCGATCTGAAAAAACTACAACTTTATGTATTATCTTCTTTGATTCTCGTCAGATACACAACAGATATTATCATCCAATTTAATAGATGAAGAAACCAAGGTTTGAAGATATAAGGTTCTTATCAGAGATACTCACTGATAGTTACTAAGGACATGAGCAAGTATTTGAAAACAGATATTGTGTTTCCTAAATATAATGTATAATGCTCTGTGATTAACCCTGCAATTTCTTTTATTAAAATATCAAGGTTATACACATTTGAAACAATCTAGATATCAGAATAACCCACTCCAGTATTCTTGCCTGGAGAATCCTAGAGACGGCAAAGCCTGGTGGGCTGCCGTCTATAGGGTTGCAAAGAGTCGGACACGACTGAAGCAACTTAGCAGCAGATATCAGAATAAAAATTTCATCTCTCTTGAAGATATGTAGCAATGTTTAAGATTGGAAGTGAAGGAAATGGCAACTCACTCCAGTATTCTTGCCTAGAGAATCACATGGACAGGAGAGACTGTGGGGGTACAGTCCATGGGGTTGCAAAGAGCCAGGGATGACTGAGCTACCGAGCACAGAAGACTGGCAGAGAATAGTTGTGCTGCTTGGGTCCACAATCACAAATTATGCAGTCGAGGCCACAGACTTAAAACAAGTATAACCTCAGAAGTTATTTTTTTCACTTATGATTTGTTTAGGGAGATAGTTCTTCTCCTTTAGTACTTGAGAATGTTGTACTACTTCCTTCTGGCTTCCAAGGTTCCTGATGAGAAATCAGTTGTCTTTTTATAGTTTGTTTGTTTATTTTTTAACTGAAGCATAATTGCTTTACAAAATTTTGTTGTTTTCTTTCAAACATCAACATGAATCAGCCATAGGCATGTATAGGTCCCTTCCCTCTTGAACCTCCCTCCCATCTCCCTCCCCATCCCACTCCTCTAGTGCCAGAGTCCAGCTCTGGCAGCCAGGGAATCGCCCTGAAGGGATGAACGGGGTCGGCGAACGGAAATGATGCAGTCTCTCGCTCAAAGCACTGGGCTGCATGTTTATTTTAAGCATCAGGTTTTCTTTTATACTTTTACAAAAGCATTAGGTCAGAGGTATGACATCTTCAGTTTCCCCTCACCCATATTTACTGTCTCCATAAATCATTGTTGTCCTTCAGAGTTCCCTCTTAAGTGTCCTTGTGATAACATTGTAACTCAAGTTTGTCTCTGGGCTGTATATTACATTCCTCAGTTTATTTCTTATCTCTTTAAATCCTGTTATCCCCTAGTAACTTAAGCTCCTCATCTCCTAAAAAGGCTTTTAGCTATTAGTATCTCTAAAATTCCTAGTTTCTATAAGCTATAGTAAAATATGCCAACACTACAACATACCTTAAACTTTTAGTTTCTAACTATTAATTATTCCTAACCCCTAAACTCAGCAAACTTCTTTTGCCATAAACATTCCCCTTACAGGCAAGCTTCAGATAACAATGTTTCCCATGATCTCAGGCTGCAGCCTATGTGCTCATCCTGGAGCATTCTTTGTAAAGATCCTTGAACAAATGTCGATAGTTAACGTTATGGATTATAACATTCTTTCCAGCCCACTCAACCAGAGGAAGGAAAGGACAAGTCAGAATCACAAGACCTAACTCCTTCATCCCGGGACCGTGCCTGCGGGATGAGGAGAGGGGGTTGGGGCCATGCCTCCATTTTGTCAGTAATGCCTATCGCGGCTCCCGACACTCTAGGTTGATACAGAGCCCCTGTTTGAGTTTCCTGAGTCATACAGCAAATTCCCATTGGCTATCTATTTTACATATGGTAATGTAAGTTTCCATGTTACTCTCTCCATACATCTCACCCTCTCCTCCCCTCTGCCCTGTGTGCATAGGTCTGTTCTCTATGTCTGTTTCTCCATTGCTGCCTTGCAAATAAATTCATCAAAACCATCTTTCTAGATTCCATATACATGTGCTAGTATACAATATTTATCTTTCTCTTTCTGACTTAACTTCACTCTGTATAAGCTCTAGGTTCATCCACCTTGTTAGAACTGACTCAAATGCATTCCATTTTATGGTTGAGTAAGATTCCACTGTGTATATGTACCACAGCTTCTTTATGCATTCATCTGTTGATAGACATCAAGGCTGCTTCCATGCCCTAGCTATTGTGAATAGTGCTACAATTTCCAAAATATACAAGGAGCTCATACAAGTAAATACCAGAAAAACAAACAACCAATCAAAAAGTGGGAAAAAGACCTAAGCAGGCATTTCCCCAAAGAAGACATACATATGGCTAACAAACTCATGAAAAGATGTTCATCATCGCTCATTATTAGAGAAATGCAAATCAAAACTACAATGAGATATTACCTCACACCGTCAGAATGACCATCATCAAAAAGTCTACAAACAATAAATGCTGGAAGAGAGTGTGGAGAAAAGGAAACCCTCTTGCACTGTTGGTGGGAATGTAAATTGATACGGCCTCTGTGGAAGACAGTATGGCGATTCTTAAAAAATTAGGAATAAAACCACCATGTGACCCAGGAATCCCACTCCTAGGGCATATACCCTAAGAAAACCAAAACTGAAAAAGACACATGTATCCTACTGTTCATTGCATCCATTGCCTTTTGAATCATTTAACCGTAATAGGTAAGACAATATTTGTTTCTCTCTGCTTTCAAGACTTTTTCTTTGCCTTTGAGTTTTCAGAACTTTGATTATATTGGATCTTTCATGGATGTATTTATATTTATCCTGTTGAGTGTTTGCTCACTTCTTAAATACATCAGTTCCAGGTTTAAGGAGTTTTCAGCCATTTTCTATCAGAATGCATTTCAGCACTAATCTCTTTCTCCATTTCTCCGGAGACTCTGACGACAGAAACTGTAGATCCTTTGGAAGAGCCCGACCGGTTCCTGAGGCTCCGTCCACTCTTCTGTCGGTTTTCTCGCTGTTGCTCGGGTCGGGTCATTTTTCTCTGCTCTCTTCAAGTTAACAGATTCTTTTCTGTGTCCACTCCGTCCTCCTGTTGCACGCGTTCATAGAAGTTTTAATTTGTTTTATTTATCTATTTGGCTGTGCTGGGTCGTTGTTACTGTAGTTGTGGTGAGTGGGGGCTACTCTCTAGCTGTGGAGCTTGGGCTCCTCCTTCGAGTGGCTTCTCTTGTTGCAGAGCACGGGATCTGGGGTGCGCTGGCTTCAGTAGGCACTGCTCCCGGCTTTTAGAGCCCAGCCGCAATAGCTGTGTTGCACCTGCTGAGTTACTCCAAGGCGTGTGGGATTTTCCCTGATCAGGGATTGAACCTGTGTCTCCTGCGTTGTCTGGTGGGTTCTTTACCGCTGAGCCACCAATGAAGCCACTCATAGAATTTTTAAACTTCATCTTTTGCATTTTTAATTCCTAAAGTTTCCATTTTGGGGGTGACATTTTTTATTCCTTTGAAAAGACTTTCTTGTAAAAGTATTAGTGATTGCTCTTTAAAGTATTCCATCAATCATCTTAGTGATTGATCATTAAATTATGTTTACAACAGGTGCTTTAAAATCCTTGTGAAATGATTCCAGCAGTTTGTCATCACAGTGTTGATGTCTGTTGATTTTCTTCTAGTTTAATTTGAGATTTTTTGTTTGTTTGTTTTTGGCCACAGTGATTTTTGATGTATCTTGGATATTTTAGATATTATGTCACAAAAATCTGGATCTTATTTAATCTTCTATTTTAGTGTCCCTTCTCTGACACCGTAGCCAGGAGGAAACTGACAGGATTTGGTGAGTGGGATGATGATACAGGCCCCTTAGCAGGTCTCAGCTGGGACTGGAGGGGTACCTCATTACAGTTCTTCATGTGGTCTCCATTGACACTTTGGTTGTATGTGAGGGAGAAGACCCCTTAGTTCTAGGTGAGGATGAAATCTCAGATCGCCAACTGAAACCACTGTGAAACCACTGTGGTGAGGGATGACTGAGCATCATTGTAACTAGGCAAAGTTGGGAATCTCAGCTTTCACTTGTGCCTTTGCTGGCAGTGGTGGTACTGGGGCCATGGTTTTTTTCAAGGTATTTATTTTCTGTGTTGGCATGACTCTGCTTTTCTAGTCCCTTGCTTAGAGATAGCAGCTTCCCTTGGCTTTTTTGATCTTTCTTCATTGGATACTTCCAGGTTGATGTCTTCTTCAGCACCCAGTCTGAAACAGATGAAGCAAAACGTAAACCAGAGAGTCATTCATTTAGTCTCTAGGTTCTTAGAAGGCTTGCCTTTTTTTTTCTTCTCCATCTTGACTAGTGATCACAGCAGGAGTAGTTGTAGAGTAGTTGATAGAATTACTTAAATTGGTTTAAATGAATCTGTCAAAGGCAATGCTATGGAGACACTGAAAAAGCTCCGTGTTTTGAAGGACAAATTGGGAGAGAGATGAATAGAACAAGTATACAGAGATTTAAAGACTGGGAAGCTATTCTGCATGGTACTATAATGGTGTGGATATGTGTCATCATACATTTGTCAAAACATATAGTAGACACAACGCCAAGAGTGAATTCTAATGTAAACTGTAGACTTTGGAGAGTAATGATGTATCAGTGCAGGTTCATCAGTTGTAACACATGTACCACCCTGATGCTGGGTGTTGATTGTGGGGGAGGGGATCTTGAGGGAAATCTCTATTTTCTGCTCAACTTTTCTGTGAATTTAAAACTGCTCTTAAAATAGTCTAATTTTTTTTTAAAGAAGCAAAAATAATACAGCAGTTTAAGAAAATATGTATGTTGTTGAGGAATTTGAAAAAGAGACCAACGGATATTTTTCAAGGAGTTTTGCTCTGAACATGAGCAGAAAGTGAACGGTAGCCAGAGGAAGAAGTGGGGTCAAAGAAAGCTTTTTCTTTTTTTAAGATGGCATCTATTAAAGCAGGGTATATGGGGCTTCCCAGGGGACACTAGTGGTAAAGAATCCTTCTACCAATGCAGGAGACTCAGGAGATGTGCGTTCGATCCCTGGGTCAGGAAGATCCCTTGGAGAAGGGAATGGCAACCAACTCCAGTATTCTTGCCTGAGAAATCCCATGGACAGAGGAGCCAAGTGGAGTACAGTCCATGGGGTCATAAAGAGTCAGCCATGAACAACTGAGCACACACAAAGCAGTATGTAGCAGAGAAGGACAAGTGGAAAGTGTATAGAAGAGAACACAACTTCCAAAGCAGAAAGCCTTGTGTACGTGAAAGGGGGTAATACCCAGATGTACAAGAGAGAGGGCTAAAATTGGAGAAAGAATTTAAGATGAAGAGATAAAGGTAGTTAGTTGGATGAAGAATCATAACAACATAGAGAGCCTTATGAAGAATTGTCTCTCATATTTCCTTTAAGTCATGAATACTCTGTATCATTTTGATGTTATATTTTTATAACCACAGGTGCTATTAACTTGCCCTGCAGGGTCAGATAAAATAAACTAGGAAAGCTGCTCTGTTTCCAAATCAAAATCTAAATCAGGTTTAGATTTACTATGAAAATGAAATAATGCCAATATAACACAGGTTAATATCCAGGAAATAAGATTTTATTAGACAATATAGATAGATATTGACTTAAATGTACTATAAATGACAGAAATTCAATAAACCATGTTTGCTTTCTTTGAAACGATCCCCAGAAAAGAATAGACTTTCTCTATTTTGCTCATTTAGAGCCATTCACCATATTTAGCTTTTGGTAGATCAACAACAGTTAGCTTCTCTTTCTTACTTGACATTTTTAAATTTCGTGAAACATGGGAGTTCATACTTATTAACTACCTAAGCTATTACTTTTCTGCAAAGAACTTTCCCTATTTCCTTTTCCTACTCTACAGTTTTGGTCAAGAGAATGAACTCTATTAAGTACAAGAACAATAGACAACATTATTGGTTATTTCAATGGCAGATAAGTTAGTCAGTTTAAAGGAATGAAATGCCAGTTCAGCTGTGAAGTGGTGTGATGTGATGCTGGAAGCTTCTGAACATATTTTATGCTTGACAGTAATAATATTGAATTAATATGTCCCTGCAAGGCTTAGAAAATCTGGTTCAAATTTAGCCCAATTTATCAAGGTTTGGCAGAGTTATAAGAATTAACAAATCATGCTGTGACTTAAAATTAGCATTATGAATATTTAGGAGCTGTGGGCTAAATACATAAAATGTCACTGTCATCATATAAAAACAGAGTTTCAAGCATAAGAGAGGAAGGTTTATTACACAGTCCAGTATAGTATAAAATATAGCATTTGTTTTGCTTTTGAGATCAATGTGTTCATAATTTTTTGAAATTAGTAATACAATGTCTTCACAGCTGCTGCAAAGATGTCAGCTCAGGACATCTTTCTGTCCTCCAATCTGATTGTCCTTTTCATTACTCATAGCACATAGAAAATACACAGTGACACCCCATCCTTTTAACAGGCGGGGGAGAGTCCTTCCACAGAATGGTTCTCCCTTGTCCTGCTGTAGAATCCATAGGGGATCTGAAGGTTATACTCAGTTGTTTGAACCGTCACTGAATAAAAGTAGAAAATGCAATTCTTTGAAAAATGTATATGACACACATTGGTCCCTGTAAATCCGGTGTCTACACTTTTATGTCAGCAGATTATAAAACTTTTGTTTTCATTTTACTTCTTTGATCTGAACTTAAAATGAAAAAAAACCCTATCTAAATAAAATCAGAAAAAATGAAGTGAAAGAAATTTCATACAGTGAAAGATGAATGGTTATATCCATAGAGAAACTGTGATAAGATTACTTATGATAGATACTTGGAATTTGAATCTTGTGGAAGGCTTATAAAATTTTTCATGAAAAAACAGTATTTTGGTATATATGCAGGAATAAAGACTGGAAATGGCATTGCTGGTTAAGTCGTAGATCAGTGATTCTCAGTGGGAGTGATTTTGCTGCTAGGGGCCATATGGCAATGTCTGATGATTTTTTTCTTATTGGGAAATAATTGACATGTAACATTATATTAATTTTAGAGGTACAGCATAATGATCTGATATTTGTATATGTTGCACAAAGGTCATAATAACAACTGTAAGCATATATAGTTTCAAAATTATTGTGACAAGAATTTTTAGCATCTACTCTCTTAGAAACTTTCAGATTTGTAATAAAGTACTGCCGATGCAATGAACATGAGCTTGGGCAAACTCCGGGAGATGATGAAGGACAGGGAGACCTGGTTTGCTGCAGACCATGGGGTTACAAAGAGTCAGACACGACTGGGTGACTTAACAACAACTAGTATCTATGGTCACCATGCTGTACATTCTCATTCACATAATTTATTTTATAATTGGAAGTTTGTACCTTTTGATCCTTACCAATTTGTTCTCTATATCTATTTTTCATGAAAAATTCTAAGTGAGTGTTGTCCTCAGTAAGTATTTTTGTCTATCTTTAAAGATAAAATTGAAGCTATTAAAACATATTTTTAGCCAATGAGCGCTTTCTTTCTGATTGCTTGGCCATTTCATGTAAAGCTTTTTTCAGAAATCCTAGTCTAACTTAAATTGTCTTAATAATTCAAGTTTTTGCTTTACATTGTACACATGCTTTAAGCATTAATTAAATTCTAACTTCATGCTTTCAAGAAGAATATAAAGAATACACCTACATATATTTCAACCATTGGGATTTATAGGGGGCATCAGTTGAAAATGAATCATTTGAAATCACTCTTCCTTTGGGGACACAGTTGAGGGATCTTTGTTGGTCTAAACAGAAGATTAGAACTAAAGAAAATAAGATAAAGTAAGAATTACACACTGTTATAAATGTAGTTTTGATAAAGGCAGAGCAAACTGATACTAATTGTACTAAGAAAATTAGGTAATTTCTCTGAAATTATCAGAACGTGATACATGAATCCAGCGTTAGTGAGTGTATTGTCGTGGGTGTAAAGACAAAACAAGAAGAAAGCAAACAACAAGACAACACTTTTATTACCGTTACAGGTAACAAGCAAAAGAGCTCTGCCAGATTTTCAGCTAAAAA
The DNA here is from genome assembly GCA_024291935.2 of Okapia johnstoni. Classification (NCBI taxonomy): domain Eukaryota; kingdom Metazoa; phylum Chordata; class Mammalia; order Artiodactyla; family Giraffidae; genus Okapia; species Okapia johnstoni. The sequence goes on along the minus strand of CM044321.1, from coordinate 6,827,181 downwards.
AACGTATCTCATACTGCTGTGAAGTTTTCCAGAATTGATGCCATAAATCTTTTGACCAGAAAAAAAAACCCTTAGAAGAGTACCTGGGGGGAAGAAGCCCTGTTAATGTGGAGTCGAGAGGGGGCGCCTCTTTGACCAGTCCTTATGTAAGAACGGGGTAAATCGGCAGGATTGTTTTCCAGACTCCTCTCATTCCTGGAATGATGAAGAGGGGACATAAAGAGATAGGGGTCTGCACAGTCCTGCGGGAAGAGCCTTCTTTCTAATTGTCCTTGGTGGTTTGCCATATCATGGGAGTGGAGAAGAAAAATCCAATCCAATTACAGAGTGAATTTAGTAAAAACATAAATAGATAAACAAAAGGGGGAGTGAGGAACAGGAACCCCATGGTATTGTGTCTCTTTACCACGTGTGTCCCCTTGCCTGAGGTCTCAAAAAACTGAAGAGGTGATCCAAATAAGTCATGGCCCTGTCTGTGTTCTCTGGGCGTAGAGAAAAAGGAAGTAGGGGAGGGAATTCAGACACAGCAGTAGTACTGTGACCTTGATTAGAGCAGAAAACAGACCGTGTCTTGCTCAGAGAGGAGTGATTACTTATTTGCACTGACATGTGTTATATGAACATCTTGTCAGACGCTCTGGGTCTGTCATGCGCTGTAGATCTTGGAGGAATTGAAGCTTCTTGCTGTTGTCCTTCTGAGAGCTTGAGCCCCAAACAGATTTACTGTTAATGAATCATTACTTGTGGTCAGTAGTCCTTCTCTATCATTTTAAATGAGTGTTGTTAAATGAAGGCTCTTTACATGTGTAAACCTGTGTTTGCCCAAGGTGAATTTGTGCATTTTTTAAGTTTGTATACACATTTGAATAATTCATTTTGTAATCCAATGCTACTTTAGTTTTAAAGGTGCTTGCCATAATTAGAGGACATGCCTTAAGTACAGAAGTTATATATTTGGACACACATTAGCACAGGATTTGAGCAGCAGGGGAAAATAGAGTGCATGTAAAGCAAAGATGAAAAATGAGAGGGCAAGTTAAGAATGCTAAATTTAAGTTGGAGCAAATAGTTTTCAATATATGTTTTTTTTTTTCATCTCCAGTATCTCTCTCTCTCTTTTTTTTTTTTATAACAAATAAATGGATCAGGAAATTTGCTACCAAATGGTCCAAAATAATATCCAAGTTTTTCCTGTCAGAGGATTCATGCCATGAATAATCCAAAATGCTCTCATTTTTCAGTCTTATATATGGTATCTAGTTTGTTTTATGCCCTCTGTCAGGCTGAGGATCAGATGCACTCCAGATAAACAAGGATGTTTACAGATCTACAAATTGTGATACATACCCTCCAAATGTCCTACTTGAAAATAGGTCAGGCATAGAAGATACTGATGCTGGAGTGACATCAGTACGAAGCCAGCGCAGGAAGCCCTAACCTTCACTCCTCCCACAGAGACACGGATTCAGTAACAGCACAGATCCTGGTTCCCTTTGTGAGAAATAAGTTAAATCAGTTAAAGGCTTCCGTACCTCAAGTAATTCCAATCCCAAAGAAAGGCAATGCCAAAGAATGCTCAAACTACCGCACAATGGCACTCATCTCACATGCTAGTAAAGTAATGCTCAAAATTCTCCAAGCCAGGCTTCAGCAATACGTGAACCGTGAACTTCCAGATGTTCAAGCTGGTTTTAGAAAAGGCAGAGGAACCAGAGATCAAATTGCCAACATCCGTTGGATCATTGAAAAAGCAAGAGTTCCAGAAAAACATCTATTTCTGCTTTATTGACTGTGCCAAAGCCTTTGACTGTGTGGATCACAATAAACTGTGGAAAATTCTTCAAAAGATGGGAATACCAGACCACCTGACCTGCCTCTTGAGAAACCTGTATGCAGGTCAGGAAGCAACAGTTAGAACTGGACATGGAACAACAGACTGTTTCCAAACAGGAAAAGGAGTACGTCAAGGCTGTATATTGTCACCCTGCTTATTTAACTTATATGCAGAGTACATCATGAGAAACGCTGGGCTGGAAGAAACACAAGCTGGAATCAAGATTGCCGGGAGAAATATCAATAACCTCAGATATGCAGATGACACCACCCTTCTGGCAGAAAGTGAAGGACTAAAGAGCCTCTTGATGAAAGTGAAAGAAGAGAGTGAAAAAGCTGGCTTAAAGCTCAACGTTCAGACAACTAAGATCATGGCATCTGGTCCCATCACTTCTTGGCAAATAGATGGGGAAACAGTGGAAACAGTGAGACTTTATCTTTTTGGGCTCCAAAATCATTGCAGCTGGTGACTGCAGCCATGAAATTAAAAGACGCTTGCTCCTTGGAAGGAAAGTTGTGACCAACCTAGACAGAATATTAAAAAGCAGAGACATTACTTTGTCAACGAATGTCCATCTAGTCAAAGCTATGGTTTTTCCAGTAGTCATATATGGATGTGAGAGTCAGACTATAAAGAAAGCTGAGCACAGAAGAATTGATGCTTTTGAACTGTGGTGTTGGAGAAGACTCTTGAGAGTCCCTTGGACTGCAAGGAGATCCAACCAGTCCATCCTAGAGGAGATCAGTCCTGGATGTTCATTGGAAGGACTGATGTTGAAGCTGAAACTCCAATACTTTGGCCATCTGATGCGAAGAACTGACTTATTGGAAAAGACCCTAATGTTGGGAAGTATTGGGGGCAGGAGGAGATGGGGACGACAGAGGATGAGATGGTTGGATGGCATCACCAACTCAATGGACATGAATTTGAGTAAACTCTGGGAGTTGGTGATGGACAGGGAGGCCTGGTGTGCTGCAGTCCATGGGGTCGCAAAGAGTCAGACTGAGCGACTGAACTGACTGGCTGACTGACCGCAAGTAACCATAAAACCAGCTGCATCAAAGTAACTAGGAAAACCATGGTAGCTTTATGCCATAGTGCCCTGGCATAGTGCCGTGTTATCAATCATACAAAAGAATAAAATTGGACCGCTATCTTACACCACACATAAATATTGTCTCAACTGGAATTAGAGACTTAAATGATTGCATTAGAGATTATACCAGAGCTGAATCTGTAAAACTCCTAGAAGAAAACTCTCAGGAGAAGGGAAGGTCTTCATGACATTGGTTTTAACAATGACTTCTTGAATATGACAACTCTTTGTGACCCTTTGAATTGTAGCCCACTATGCTCCTCCAGTGTTCTTGCCTGGAGACTCCCAGGGACGGTGGAGCCTGGTGGGCTGCTGTCTATGGGGTCACACAGAGTCGGACACGACTGAAGTGACTTAGCAGCAGCAGCAGCAGTAGCAGCAGATGCTCCTCTGTTCATGGGATTTTTCAGTCAAGAATACTGGAGTGGGTTGCCACTTCCTCCTCTAGGGGATATTCCCGAGTCAGAGATTGAACTTGTGTCTGCAGTCACTTACAAACACCCCTGCCAGTTATATCATCAGACAGCTAAACTCTTCCAAACTGGCATGAACTCCATGTTCCATGTACTTACTACAACTGATGTGGAATTGTGCTCATCAAGATACCTGACAGAGCGTTCTTATTGGGTTGGCTAAAAAGTTTATTCTGTTTTTTTTTTTTTTCCTGAAGATGTTATGAAAAACTCAAACTAACTTTTTCGGCAAGCCCAATATCCTTCTTGTATGAAATGCAAAAGTAGTGTTGGCAGTGGTTTGCTATTAGAAATTTGGCCCTTGAGGCTTCCCTTAGTAACTTGTTGCAGGCTTTTGGGGTAGTGTTAGCTGAGGGTGTTTCTTCCTATAATAAAAGATTTCTGTTAAGGAATTTCTTATTGCTTTAGTGTCTAATTCTACCCAACACTCCGTGTTCTTTGTAGCCTTTCCTGATAATCCTACCTTTTAATATTTTTTATAGTTGCTACTTCTTTCTTTTAAAAGAGACTTTTTTTTTTTTAAATGTTGAAAGGTCAGAATTGTACCAGTTCATTTAAGGAATATGTAGCCCTGTGCACAATCTTTACAGAGTGACCACCTCTTTAAAAAACATACTTGTCCTTCTTTGAATTCCCGCAGATAGTTTATGTTTGCATATTTACATTTTGCTCCATGGCTTCCTCTGGAAAAGATATATATGGTCATGCCACTGCACAGCTTGCAAATTCAGCTTTGGATTTCTCTGTGGAATCCTGCAGATGCAGAGAAATTAAATACGGTAGAATTATATAGGAAATGAATGATCTGTAAATTCATTTGAAATGCTCATAGGCACCCCTTTCCAAACTGGGGTACTTTGTGCGATACGCTGCATTGATTTTCTTGTATGTCACATCACATTGGGTCTGTATGTCTCATTATGCAATGCTAGCACTTTATGGTGCTGTTGCTTTTGTGGTGACACTGTGAACATAATGTAATGTGATGTGCCATGGCTGTGAAATGCCATTAAAGTATGACACTCTAGAGACTCCGTGAATCATGCCCATTTCACTTCTGCAGTTTCAGGAGGCAGAGAGAACCGCAGGAGGCCCCTGCCTTGCAGGGATTATCTGAATTTATCTATCTCACTTGAGTCGTGGAAGTTAATGTATTGGTAGATGGCTAATACTGCTAATACTATGACCATTTGAGACACCCTCCATAATAAGAAACTCGCTTGTCCCTAAAATTTGTTGTTGTTACACTTTTTCATTTTTAGAATTATGGGGCAATAATATAAGAAAGTCTCTGTGTCATCTGACCCTCTGCTTTCCTCATGTTTACAAAGAAGGGAGAAAATGGCTCTTTCTAAACCTGGCACTCGCCTGGGAGGATGGGTCAGTGTAATTGGGACAATTCAGAGGTTTGTGAATATTATTGATAGTAGGCTTACTTTTCAATCACTTGCTTTATCATGAATTATCTGGTCCACGAAGACCTTCAAAGTAGTATTAATACAATCTTGGGTCTGTCTTTCTTTTGATTCTATGCTGTGAGGATTTGTTGTAGGAAGAACTTTCATGTCATATAACGGAGTTGGAAGAAGACATTTCTGCTTATCCACAATTTTGGCATCTTTAATGGAACAGAAATATTCTTTAAAACAAAATCACTTTTTTTTTAGTTGAGCCATGCAACATCTTTATTCCCCTACAGGGATCAAACCTGTATCCCCTGTTGTGGAAGCACAGAGTCTTAATCACTGGACCACCAGGGAAGTCTCTCTTTAAAACCAGATGTTGTTGAGAGCCAATCAAGATGGGGTCCATGGCAAAAATGCTCTGGTGGCTACCATTTGTGTTGAAATAAATAATGACTCTGGTTTTATAGAGACTGGATAACTTACATCCAGCAACAATGATACTTCAAGTTACATTCCATTTGTAAGATATTACACTTTTGTAATCATGATCTACATTAACTCTCACAATAAACATATACACATTATTGTATTTTATAGACTAGGAAACTACCATTGATCCAGATTTATTCATTGTCCCAAGTTCATTTCGGACCCAATCCTTATTGCTATCTTTACCTCATCTGGTCAAGAATTATTAGGAAGGTATTTCTCTCTATTTATTTATATGTGTGTTTTAATTGCAATATCGAGAAGGTATTCACCATGACATCAAAAATATCATCCTGATGCATTTGTGCAAAACAGGCCACTTAGTATAAATGTTTCCACAAGTTGTTTTATCATTAGCTGCAATCAGGATGCAAAATCCTGAGAGATGTGTGTTTCTTAGGTGACTAATGTCATCAGTAACCGTTTGAAATCCTCTTTGGACTTACCTGTGATGAAAGAAGCAAGCACAAAAGATGAGTAGGTTCAGAGGGAAGAGTCCTCTGCTGTTAATCGCAAAGCCTCTTTTTTCATTTTGCTCCCAATTTTCTCTTACATATTGCTTATTTTTACTATCTTCAGAAATCTAATGCTGCTTCACATTTTTTTTCTCCCATTATCAGGTTAAATGACTTCATTTTATACTTACATATAGTTCCATAAATGATATATTTCCTGAATTAATTAAAATACCCCTTCCATTTCTTGATGAAAAATGTAGGGTGTAATGTAGACAAGCCCTTGTATAAAACTTGATCTTGACTTCAATATTATTCAACTGTAAGTTGGTGTTTTCTAATCCCATTGAATTCAATATTAGGTTTTGTCAATGAATGAATGCATCCTAATCTTTCATGTCGAAGTTCATGTGCTTATAATGTTTATTAAGACATTAATAACTTTGAAATATTCATATAAAGCATCCAAATTACTGGCATGATAATATGTTGTAGGAGTAGTCCCAATTAAAATAGTTCCTGCTTAGTAAATTGGCTTAATTAGCGCTCATTTATCTCCATAGGATATAGAAGCCTTTTATGAAAACATAGATGTTGTAACTCCAGTTGGAAATTTTTTAGTAAAATGATTATAAAATATTTTCAATAGCTGTGGTGTGTGTGTGTGCTAAATCAGACAGTAGGGATGCGAGATAGAACTATCGTGTCCAGCTAGCTTGGATTCATGGCCCATGGAACCCCTTTATGCCCTAGCTGTATTTGTAATTCTATATACTTTAAATATCCAAGCTTTGGGGCTTCCTTGGTGTCTCAGTGGTAAAGAATCTGCCTGTCAATGCAGGAGACACAAGTTGGATCTCTGTTTGGGGAAGAAGCCCTGGAGAAGGATACAGCAATCCACTCCAGTATTCTTGTCTGAGAAATCCCATGGACAGAGGAGCCTCCTGGGCTACCGTCCATGGAGTCACAAAAGAATTGGACACAAGTTAGCGACTAAACAATACAAGCTTTTACTTTCACTTTAGAATCACTCTTTATATTTTTGGCCAGTCCTTCTATATTAGATTTCTATTGTTGCATATCAAATTACCCCAGACTTAGTAGGTTTGCATGGCACACATTTATTATTTCACAATCTGCAGGTCAGGGTCTGGACAAAGGTTACCTCAGTTCTCTGTTCAGGGTCTACCTACATGGAAATCAAGCTGTGTTCTTATTCAGAGGCGTGCCAGGGAAGAGTCCACTTCCAGAATCAGTCAGGTCATTGGCAGAATGTATTTCCTTTGGGCTGCATGACTGAAGGTCTTCATTTCTTACTAGTTGTTGGCAAGAGACCCTCATGCCCTACCATGTAGCACTGTCCGTAGTGGATTACAATATGGCTGTTAACTTCTTCAAGGTCAGCAAGAGCATCTCTGTCTCCAGGCTACTAGGATGGTGCCTTATAATGAGACATAACCATGGTAGTGACCTGTTCTGTTGCTTAAAAGCGGAACATACTTTCCACCTCCTCTCAGGGGAACATGATAATAGAAGATGTGATTAACTGAAGTTCCTCTTAGAGTTTGTACAAGACAGGATGCTCCTCCCATTGCATGGCAGAAATTCATCCATTTAAAATACATCGACTGTGTATTTTATGCAAGTTATTCTGTGTTTCATTGATGAAATGGAAGCATTGCAAATCCATTTTCAGAGATGAGAAAAGTAGAATTAGAGAGTTTTGTGCATGTGTCCAAAGTAAAAAGCTTATAATTAGCAAAATGAATTTTTTAACTGAGGTCTAGTTAAAACCAAAGCAACTGTACTCATTAGAGGTGTTTTAAGGGCTTCCCTGATGGTTCAGTGGGTAAAGAATCTTCCTGCAGTGCAGAAGATACTGGGTATACAGGTTTTATCCCTGGGTCAGGAAGATCCCTTGGAGGAGCAAATGGCAACCCACTCCAGTGTTCTTGCCTGGAAAATTCCATTGACTGAGGAGCCTAGTAGGCTACAATCCACATGGTTGCAAAGAGTTGGACATGACTGAGTGCCTAAGCCCAGTGTGAAGAAATGCTATATGTATGTTTCTAAGAAAAAAATTATCTTTATTTTGCATTTAAAATTTGTTTTCTGAACATACTCAAAATCTAGTATATTGTTTTTTATTTTTTCTCCTTGATTTGGGAGCATGATGAATATGTACAGTTCTACAGTTGTCCATCACAGAATTGCTCAATCTTGGACTCTTGACATTTTGTGTTAGAAAACTCTTGGTTTTGAGGAGCTATTCTGGGCATTTTAAGATGTTTAACAGCATCCTTGGTCTCTACTCAGTTGTGACCAGCAAAAATGTTTCCAGACATTGCCAAACCTTTTGGATGAGGGATGTGGGAGGTTTTAGAATCACTTGGATTAAGAACCACTGTTGTATAGGAAACTCTAGTTTCTTTAAACCTCTTGACCCTAGTTTCTGAGACTTTCTCCGGAGGAATATTTTTAAGATTATGTTTCTCTAAAAATGACATGGTATGTGCCAGCTTTTCCTTCATTTTGCACCTTTTCAAAACCAGAGTTTTTGTAAGATTATCTGTGTTGACTTTTCATTTAACTAATCACATGTTTTATTTATCAAATATTGAAAGGAAGCTGGGTATGAGAAATAAAAGATATCCATGATCTCTTGTTTGCAGCCATTAATCTGGAAGTTTAGTGGATCTCACCTAACACTAAAAATTTCTCCCAAATCCTGCATATACATTCTGGAAATTCACAAGAATTCCTTTTATTAACTAGGTACTGTTACCAAGTCCAAGCTCTCTCTGCTCAGCACACAATAGACCAGTGAATCTGAGAGATAAGATATTGAGGCAAGGAATAGGACTTTATTCAGAAAGCCTGCTGACTGAGAAGATGGCAGACTAATGTCTCAAAGTAATCATCTCATCAGAGTCTCAATGCCAGGTTCTTTTATGGATCAGAGATGGGAGGAGGTGATGAAACAAAGTAAAAAGACTATTTAATCTTGCAAGCATCTCCTAGATAGGCAAGCATCAGGCAGAGTATGTGTTAATTTCATCCTTCCTGCCATCTACAGGTGGACAGGGTTCTGAACAAAGGCACTAGAGTTTGACAGTCAGGCAGAGGGGCAGGATTCTCTGAGGCAGGCCATTATGTATTATGATAATAACAAAACCAGTCAAAGAAATCTAGCAAGGAAGCATCAAAATTGACTCTTCCATGTTACAAAACTACATCTGAAATGTTTGGATTAGGATCATTCCTCATGGTCATCCCTGCCTGAGTGTGGTAGCAGCTTACCAATGATGACATTCATATGCAAAACACTACTTTTTATATCCATTTTTTATTTCATCTTTACTGCAACTCTTTGATGTTCGTGTTATTATTCCTCTCACTTAACAAAATTGGAAATAAATGAACAGTATTTCTACAGAGTTGAGAATTGAATTCAATTTGGGGGTTCTAAAATTCGTGCTCAACAGGCTGCATTTCAATTATATATTGATGCTAGACAGAGAATAGGCTCGGAGGGGATGAGGTAGAAGGGGACAGAGCTGTCACATTTGTGTCGATGGGTGAGAGGATGGAGACAGATGAGTAGTAGAAGGAAATGAAATAAGGAGGCTCTGATTCATGGTGGCATATCGGGAAATGTGAATTATCTGAATCATAGTGCAAGTCTACAGAAGAAAATAAGCATGAACATGGGAAAGGATAGAAAACAAATTAACACTGTTGTTGTTTAGTCACCAAGTCACGTCCTACTCTTTTACAACCTCATGGAATGTGGCCCACCAGGCTCCTCTGTCCATGGTATTTCCCAGGCAAGAATACTGGAGTGGGTAGCTGTTTCCTTCTCCAGGGGATCTTCCTGACCCTGGCATCGAGCCTGTCTCTTGCAGTAGGAGGCAGATTCTTTACCACTGAGCCACCTGGGAATTAGCTCTTAATTTTTAGTGAACTCCCGACAACTTTGTGCAGGATGTCATGTTTTCCTGAAATTTGGTGCTGCACAAATATACCTCCATCACTTTCCCAAAAAGCACACTGGCTGTTTTCTTCAAATTCAACTTTTGTTTTCATTATAGTATTAATGAGTTGTCTGAATATTAGCATTGTCTCACAGCAGCATTTCTTGGCAGTTTTAAGATTCATTCAAGTTCAAGAGATGGTTGAAACAATGGTCGTAGAGCCCATCTTACTTCATGCCGACACCTCATGCCCAGTGGCACTCTTGTTTTGTGCTTGTTTAATAGCTCTTCTCACCAACTGTTATTGCTCTGTGACATTCCCCAAACAGATATTTTGTTTTTTGTAACAGGTGTATAATTTTTCTTTAAAAAACTAAAGTGAAAGACACTGAAAATAGTATTTTCAGTCTTAATTTATCTTTCACGTATAGTGCACTGCACAGAAGTTCAACCATTTGAATCGACTTTTTGATTTAGAAAATTGAGAATGTTTGCAGTTGGCTACCTCTGACCACCATCATCTTTTCTTCTGACATTGAATCATCCATTGATTCCGATCTGCCTATTTCAGGTTCTGCAGTATATACTGAAATTCCTACACTGCCTTTTTTATTTTTTACCCAAAAGCACAAGAGTAGCAGCAATAAACTATTAATACTGTCAAGACCTGTTTTCCATATGGGTATCTCATAGGAGAGCCTGCAGTCTTTGAGAGCCTCTGCTTCTTCACTTTTTCAGTTGGAAGAGATTATAGTGGTTTCTCATCCTTTCAATAATGCAGGAGCCTCCTTGTCTTTAGACAATTAGTCATGTTTCTGCCTTTTTTCAAAGCCACCCTGTTTTTAAACAAAGAAGTTACTACATATTATAGTATGATATTTCCAATTTATGTGTCATATTATATTCCTTAAATTGGATTCATTTAGACTTTGGGGTCAGACAGATGAAATTATGATTTAAATGCCAAATTTAATTTGGTCCTAAAAAGATTTCTTGTGCGAAGGAGAAGCTCATCGTGTTTATTATGCTGACCTTTTCGCTGTACGTCTGTTATTTTTATTCTTGTTTATTCCTTAACTGTAGTTTCAGACTCCGAGTATCTTGACACTTTTAAAGAATTCTGAAGCACGTGTGTGTGCGCCTCTTATTTCCGTGATGAGACTGCATATTATTTTATAATGGCTTTTGTTTCTTTAACTTTCCTGAATCCCCTAGTCTTATTGTTAGGCCTACCCAGGAAAGCTTTTCCCGCTTCATTTGGTTATCTTATTTACCTTGATGAATCATTGTCTTTTTTTATGCAGATGATATCCTGATTTATCTCTTTCGGTGAACTTCCTGCAGCAATTTCAAAGCTGTCAGCCTGGCAGAATAAGATTAAAGACTAAAAGGCCCAGCATTTCCACAACAAAGTACATACAAACACAAGAGCCAGCTAGAGGTCTTCCCTTGATTTAACAGTCTTTTTTCTGACTCCTTTATATATGGGAACAGACTCTTCTGTAGAAGAAGTGCAAAACCAAGGTCACAGAGCAACGGACTCTAGTGGCATTCTAGGGGGATATTATTCACTGGTTGCTTAAATGTTTCATTTAACTTCAAAGGAACATTGATCAACCATGACCATTGTTCTCTAGGACTGATTTATAAGTACAGGAATAGCCTGAGAGCATCACATTACTAGATTAAATATCAGGAAATGTGTGGGGTAAATATTAAGAGAGAAAAGAAAAACCAGAATACTCTGTGGTCAGCAATGCCTCCTTTCAGTTCAGTTCAGTCGCTCAGTCGTGTCCGACTCTTTGTGACCCCATGAATTGCAGCACGCCAGACCTCTCTGTCCATCACCAACTCCCGGAGTCTACCCAAACCCATGTCCATCGAGTCGGTGATGCCATCCGACCATCTCATCCTCTGTCGTCCCCTTCTCCTCCTGCCCCCAATCCTTCCCAGCATTAGGGTCTTTTCCAATGAGTCAACTCTTCGCATGAGGTGGCCAAAGTATTGGAGTTTCAGCTTCAACATCAGTCCTTCCAATGAACACCCAGGATTGATCTCCTTTAGGATGGATTGATTGGATCTCCTTGCAGTCCAAGGGACTCTCAAGAGTCTTCTCCAACACCACAGTTCAAAAGCATCAATTCTGCGGTGCTCAGCTTTCTTCACCGTCCAACTCTCAGATCCATACATGACCACTGGAAAAACCATAGCCTTGACTAGATGGACTTTTGTTGGCAAAGTAATGTCTCTGCTTTTAAGTATGCTATCTAGGTTGGCCATAAGCTTCCTTCCAAGGAGTAAGCTTCTTTTAATTTCATGGCTGCAATGCCTCCTTTACCATCTTCTAAATGTAGGAGTTAGTAGGGCTTGACTTTTTAAAAATTAACATTCTGCCTCTTTCCTCAGGTCCAATTCCTTCTTGTTGGTTTATATGTCATCAGTATTTCCTTATGCCTATACTTACGTCTCCAGCTCTTATGTATTTTCTCAGATGCATACTTATATAATGACTTATTTGAATATTACATGGGAATGTCATAGCTGTCTCTTACGTTTATCGTCATAAACTAGCTTGCCTTTCGTCTAGTGTTTCCCATTTCCAGTAAAAGCCATATCTTTTCAACTAATTGCTCAAGCAAGACACCTGGGAATTTTCCTGGATGCTTGCACACCTATATGATTCACTAGCAAGTTGGATTTATTCTACTTAAAACATGTTTCTTGAATCGTCTGTTTCTCAGTGTTTTCAATGCTGACCCTTTATTTTGATCAACCGCTATCTCTTATCTGGTTTATTGGTTTCCCATTTCATTCTTGCCTGGTTTTAATGCACTTACTGTATAATAACCAGAAATATATTTTAAAAAGCTAAAGCACACTTATTACTTCACTGCCTGGAACTCTGTCATCACCTTTTATTATACTGAGAACAAAAACTGAATTTTTTGTTTTTTTTCCGGAATCCTGCCTGGATTGTATTCCTGGCTCTTGCTCACTGTAATTTATATGAACTTCAGGATGTAATCTCTCTGCTCTTAGTTTGCTTATCTTTGAAATGAGAGTGCTAATGGTGAAAATACATTTTGCATAGAGCTCTTGAGAAAATTAGAGTTAACTATGTAAGCAATTAGAGTATTGTCTTGAACATAGTGAGTACCTTATAAGAGATGGCTGTTGTTCTTGACTTGACCTTTGAATCCTGACATCCTCTGACCTCTGATTTTATTTTCAACCTCATCCTGTACCGCTCCACTGAGATTCAGCCATAAACCTTTTATTTATACCTTTATTTCTTCAATTATCCTCACGAGGGTCTTCCGAGGTAGCACAATGGTAAAGAATTCACCTGCAACGCAGGAGACATGGGCTTAATCCCTGGGTCAGGAAGATATCCCTGCAGTAGGAAATGACAACCCATTCCCGTATTCTTGCCTGAAAAGTTCGATGGACAGAGGAACCTGGCTGACTACAGTCCATGGGGTTGCAAAAGAGTTGGACACAGCTGAGCACAGCACATTCTCATGAGTCAGCTTCCTCCCCATCTTCCTCCCATAGGCCTCAGTTTAAATATCATCTTGAACATCAGGCCATAGAGACAAAATTCTTTATTTGCTCAGGTCAATGACCCAGACCATCCCTGGGCCAGAACTAGGAGAACAAAAAGGTGAGGGGCATGATGGGAACGATCCCCCACACTCTCTTGCTCACAGTGGCTCTTATTCTTGGCTCTGTGTCCGAAAAACAAGACTACTCAGAACTTTTGCTGCCTATGCAACCCTGCTGGGGTCTCATCCTCAGATCCATGTCAGAAGAGAAATTAGGACAGAAAAACCAAACATAACTTCCCTGAGGCGCTCACCCCATGCAGGTTACTTCTTCATATTTTGACTCCACTTCCCAACCAACTTGAGTTTTCTTCCTGGTCAAAGTCCTCTGTTATTAACAGTTGCTTTTTCTATTTACCCAGCATTTTGATATATAATGGGCTTGTTCCATCAATTCAGGAGACCCACGTTCGACCCACGATCTTCCCTAGGTTGGGAAGATCCCCTGGAGCAGGAAATGGCTCCCCGCTCCAGGATTCTTGCCTGGAGAATCCCATGGACAGAGGAGCCTGGTGGGCTACAGTCCAGTCACAATGGGATGGGCACAACGGAGTGACTAACGCTGTCCCATCTTAGCTAACCCTGGAAGTTCATGTAACTGATCTCTCAGGTAGCTGAGTTCACCAGTGATCATTTGTTCCAATTTCCCAGTTTCTCCAGAACTTGAGAGCTGCAGAATGGGATCATCAGATGTGTTCCCTGTAATTCCTGATTTCCTGAAAGGAGGAGTTGGCCTTTGCTTCCTCAGCTCTTCTGATTGTTGTACAGTTTTTTGATTACCTGTATTAAATCTACCTCTAACAAAATCAACCAGAGTAATTTTGGATTTACCAAGCTTACTCTGATGCACACTCAAAAGACTTAACACATGTGAAAGTTCTTACAGGCAAGAGCAAACATTATACAACTGTTATGTACTTTTCCTCTCCTCATACATTCTTTTCTTCTGGGGAAAAATCTCATTTCTCATCCAAATTACTATGTGTTTTTCTTTTGTACTATCTTTCTGAAGCATAATGAAGCAACATGGATAATATAACACATAAAAATAAATTTTAATACAAGGTTGTACAGTTTCTACTGTGTAGTTGTATCAGTCTTCTACAATTACAAACTTGTATCTAAGAAAAGAGATTATTTTCTTCAAATAAATGAAATATGTGTAGACTTGCTGTTTATTCCCTTGTGACGCTGTTGTGTGTGTGTGAGTTAGTTGCTCAGTCACGTCCAGCGCTTTGTGACCCCATGGACTGTAGCCTGCCAGTCTCCTCTGTCCATGGAATTCTCCAGGCAAGAATACTGGAGTGGGTTGCCAGTCCTTTCTCCAGGGGATTTTCTCAACCGAGGAATCATATCTGGGTCTCTTGTGTTGCAAGCAGAATTCTTTATCATCTGAGCCACTACTCAATGCTCTGTTGAACAGGATATTTTTAAAGTAAGGATGTTACTGCAATGATAGTACTTGTCAAGAAAATGTCAACTAAAAGAATGGAGCCTTCTTATCCATATTAATGTTAATAAGATGGTATTAAGTACATATAAGACATCTCTGACTATCTGACTAACCTGCGGTAGATCTCATCACTAAGAGGTGCTAATGAGATGGAAAATGTATCTTATTCTGATTAAACTCCCAAAGGATCTATAGCAAAGGATGTCACAACATAAATGCCCAAAATCTCACTCAGAAAACATGGGTCAGATTATGCTATAATTTGAAAGGTTTTAATGCAAGGAATTTTAATGAGGAAGATGAATAATGGAAAAAAAAAATAATTTGATAAAAGACTTGGGCTCTCTTGGGGAAAGCAGTGCCAGCACCAGATTAACCTCATGACTTTTATTTCTAACCAGGGTCACTTTTCCTGGAGCAAACTAGGAAGGCTGCCCTAGGCTACAACGAGACAAGCTATCTGATTCCCAAAGAAGCTGAAGTCTGGGGCAATGATAATAAAATTTCTAATGTTTATTGCCTGGGGAAAGATTTTCAAAGATGGCATGGCGCCAATAATAAATTACTTTTTAAACAAATCGCTGAACCTTTGCTCTCAGTCGCTTCCCTTTGGTATCTCGTCAAATCTCTCCAGTCTGATAGCCCACTTCATATTGAGATTGGTGCATAAATTATTTATTGGAAGCCTGACAGCAAAAATTCTTTCTCTTACATCCCATTCAGAAATTTTCCTAAGTTACCACAGCAATAACATTAGCAAAATATAGGCTAGAAACTAGTAACAGCTTTTACTGTGCATATTTATTTTTGCCTAGAAATGTGTTATTAAAGGCAAATAAAAGGAAACTGAATAAGCTATTACAAAAATGTAGCTATTGATTCTTTCTTCTTCAGAACATGGAACAAATACATAAAGTGTATAACACAGATCATATACTAAATAAAATCTTTATATGTACCAGTTATTCCAGAGTATACTTAGGTAAATCCTTCTAAAACTCATTAATTTGAAAGTAATTAGTGTCTGATCATTATGTTTTGCTCTGTAATATAAATATGTGCCCCTAGTCAAATCAAATAAACTAGAAATACTAGTTTGTCACAAAATAGATTTTAAATTCACAAAGAATCTTTTTGTATACACACCCTATAGTGACCAAAAATCTCATTAGGCAAAGAAGTGGGGCAATTTATGATTCTTATTAGATATGAAAAAAGTCATCCAAGCCTGTTGAGACTATATGAGTTGCCAACACAAAAGGATACACAACAAAAAACATGCCTTAATCATCAAGATGAAAGAGAACTGCATTCAGGAAAGAACAAAAAAAATGCATCAAGTGGAATATTGCACACACACACCCAAAATTCAGCTCATTTGAGTTATTGGGGCTATCTCTTACTGCATGTGTTTTTCATAATCTCCATAGTCTCTGCTATAAATGGAATTTGATTAGATATAACAAGAAAGAAGGGCTCCCCTGATGGCTCCATGATAAAGAATACACCTGCAGTACAGGAGACTTCGGTTTGATCCCTGGGCTCGGAAGATCCCCTAGGGAAGGAAATGGCAACCCAATACAGTATTCCAAGTATTCATGCCTGGGAAATCCCAAAGACAAAGGAGCCTGGTGGGCTAGCGTCCAGGGGGTCGCAAAGAGTCAGACAAAACTTATCAACTAAACAACAAAAAAAAAAACAGCAAGAAGAAACATATGCAGTGGGCATATCTTCCAGGTTATGAAGAAAACATTTTTCTATCAAAACTTTATGTTATTTAAGTTATTGGTCAAGAATTAAAGAAGAATAGCAGAATTTTCAGATATTCAAAGATGTATACAGTTTAGGTCCTATTAACCTTTTCTTGGAAAGTTGCTTGAGACAATATTCTAGCACAATGAGAAGATAAAAGCAACAAGAGAAAGTCAGATGACTTGGGAGATTTTTGAGGCTAGATTCTCAACAAAACCTCACACACGACCCAGCTTAGATCAGAATAGTACTCTCCAGAACAGGAAAACTCTACAGTACTAACCTCAAATTCATGAGACATCCCATAAAAATAAAATAGTGATTATTTAATCAAGCATAATATGAAATAAATAAGCAACTACAAACTCCAGAAGAAAACAAACAAAAGACATTAAAAATGTTATGGTAGTAGTATCTAACTTCCACCCTGATTACTATAGCCACTATGGAGAACAGTGTGGAGATTCCTTAAAAAAACTGAAAATAGAACTGCCGTATGACCCAGCAATCCCACTGCTGGGCATACACACCAAGGAAGCCAGAATTGAAAGAAATATGTGTACCCCAATGTTCATCGCAGCACTGTTTACAATAGCCAGGACATGGAAGCAACCTAGATGTCCATCGGCAGGCGAATGGATAAGGAATCTGTGGTACATATACACCATGGAATATTACTCAGCTGTTAAAAAGAATGCATTTGAATCAGTTCTAATGAGGTGGATGAAACTGGAGCCTATTATACAGAGTGAAGTAAGTCAGAAAGAAAATCACCAATACAGTATAATAACACATATATACGGAATTTAGAAAGATGGTAATGATGACCCTGTATGCGAGACAGCAAAAGAGACACAGATGTAAAGAACAGACTTTTGGACTCTGTGGGCGAAGGCGAGGGGGGGATGATTTGAGAGAATAGCATTGAAACATGTATATTACCATATGTGAAACAGATCGCCAGTCCAGGTTCGATGCATGAGACAGGGCGCTCAGGGCTGGTGCACTGGGACGACCCTGAGGGATGGGGAGGGAGGTGGGAGCGGGGTTCAGGATGGGGACACATGTACACCCATGGCTGATTCATGTCAGTGTATGGCGAAAACCACTACAATATTGTAAAGTAATTGGCCTCCAATTAAAATTAAAAAATAAATAAGTGAATAAAATAAACACACACACACAAAAATGTTACGGTAGAAATTTAAAGCAAGCTGAAACCCAGCTTCAGTTTGAACAACTGATGGGATGTCATTATGAGGCTCAGTTTACCTTGACCATGTCACATGACATTTTGATTACCATATTAGAAGTGACATTGAAAGAATTATGATCTTGTTATACCAGGGTGTAAACCCAAGTATCATAAATTCAAGGGTGACACTTGGGTTTACAGTGACTGATACTTATTTAATTTCCTGAAAATAGTGCCTGCTGAGTTTTATCTTTTGGAATCAACAATGGACATATCATAGAACACTTAGTTAAGTTTAGAGAACATAAAGTGAAGTTGGAAGTCTTGCCAATATAAACATACACTTACATTCTACAGATACCAGAGAAGAAGGGGAATAAGAGATAAAAAAGAGAATCAGACACTTCATCTAAAGCGGACATTAGGAAAGTTCATTTTCTCTTACAGAAACAAGTAATAGAAGATTAAGCAGGTTTTTAAAATTTCTATAGTTGCATAGCAGGTGAACTAAGAATTTTGATATAATAAAATCCTCTGACAAAAAGAACAGATAAAAGAAAGTGTGATGTTATAAATCCACATATATTAACAGAAAGTGGAAATGAAAAAGTTGTTCGAGCACTTCAAAATGTTTGCCCTCGAGAAGAACAAGACTGATATTCTTTATTAAAGTTCTCTGTGCTGTTAGATGAGATTTTTACAAACCACATGTGCTTATATTACTTTAGTCAAATTATACAACAATTTGAAAACAAAACTTGCATGTAAAGGGAGATATACAGAGTAGCAAAATGCATAGTAGAAAGTATAGTAAATTCACCAGTGCTGTTCTGTGGTTCCCTTATTATTTGTTAATTCCCTAACATATTCCCCAAAAGTGGCTTCTCCGTATAACAATTACGTAGTTCTTCAGTTTCCCAAACTCTGATACCAAGTTCCTCTTTGTTTGATATTTAAATAAGAAGGTAGATGCTATCTAGAAAAAAAGCTGCTTAAGTTCCTTTTTTCCACCTTGAAATGCCGTTTATCTTATCTTCATTTATTTTCTTCTTTCTCTTCTGCTCTGATAATTATGTGTCTGTTCTTCTCTAAGACTGACTCTTATATAATCACCCTTAGTTCAATTTCAACCGTCCAATCTCCTTCTAAACTTAGTTTCCTTTTTTGTCTTCAGTCTTGGTTTTCGGGGTCTCCCTGCTTGCCCGCTACTAAGCTCCAGTATTACCAGATTCACATTTTTCAGATGGCCTATCCTCTTGCTCTCTTCCTGTCATGCTCAATCTTATAATAACAACAGTGCACATTTACTGTGTATATTTTCTTACCTACTGAACTCATTTTAATAATCTTTTAAAATTTCACATTTATTTCTATTGGTAAAAAGAAACTACCTTTTAGTTAGTAATGGCCCCACAAATACCACATGAAAATACCTTTTCTCAGCTTTTATCCTCATTTTCTCCTTCAGCTTATCAGTTTTGTTCACTTAGTCATGAGTGAAATTCCCCCTTTTTATATTGTATCATCAATTTGTCCTTGTGCCTTTATGAACACGGCTGCTACTGTTATCCTGGTTCGTCCTTCTTCACTCTTCTTAAACTCTAAGTGGTGTTAGTGTGTAAGTTTCTTCTGCAGACATGTCTTTCCTGTATCTACGTTCTCTTTGTGTGTGTGTGTGTGTGATTTCATATATTCCCCAAAGCTGTATCTTAACTAATGCCTCTGTAGTTGCAGTGCTGCATTTGAAACTAAACACATACTTTATCTTACCTAGTATTTTATCGACTGCATTTTGTCCATCTAGTGAATATTATGTATCTTACTACATTTCACCACCAAGCCAGTTTCTCCTGCTGACTGTTTATCTCTGGCTACTCTTCCCATTAACTAAGCTGAATCCATCATGGAATCCATCTTGACTTCTTTGGCCTCCTCACTGCAAACATGTAGCCATTTGATTAATCCCATCTTTCTTGTCCTCACAGCTCCTCCGGCATTTATCCTCCATTTTTTTATTCACACTGCCTCCATTGAAAACCCTCAGATTTTATCTTTTACTTCGATTTTCCACACACACTCATCACTCAATCCTAGTTCTTAAAACAATGCAGACCGACTGAAGATATATTTCAGAAACATCAGCCTCACAATCTAACAGGGCTTGAATAGAAATCATGAAGTTGATGATTGATGACAGATGCTAGAGCTGGAAACCAGCCTGTTATTTTCGGACTGTTTTGCACTAACCTATTTTTCTCCTTTTCTTATTAGGAGATAAGTCCCAAGCACCCAAAAGACTAACAAACTCAGCACTCTCCATCCCCTGGACCTGGCTCAGTTCTAGGGATCTGGTTTCAAGATTCATCTACCATCTTCCCAAGTGCTGATCAAGGACAGCGTTCTTCTACCGCAGTTGGGATCCGTGCTGATTGTCAGGGGAACTGCTCTATTCAACTTCCTCAGGTATGTGATCTACTTTTTCCCTATTCCTGTCCTCCTGTGAAAGTAGTTGAACTGTATGTGAAAGGGCTGCCACTCAACAGACTTCTCTGGAAGGTTGCCTATCTCCACTTCATTTAGTTGTTTTTCATGGGGTTTTATCTTGTCCCTTCATCTGGGGCATAACTCTCTGCTTTTTCATCCTGATTGACTTTCTGTAATGCAGTTTTTGTCCTAGCTGCTGGAGGATTGTGGTTCTTCTTGGTTCTTCTGTCTTCTGTCTGATGGAGGAGGCAAAGTGGCTGGTGTAAGCTTCTTGATGGAAGAGACTGGCAGTGGGAAAAGCTGGGTCTTGCTCTGGTAGGCAGGGCCTTGCTCAGTAAAGCTTTCTACCAATTATCCGCTGATGGGTAGGGTTGCACTCTCTCTCTGTTAGCTGTTTGGCCTGAGACGACCCAGCCCTGGGATCTGTGGTAAGGTTAATGGCAACCTCCAAGAGGGCTTATGCCAAGGGGGATGGACCTTCAAAGACTGCTGCTGCCAGTGCTCCATCCCTGTGCTGAGCCCCCGCCTACCCACGCCTCCACGGGAGACCTTCCAACACTAGCAGGTAGTTTTAGTTCAGTCTCCTGTGGGGTCACTGCTCCTTTTCTCTGGGTCTTGGTGCATATAATACTTTGTGCCCTCCAAGACTGGAGTCTCTGTTGCCCCCAGTCCTGTGGAAGTCCTATAACCAAATCCCGCTGGCCTTCGAGGTCAGATTCCCTGGGGATCCCCAGGCCCTTTGCTGGATAGCCAGGCTGGGAAGCCTGACTTAGGGTTCAGAACCTTCATACAGTGGGAGGACTTCTCTGGTAGTGTTACTGTTCTCCAGTGTGTGCGTCACCCACCTGGCCAGTCTAAGTTTTGACTTTTATTGTGATTGCGCCCCTCCCACCATCTTGCTGCAGCTTCTGCTTTGTCTTTGGACGTGGGGCATCGTTTCTTGGTGGGTTCCAGCGTCCTCCTCCTGCTGATGGTTGTTTACAGCTAGTTGTGATTTTGGTGCTCTCGCAGGAGGAGATGAGCGTACATCCTTCTACTCCGCGATCTTGAACTGGAAGTCGGCTTTTGGATTTAATCTGCTCTATGAGTTCCCCAGTGATGTCCTAGTATCACATTAATTGTACCACTCTGCACCTATGCATGAGATCGCTACATTTTTCAATGCTTTTCATATTACTTGTCTCTGAGATTAGCCTTTATAGCCAGTTTATCTCCCTTTGTTCCCACCTTACTTTAGTGATATATAATCCATGGTAGACTTAAGACTCTTCTCACCTCTTATCGCAACTGCTGTGATCCCAAGTTCAAATATAAATGATAATCACTATCCTGATTCAAGTGTTCAATACCTGCTTACTCTCTCTACAAAGCAATAGTTGTTTAAGAATATTTATTACTTATAATCACTCATCTAAATCTCCTTGTAAATCACTATTAGATTGGTTTTTCTATGATTGGGTAGTGTTCAAGTATATGAATTATTATTTCCTATGTTAGTTCACCAATTCAACACATATTTATTAATTTAAGCAGCACAAAACTGATCTTATAGTCTCTATCTCAAAGACCTTCAGCAGCTTCCTATTTACCTGAAAAATAAAATTCAAAACTCATTTGTTTCAAACTACCTTGACTATATTACTGTCATCATAGACAACCCATATTTTAGATAAAGTAAATTTCTAATCTTTCTACAATAATTCCTACAGATCTCTTTACAATATTTCTTCCACTGGAGTTAGCTCCCTGCCCTCATATGTATGAAAACCTGTTTTTTCCAGTTCAAATAAACCCAAGAGGAAACTTTACCAGATATCTGACTATGAGAATAAGGGAAGTCACTCATTTTCTAAAGATTTCCCTGCCTTCCAGTTCTGCAGTGTTGATACCTTAGAATGTACTAAAATAATTAATAGGAAGTTGCTATTTGTTGTGCCTCACAAATGGTAAATTATTAAGGAATATTGCTATATTAATTTTGAGTGGTTGTCAGCTTTTGTCATTTGATATAATGAGCACACAATAGAATTTAATTGTGCTTAACATCCTTTAGCATATTCTAAGTGATTATTATGGCAATAAAAACATCACTTGATATTGGTTAAACATGAGCGATTTTTTATGATTCATTAAGAGCATATATTTAGATATGGTATATCCACCCCTCTGGTCCTCTTTTCCATTGTGCTAAAATAAATATTCAGCATGAAGATAATAGGCACATATAAATATGGTCATTATAAAAAAAGTCAAAGGCCTGTGTAGCTAATTATCTTGATGTTATCAATAGTACAAGGACAAGTAACTCAGAAATTATTTCATGCTTTTACTGATAAAGAGTAAAAGTTAACACTCTTATTTTAAATTACAGCTAAAATCATCACTAAGGCATGGGGAAGAACTTTGAACCACAAATCAGTTATGTACCTGCCTAAATTATGTGCCATATAAGCTCTCTGAAAATATACATAAGCACCTTCATATAAAAAAGTGATATGAACTTGATAGGTTCGAAGTAAAAGATAAGTCTGTAAAATATATTTAAGAATCACTAATACAGTGTATCCATGAAAATGGAAAGAGAAATAAAGAAAAAAAATGGATTCATGGAAATATAAAGAAAAAAGAAATTCTCCTTCTGTCAATCAACAAGTACAAGTGGAACAGAGAGATAGAGCAGTTACCAGGACAGAGTGGTTCTTGCTGTCACAACACTCACTGTTTAACTAGGAGAAGGCAGACAAGCCACTGATAAACAGGGTGGTTTAGACGGTGATAACTGACAGGAAGAAAATACAATAGCTTAGTGTGAGAGTAAAAGGGTCAAAGAGGGTATAACTTCTAACTGAGGGTCAGAGACAATCTCTCCAATGTGAGAACTGGAGCCGAGAGGAAGATGCCGAGAGCTCGTCATTGTGAGGAGAATCTGGGCAACAGCCAGTGCAAAAACCTACAGGTGGGGATGCAAGTTGCTTTTTAAAGGAAATAGAAACTAGTGCAGTTTAATAAAAATAAATGAGGAGAGAAAAGCACAAAATTAAATCAGAAAGGGTGAATTCATGAAGAATCTTGTAGACCATGCTAGGGTGCTTCAGGTTTGTTCCAGTACTTTATTAAGACTGTCTTCCTTAAGCTGAGAGTAATGTGTAATTGACCTTTGACTACCAAAGTCTCTTTCTGCAAAATATACAACAAATGTGTTGTGGAAATTGCAGACACCTTGTTCTTATTCTTACTTATTATATCTTAAGGGAAATATATACACACACACACACACACACACACACACACACACACACACGTATATATATGACTTTATTTTATTGGAATTTTTGCATTACATACAAACTCTGTCTAAAATTTTAATTATGCATACATCTTGCAATATTTACTTTAGAAAACAGGTGGGGATATTTTCATAGGAGGCTAATGGTATTGAACAAACCATTGTGTTTGCTAAATTAGCTGTGTCATACTCATTACTACTTAGGTAAATCATGTTCGGGAACTAAATGGAGTGTGTCAGGTTGAGACACAGAGATTCTCATTTTCCTCTGAGATGTGACCTCTAGTACCATTGGTAGAAAGAAAGAATGGAATTGCATGTGCCCATGCCAGTCAGCATGAGTATAACTTAATTTGTTGATCTGGACTTTTTCTCCTTGGTTGCTGAACCTTTACAAACATAGACACCGGGGAGTTAGATTTACAGTGTATAAAATTTCTGTTGCGCTATCGCTTTTCATAATAAGAGGATAAAATAAAATGGCCACCTTTCATACGTCTGCCATTCCTTAGCACCTTTCTTAAAGCTATTACACATATGGCCAGACATTTGTCTCCCTTGAGGATTTCCATGACACAACAAATAAGAGACTGAATATAGTTTTTGTCGATCACCACATGTTGATCACAGCAAAAAGACTTCTCTTTTATTGTGAAATAGTATATATTTAGCTCCACATATATACATTAATATGTGATATTTGGTTTTCTCTTTCTGACTTACTTCACTCTGTGTGATACTCCCTAGGTCCGTCCATGTCTCTCCAAATGGACACAATAGAGATGCCATTTCTGCCTCTCATTCTTTGGCCAAAATGAGTCATGTGGCCACAGCTCACTCCACAAAGATGGGAAATTGTCCAATTATCTTCTGCCCAGGGGTAAAACCAGAAATATTTGGTGAGGAATCTCGATGACTACAATTTCTGCTTCCTTCGCGTTGAATCTCGAGTTGTTCAGTCACTCATGTCCAACTCTTTGCAACCCCATGGACTGCAGCTCACCAGGATTCCCTGTCCTCCCCATTTCCCAGAGTTTGCTCAATCTCATGTCCATTGAGTCAATGATGCCATCCAACTCTCTCATCCTCTGTCTCTCACTTCTCTTCCCGCCTTCAATCTTTCCCAGCATCAGGGTCTTTTCCAGTGAGTCAGTACTTCGCATCAGGTGGCCAGAGTATTGGAGCTTCAGCTTCAGCATCAGTCCCTCCAGTTAATATTCAGGGTTGATTTCCTTTAGGACAGACTGGTTTGAGCTCCTTGCAGTCCAGTTGACTCTCAAGAATCTTCTCTAATACCACAGTTCAAAAGCATCAGTTCTTTGACACTCAGCCTTCTTTATGGTCCGACTCTCACATCTGTACATGGCTACTGGAAAAACCATAGCTTTGACTATATGGACCTTTGTCAGCAAGTATATTCAAAATCCTAAGATCCAAAAACTTAATCTGTCTTCATCCTACATTTCCAGCCTCATCTTCCTCATGACCCACACCCTCTGTACATCCATGTCAGAATTCTCCTCACATTGTATGCTTTCATAATCTTTCATATGCTATTTGAAAATGTCTGGTGTTTTCTTTTTTCCTTCATCTCCTTCTTGGTCTAAGAATCACTCTTGAAGACATTTGTCAAGTTCCAACTTTTCTGAGAACCTTTTCAGTTTTCTCTTAGATCAACTCAATTGCTTTTTCAAGGAACCCCCATCATCTAAAAATATTTAATTATTTTAAGTTTTTTCATCTAAAGTATATGATGTCAATTTAATTATTAATATGTAGTGTAGAAAAAATGATTATGAAATAGATTTCCTAAGTTTTAACATGCTTTTTACTTGACACATTCATCATCTTTCCATTACTTATAAACAAATTGCATGTAGCTCCACTTGCCCATGACATGTCAGAAGTTGGCAAAATCCTACCCATGGGCCAAATCTGAATGTTTCTTGTTTAAGATAAAGTCTTATTGCAACACAGATGTTTATATATATAATATGCATTATCTATGGCTGCCTTTGTGCTATAGCGGAAGAGTTGAGTAGTTACAACAGGGACTTTTTTGTTGTTGTTATTAGCAAAGTCTAAAATAGATTCTATATGACTGCAATGGACTGAATGTTTCTTCCCTCTCAAATTTCTATATTAAAATCATAGCATCCCAGATGATGGTATTAGGAGGTGGGGCCTCAGACAGTAATTAAGTACTGAGGATAGAGCCCTCATGAATGAGATCAGTGCCCTTGTAAAAGGGACCCCAGAGAACTCTCTTACCCTCTCTCTACCATGTGAGGATACAACAATAATGACAGTCTGCAACCCAGAGAAGGTCCTCCCTAGAACCCGACCCTGCTGGCACCTTCATTTCAAACTTCCAGCCTCCAGAACTGTGAGAAATCCATTTCTATTGCTTAGGAGTCACCCAGTCTGGTATTTTATTACAGCAGACAGCCAACCCTTGGAGATACTGCCCTTTATAGCAAGGTGGTGAACCCCTGGTTGTTGTTGCTAAGTCATGTCTGACTGTTTTTTGACCCCGTGGACTATTTTCCAGGCAAGAATACTGGAATAGGTTGCCAAATCCTTCTCCAGGGGATCTTCCCGACCAAGGAATGGAACCCACATCTCCTGCATTTCATGCAGGTTCTTTACTGATGAGCCACCATGGAAGTGGTGGACCACTGTCTAAATTTAGATTAGTGGACCCTCTAATCTAAATAAAAATATGATGTTTCCGGTACACGAAGGAGAGAAGTTCTATATTTTTTAAATATATTTTTTGATGTGGACCATTTTAAGTCTTTATTGAATTTGTCACAATATTGCTTCTGTTTTAAGTTTTGATTTTTTGGCTGCAAGGCATGTGGGATCTTTGGAAGGTGGAGTCTTAACCACTGGACAACCAGGGAAGTCCCAAGAAGTTCAATATTGGTTCAGCTAAGTTTTCTATTGAGAACTATGCTATATTCTTTATTTTTGTTAAATCCCTTAACTCAAAATAGACATATATTGGTACATTGTTTCCTTTATTATGCATGAAAAAATTATGACTTAACTAGGGTAAATTTCTCCAAATACTTTAGCTAGACTTGAAATTGAAAACTTTAACTAACAAGATTTCTTGGGTTTCTACTCTGTGATTTTATTTTGAGGGTTCTTGCCTGGGAGAGTCTATTTGTAATAATTACATAATTGAATCAATTTGATTTTGAAATGCGTATGGAGGACAAGCACTATTATTAGTATCATTACATATGTAGAGGAGAATACTGATGTATTCTGAAATCTCCAATGCAAAAATCATCCTCATATCAGAATTTCCCATTTCATTATCATCTGTACATCAGTTTCCCTAATACTCAGCATCATACCTATCAAATACCTTGGACCTATACCTACCCATTTTTCTTACTACAACCAAACACATTTGCTTCACATACTGCCTGAGAGATTACCTGTGTCCCCTTGACTTTTCTGCCTCAAGCCTCTTTACTTGATAAGGTAGGATTAACCTTATCATTTATCCCTTTTCCTCTGAAATAGTAACATTAGGGCCCATTTATTAAAAATAATAATGATAGTTCAATTTTTGAATGCAAAACTCATTACAATAATGCCAGTTTAGTTCACTGGAAATATATTTCTCTCTTTTTTTTTTTTATCTTATTTAACCTGTATAACATGACATTGTATATAGTAAGCAATTGGCCAAACAATGAATGGACCCCAGGATTACATTTCTTCCATTGATCCATTTACTCCTTACCTGTACTTCCAAGTTTGTCATTAAGCTTGTACTTTCTCCTAACTGTTCCTCTGATACAAAGGTTAAACGTGAATTTCTGTAGAACTTATTATATCTCACATGGCAGTGATCACATCTTGCTCATTAATAGAGTGATTTGTATAACTGTCAATTTTCTTTGGGCTTCCTTTGTGGCTCAGCTGGTAGAGAATCCACCTGTAATGCGGGAGACCTGGGTTTGAAAAATTGTGTAACATATCAAACATGGATTTTTATGTCTAGTAGTCCAGGGTTCAAGTCCAACTCTTTCACTTACTACCCATTCCCTGATGAACTGGGCAATCATTTCTTCTCATTTTGGTCAGTTTCTTCATTTAATTAGTTATAATACTTTTCAAGGTTGCAGGGAGAAATACATACACACATGTGTATATTATGCACAACAAATAGAAAATAATAAATTATCATTGTATTTAGAATTATTCAATGTATTTAACTTAAGAAACAAGTCAGAATCATTTAGTTATTATTGCAATGAAAATATGATATCTTGTTATATTCTGCATTAAATAAATATTTGCAGCTTGAGTGGTATTTGTCATTGTTCCTTATGGATTCAGTCATATCATGAACTTATAATGAAACTTTTCTTTGGAGTGTTTGTGAGAGAGCGTATCTATTTACCTATCTATCTATCTATCTCTCTCTCTGTCATCTTAATTTAGGGCAAAGGAAAATGGGTTGACATATAAAAAATGACTATAAACAGCTATAATGTGAGTATGAGTCATAAACGTTATAAATTTAATGTGTTGCTTCTTGCCCTAAAGCCCTCAAATAATGAGAATATTATTAAAAGATGACTATAAAAGAGAACATAGATAAGAGTCCATTATTTCCCAAATGCATGTTTTTTCTTAAAGACATTTGGTTCAGAAATTGATCTTTATCAACTCAACCCATGTGAGTACATATAAATTTCCTAGTACACAGAAATAACAGGAAAAAAGAGACAGCACTAACACCAGCATGAGGATGAGGCTAATTCAGTTCAGTTTTTGAGTTCAGATTAACTATTTTGGTTATTGGCCGGTGTAGTTTAGGTGACCAGCAAGCTCAGAAAGAAAATATGATCACTCTTTTTATTATGTTCATTGTGTTGAGCTTCCTTAGATGATTGGCTGCCTTAATGCTTTAGCAACTAAAAAGTATTTGATAAGAGGATTCAAAAGACAAAAAAGAAATAAAAGCAGACTAGTTTGTCCCAGAAATTACTGACCAGAAATGAAACGCATACAGCGCGACTTAGCTGATGAGAGCAAAGGGTAAAAAAGGTTTTTATTAGAATATTTCAAGGTAATACTCTGCTGATTGAATAATGAACATTTCAATAAAGAAACAGTGGTAGTGGTGATTTAGTCACTAAGTCATGTCTGACTCTTGTGACCCAATGAGCTATAGGCCACCACGCTCCTCTGTCCACGAGATTTTCCAGACAACAAGGCTGGAGTGGGTTGCTTCTTCAGGGGATCTTCCAGACCCAAGGCTCCAACTTGTGTCTCCTGCATTGCAGTTGTAAAGACTAACAAATTCAAATGTTTATGTAATAGATAGGCTACTGCAAATCACAATAATTTTTTAAATAAAGAACTCCAATTATATTTAAGTAATTAAAGTTACATTCTTTACCAAATTCTATTCTCAAATACAAGTTTCAAATGTCAGACTTGACATTTTTAACTTCTCTTTCACCATAATACTTGCATGAAATTGCTTTTTAAAAATTTCAGTGCAAAAGCATTGATTCTGTATTTAGGTGGGCTTTTCCCCCCTCTTGATAGCTTTTTCTTTGTTAGACTTTAAGTTTACAATTTGCAAAATCAATAAAAACACAGCTTTTCCCAAGAAAGAAAAGCCCTCTGGAGGTTTACCTGAGAGTGTCTCGGGCAAGATTCCTGTGACCTTGAACTGTTTGTAAAGTACCAGTGGTGACTTTTCAGAGCGTCACATCAAAATTGGTTTTCTGTCTCCAAGGAAGGTTAGGCGTGTAATGTCAGGAACAGCTGGGATAAAGGCAACAATTATATGTCAGCTCTGCTTTCTTTTCAAAGAGAGCATTTTCCCAGGCTGGCACATTGCTGGGGAGAAAAAGGACACACACAAAAGTTTGTTTTCATTTTCAATTATTTTTGGAGATATGGAGCTTGTGACAAGCCAATAATAGTAAACAAAAATGACAAGAATTGACACTGGTGACCGTAACATGTGGACGCCACTGTGGTTACTACCCACTGGGGTTGGCTCCTTTCAATTTTATGAGTTTGGAGAAGAGGAAGGAAAGGAATCCAGAAAGCCATACCCATTTAATAAGATTTTGCTGGCTCTAAAAATACACACTCAACCATGCCTTTGAAACTCCCACCATTTAAGGAATATTGAAATAATTGCTGCGCATGAAATCACTGCAAAACAGTTTAAGATTGACCTCACCAGGCATCCCGGCCCTTTCTGAAGTCTGAGGCCGTCCATCGTTCACACATTCATAGGGGCTTGTTTGTGTTGTTCGAGAGCTAACCATAAAAAGATCGCTGAAAAAGGAAACTGTTGAAACTCACCTACGACTAATTACTGTTTAATCTACACTTTATAAAATGTAAAAAAAAAAAGAAAACTCTTTCATTTATTGAAGACAGTTGTGTGGGCTTGCTGGCAGAAGGAACTGCTATGTTATGTTATGAAATAATCAGAGGAAAAACCCTCTAATGCGCTTTTCATAACATTTAAAGGAGGTATTCTAATATCAAGGCAACCTTGGGGGAAGGTTGCAGACAAAAAGCAACATAATTAAATTTCAGTTAAAGGCCTGCCAGAAAGGGATTAAATCAATGGTCCTGTTATTCTTGGTAGATGTTCTGCTGTGGGCTGGACCAACAGAGTCAACACCAGCCACAAGTTGTCCTGGTTGAGGTTTCTGCTTTATCGAGATTTTCAACTATTTATTTTCAAAGCTGACTATAGATTTTTAAACGCAAGGGTAAAATCCTCTTGTTTTACTGATTAAAAATTAATGATATTTTGCTGAATGCCTTTTATTTGAACGTTTGTCATCTTCTATGTTGGACAAATAAGCTAAAGAAAGAGAAGGAGAAAATATTTCAAGTCTAACCATCCTTGGTTTGTGATTCATTTCAGGCTGGCGTTTATAGTAGGCCAAATCTAGGTTTATTTGTTTGTTTGGAATTGAACATTTTCCATCTTAGTACTTCTCCCAGGGTATTAATTTGACCTTTCAAAATAATTAGGGAGGAATAGGTGAACATTAAATTCGGCAAGGTGCCAGAAGGAGGCCTGCATAAGTATGGGCTGATAAAAATCGTTAGCAAAGTCATAGGTTGGCAGACTGTTAGGGCACATGGTGAAAGATCTTTCTTTTCCTTCCACACTTTGGAAAACAAACACAAATAAACAAACACTATGAACCTGGAGGACGTTCTGCTAAGTGAAATAAGCCAGCCACAGAAGGACAAATACTCTGTGATTCTACTCATATTGACGTGAGAGATAGATAGGTCCTTGGGCCAGGCAGCTGATATTTGTCAAATGGAGCAAAATTGAAGTTTTTGTTTTCAGCCAGAGAAGAACAATGACGTTTTCCCTTCCTCCACTGAAATGGAGGGAATAACTAACAGGGGGGAATTTGTTGCAACAAAAATGGAAATGAATGAACAACCTTTGACACATACCAGCCTTCTGGTAGCTCAGACCATAAAGAATCTTCCTTGTTTCTCCTTGCTTCATAAAGAACCCGATGCAGGAGGCTTGGGTTCGATCCCTGGGTCAGGAAGATCCCCTGGAGAAGGAAATGGCAACCCATTCCAGAATTCTTGCCTGGAAAATTCCATGGACAGAGGAGCCTGGAGGGCTTCAGCCCATGGTGTAACAAAGAGTCGGACACGACTGAGCGGCTAACACTAAAAAGTTAAAAAATCTTGGTTGTTATTTAGTTGTTACTATTAACAAGCGTTTGTAGCTGGACTAACTTATGTTTTGCAGAGCTAATTACTCTCTGACTCTATGTAGGTTAAACTCTGCACCTGCTGTTCTCCTCCCCCCTATACTCTCTTGTAGCATTTTGCATTTCGGAAAGAAGGCCATGGTCCAATAACTTCAGGGACATTAGACCCAGCTTCTGAGTTGTCTGATGTCAGTTGTGGCCATTTTGCAACTTTGCAAAAGAAAAAAAAAGCAAGACCCTCAAGAGGCTATAAAACCTCTCCTTATTCCTGAGAAGGGGAGCACAGTTCTCAAGGCACTAGCCTGCCTGTTTCCCTTTTGCCTGGCAAAAAAGAATAAAGTTATTCTTTTCTATTTCCCCCAAACTCTGCTGCTATATTTCTATTTGGCATCAGTGAACACAGAGCCAAGATTCTGGCAACAACTGTTGTTGTTGATCAATTGCCAAGTCGCGTCTGACTCTTTGTGACCCCATGGACTACAGCACGCCAGGCTTCCCTGTCCTTTACTATCTCTCAGAGTTTGCTCAGATCGTGTCCATTGAGTCCGTGATGTACTGGCAACAATATGAAGTATCTAAAACGGTCTGCCTCTTAGGAGCAGACTGAAGAATGGGGTAGCAAGAGACTGAGAAAAGAGGGTTCTGGGGCTGGTAGCTCAGTGTGTAGAGAGTATCACTTATGCAAAATGAATGCATTCTAGGGATCTGCAGTACAACACTGCAGCTGTAATTAACAGTATTGTTAAAATTTGTTAACAAGGTGACACTCATGTTAAATGTTCTTGCCATAATGTAAAAAAAAAAAAAAAAAAGGTGGGGTGGGGAGAAAAGAACCCAGTCCTCCCTGGCATTTCTGAATGAGAGAAACAGTGCCATTGTGTGGATGGCCATCAGCAATTGGGCATAAAGCCTCTAAGTAGCTTCAATATTTTGAGTGGGTAGAAGGGGAAGGATTCAAAGGGTGCAGTCATAGAAAAAGTGCTTGTGCTTATTCAGATAGAGCATTCAAAGAGAAAACTAGTGAGGAAGTTTTTCTCTGCTTGCCTAAAGCCATGGAACTCGAAAAATTCTGCCATTTCAGTGGCAGACAGGAATTCATGGAAATTTTGAGCCAGACATTTTTCCTGAGGGCATTTACAAACCATCTCCAGCAGTGGTCACATTTAAATATACTGGAGGAAAGGGAAGTAAATGTCCCTACACATTGCAAATGCTGTTGATAAAGTCTGCGTGCGTTCAAAATTTCACTTGGGAGTGATTTAGCCATCAAGACTGTCATATATTAGCTCTGAGCTGAGAAAAAGTCTGGACATTAAGGAAAGAGATTAAATCGATGAAGGATACTGAAGCAGACTGAAGTGGCCCAGGACCAAAAGATGAAAGTGGAGGAAACCTGGCACAGGCCCAAATCCCTCATCACACATGGCTAAAGATGTTACCAATATTCTGGTGGGTAGGATTGGTATTTAATGCCAGACACAAAAGATAGCTATATATATGTACATATGCACTGTTAAAGTCGTGTGTGTGTGTGTGTGTGTGTGTGTATAGGGTTTCCCTGGTGACTCCTGGGGAGTGGTAAAGAATCCTCCTTTAATGCAGGAGACATAGGTTCAATCCCTGGATCAGGAAGAGCATTTAGAGAAGGAAACAGAAACCCACTCCATTATTCCTCCTTGGATAATCGCATGGACAGAGGAGCCTGGCAGGCTGTAGTCCATGGGGTCACAAAAGAGTTGGGCATGACTTAGTGACTAAAACTGGAACAGCAACAGCAAAAAAAAATGTATATATAATGTATCTGTATACACACGTAATACTAAGATACATACATGCGCACTTAGTATTTCACAGGGTTTATATTCTTGCATATATATATATACACATATATATAAACTTATTCTTAGTTGTTCGGCTTCCTTGATAACTAAGCGGTACAGAACCTGCCTGCAGATGAAGGAGACCTGAGTTCCATCCCTGGGTGGGGAAGATCCTCTGGAGAAGAAAATGGCAACCCACTCCAGTATTCTTGCCTGGGGAATACAATGGATGGAGGAGCCCATATATATACATATAAACATATTCTTAGTTAAGGCTTTAATTTTTCCATGACTTATTTTATTTCCTTTAAAATAAAATCTTCAGATTAAATAAAGTTCCATATATTTATGGGCTGTCTCCTGAATCTTATCTGTAATCATAGTCTATAGGCCAAAAGTACATTAACACGGGTAAACCTGGTTCATTAGAGGTGCACCCACAGCAATGCCCTTTAACTGGAGCCTGGGTTTCCACCTGTCTGTGGACCCTGCTCTCTGTGGTTTCACTGACATTCAGAGCCCACCCAAGTCCTTGGTTCAAAGCTCTGTGACTGAGCAAATGGGAATCCTCAAGGAACGGTTCCCTTTCAGTTCAGTTCAGTCACTCAGTCATGTCTGACTCTTTGCGATCCCATGGACTGCAGCACGCCAGGCCTCCCTGTATATCACCAGCTCCTGGAGTTTGCTCAAACTCATGTCCATTGAGTGGGTGATGCCATCCAACCATCTCATTCTCTGTCGTCCCCTTCTCCTCCTGCCTTCAATCTTGCCCAGCATCAGGGTCTTTTCCAATGAGTCAGTTCTTCGCATCAGGTGGCCAAAGTATTGGAGCTTCAGCTTCAACATCAGTCCTTCCAATGAATATTCAGGGCTGATTTCCTTTAGGAAGGAGTGGTTGGATCTCCTTGCAGTCCAAGGGACTCTCAAGAGTATTCTCCAACACCACAGTTCAAAAGCAGCAATTCTTCAGTGCTCAGCTTTCTTTATAGTCCAACTCTCACATCCATACATGACTACTGGAAAAACCACAGCTTTGACTAGACGGACCTTTGTTGGCAAAGTAATGTCTCTGCTTTTTAATATGCTGTCTAGGTTGGTCATAACTTTCCTTCCAAGGAGTAAGCATCTTTTAATTTCATGGCAACAGTCACCATCCGCAGTGATTTTGGAGCCCAAAAAATAAAGTCCGTCACTGTTTCCACTGTTTCCCCATCTATTTGCCCTGAAGTGATGGGACCAGATGCCATGATCTTAGTTTTCTGAATGTTGAGTTTTAATCCAGCATTTTTACTCTCATCTGTCACTTTCATCAAGAGGCTCTTTAGTTCTTCACTTTCTGCCATAAGTGTAGTATCATCTGCATATCTGATGTTATTGATATTTCTCCCGGCAGTCTTGATTCCAGCTTGTGCTTCTTCCAGCCCAGCGTTTCTCATGATGTACTCTGCATATAAGTTAAATAAGCAGGGTGACAATATACCGCCTTGACGTACTCCTTTTCCTATTTGGAACCAGTCTGTTGTTCCATGTGCAGTTCTAACCGTTGCCTTTACTTCATCTAAATTATAGTAAAGCCTCAGGAAATACGGGAAATGTTAGAAAATGACATTAGCGCCAGACTCTTTTTTTTTTCTTTTCAGAGTAGAAAACAAAAGGTGTGAGTATGTATGCTCCAAAAAAAAAAAAAAGAAATATGAGTTTAGATGAGTTATTATGGCCACTGACCTAATACCCTAAGAAGTGGAATTTGAGATATGACAAGGAAGAGGCTTAAAATGTGTTAATTAACATATTGTGAAACAGTACAATTTCAGACATATTTGTCACATGAAAGTGGCCACACAAATGAAGACCTGGGTTTGTATCTCAATCCTGCTCAGGTTTACAAATAATTTTTGCCAGCATGCAAGTTTCAGATTTTTATGGGATCAGATAATAATTATCTAAATAATCAGCTAAACTGTTTTCTGTACTTGCTGTGTCCCAATGACTATTGTGAGTGTTTTACATGCATTTGGAGAAAGCAATGGCAACCCACTCCAGTACTCTTGCCTGGAAAATCCCATGGGCAGAGGAGCCTGGTGGGCTGCAGTCCATGGGGTTTCGAAGAGTCGGACACGACTGAGCGACTTCACTCTCACTTTTCACTTGCATGCATTGGAGAAGGAAATGGCAACCCACTCCAGTGTTCTTGCCTGGAGAATCCCAGGGACGGGGAGCCTGGTGGGCTGCTGTCTATGGGGTCGCACAGAGTCAGACATGACTGAAGCGACTTAGCAGCAGCAGCAGCAGCAGCAGCACATGCACTGTCTCTTTTGTCTTCACAAGGACCACTGAAGATAAAGAAGCTGAAGAGACTACATAAATTGTCACAAAGCTACCAAAGGTAGTGTCAGGACTAAGCATATATCTGTCTGACTCTAGGTCTGGGCTGTTAAAGGCTCTATTATTTGCTCTTTTTTTGTACAATACTGTCACAAGATTTAAAGAAAGGACACTAAACAAGATTTTCAAATATTGGGTATGATGCTTCTGTGATCTCCATGATAATTGAGTAATATTAAAACCATCCCTATAGGGTTTCTTATTCAATTGAGGTGAAAATAAAGGTATTTTGGGGCTTCCCTGATGACTCAGATGGCTAAGAATCTGCCTGCAATGAAGGAGATGAGGGTTTGATCTTGGGGTCAGGAAGATCCTATGGAGAAGGGAATGGCAGCCCACTCCAGTATTCTTGCCTGGAGAATTTCATGGACATTGGAGCCTGGTGGGCTGCAAAGAGTCAGACATGACTGAGCAACTAACACATACACACACACTCACTCACCCATAAAGTTATCCTAATACTAGATTTGATTCAGCAACAGTGGATTACTTCATAGGTATATTAAACAACTTTGGGAAAATTGCAACTATATTTTTATAAATATTTCTTATAAGGTATGTTGGGATTTCTTTGGAGTCAGATTCTTTCAGATTCAGGCTCTTTCAAAATCAGATCCTTCTGCTATTTATTGAATATTTACTAGGTCCAGACATGTGTTAGATTCTTAACTATTAAGAAAATATTTATGAAAAAGTACATCCCTTAAGGTTTGTATCCCAAATATGTAAAGAACTCTTTTCAATGATAAGACCAACTATCCAATAAATGAATGTTTAAGTTTTTTAAACTGACATTTTGCAAAGAAGATGCACAAATGGAAACTGAACAAGCACAGGAAAATAGTTTCATGTGACGCCATGGACTGTAGCCTGCCAGGCTTCTCTGCAAATGGAATTCTCCCGGCAAGGATACTGGAGTGGGTTGCCATGCCCCCCTTCAGGGGATTTTCTAGACCCAGGGACCAAATCCATGTCTCCTGCATTGCAGGCAAATTCTTTGCCCTTTGAGCCACCAGGGAAGCCCAAACATCTCTAGTAAAATGTAAAATTCAAACCATAAAGGGGTATCACTATACCTCAAAGTGGCTAATTTTTTTTTTAAGTGAGTATTGCTAGGTATTGAACAACTGCAGAACTGTTATATTGCTAGTGAAAATTCTAAGTGAAAGATATACTTTGGAAAACAGCTCAGCAGTTACTTATAAATGTAAACACACTTATGAAACCCAGTATTCCCACTTATCGCTGCTTAAGAAAGAAATGAAAACATGTACAGAGGAAGAGTTAGTGCTGAATGCCAGTTGCAGTTTCTTCATAGTAACTGCAAACTGAAAACAGCCTTCAACCATCAAGAATTAAGAGATAAACGAATGTGGTATATCCATACAATAGAATTTCAGCAATAAATAGGCAAGCAAACAGATGATTAAAGAAAGCGCTGATAGATACGATGATAAAATCAAAAACGAAATGGCAGATGACAAACACCATGAAATATGCACTATGTGACTCAGTTTTACTGGGTTCCAAGGTTTTGTTGTTGTTGTTGTTGATGATGGTTGTTCAGCAATTAGTTGTGATTTCAGTGTTTTTTTTTTTTTAAGAAGGAGCAAGACCAGGTCCTTGTACTCTGCCATCTTGTGCACACAATCCTTTGTGTGCAGAAATCTGTAGTCTAATGGTAGCTGGACTCTACAAATAAATAAATAACCTCTACTATAAAATATATTGGCCCATGAAAATTCTGTAGTTGCTTGCTCTATATTCCTTTAGAGTTTGCTAATTAAATGAACTCATCTTCCTACTATGGAAGGATTACTTTGTGGTAAAAATCTATGCAATCTACTGTAATCCTGATTAATTTAGCTTAAAATTTTCCTGATGTTTAAGATATTACCAAGAAAAATTTTTCTTTGCAAATTTACCAGCCAGATAAAAAACAAATTGTGTAATGAATAATTAAATGGATGTATGTATCTTAGCAAAATGAAGCATGTGACTTCCAGAATTTCAATTCAAAACTTGTGATTGAAAATTTTATGAAGTTATCACTTTATGTATTTACAGTTTGACTTTTACACATGGCAAAGAGTGACAATGACTTTGGTGATAATGCTCTAATTATTCAACTATTATATAAAAGACTGCAGATTATTGGAACACTAGTAATAACAATAGGTAACACTCAATGAAAATTTCATATGTACTAGACAATAGTCTGGGCTTCCCTAGTGGCTCAGATGGTGAAGAATCTGTCTGCAATGCAGGAAACTAGGGTTTACTCCCTGGATTGGGAAGATTCCCAGGAGAAGGAAATGGCAATCCACTTCAGTATTCTTGCCTGGAAAATCAAATGGACAGAGAAGCCTGGTGTGCTGTAGTCTATGGGGTAGCAAAGAATCGAACACAACTGAGCAGCTAAAGTCTTAAGTGCTTTGTATACATTAATTTAATTAATTCTAACAACAAGCTAGGTCCATGAATCAAGGAAAATTGAAAGTGGTCAAACAGGAGATGGTGAGAGTGAACATTGATAATTTAGGAATTAGTGAACTAAAATGCGGAGAAGGCAATGGCACCCCACTCCAGTACTCTTGCCTGGGAAATCCCATGGACGGAGGAGCCTGGTAGGCTACAGTCCACGGGGTTGCGAAGAGTTGGACATGACTAAGTGACTTCACTTTCACTTTTCACTTTGATGCACTAGAGAAGGAAATGGCAACCCACTCCAGTATTCTTGCCTGGAGAATCCCAGGGACAGAGGAGCCTGGTGGGCTGCTGTCTCTGGGATCGCACAGAGTCGGACATGACTGAAGTGACTTAGCAGCAGCAGCAGCAGAACTAAAATGGACTGGAATGGGTGAATTTAATTCCGATGACCATTATATCAACTACCATGGGCAAGAATCCTTTAGAAGAACGGCAGTAGCCATCATGGTCAACACACGAGTCTGAAATGCAGTACTTGGATGCAATCTCAAAAACGCCTCTTCAATTCAATCTCAAAAGCAAAAGATACCTGTTTGTTTCCAAGGCAAACTGTTCATTATCACAATAATCCAAGTCTATGGCTTGACCAGTAATGCTGAAGATGCTGAAGTTGAATGGTTCTATGAAGACCTACAAGACCTTCTAGAACTAACACCCAAAAAAGATGTCCTTTTTATTATAGGGGACTGGAATGCAAAGTAAGAAGTCAAGGGATACCTGGAATAACAGGAAAATTTGGCCTTGGTGTACAAAATAAAGAAGGGCAGAGGCTAACAGACTTTTGCCAAGAGAACCCACTGGTCATAGCAAACACCCTCTTCCAACAACACAACAGAAGACTCTACACATGGACATCACCAGATAGTCAATAGCAAAATCAGATTGATTATATTCTTTGCAACCAAAGAAGGAGAAGCTCTACACAGTCAGCAAAAACAACACCTGGAGATGACTGTGGCTCAGATCATGAACTCCTAATTGCCAAATTCAGACTTAAATTGAAGAAAGTAGGGAAAATCACTAGACCATTCAAGTATGACCTATATCAAATCCCTAACAATTATACAGTGGAAGTGACAAATATATTTAAGGGACTAGATCTGATGGACAGAGTGCCTGATGAACTGTGGATGGAGGTTCGTGACATTGTACAGGAGACAGGGAGCAAGACCATCCCCATGGAAAAGAAATGCAAAAAAGCAAAATGGCTGCCTGAAGAGGCCTTACAAATATCTGAGAAAAGAACCAAAGCAAAAGGCAAAGGAGAAAAGGAAAGATATACCCATTTGAATGCAGAGTTCCAAAGAATAGCAAGGAGAGATAAGAAAGCCTTCCACAGTGATTAGTGCAAAGAATTAGAGGAAAACAATAGAATGGAAAAGCCTAGAGATCTCTTCAAGAAAATTAGAGATACCAAGGGAACATTTCAGGCAAAGATGGGCACAATAAAGGACAGAAATGATATGGGCCTAACAGAAGCAGAAGATATTAAGAAGAGGTGGCAAGAATACACAGAAGAACTGTGCAAAAAAAAGATCTTACTGACCCAGATAACCAGGATGGTGTGATCACTCACTTAGAGCCAGACATCCTGGAGTGTGAAGTCAAGAAGGCCTTAGGAAGCATCACTACAAACAAACCTAGTGGAGGTGATGGAGTTCCAGTTGTGCTCTTTCAAATCCTAAAAGATGATTCTGTGAAAGTGCTGCACTCAATATGCCAGCAAATTTGGAAAGCTCACCATTGGCCACAGGACTGGAAAAGGTCAGTTTTCATTTCAATTCCAAAGAAGGGCAATGCCAAAGAATGCTCAAACTACCACACAATTGCACTCATCTCACATGCTAGTAAAGTAATGCTCAAAATTCTCCAAGCCAGGCTTCAACAATACGTGAACCGTGAACTTCCAGATGTTCAAGCTGGTTTTAGAAAAGGCAGAGGAACCAGAGATCAAATTGCCAAATCCATTGGATCATCGAAAAAGCAAGAGAGTTCCAGAAAAACATCTATTTCTGCTTTATTGACTATGCCAAAGCCTTTGACTGTGTGGATCACAATAAACTGTGGAAAATTCTGAAAGAGATGGGCATACCAGACCACCTGACCTGCCTCTTGAGAAACCTGTGTGCAGGTCAGGAAGCAACAGTTAAACTGGACATGGAACAACAGACTGGTTCCAAATAGGAAAAGGAGTATGTCAAGGCTGTATATTGTCACCCTGCTTATTTAACTTATATGCAGATTACATCATGAGAAACACTGGGCTGGATGAAGCATAAGCTGAAATCAAGATTGCCAGGAGAAATATCAATAACCTCAGATATGCAGATGACACCACCGTTATGGCAGAAAGTGAAGAAGAACTAAAGAGCCTCCTGATAAAAGCTAAAGAGGAGAGTGAAAAAGCTGGCTTAAAGCTCCACATTCAGAAAATTAAGATCATGGCATCTGGTCCCATCACTTCATGGCAAATAGATGGGGAAGCATTGGAAACAGTGAGAGATTTTATTTTGGGGGGCTCCAAAATCACTGCAGATAGTGACTGCAGCCATGAAATTAAGAGACACTTGCTCCTTGGAAGAAAAGCTGTGATCAACCTGGACAGCATATTAAAAAGCAGAGACATTACTTTGCCCACGAAGGTCTGTCTAGTCAGAGCTATGGTTTTTCAGTAGTTATGTATGGATGTGAGAGTTGTACTATAAAGAAAGCTGAGTGCTGAAGAATTGATGTTTTTGAACCGTGGTGTTGGAGAAGACTCTTGAGAGTTCCTTGGACTGCAAGGAGTTCAAACCAGTCAACCCTACTGGAAATTAGTCCTGAATATTTTTTGGAAAAACTGATGCTGAAGCTGAAGCTCCTATACTTTGGCCACCTGATTCGAAGAACTGACTCATTGGAAAAGACCCTGATGATGGGAAAGATTGAAGGCAGGAGGAGAAGGGGATGACAGAAGATGAGATGCTTGGATGGCATCACTGACTCAATGGATTTGAGTTTGAGTAAACTCTGGGTGTTGGTGATGGACAGGGAGACCTGGCATGCTCCAGTCCATGGGGTCGCAAATAGTCGAATACGACTGAGTGAACTGAACTGAACTGAACTGAACTGATGCATATATAAGGAAACATGATTCCATACAAACTTCTGTCCATCCATCCACTTTTTAAAAATTCTGTTAGCCTAACTTTCAGTTCCTCTGGCTGTCTTATAGTTTTGCTTTATTGCTCTTTCTCCAATTAGAAAAATCCATAGATTCCTGTAAATATTTTCAGTTATCATTGTCATCTTCCCTGTGTTATGACTGAGTGCTGCAGACATCTGTTAGCATTTTTTTGTTTCCATTTCTTTTTTTTTTTCTTGTAGCATATTTGTGTAGAGTTTGTGTTGATTCCTTTTCTTCCACATCTCTGAGAGTTAAGAGGTAATTTCTACCCGCCTCACCCCCGCACCCCCCAGGCGGTTACTTGCAAGTGATTTGTTTGGGGAGTTGTCTGGACTTGTTTGAAGTTAATTGGAGTTTTGAGTGTTATTGTTTGTTTGTTTTCTTAGATATACTTTTTTGTCTGAATTTGATAGTGCTTTTCTTCTTCCTAATTAAATAAGATAAACAGCTCATTGTGAAAAACCACATTTTGCAACTCTCTTCATATCCATTGTCATGGAGACAGTACAGGTTCTTAAAAATGAGTTTCCCCCCACAAATCCTCATTTACTTCTGCTTCCTTTGTTTCTCAGAACCAGTCACCTCAATGGAAACCTAGTGTTTTGCAAAATGTGTGCATCTCAACTTGTGAGAGTTGTGCTTGCTCTTTGGGAGCCATCAGAAGGGAGTCTTCTCCACTGGTGTATCAGCTCAACTTTTTCCTGTGTGCTCACTTCATCCAGGTCTCTCCTGGCAGCCACTCCATCTGTTTTGGTGTCTGGCTTCCCAGCGGCCTCCTTGTTTCATTGAAAATGCATTTTTCTTTTTTCTTTGCTATTTTTTCAATGACCTCTAAAATGAGATAGCAGAAAACTGGATATTAACCTTCATGTTCAAACCGAAAACAGTTCCTTCTAATTCCTTAATTAAATTTGCCAAGTAACTTATTATATTCCTGTGTATTAGAACAAGATTTAGCAACATTCCTTAAAATTAATTGCATGGAGTATTTTGTGGAAGCAGTCTATCTGGATGAATGAGTCTGTGTGAATATCATTTTAATATCCTCATATGTTTATTCCATATGTCTTCACAAAGTAACATGATGATATGAATGCTGCCGCAAACTTCAAGGATGACATTTTTGCAGTGATGTATAATAATAGGCCAGATATTTTGATACTGTCAATAAAATACTCAGACATGAAACCTACTCCTGCAGATATTCTTCAACATATAATAAGCCAGAAAAAAATCACAAGTTTTAAAATGAGCCCCCTTTCATACTCTCTTTCAAAAGCAGAAAGTTTGAATTGATTGAAAGAATCAAAAGAGGTTACTACTATCCATCATTTTCAAATTTCTGGTCAACTTGCCCTTCACCAACATAGTTCACAATACACTGCTATATCTTTGATGTGCTTGGTTTCCTTCGCACAGAGCAAATAGCATGCGTTTTCAACACATGTTATTGTAAATGACTTGTGTATGATGGGAATCATTTCGTGTGCCAAGCATCATTTCTATAATTGAAATTGAACAAATGGATGGATGGATATAGGAAAGTGGCAAACAGAGAAAAGCTTTTGAAGCTACAGCAAAACTTGTGCTTAGAAACTAAAGATGATAATACATAGAATGAGGCTCATGGTAGACATGAAATTGAATTGAGATCAGGATAGAAAGGCATGAGTCTGATCATTGCGATGCTCAGAGAACTAAATCAAGACACAGATCTTCAATGGCATCTAGTAGGGAATTTTGTATTTCAGCTATGCAGAGGTCAATGGGGAAGGAAATGGCCACCCACTCTAGTATTCTTGCCGAGATAATCCCGTGGACCGAGGAGCCTGGCAAGCTACAGTCCATGGTATCACAGAAAGAGTGGGACATGACTGAGCTTGCATGCAGCAGGCAGAACTCAAGGAGGTCCAACAGGAATTCCTCCGGGATCATGAAGCAGACAGAGGGGGTCAGACAAACAGAGCTTTACACCAGAGATGCTACCAGAGCAAAAATCTTCTGCCAGCTCTGCTTTGTCTTATGGTTGCTGTTTCCCCTCCGTCAGCTGATATCTGCCCATCCCCTGTGATTCGGAGTGCTTAAGACCTTATACCCTTGTTCTCAAACTCAAAATCGCAGGGCCAAATAATCTTTCTAACTTCTAATTGCATATCAAATGTTAACTTTAGCCATGGTGCTTCAAACAAATGCGCTCACATTAAGCGCATCATATTAAACCTCTTCTATTCCTAATCTCAAAGTATTTCAATTGAAGAAAAAATATAGTCCCAAATGCTATTTATATACTACTTTGAAATATCAAACAGATCATTTTTAGGCATGGAATCCATCTGCCTGACCTCCTGTTTCCAACCTTTTCTGTAAACCTGTGTTCATTTTGTGCCTGTGTGTGTAAGTCACACTTTCCCAAGTGATTCCAGCCACTGTGAGAATTGGTGTCTCTGTCTTTAATCATGAAGTGGTTAGCCTGAAGCCATTCTTAGTTTTCCTCTTTGTTTCTGTCTTTCGCTCAAGCAATCCCCTTGTCACCCACCCCTGAGTGCCCTCTCTGCCTAAACCTAGGCTGGCTTCCCTCTCGTGACGATGGGTGAGCGCGAACGGGCTCCCTCCTCGTGTGCTTCGACTCATTGCTCCCAGAGGGGCCACACCGAAGTTCCCGTACCCACCCCTGAGGACCAGTCAGCTGCCGCTGTGTCTCTTGAAGCGGATAGCAGATTTTATTGCTTTAATTAAACTTGTCGTACATTTTGTTTTTCTCCTCCACTGACACCATGGCCTCTGGCCTTGACGCTTCTCCCATTCATAGTACTGATCCTAGCATCGCTTTTGCTGCCCCTAGGACCACCGCTTTTGTGCCACCGAAAAGAGAACTCCCTTCGTGCAGGTCTAACTGTTGGACATTAATGCTGCGGCCTCCTAAAAATCGACTATTTCCGAAGGATGTAAAATGAATTCTCTGTTAGTTTGTCCCAGAGACTCCTGAGGCTTTTCTTAATTAAGCCTAAATGGTTGCCAGAAAGTGGCTGTGTTTTAGACCAGTCCTTTTCTTATATTGATTTCCTGACTTCCTGGGTGACCCTCCCTGTCTTTCATACAGACCAAAGCTTCTTCCTGGATGACCAGCAAAAGCTCAGCCCCTGTTGTACAGCGCAGCCAGCTACTCCACCCTGTCCACGCAGAAACAGCTTAATAGCTCTCGTTGATATTCCTGTCTGAGTGGTGGAAAGATAGTAACTGGAATCCTGAGATCTTGAATTGTTTTCCACACGTTCAAACTGCCACAGGTTTAAAGGGAGATATGTTGAAAGGGATGCTTCCAATTAAATTCGCAGTCTCTTTAAACACTGGAGGGCTTGTTCCCAAACTTCTTCGATGGATTTCTGACCTTAGCACATGGGGCTGAAGAAAGTATAGGAAGGAAGGGCTTTATGTGCCCCTAATTTGACCCCTTTTTCAAATTGTTC
The DNA here is from genome assembly GCA_024291935.2 of Okapia johnstoni. Taxonomy (NCBI): domain Eukaryota; kingdom Metazoa; phylum Chordata; class Mammalia; order Artiodactyla; family Giraffidae; genus Okapia; species Okapia johnstoni. Next base: position 6,782,594 of record CM044321.1, on the reverse strand, counting down.
ATCCTAATTTTAGCAGTCAATATCTTTGTTCCCAGGATCAAATCTGCATCTCCTGGAAGTCTCCTACATTGGCAGGCAGATTCTTTACCACTGAGCCACCAGGAAAGCCCATTTGACATGCATGTCTCACTTTAATGCTCAGGACCGGAATAGGTGTGTGTGGGTGTGGTAGGGAGTGACTCATGTGCTTCTCTTCCTTATGTGGATGGGAATTTGGGGACATGGAACCCTCTCGACATTGAATATAGCTTTAATTTTGATCCCCAGGAAAATGTTTTCCTGCCTTCCAAGGCAATGTTACCTTTTGTTCTGCAAAGCCAATATACTCAAAAAGCTCACTCACAGACGTCTTTTTCTTTTTTGTTTTTAATTCAATTTTCATTGGAGTCAAGTCGATTTACAATGTTGTGTTAGTTTCTGCTGTACAGCAAAGTGAATCAGTTATAAATATATCTACTCTTTTTAACATTCTATTCCCACATAGGTCATTACAGAGTATTGAAGGGAGTTCCCTGTGCCATACAGTAGGTTCTTATTGCAAATTTTTGTCATAGTGGTTAGAATGTGCTACTAACAATAAGCTATGTCAGCTCACTGCTCCCAGTTCTCTCATCAGCTAAAACTGACATAGCATTTTTGCCCAGAAACCCTGTCTAGCTAGATAGAGTTGATAGTGTCCCACTAAACCCAGCATTTCAAAGGAAGATGTGATTAGAGTTGTATGGTAGAGTCAATAATGTTTTAATAAACTCTAAGGGGCATATGGAGTTTCCATGACAAAAGCGTTCAGCACAGATACTCAAACCTGTCTGTTTGAAAGTCACAGACAAGGCTAAGGTAAGAAAAACAAATGATACAGAAAGGGATCTTTACATAGCACTCGGGTGAAGGCATCCTGGGCGCAGGAGACCAAGCATTCAGTTCAGTTCAGTCGCTCAGTCGTGTCCGACTCTTTGCGACCCCATGAATCGCAGCAAGCCAGGCCTCCCTGTCCATCACCAACTCCGGGAGTTTACCCAAACCCATGTCCATCGAGTCGATGATGCCATCCAACCATCTCATCCTCTGTCGTCCCCTTCTCCTCCCGCCCACAATCCTTCCCAGCATTAGGGTCTTTTCCGGTGAGTCAACTCTTCACATGGGGTGGCCAAGCATTGAATCCAGTCAATTGTTTTTATGATTTGAGTTCCAACCTAGACAGCATATTTAAAAGCAGAGACATTACTTTGCCAACAAAATCCATCTAGTCAAGGCTATGGTTTTTCCAGTGGTCATGTATGGATGTGAGAGTTGGACAGTGAAGAAAGCTGAGCGCCGAAAAATTGATGCTTCTGAACTGTGGTGTTGGAGAAGACTCTTGAGAGTCCCTTCGACTGCAAGGAGATCCAATCAATCCATCCTGAAGGAGATCAATCCTGGGTGTTCATTGGAAGGACTGATGTTGAAGCTGAAACTCCAATACTTTGGCCACCTCATGTGAAGAGTTGACTCATTGGAAAAGACCCTAATGCTGGGTAGGATTGGGGGCAGGAGGAGAAGGGGACAACAGAGGATGAGATGGTTGGATGGCATCACTGACTTGATGGACATGGGTTTGGGTAGACTCCGCGAGTTAGTGATGGACAGAGAGGCCTGGCATGCTGCAATTCATGGGGTCGCAAAGAGTCAGACACGACTGAGCGACTGAAATGAACTGAACTGAACTAAGATTGATTTATTTATTTTTGGCTGCTCTGAGTCTTCATTGCCACATATAGGCTTTTGGGAGCTACTCTGTAGTTTGTGGTGGCATTCAGCCTTCAGTGTTGGGCACACAGGATTAGTTGCTCTATGGCATGTGGAATCTTACTGGACCCATGTCCCCTGCATTGGCCGGTGATTCTTAACCAATGGACTGCCAGGGAAGTCCAATTTGAGTTCTTTTGAAAGTCCTTTCTGGGCTTCTTTCTTCTTATGTTATGTATAGCATGAGGGTAGTAATTCTTAGCCCAGGGAATTGGTGTAATGGCCAACCAAAATAATATACCTATTATACAGAGGCAACTCTATGATTGGATGAAGACGATGATGTGAGAGCTTACACTGTGTGCTCACACATTGTCTGTACTCAGTAAATGTTTGTAACACAATCGCTACAAAGTACATGAGATATATCCTCATAATATTTAAAGGTCTTCACTTTACAATCATAGAGTCACCATATGCAGGAAGGAGGGTCAGAGGCACAGGATAATTGTTTATTGTGTTTATGTGTGTGTGAAAGACAGAACTTTATTGCAAGATTCTCCAAATTCTTTGGAGTGAATAATTATAATATGTAAGAAAAAAATGGACCACACAGGTTATTGAAAGGCAATCTTCTTGGTTGTCCCATAAGATATCATACTTTCCAAATCCTCAATAGCACAGAAGTTTCAGAAACCTGCTAACCAAATAAAGTTAATACATAAGGCACTGATTTAATACTATCTGCTGCTCAGGGATTCCTAAGTCTCTTTTTGCAAATGAAAAAGAGCCCCTAAAAAGATTATCCCTTCTATTTCTCCAGAAACACTTTCTCTGATGCTAATAAAAGTCAATCTTCTTTCCTCAGAATATTTCTACAAAAGAAGAGTCTACTTGTCCTGGAAAGAATCTAAACCAGCATTTCCCTGACTCGGCTCCTTAGACCACTAGTCACTTTGAGAATTTAATAAATATACACACAAAAATCAAACTGTGGCAATGTGGGAAATGTTAGATTTTAAAATTAGACAGGACATCTCAGACTCTCAAAAATGTTAGTTTGCATTGGGATAGTTGCAATGTCATTTCATAAAATCTCTGAATGGGAGGAGATTTCAGCCATGATAGGCTTACCATCTTATTTTTCACCAAGTATTTTAAGTAAACATGGATCATAACAAATTGTGGAAAATTCTTAAAGAGATGGGGATACCAGACCACCTTACCTCCCTCCTGGGAAACCTGTATGCAGGTCAAGAAGCAGCAGTTAGAACTACACTTGGAACAACAGACTGGTTCCAAATTGGGAAAGGAGTATGTCAAAGGTGTATATTGTCATCCTGCTTATTTAGCATCTATGCAGAGTACATCATGTGAAATGCCAGGCTGGATGAAGCACAAGCCATAATCAAGATTACTGAGGAGAAATGTTAATAACCTCAGATATGCAGATGACACCACCCTTACGGCAGAAAGCAAAGGGGAACTGAAGAGCCTCTTGATGAAAGTGAAAGAGGAAAGTGAAAAAACTGGCTTAAAACTCAACATTCAGAAAACTAAGATCATGGCATCCAGTCCCATCACTTCATGGCAAACAGATGGGGAAACAGTGGCAGACTTAATTTTGGGGCTCCAAAATCACTGCAGATGGTGACTGCAGCCATGAAATCAAAAGACACCTTTACTTGCTTCTTGGAAGAAAAGCTTGATCTCCATGGAGTCCAAGGGACTCGCAAGAGTCTTCTCCAACACCGCAGTTCAAAAGCATCAAAATAGAGATATTACTTTGCCAACAAAGGTCCGTCTAGTCAAAGCTATGGCTTTTCCAGTAGTCATGTATGGATGTGAGAGTTGGGCCATAAAGAAAACTGAGCATCAAAGAATTGATGCTTTTGAATTATGGTGTTGGAGAAGACTCTTGCGAGTCCCATGGACTGCAAGGAGATCAAACCAGTCCATCCTAAAGGAAATCAATCCTGAATATTCATTGGAAGGACTGATGCTGAAGCTGAAACTCCAATACTTTGGCCACTTGATGCGAAGAACTGACTCATTGGAAAAGACCCTGATGCTGGGAAATATTGAAGGCAGGAGGAGAAGGTGGTGACAGAGGATGAGATGGTTGGATGGCATCACTGACTCGATGGACATGAGTCTGAACAACCTCCGGGAGTTGGTGATGGACTTGGAAGCCTAGCGTGTAGTCCATGGGGTCGCAAAGAGTTGGAAATGACTGAGCAACCGAACTAAACTTAACTGACCAGTGTCCTTTGTTTACAATCAGAAGCATGCAGCAGAGGGATTAAGGGCCCAGACCTTCCTGATGGGATAGCTGTGAAAGCCAAAGGAGATAACGTTTACACAGAAAGGACAATACTGCCTGGCACACAATACATGCTATGTTAGCTGTGTTGCTGTTGTTTAGTTGCTCAGTTGTGTCTGACTCTTTGTGACCCCATGGACTGTAGCCTCCCAGGCTCCTCTGTCCATGGGATTTCCTAGGTAAGAATAGTGGAGGGGGTTGCTGTCTCCTTTTCCAAGGGATCTTCCTGAACCAAGGATCCAATCTATGTCTCCTGCATTGCACGTTGATTCTTTACCACTGAGCCACCAGAGAAGCCCCATGTTAGGTACAGTCATACATGTTAAGAGAAATTACATGAAGAAAAGCTGTGTAAAATAGTTTTTAACACCATTTCCCCCTTTCATTGTGCTTGTGAGGCATACTCAGATTTTTCCTGAGAGTTTTAGAACTGCCCATTTCATTACATCTCAAGTTAGAAAAAGAAATATAAAAGGGAAAGGCAAATAAATTCTAGTTATGTCTTGGAGAAAAGATGGATCTATGGTATAATTAAGCAGACAAGAGTGATTATACACCCATGGAATGGATTTGAGCAGCTGTACTTCCACGGGCAAGTTCTATGCAGAGATGTGAGTTAGCCAATATTATAACTGTTTTAAAGGTGAGAGATTTGAAAAAGAGTGAAGCTGGGTAACCTATGCACATACCTCAGAAGTTTTTCAAAGCTGAGATTTGAAAATGGGCTTCCTTTCTCTGGAATTCATGTTCTAACCATTACATTATTAACTTAACCTTGTGGCAACATCTCAATAATTGGTTTTAACTCTTCAGGTTGGCAATGAAAAACTCATCGGTGCAGAGGAAATAATGCCCTAAAGCCTCTGAAATTTGAAATTTTTCTTTTTCTTTTCTCTCCTTATATATCTGTCTTATCCCTAAATAACAGTAATTCTCTGCAGCTGGTCGTGAAATTTCAAGCCTAGACTTTAAAATGCATATTTGATTCTGACACAGAGGTTTTGCTGCAAAATTTTGTAATGGAGTCGTTGGAATTTAGATTATAAACTGCTGTTTGTCACATTTAATTGATATTTTGGTTGTCTCCACACTGTGTGGGTATGAGGGTGAAGCTGTGGTTTTCTTGGGTGTTCTGAGAATTTCCTAAAACTGTAGAAAGATGTGGCAAGCAAGAGCTGTTTGGGGAGGTGCTGAAATGATTTCAGTGGGAAGGTGTCCCAGGCCTCATACATTAAAGAAATGCCTGAAATTGCATTCAGTCACTTGACTGCCATTCCTCACACTTAATGTGAGCTGAAATAAGAGGCCACATAGCACACATATTTTTTGGTGTGTAAGTGAGCACTCAAATGGCTCGAAGTTGATAGGTGGGAATGCAGATGTGGACTTTTGCTCTTTTTAGCTCTCCTGATTTCTCAATGAGAACAAAGATTGACTTGGCAGAAAGAGCGGGGAGTCACAGTGTTGCATTTTACTTCTCCACACACGTTCCTGTGGTGAGTGGACCCCTGCCTAATGGTCTGAGGTCCGTTCTCTTTTCTGATGATTCCTAATGGTTTATCTCCATTCTTCATTTATTCACTGAGTTCATATATCCAGTGCCTGGTCCATGTCTCCATGCAGAAGCCTTGTAAACATCTCTGACTTTGCTTCTGCAAAGCAGGGCAATTGATTTATCCCCACACTCCCAAAGACATCTCCTTTCCCAGTCTCTGCATTCAGCAAATAATGTCACCATCAACTGAGTCCTTTAGGCCAGAAACACAAGACATATCCTTCATGTGTCCCTTTCTTAAAGGAACATCTATCCCTTTTTAACAAAGTTTTCATTTTATATTGGAGTACAGTTTATTAGCAATGTTGTGTATAATTCAGGTGTACAGCAAACACATGCATCTATTCTCTTCCAAATTCTTTTCCCATTTAGGTATAGTGAGTAGAGTTTCCTGTGCTATTAGTTAGGTCCTTGTTGGTTTGTTGTTTTTCTTCAGTCGCTAAGTTGTGTCTGGCTCTTTTGCCACTTAATCGACTGTAGCCCGCCAGGTTCCTCTGTCCTTGGGATTCTCCAGGCAAGAATACTGAAGTGGGTTGCCATTTCCTTTCCTTCTCCAGGGGATCTTCCCAACTCAAGGACCGAACTTCCATTTCCTGCATTGGCAGGTGGATTGTTTACCACTGAGCCACCTGGGAAGCCCCCTTGTTGACTATCCATTTTAAATATAGCAGTGTGTACGAGTCAATGATTAACAGATAATAATCTAATAGCAATACCACCTCCATAATATAGCAGAAATCCATTCATGTCTTGCTATTTCTACTACTACTACCTTCATCCAAATCATCACCATGCAACTGGATTCTCACCTAGATTTTTTCATCAAAACCCAACATAGCCTCCTTGCTTCTGCTTCATACTTGATAGTTGTCCACACAATACCCAAGATGTCATAGCTTCTGGAGTTATCAATGCATAAAATATAAAATATGACCCACATACTATTTTACACATACGAGTAACATCACTTATTAGAGAAGAATTCCCAAAAGGACAAGGGGAATTCTTCTGGAATGATGCTTCTCCAGCATAGAAAGCACAATGAACCTAGTTTTTTAGGTGAAAGATTAAAAAAAATACTCAGAAAAAAGGAGAAAGCCTATTTGAGTGTTCATCCCATGTCATAGGTTTCCCTGGTGGCTTAGCAGTAAAGAACCTGCCTGCTCATGCGGGAGACATGGGCTCAATCCCTGAGCCGGGAAGATCCTCTGGAAAAGGAAATGGGAACCCACTCCAGGATTCTTGCCTCGAGAATCTCATGCAGCGAGGAGCTTGGTGGGTTACAGTCCATGGGGTTGCAGAAGAGTTGGACATGACTTAGCAACTAAAACAGCTAACGATTCCAGGTCACACCTTAACAACAGGGTAGTGGCTACCTGAATGTTTCACGTCATCAGCATCAGCGAGGCTCACCCATTCTGCGCAGTCTCACTTTACAGTGGGAAAGCAAATGAATTAGATTTAAGAACTCTCTGGAGGGCCATGGGTCACACTTGAGAATCTTTGTTTCATAAGTTGCTCAAATGTCACACCATTCTGGTCATCTGCTCTATGTTGAGGTAGGAAATGCTTTGTCAGGAGCCCAAGGGTGAAATGGAGCTCTCTGGTCCACAGAATCACAAGAGAGGACGGCATTTGATTTTTTTTTTGGTAGATGAGAAAAATGATTACGTATGGAACCTACCAGGTGTGATATTGTTCTCTTTATGCAACACTTTTCTTTGAACTCTTGTCATCTGCATGGAAAATTGATACCAAAATTCTTTCCAGATTTGTGAGGCTCTCTGCAAATGCATGGGTTTCCCTGGTGGCTCGTTGGTAAAGAATCTGCCTGAAGTGCAGGAGACACAGGAGACATAGGTTTGATCCCTAGGTCGGGAAGGTCACTTGACAACCCACTCCCATATTCTTGCCTGGAAAATCCCATGGGCAGGCTACAGTCCATGGGGTCATAAGAGCTGGGCACGACTGAGTGCACACACTCACTACCACCACCTGCAAGTACAGAGTGGAAACAGGGAAAGATCTTTGCTGGAGGAAAGATCGCAGTCAGCTTGAGGCTTTCCGTACTCTGCTCTTCCTGTCTCCATGGGAAGGCGTAGCATTAAAGGTTATGTGTAATCAGAGTTTATAAACCAGGATGAGCTCATGTAGGCTTTGAGGAAAATGCAGACTCTTTTGGTGATTGAAGCATCTTCTCCAAATAAGTATTCCCTCGGTTGAGAATTCAGAAAGGTGATGATGGCTGTGGCGTTCAGCATAGGGGTTTCAGCTTCTGGGTTTTACTTGGAGCCATGACTGAGGGGTGTTTGTTTATTTATTTATTTATTTTTCTCTGCCCAGGTGGTGCTAGTGGTAAAGAATCCACCTGTCAGTGCAGGAGACATAAGAGAAACAGGTCAGGAAGATCCCCTGGAGAAAAGCGTGACAGCCCACTCCAGTATTCTTGCCTGGAGAGTCCCATGGGCAGAGGAGCCTGGTGGGCTACAATCCATAGGGTCGCAAGGAGTAGGACACAACCGAAGTGACAGCATGCACACATGACTAAGGGGTGTGTGTGTGTGTGTGTGTGTGTGTGTGTGTGTTTCTCTTTTTAAAAATTGGAATACATCTTCTAAGTATTTATGTTATGATGTGGAGATTTTGAACGGAGGTAAAGGACTAACCACTGTCATAAACATTCAGTTTTCAATGTCATTGGATCTGAATCAGAGACACACCTGAATTATCAATACTGTCTCTATCAACAGAAAAAAAAAAAAAGACAAGGTGGCAGGGAGCAGAGTAAGTAAAATTATAGGAAAAGAGGAAAAATGGACTTCATTGCCACATGTCAAAAAAAAGCATTGGTTAACTTACAGTATTTATCACTCAAGGTATGTAATTCCCAAAACACATTTATATGCTGTGATTAGTTAAGTGTGCTGAGCCATCCTTCATCAGGTCAAAAATGAAGGTATGAAAATGAAGGCTGACACCGTGTTATATAGGATTACAGTTTTTTATCAAAGATTAGCAGGCTGTGTTCTATTATTGAGAATGCCCAGGTTCTCCCAATCCATTGCCTTTTCAAGGTAGAATGACAAAATTCAAATTTCAGATGCAGTCAGAGAATGCAAAAAAGAGGGGAGATGACTCAGCCTGGGGAATATATGACTGTTGGAGTATTACCGTAAAACAAGCCTCACCGTTCAATCCGTCAACACGAATAACCAGAACAGGTAGGACGGGCCGTGTGGAGAAGGGGAATCGGAATGACTATGGGTTCTCAGTCTTTTGACTGTTTATGATGTAAAGGATAACACTGTGAAGAAGAAAGAGTGCCTCTATGTTTACATTCATCGGACTGATTTAATTTTCATCTATAAAGTGAAACAGGAGATTGCAGGAATAAATGACTGCCTTTGGAAGTCATCCGGTCAGGGTGTTAGGGGATAAATACAGACTACTGTACCTGGGCGAGCCCTTAATGGGGAATTGACTCACTATCAGTAAGCAATGCCTTACTTCATATGCAATCTACTTATTCATGAACTTTTTTTTTTAAAGGTTTGAGTTTTCTAAATATTAAGCCCATGAGAACAAAACAGCGGGAGAATTCTGGAACAAAATAACACAGAGAATATAGCACCGTATAAACAATTGTGATGGGGAGCTGCTTGCTATTGATGATGAATCATCAGGTTAGAGGTTTGCTATTGATGATGAATGATCAGGTTAGAGGTTTGCTATTGATGATGAATCATCAGGTTAGAGGTTTGCTATTGATGATGAATGATCAGGTTAGAGGTTTGCTATTGATGATGAATGATCAGGTTAGAGGTTTGCTATTGATGATGAATGATCAGGTTAGAGGCCTCTTTACTTCTAAGCAAAGACTGAGGTCTTGAAGATCTGATACAGTATAAGGTTTGAGGATACTTTATTTTAGTAAACATGCATGTTTAAAAACAATCCTTGAAACACATTTATATTTAAGTGCCTGATGTATTGACTAGCTACTGAGTACAAGGTACATAGACACAGATCCACCAATTTTATAATTAAAGCAACATGATCCGTGAATGAATTCTGTCATACATTTTCAGGAATATAATGAATTTGAAGGGCAGAATTTGAATCTGTTTTTACTGTACTACATCAACTGTTTCTTTATAGACCCAGTTACTTTCAAAGTGGTTTGAAGTGACAAAGATAACAAACACTGTCTTTGTCGGTTACAGGCTCACTAGTGGATGGCTACGTGCATTATTGACTTGCCACCAACAGGGTGCCTAAGAACTTACACACTGAGATTGTCCTGTGCTACAATTTTTACAGCTTCTCTGTATTCAAATCAATAACATGTCTTTTCTAGTTCATGGGGAGGCCCTGGTGCCAAGAAGAAGAGCTGCATTTAAGAAATGGAAGCTTTTCACATGACACACGATTTTGGGGGGATCCACTTGGGCAGTGACTGTTTTGTTCAGAACCTTGCATGGCGTGAATTTTGGGCTTCTGCCATCATCACGTTCTGGTAGCTCCTGCTGAAGTAAACTTCTTTCTCACTCGCTCTTGTGTCTCTTCCTTTTGCCTAACTAGCTTCAACCCCTTTCTGGATGTGTTCACGCTTCTCAGGTGGTCTTCCAAATGTCCCTCTGCACTTCTAAGTATTATACATGTATTTCTTTCCAAACAAATGGAGACATGATATGCCATTTAATTTTTACTTTAACAGTACATCTAGAAATGCTGTATTCTGTATAAAACTAACATATTTTATTGTATGAATGTATAAATGTAGCATAATCTAATTTGTCCCATATTTGTAGGTCTTTAATAGTTTTATTGCAACAAACAATGATGGTCCTTTTCATATAATATTTTACAAATGTGCCCAAGAAAACTGATTGCAGAGTCACAGGGTTGATGCATTGATTTTATTGTCAAATTACGTTGTATGGGGATTATAAACATGTATAATCATATCAGTAAACATGTTCATACCACACAATTGCACTCATCTCACATGCTAGCAAAGTAATGCTCAAAATTCTCCAAGCCAGGCTTCAACAATACGTGTGAACTTCCAGATATTCAAGCTGGTTTTAAAAAAGGCAGAGGAACCAGGGATCAAATTGCCAACATCTGCTGGATCATCACAAAAGCAAGAGAGTTCCAGAAAAATATCTATTCCTGCTTTATTGACTATGCCAAAGCCTTTGACTGTGTGGATCACAATAAACTGTGGAAAATTTTTAAAGAGATGGGAATACCAGCCCACCTGACCTGCCTCTTGAGAAACCTGTATGCAGAATGAAAAAGTTGGCTTAAAGCTCAACATTCAGAAAACTAAGGTCATGGCATCCAGTCCCATCATTTCATGGCAAGTAGATGGAGAAACAGTGGAAACAGTGACAGACTGTATTTTGGGGATCAAAATTCACTGCAGATGGTGACTGCAGCCATGAAATAAAAAGACGCTTACTCTTTGGGAGAAAAGTTATGACCAACCTAGACAGAATATTAAAAAGCAGAGACATTACTTTGCCAACAAAGGTCCATCTAGTCAAGGCTATGGTTTTTCCAGTAGTCATGTATGGATGTGAGAGTTGGACTATAAAGAAAGCTGAGTGCTGAAAAATTGATGCTATTGAACTGTGGTGCTGGAGAAAACTCTTGAGAGTCCCTTGGACTGCAAGGAGAGCCAACCAGTCTGTCCTAAAGGAGATCAGTCCTGAATGTTCATTGGAAGGACTGATGTTGAGGCTGAAACTCCAATCCTTTGGCCACCTGATGCGAAGAACTGACTCATTTGAACAGACCCTAATGCTGGAAAAGATTGAAGGCGAGAAGAGAAGGGACTGACAGAGGATGAGATGGTTGGAAGGCATCACCGACTCAATGGACATGAGTTTGGGTAAACTCTGGGAGTTGGTGATGGACAGGGAGGCCTGGCATGCTGCAGTCCATGGAGTCGCAAAGAGTTGGGCATGACTGAGCAGCTGAAATAAACTGATACATGTTTAAGGACTCTCTATTTTTTTTTTTAACTGCACACTGCATTTTTTTTTTTTTTTGGTGATGTTTTTCTTTGTCGTTTTGATTTACCAAAATACTTAAACATTAAGAAAAATTTTCCATCTGGAATATAAATTGAAAATATTTTCCCAAGCTAATATTAGTCAGTGGCTTTGTAAACTTTTGTGTAGTGAATCTTAAAATGAATGTTTTAAAATTTATTTATTTTACTTGGTGTCTTTTGTGTTTTTGTTATAATTAGAGATGACAGGCCCACGCCAATTTTTAAACCAATCTATTGCTTATCTTTTGTTTTGCACTTTTTTGGGCAATTGTTTCAATGAATTGATACATCTTATTTTAATGAAATATATGAAGTAACTTTACAAATTATGTATTATTTTCCTTCGACTGACTACCCAATTTTCCCACTTTTTGAAAGATGAATCTTTCCCATTGATTTGAAATGTCACCTTTATTATATCCTGTATATTTGCCTCACCATCAATTCTCAAACCCTCCAGCTTTTGGACAATGCTACCTTTTTCTTCCGTGATCTTAGACTTTTTGACTTTCCTCCAACGCAAGAAAAACCTCAGGCCTCTAGACATAAATCTTTGCTTATCTACCCTGTTTTGGACAAAATACCTTTCATTCTTTCCTCATCAACCTAGGGAAAAACAAGTTTGATTAATTGCTTTATCTAACTCTTCTGTCACAGATGGCATAGATAGAGCCATAAACACAAGTGGAATAATTGTACTTAAAAACATGTGCTTCTCATAAAAACGATACCTTGTAAATCATTGGTGTTAAAATTGGCTGCAAAGTAAGATGGTTTAAATTGTATGATGTTTAATCAAATATAACTGTGTAAGCCATCTTCCTAATGCAGCCAAACCATAATATTAACCCGTGAATAACTGTATAAAGCTCAGGGATCTATGGAGAAGATTCTATGGAGTTTGCAAACATAACTGAGTGTCTAGTTGTCACTTCCACATCAATTAGAGTGGCTTTGGATGCATCTGTTTTATTCAGTGGAGTTTTTATAAGATGTTATTTGAAAGAAATTTCCAGTGGTAAAAAGCTTTAAAGATACGGAAGTATTTTATGAAGACTGCAATTTGCATACATCCCTTAACTATTTAAATGAAAATTCAGATTTGGCTTTAATCAAGAAGCCATTTGTAATCGTCCTATGGTTCATTATATGATATTTCCTCCACAATCTTACAATATCCTCTCTAAACCCTCTTTACTGGTCTGTGTTCTTCAGAGAAACAGAATCAATAGGATATAAAATTATAGGGAATTGGTTCATGCAATTATGGAGGCTGAGAAGTTCTTAGACTTGGAGTTGACACGTTAGAGGCCCAGGAGAACATATACGGAGTTGTCTGAAGGCTGGCAGGCTCAAGACCCAGGAAAAGCCAGTGTTTACATTCCAGTCCAAATACAGGAAAAAACTGATGTCCCAGTCTGAAGGTGGTCAGGCAGGAAAAGTTCCCTTTTATTTAGGAGAGTTGTTGTTGTTCAGTTGCTAAGTTGTGTCTGAATCTTTAAGACTTCATGGACAGCAGCTGAAGGTTCCTCTTCACTTTCTGCCATTAAAATGGTATCATCTGCATATCTGAAGTTGTTGATATTTCTCCTGGCAGTCTTGATTCCAGCCTGTGATTCATCCAGCCCAACATTTCACATGATGTACTCCGCACATAAGTTAAATAAGCAGGGTGACAATATACAGCCTTGATGTACTCCTTTCCCAATTTTGAACCAGCCTTTTTTTCCATGTCTAGTTCTAACTGTTGCTTCTTGACCTGCATACTGGTTTCTCAAGAGCCAGGTTAGGTTGTCTGGTATTCCCATCTCTTTATGAATTTTCCAGTTTGTTGTGATTGACACAGTCAAAGGTTTTAGTGTAGTCAGTGAAGCAGAAGCAGATGTTTTTCTGGAATTCCCTTGTTTGTTTTTTTTTTCTATGATTCACTGGATGTTGGCAATTCGTTCTCTGGTTCCTCTACCTTTTCTAAATCCAGCTTGTACATGGGGAAGGTCTCAGTTCATGTACTGCTGAAGCCTAGCTTGAAGGATTTTGAGCATTATGTTTCTAGAATGTGAAATGAGTGCAATTGTTTGGTAGTTTGAACATTCTTTGGCATTTGGGAGATAGTCAGTCTTTATTCTAGTTTGACCTTTGGCTGATTGGGTGAGGCTCACCCACATAAAGGATAGCAATCTGCTTCACTTACTTCTATAGGCTTAAACGTTAATCTCATCCAAAACACACTCACAGGAACACCTAGAATAATATTTGACCAAATATTCCAGCACCTGTGGCCCAGTCAAGTTCATACGTAAAAGTAACCATCATAATCCCTATTGGTGAACTTATCATATTTTGCATCTAGAACATGGAGACCTCCATAAGGACAGACCAAATGTTTGGGCCTGTGTGTTTTTGTTAGCAAGCACTGCCTTGATCTTTAATAAACATCAGATTTCTGAATAAATTAAGCAATTAATTAACATTAATAAACCTATACTTGTTGAACTAATGATAACAAAAATTTTGGCAAGAATTTGAATTTCCTTTAAATCTAAAATTCAAATAAATTCTTCTCATTAGAGATATACTAACTCCATATTTTAAATTAATTGAACTTTTTTTAAGAGTAAACAGTTTGGCTGACTTCCATATTAAAGCTGATCTTTGCATCACTAAAATAGTTAGTTATTCAACTATGACTCAAGTGAGAAAGTCTCCAGACTTATCTGTAAAATTTCTCTGAGAAATGAAAACCATACACACACATACGTATATGTATGTGTACATATATTTATATTTATAACGTGTAAAGCTGTTTCAGTGATTTTAGTTAATATCTGCTGCTCTTTTAGTAACTTCCATGATTAATTTTGTGTGAGTCTCCTTGTTTCTATTTTTATTCCCAAACATAGGCTCCATAGGATGAAGTGGCATGCAGTTAAAGAGGATACCTCTTTTTGAGTGTCTGGTTGGCAAATCCTTGGATCTCAGAAGGATAATTGTAGAATTATAGGGATTAGATAGTTTGTCTCCTACTCAGTGTTTCCTCATTCATCTAGTTCTTTCTGTGCTATGAGACTTAGGCTCAGTGATGTTATGAATGTTAAGAATGAAAAGCTTGAAGGTAATGTCTGTGTGCAAACAATCTACATTTTTCACCCTGAAACAGTGAGAAGCAACACAAAGCTGAGTAACAGGGATCCCTTAAATTGTGTAAATGTGTGCAACCTTGTTTTCATTGGGGGATTTTTCTTAGATTTAACACAGGGCTGCCCCCTTCTCTATAAACTTTTGTTGTTATGTTGGGAAATTATGTTGGTCTTAAATTTTCTTCTGTGAATCGTAAAACTGTCCTTGGAGATTTGATTCATAGGCAAATTCTCCTTAGAAAAACATTACTTGAATTTGAACCATTTGTAAAACCATGGCTCTTTGGGACTGCTGGCTTCTGACCTCTGAATCCTCATAAATACCCTAAGGCCACAAGTGCACCTAAACATCACTTCCATAGGCCATTCAGTGCCTCCCTTAATCCATCAATTCGTCATATTGCTTACACAACGTATGCTTCTTGTATCCTGGGTATAGGCTTCTTTGGTTGGAGTCTTCCTACTTAGTTATTTCAGCCTGCAGTTGCTCCTAATGTGAGTTCCCAACAAATGTGCTCAGACATCTTTTCTTATGGGAGGCTCCTGCATATGTTCAACTTCCTTATGTTTAAGGACCCACAGAGTCACATAACAGATGCCCCTTTTGTTTTCCATTTTTCCTAAGAAGAGGAAAGTACCAAAACAATTAGGCAGTGACTCAAGTTGTAATGCCTGGATTGAATAAATTTATACTGGAGTTACTGAAAGAAGAGGTTTTTAATCAACAAGCAATGTAAGAGAAAATTACCAAGTCAAAGGAAACACATTAAACCAGATCTCTAATAATATTGATTTTAAAGGAAGAATAGGGAAAAATGAGAGTACTTTGTAAAAAAGCATTATCATGCATGTTGACCTAGAATTCTATATTAATTAAATTATTTTGGTACACCTTGTTCACTGGCCTTCTCTCAAAAGACTAAAAGAAAAATCTGTTTATTAGGCAAACTAAGATGATTAAACTTGTAGAAGTAAGAAGAAAACCATATTGATAGTCTTAGGAGAGACTAGACATAAAGAAATTATAGAAGTGTATTTATTGAAGTTTGAGAAAGTGAGATAGGTGATTTTAAGGTGGATATTTCAAGGTATAAAACTGGTTGGGATTGGGCGAAGTTTATAATATTTGGTTTTGAAGGCACATCAAAGAGGTGAGAATCTTGAAGTGGTTGGATGAGCAAATTTAGTCCTGATAAGTAAGCAGTTTAGTTACTTCCTAGTCTTATCTTCCAAGAGCAGGTAATTCCTGGAGCAAAAAGATAAGCTATTTTTGACTTGATCTCAGCATAGAAAAGTATGACTTATTGTTTAGCAAGGGAGAGGAATTATGCTGGTTTAAGTTCTTGGTCTTTAGCTGACCTAAGATATCATCCTATATGTTTTTAGAGAGAGAAAAAAAAGAAAACAATTTTCTCAGCCATCTACTAGTATATATCCAAACACGTATTTGTAGATATGTTGTAGTCAATATTTACTCCTGCTTTGGGAAGAATCATGAAAGGATCTTGCTATCTCGTTGAGTTTGGCTTTCTCAGTAGTTTCTGGGCATTGACAGTGGTATCATGTTTATTTTGAAAGCCTTTCTTGGTAAAAAAAGAAAAAAATTAATTCAATTTCTCCTTAGTTTTAATTAAGTAAAATGATTCAGAAATATCAAATTATTTGAATGTTTTTATGGTCCATCTCTGATGAAGGGTGGAACAATGTATCCAGGGTCTATCCAAAGGTCAAATTCAGACTTAAATTGAAGAAAGTAGGGAAAACCACTAGGCCATTCGGGTATGACCTAAATCAAATCCCTTATGATTATACAGTGGAAGTGAGAAATAGATTTAAGGGACTAGATCTGATAGACAGAGTGCCTGATGAACTATGGACAGAGGTTCATGACATTGTAAAGGAGACAGGGAGCAAGACCATCCTCAAGGAAAAGAAATGCAAAAAAGCAAAATGGCTGTCTGAGGAGAACTTACAAATAGGTGTGAAAAGAAGCAAAGCAAAGGAGAAAAGGAAAGATGTACCCATTTGAATGCAGAGTTCCAAAGAAAAGCAAGGAGAAATAAGAAAGCCTTCCTCAGTGATCAGTGCAAAGAAATAGAGGAAAACAATACAATGGGAAAGACCAGAGATCTCTTCAGGAAAATTAGAGGTACAAAGGGAACATTTCATACAAGGATGGGCTCAGTAAAGGACAGAAATGGTATAGGCCTAATAGAAGCTATTAAGAAGAGGTGGCAAGAATACACAGAAGAACTGTACAAAAAGATCTTCACGATCCAGATAATCACAATGGTGTGATCCCTCACCTACAGCCAGACATCTTGGGATGTGAAGTCAAGTGGGCCTTAGGAAGCATCACTACGAACAAAGCTAGTGGAGGTGATGGAACTCCAGTTGAGCTACTTCAGATCCTCAAAGATGATGCTGTGAAAGTGCTGCACTCAATATGCCAGCAAATTTGGAAAACTCAGCAGTGGCCACAGGACTGGAAAAGGTCAGTTTTCATTCCAATCCCTAAGAAAGGCAATGCCAAAGAATTCTCAAACTACCACACAATTGCACTCATCTCACATGCTAGTTAGTAAAAGTAATGCTCAAAATTCTCCAAGACAGGCTTTAACAATATGTGACCCGAGAACTTCCAGATGTTCAAGCTGGTTTTAGAAAAGGCAGAGGAACCAGAGATCAAATTGCCAAATCCATTGGATCATCGAATAAGCAAGAGAGTTCCAGAAAAACATCTATTTCTGCTTTATTGACTATGCCAAAGCCTTTGACTGTGTGGATCACATCAAACTGTGGAAAATTCTGAAAGAGATGGGAATACCAGACCACCTGACCTGCCTCTTGAGAAACCTGTATGCAGGTCAGGAAGCAACAGTCAGAACTGGACATGGAACAACAGACTGGTTCAAATAGGAAAAGGAGTACATCAAGGCTGTGTATTATCACCCTGCTTATTTAGTTTATATGCAGAGTACATCATGAGAAACGCTGGGCTGGAGGAAGCACAAGCTAGAATCAAGATTGCCAGGAGAAATATCAATAACATCAGATATGCAGATAACACCACCCTTATGGCAGAAAGTGGAGAAGAACTAAAGAGCCTCTTGATGAAAGTGAAAGAGGAGAGTGAAAAAGTTGGCTTAAAGCCCTACATTCAGAAAACTAAGATCATGGCATCTGGTCCCATGACTTCATGACAAATAGATGGAGAAACAGTGGAAACAGTGGCAGACTTTATTTTGGTGGGCTCCAAAATCACTGCAGATGGTGATTACAGCCATGAAATTAAAAGATGCTTACTCCCTGGAAGGAAAGTTAGGACCAACCTAGACAGCATATTAAAAAGCAAAGACATTACTTTGCCAACAAAGGTCCATCTAGTCAAGGCTATGGTTTTTCCAGTAGTCATGTATGGATGTGAGAGTTGGACTATAAAGAAAGCTGAGTGCCGAAGAATTGCTGCCTTTGAACTGTGGTGTTGGAGAAGACTTTTGAGAGTCCCTTGGACTGCAAGGAGATCCATCCAGTCCATCCTAAAGGAAATCAGTCCTGAATGTTCACTGGAAGGACTGATGTTGAAGCTGAAACTCCAATCCTTTGGCCACCTGATGCGAAGAGCTGACTGATTTGAAAAGACCTTGATGCTGGGAAAGATTGAAGGTGGGAGGAGAAGGGGACGACAGAGGATGAGATGGTTGGATGGCATCACCAACTCAATGGACATGGGTTTGAGTAAGCTCCAGGAGTTGATGATGGACAGGGAAGCCTGACGTGCTGCTGTCCATGGGGTCATAGAGTAGGACATGACTGTGTGACTGAACTGAACTGATCCAAAGGTCAGATTGTTAACTTGTGAAGATCCTCTGTTATGCCTTAGTCAAAAAAATCCCTTAAAGAAAATCTCTAGAATAAGCAAAAAGACTCAAGAAAATTTTACATCTTTGTTTTTGCCTAAGACTTAACTTAGGGAACGTTTTCCTTGTTCATATTTCCCTGAGGAATTAATACCATGAATGCATGGTAAGTTACTTCAGTTGTGTCCAACTCCTTGTGACCCCATGGACTGGAGCCCGCCAGGCTCCTCTGTCCATGGGATTCTCCCGGCAAGAATGGACAGAGGGGCCTCTAGGGGATCTTCCCACCTCAGGGAATGAACCCACATCTCTTACATTTCCTGTGTTGGCAGGCAGTTTCTTTACCAATACCAAGGGCTGCCTGGGAAGCCCAATCAATGCCATACTTCCCATAATATCCTAATTTCTGCCATATATAGAGAACTTTGAATATGGCAGAAAACGTTCACATGCCAAATCTCAATGTGGTGCAAAAAACTCTCTGTGGTAGATGGGAATGATTTGTAAAGAGTGAAATCCTGAAGCATTCAAGTCATTACTCTGGATGATGTTAGTGCTGAGAGTAGAAATCAGGCCTCTGCCAATTAGTCACTGCTCCTTCAACCACTTCAGACACAGGGCTGTGACTGCAGACTTGGGTGTAATGAGGACACGATCTTTCTCTCTTTAAAAAGATAATTATCTTTATACCTGAGATGCCTTCCTAGACAATCTGAATCAGTCTGGATAGGAACAAAAAGAATGAAATCTCTCACTCGTCCCCTGAACTCTTCACAGTTAAGTCTCTGTGGGATCAGTGGGTGAAAAAGAGATTTAGCCTGAGGCCTTACCTTGCTATGTGTTTAAATGTGGTTCTTCTCCAGGAGAAAGTTCTTACTTCAGAGCGTTTCAAATATCTGAAGGGAAGAATTAGTTTAATTTTTTCTTATTCTAATGTATCACTGCTATATACTTTTATAAAATCCAATGAAAACTTACTGGAATAAGAGGAAAAGAACATTAAAAACACAAAACTACATTAAGAAAACACAGAATTAACAAAGTTACTTTAAAATTTTCAAAACATTTATTCCCACTTTCTGCATTTATCTCCTCACAGACCTAACAGCATCACTAGTCTGGGCTACACTGTGAAAAACTAAGTGCTTTAAGTCACGTGCATATGTAGACCAACAATGCTGATGGAGTTGAAGAGTGAGAAGAAGATCTTTACAAGTTCAGAATTTGATTCAGGAGAAGAAACACACTGTTTTGTTGAACTGTGACTATTAGCTGGCAAATCTCCTTACGTAGACGTTCTCCTCCTTCTTGCGTTTAGTCTCTATCTTTTAAGAGAGGGGTGCCCAACTTCCAGGATCCAATGCCTGATGATCTGAGGTGGAGCTGAGTAATAATAATAGAAATAAAGTGCACAATAAATGCAATGGGCTTGAATCACCCTGAAACCACCCTCCCAACCCATCTGTGGAAAAATTGTCTTCCGCAAAACCATTCCCTGATGCCAAAAAGTTGGGGACTGCTATCTTATTGAACTTATATTTTCTATTTTGAATTTGTATTATGTTATGCTTGACTTCTTTCAGTTTCTGAAACGTTAGCTTTATAAAAAGAAAGAGAGATATCTGTGTCTAACTTGCATGAATTTCCTCCCTTCAGCCTAGCATCTTGCTGATAGGAGATCAATAAATATATTTCAACTCAATAATATGTCCATCCACATAAATATAACAAAGTAATACAAAACAAATTATTGTCTAAATCATGTTACTGATAATCACGTTCAACCAGTCTATTCTGAAATTGTAAGAGGCTCAAAATCTACTAGAGATAAAATAATCAGTTGCTAATCTGGCTATTACGGGATGAATTATGCCCTCCTAAAAGAACCATTGAGCTCGTAGCCTAGTCCCATGAATGTGACCTTATATGGAAGAAGGGTCTCTGCAGATGTCATTAGTGAGGCGAGGTCACTAAAGTGGGTCCTGATGTAACTTGTCTGGTATTCTTATAGGAAGAGAAGAAAAACAGATACAGAAGGCATATGACCATAAAAAGACAGAGGCAGAGATTGGAATCATGTAGCCACCAACCAAAAATCACTTTGTAAAAGGCAAGGAAGGGGCCTCCCTGGTGGTTCAGAGGGTAAAGAAGTGAAGTAAGTGAAGGTCAGTTAGTCGTGTCCAACTCTTTCTGACCCCATGGGCTATACAGTCCATGGAATTCTCCAGGCCAGAATACTGGAGTGGGTAGCCTTTCCTTTCTCCAGGGGATCGTCCCACCCCAGGGACTGAGACCAGGTCTCCCACATTGCAGCTGGATTCTTCACCAGCTGAGCCACAAGGGAACCCCAAGAATACTGGAGTGGGTAGCCTATCCCTTCTCCAGGGGATCTTCCAGACCCAGGAATTGAACTGGGGTCTCCTGCATTACAGGCAGATTCTTTACCAACTGAGCTATGAGGGAAGCCCAGAAAGTAAAGAATCTGCCCGTAATGCAGGAGAACCAGGGTTCAATCCCTGCTTCAGGAAGACCCCTGGAGAAGGAAATAGCAACCCACTCCAGTATCCTTGCCTGGGAAATACCATAGACAGAGGAGACTACTGGGTACAGTCTATAGGGTTGCAAAGAGTTTGATATGACCTAGAGACAAAACAATAAATAGGAAGGAAGGCTCATTTGAAGAGGGTTTCAAGGGACCGTGGCCTTGCCAGTATTTTGATTTTGGATTTCTGGCCTCTGGAGTTACTAGAAAGTAAGTGTCCATTGCTTTAAGCCACCCAGTTTGTGGTTCGTTGTCAGTTCAGTCAGTTCAGTCACTCAGTCATGTCTCACTCTTTGCGACCCCATGAACTGCAACATGCCAGGCCTCCCTGTCCATCACCAACTCCCAGAGCCTACCCAAACTCATGTCCACTAAGTCAGTGATGCCATCCAACCATCTCATCCTCTGTCGTCCCCTTCTCCTCCTGCCTTCAATCTTCCCCAGCATCAGGGTCTTTTCAAATGAGTCAGCTCTTCGCATCAGGTGGCCAAAGTATTGGAGTTTCAGCTTCAGCATCAGTCCTTCCAATGAACATTCAGGACTGATCTCCTTTTGGATGGACTGGTTGGATCTCCTTGCAGTCCAAGGAACTCTCAAGAGTCTTCTCCAACACCACAGTTCAAAAGCAGCAATATTTTGGTGCTCAGCTTTCTTTATAGTCCAACTTACACATCCATACATGACTACTGGAAAAACCAAAGCCTTGACTAGATGAACCTTTGTTGGCAAAGTAATGTCTCTGCGTTTTAATATGCTGTCTAGGTTGGCCATAACTTTCCTTCCAAGGAGTAAGCGTCTTTTAATTTCATGGCTGCAGTCACCATCTGCAGTGATTTTGGAGCCCCCCAAAATAAAGTCTGCCACTGTTTCTCCATCTATTTGCCATGAAGTGATGGGACCAGATGCCATGATCTTAGTTTTCTGAATGTTGAGCTTTAAGCTAATTTCTTCACTCTCCTCTTTCACTTTCATCAAGAGGCTCTTTAGTTCTTCTCCACTTTCTGCCATAAGGGTAGTGTCATCTGCATATCTGATGTTATTGATATTTCTCCTGGCAATCTTGATTCCAGCTTGTGCTTCCTTCAGCCCAGCATTTCTCATGATGTACTCTGCATATAAGGTAAATAAGCAGGTGACAATATACAGCCTTGATATACTCCTTTTCCTATTTGGAACCAGTCTGTTGTTCCATGTCCAGTTCTAACTGTTGCTTCCTGTCCTGCATACAGATTTCTCAAGAGGCAGGTCAGGTGGTCTGGTATTCCCATCTCTTGAAGAATTTTCCACAGTTTTTTGTGATCCACACAGTCAAAGGCCTTGGCATAGTCAATAAAGCAGAAATAGATGTTTTTCTGGAACTCTCTTACTTTTTCAATGATCCAGCGGATGTTGGCAATTTGATCTCTGGTTCCTCTGCCTTTTCTAAAACCAGCTTGAACATCTGGAAGTTCTTGGGTCACGTATTGCTGAAGCCTGTCTTGGAGAATTTTGAGCATAGCTTTTACTAACTAGCATGTGAGATGAGTGCAATTGTGTGGTAGTTTGAGCATTCTCTGGCATTGCCTTTCTTAGGGATTGGAATGAAAACTGACCTTTTCCAGTCCTGTGGCCACTGCTGAGTTTTCCAAATTTGCTGGCATATTGAGTGCAGCACTTTCACAGCATCATCTTTGAGGATTTGAAGTAGCTCAACTGGAATTCCATCACCTCCACTAGCTTTGGTCATAGTGATGCTTCCTAAGACCCACTACAGTCTGGGAAATCAATATGTCAAAGAAACCTGAAAAAATTGGAATGATCTGTTCCATGTGCAACTTCCTCAAAGTCTGCATAATAGACAGAAAACTTCAGGAATGCAGTATTGGCGTGGGGCTCTTGGACAAGAGTTTCCAGATTCTATGCTTACAGAGAAGGAGACAAGTACAACCTTTGTACTGGAGGAGGGCCTGTCAACCTGCTCTAGTATTCTTGCCTGGAGAATCCCCAAGGATATAGGAGCCTGGTAAACTATAGTCCATGGAGTAGCAAAGAGTCGGACATGACTGAGTGACTAAGCACAACCTATGCAGCAAGTATCTGATTTTTAAAACTCAACAAACTAGCTTAGATCCAGAGAATAAAATATCAGGTAAACAAGTGGCTTGGCACCCAGTGTCTGGTGCAACAGAGTTACATATCTGAAAGCACAGAGGAGAGGAAAGATGTCCACTGTTAACCCTGTAAATGTGCCACAGTGGCTGTTGCTATTTGAATCTGTTTCCCCCTAACCCGAACATCATTAATTATTTCTTGGAAGAATGGTACACACTTATAAAGAACCATCTAACTGTCAGCCCTTTAACTGTAATTTCCTTGAACTACTGATTTGTTGCTCATGGTATTCTAAAGAAAAAAGAAAACCTTGTTGTTTTACAAATTTGAGGGAAAATATTTATCAAAACAACACTTAAAGTCTGCATTCAAAGGGCACATAGTAACTTGAAATTTAAAGACATATAGATCAATTCTATATTGATTCAGTTTAAAACCTTGTTAGCTGTGTATTAGCAGTAATGCATTAAGTGTAGGAGGATAGATTTTAAATTTGTAGAATCAAATATATGAAATCATTAATGTATGCCCATTAACTATAATATAATACTTATGAGGCTTATGGGATCAAATACAGAAAGCTAACATTATATGAGCATTCATTCTCAATTCTAGATTTATTTAACCATGACTTGTTATAGGAAAGGATCTTCAGTCCCTAATAAAAACTGGAAAAAAAATGGAGAAAAACTCAAGTGCAAACAAGAACATGTGGAGATGGATGAGCGTGTTTAAAATAAAGTAATAAAACAAAAGTGATCTCTTAAAACACCACGTGCCCTTAAAAGTGAAAAGAAGGTCTTAAAATTGAACACAAGGGCATAACTTTTAGATGCTATTATACCTGTAAGAGGAAAAGCACTTATCTGCAATATTTTTAAAGGTCAAATGTGTATTCAGAAATAGGTCAGTGGGGACTGGGGTGGCAGGTGCCGTGCACGCCTTGGAGAAGGTGTCTCCCAGCAGGTTGCCTCGCCTGCTCTCTGTGATGACCGCTGAGGAACCCCGCCCAGTGGCAGGAACCGGAGATGTGACCGCTGAAGGCACCGTCAACATTTGCAGTGACGCTTTCTGTGTATACATGTAAGGCAGACACTTAGAAGAGCAATTTTAGGAAAGCAGTTCTAGTATGCAAAGGCAAGTGAATCTGTTGACAAACGGAACTGCTAAACATGAGCACTGTTCTGGAATAAAACTAAAAAGTCAGACATAAGCTTTCAAGCATGTGATTTTTCATCTCCCATTACAAAGCACTGGGATTAGAAAAATTGGTAACTCCAGCATAATCTGAAAATAGGAGAAAAGAGGTAACTCAACAAAGCAAAGTAAACCTGAGCAATTCTAACCCAGCTCACATGTGTCATGTGGGAAGCAGTCCTCTCAAATGTCCTCTATACACAGTTATAAATTCATTTAATTTTTGAAATACCTTTCATCACTGTAGAAATGAAGAAACTAAGGCACAGACAGGTTGCGTCACTTCCCCAAGGTCTCACGGCGGGTAAGAGGTGGAGATTAGGTGTAAATCTAGTCAGCCTGTCACAAGATCAATGGCCACTCCTATTCACTGCATAATATTGACATCCTAATTCTTGCATCATTTTAACTAGTAGCCTTTCTGAAACTATAGTATGTTTTTACAAAGTGCTTCAATTTGCTACTCATAAAGAATTTTTTTAAGATCTGTTTGCAATTTTGCTGAAATAAACATGCAATTCTAGAAATATGTATCTTACATGATATGACAAAAATTTGAGAAGTTAGTAAACCTACTAATTGAGATGATAATAAGATCCTTTGTCCCTTTCCTCTTTATGAAGCTTTTCCTTTTTCCATTTCCTATTTCAAATCAGAACAGGATACCTGTGGCTAACAATACTGTGCTCAGTGCAATGATGCTGATTTCCAAGACTCATAAGCCAACTTCAAAATCCACTCCATAACTGGGACTGCAAAACGTGCCATAGTAAGATCATGAGGGAATGAGTGTATAGCTTCCTAGTGTAACGATGCTTATTTTCAAAAGGGAATCTAAAGAGAGATGATGCAAATGGACTTATTTATAGAACAGAAACAGACTCACAGACTTAGAGAACGAACTTATGGTTGTTTGGGGGAAAGAATGGTTGGAAGAGATAGAGAGTTTGGAATGGACATGTACACACCGCTATGTTTAAAATGGATCACCAACAAGGACCTACTGTATAGCGTAGGGAACTCTGCTCAATGTCATGTGGCAGCCTGGACGGGAGGGGAGTTTGGGGGAGAATGGAATCATGTATATGTGTGGCTGAGTCCCTTTGTTGTTCCACCTGAAGCTGTCACAACATTATTAATCATCTATACTCCAATATAAAGAAAAAGTTTAAAAAAGCAAGTTGGGATTAGACTTGTCCCACTATTAGATTCATTATTGAAAGCACAGATTAAATGCTCTTTTTTATCATTAGCCTGTATTTATTTATTAAAGCCAAAGGTAAATCCTAGGTATACAAAGATACTGCTTTTGGAGGTAATTGTGATTACTGAGGCACTCCAGCTGGATTTCATTGATAAAACAGGCAGATATGAGTTAAAGAGTGAGAACCAAGGCAGCAAACATATGTCTTTTGCACTTTTCTATTTCAAGAACCTTGCATATTGACTCCTTCTAAGTTGCTTAGTAAATATTGTACAGACATGGGAGATTTTGACAATGGTTTAAAGTCACAGTGGAATATGCAGATTATGTTAAAATTTCAACCTTTGTCATGTTAAAATGACAAAGTTAACTAATCCTTACTGTTTTTAAGATGATGACATAACTTTGAGATTTTAAATTAGTTCCATTGGCTGAAGATCACATATATTTGTCAATGTTTTCTGCTGAAAACCAACTAAGATTGTTATGAATTTTGGGTTAGTCATTTAGCCTAGTCATTTTAGGTTTCCTAGACAGAACCAGGAAATATTTTAAGTAAACATATAATATGTTTACATTGATATCTCTAATGTAAAGTTAAAATCGTTAAATCATAGAATTTGTACTTAATGTGAGTTTGATTTTGATTTTCTCCTGCTGAAAATCTTAACCACAGAATTATTTGCTCCATCATCCATCTTTCTGTATTCCATCTCACAATGGCAAGATAGAATATCGATGATAAAAGAGCTTCAGATTTCTTTGCATTCATTATGGTTCTTGGGACTGATCTCACCAGATATATATGGTTGAATTACCATTTTTAAAAATCATTTAGTTTGACTTGGCCACCAATGCAAGAAAGAAACTAAATCGTTTTATTATTCTTTTGGCACCTAGGGATTATTTAACTGATTTAATTTTATTTTATAACTATTTAAAACATACAGTTGTTTTTAGTGGTAAAACTACAAACATGTTGTGTTCAGGATATTTGCCTTTTCATCACCATGAGAATTGCCTTCCTCCCCTTGACGTCTCAAATCACGATCGCAGTACCCTTTTGGTCTTTAGCTGAAGATGGTATTTAAGGTGAGGCGTTCTGGCTATTTTAGAGAATTATTCAGTCTTCTGTCTCTCTTTCATGTACATATGTTATTAAACATGTGTTTGATTCTTTTTTCCTGTTAATCCATCTCATGTCACTTTCACTCTTAGACCAGCCATATGAACCTAGAAGTTTCGAGGACAACGTCCGTGGTAATAATGTATGTCAGGCACAGTTTAAGCACCGAGATTACATCAGTGAAGAAAAGTAGGTCTGTCTTCATAGAAATCACCTTTTAGTGAGAGAGGCAGAATTTAATTAAATAAGGAAAACTATCAAGGGAGACCAAGCAGCAGGGGTGGTCAGTGCTCTAGAGGAAAAGTGTGTTTATCAATGGCATTGTTTGGAATAGCTGGTGCTTGGTGAAAATGGAAAGCAAGAGGTTTTCGTGGGTTTTCTAAGTCTTTCATTCTCTACAGTTGCACCCCTTTGATGGGTAGGTCTCATGCATGACCACCTGTCTCCCAAATTCTCAAAACTGACATGTCACTGGTGTGGGGTGTGTGTTTGTGTGCTGTGTCACTCAGTCGTGTCTGACTCTTTGGATCCCATGAACTATAGCCTGCCAGGATCCTCTGTCCATGGATCTTTGCAGGCAAGAATACTGGAGTGGGTTGCCATTTTTTCCTCCAGGGGATCTTCCTGACCCAGGGATCGAACCCACATCCCTTGCATTGGCAGGTGGATTCTTCACCCCTGAGCCATCTGGAAAGCCCACCTGATATGTCACTGGTAAACATCAAATAGGGATAAATGCTATGGAGGAAAACAGCCTGGGAAAAGTAACACAGAGCAAGAAGTTAGGGGCGTGGGATTTTAACGAGGGTGGTCTTGTATGAGAAAAAACTTAGTACAGTTAGTGCAGGGGGACAAGAGAGGCCTCTGGTGGCCTTTGACGCGCTTCCACCTTTTGCTGTAACTGCAGTGAACACCTTTCCACAAGGGCAGATTCAC
This sequence comes from Okapia johnstoni, assembly GCA_024291935.2. NCBI lineage: Eukaryota > Metazoa > Chordata > Mammalia > Artiodactyla > Giraffidae > Okapia > Okapia johnstoni. The sequence continues at coordinate 6,754,834 of CM044321.1, read as the reverse complement.
CTTGGCTAACAGCATCCCACGTCGAGTGCTAGTTACGAGTCCTTCTGCTTCGGTGTGGTTCCTCCATCACAGCAGTGGGGTGCAGCTGATGGCAGATGGGGGCTTCCAGATGCTGACTCTCCCAGACCATTCTGGGAGGCTTTCTGAATGCTGCTTGGCAGGGCTGGCAGAGGAGCCACTGCCCACAGAGGGGATGCTATGTGGGCGTTTCCCCCTTTCTTATGTAACCTTTCCACCCTCTCGCTCCTGTTCCTCTTCTCAGTCTGTCTTTATGGGGAAGGCAGTCAATTAGCTGGGTGTCTCCCTGGCAGGGAACATTCCAGGCAGAGGGACGAGCAGGTACCATGGAGCCTTGCTCCCGTGAACCAGGAACCAGGAGGCCAGTGCACTGGGAAAATGTGTGGGCCAGAGGGAGGGGAGAGACAGCCCCATGCATCCCTTTCAGAGCGGCCCAAGGTCTCCAAAAACAAACTCCTTTAATTGCTAGTCAGTCATGTGCCACAGAAAGACACAGCATCGGAATAACTGGGCTCATAGAGAACATGAGCCTCTTTACTTAGCATCCCCACCCCAGCGTTCTCTCTGCCCACTAGAGTGACCTTCACTTTCTTTCCTCTGTTTACTCTGTTTACTCTGAAATACTCTTCAGCTTTCCTGCCTCATCGTTTCTTCTCTCCAAATTTTATTCACCGTTTTGTCAATTTGTTCTACCAAGATTCTTTTCCAAATTCCCATTGTTATCAGACATATCAAATGATATGTATAAGAATTTTTTTCTTCCCCTTTCCTTAAGCATGTAGCTCTGACACAGAGAGAGAGAGAGAGGGAGGGAGCGAACTTCCTTTACTGAAGTGTTATAAAATAGTAAATGTACATTACATAATGGAATACTGATAAATTTGTTTTATGGGAGCTTTCAAACAGATACATTTATGTTCAAAGAAAGAACTAGAAAGCTAAATTATCATAACAAGGGTTTCTTCTTTAGAGTCTCTGAAGTATTTTAGAGAATAAACTCACTAAAATTTTATGTGGTTATAAAAATACAGTGTATAGAGTTACTTAGGAATCATTCATCACTTCAGAACCTTTTTCAGAGAAATGATACAGCATCTGCTACATACATATGCACCAAGTCTAATACCCTTAGTCTTTGAGTGGCTGCCTAGCACATGAGATGGACTCCTTATATATAGATTTAAACCTCTGAAATAGAAACAAAGGATCGGTCAAGGCCGTTAATAAAGGAAATGATTGATGAGTGTAGCATAAATGAATGAGAGAACGCTCACTCTCAGACCTCGCTATTCAAGTTCAACTAAGTTTGTTCAGCTCTCAGTGAGACCTATCTTGATTATTTTATTATTTTTTTCCCCAAAGGTATACTTCACTATTTCACCCCATTTTCAGCAGCAAACTCCACCCTATCTCCTGTGCTTCAGCAGGCTGTCCTTGGGTGCAGACTAAGAGCATCTGCATAGAGACTGGCCCTGCATGGTGGTGCGACTCAAGCCTGTCCTTCCTTGCTCTAACCCCAACCTTCTGTTTGCTTGGCAACACCTATTACATAAACTCTTATATTATGATGGTGTGTGATCATATCTTATATTCCACTAGATTGATAAATTAGTTCATGTGTTTAATGGCAACTGTGTTTCAAGAAGACGTATTGGCTCCCAATACTCAGAAGCCAAAAAAATAAAGAAGTCAGAGCAGTTCTGTGTAGACTTAACATTCCAAAGGGGGACAGGGAGAAATCCCAGAAGTAAGTGAAGGAAAACACAAGATTGTTTGATATAGTGATCAGTGCTGATTGGACAGTAAATCAAGGTTATTTGAAGAATTGAAGGTGGTAGGGTGTGCCTGGAGATTACTAATTAAATAAGATAGTGAGGAGAAGTATATCTGAGGGGCAAATGTTGAAGATTCTCAAAAATCTTGTGTTCAGAGACTCTTTCCTTTTTCCCTTAGTTTTCTCCATGAAATTTTAGTGGAGACGTGTATTCATGTTACAACTTCCTGGAGCAAATTTGGAGGAGGAGACCTGGAACCGTGAATGAATATTTGAAGCAGGGGAAGATAGTTAGATGTACATAGAGAATGAGAAGGAAAAGAGAAGGTTTACATAGCCATCGTTAAATAATGCCAAGTGTTGATTTAGAGATTGCGGAATTTCTTTAACATGTAAAATCAATAGACAAAGGGTAGAAATGATAGAAAAATGAGTTTAGTTCAGTATAAATCAAAATTAGGTATTTAGTGATAGAGCTGACTCAAGTTGTTCAAGTGGAGTTGGTACTGCCCATGAGAGATGACAGAGGACCATCTTGCTCCAGGGTAAAAGCACAGCCCAATGTTGGGTGGTGTCTGTGGTTCTTTCTAGAACAAATACTAAGCATATATATTATGCTATGAGTGAATGAATGAACTCCTTGTTAAACACAGCAACATAATATAGTCTAAAGGGAAAAGCAATTTTAGAGGCAAAATTCTGGACAACTGAATGTAAACTTTGTATCTGTTCACACAGAGGTGGATTCTTCCATTTGCTTGACAAACACTTGGCAGAACATTTTTTTTTCTCTATTCTTCTTCTGTTTTACATACTTCATTGTATAGTAAGAGGTTAATTTTCACATTTCAATGGTATCTGCCTATTTGATTTCTTTAATTTTATTCCTAGTAAGCTTCAATGGCATCACATTTTGTGATGTATATCAAATCCAGAATAGAAGACCAGGGTAAGTTAACCGTTTATCAACTCAGTCTATGCAAGTTAAATTGAACTTTGACTTGTTGCATCCTCACTTATTTCTTTCATCCCTAACACAGGAATTGCTTCAATTTGTACTACCTGCTCATGTGTGACATCTATTAATATCTTGTTGAAGTGGAAAGAATATGGGCTTTGTCTCTAAGACTGTGTTGTCCATCTTAATCAAGAAGAAGACGTTTAGATCTCAGTCACTAACTCAATGACACTGAGACATCCCCTTAACATATACAGGCTCAAAAAGTGATAAAAATGAGGGTAGTGCTTCCTGTCTTAGATTGTTACAAGTTTTACATTAAAAGGAGACATTAAAGGTAGCTGAAATATTGACACATAGTAGCTGCTCCATGTTTCCCTGGTAGCTCAGCTGGTAAAGAATCTGTCTGTAATGCAGGAGACCCCCGTTCAATTCCTGGGTCAAGAAGATCCACTGGAGAAGGGACAGGCTACCTAGTCCAGTATTCTTGGGCTTCCCTTCTGGCTCAGCTGGCAAAGAATCCACCTGCAATGCTGCTCCATAAATAATTTGTTTCTTTTATCTGGAAACAAACAGAGAAGAAACATGTTTTCTTACATACTTCATATTTTATTTGGAGGAGATAGTTTTACTTCTCAAGTATCAATTATATACGCATATATATTTGATGATTGGAGATGTAAAACATGTATGATATATATGATAAAGTTGCTCTTAGTTTTCCAGTATCTAATAAGCTGATCAATGTGAAAGAATTTATAATCTATAAAATGTTGTAAAAACTAACCTTTGGAAAAAAGGAAGGATACATCAAATAATAGATTTATGAAAGTAAAGTAATTTGATGAGGATTATAATATACATTTCCTTTACTTACTGAGTTATTTATTCATTTATTGATTGATTCTTTCAGAAGCATTTGTTGACATTTACGATGGGCCAGTTTTTACACATATACGCTACACATAATGAAATGTTTTGATATTATACCACTGATATCAATACTGTATGCGTTTCTTGATGGACCAGCATTTAAATTACCATTGCTTTTAATGGTCATATTTTTATGGCACATTTTTGGGAAAGCTCCAATAAAGGAATTTAAGTAGGCTTTCATAACTTCTTGAATTATTAAAAGGACTCAATTTGATATTTATTCTTAGAGTGCTGATATTTGGAATTTAATTCTGAATGAGATGTAATTGAAAGAAGGCTTTAAAAGTTATGTATGAAAGATATAAAAGAACAAATACATGCTTGATGTTGCCACTTAAAACCAGGTATTGCTGTACTTACATAAAACAGAGATGTAGCAATCAAAGTTTAAAATGATAAGATGGATCGGGAAAGCACTGAGATGATTCACATGGAAAATTGCTGTTAAGCTTATTTTGAAACATTTTGTATGAACTAGATCTTTACTGAAAGTTTACTTAAGGTGTAGATGAGTTACAGAGGCTTTTCCCTTCACTCTTTGTAAATGAATGGTCATCACTACTGAGACGAGCTGGTTCAGAATGCATTCCTTGATTCTCAGATTTTCGTGAAACACACAACTCAAAGGCAACCCCGATACTTCTTTACATTAATTTGCCAAACTGTGGAAGAAGCTTTTTTACCATGTTTGATAATAGGATTAATGGGTATTTCAAACTATGCCATCATAAAAGTCTCTGCTGTTTACTGCTAAGAAGGAGGGAAGGTGATACTGAAAATGGCTGACAGGAAGCTGCAATGAGAAATTGAAATTCATTCACACATTAAATATGCGACATCAGCATGTTTTACATTTTGAAGCTAAGGATTCAGAGGCGAAATAAATAACTAACATTTTCAAGAGGAAATGGATTAAAATGAAACTTTCCAAAGAAAGTTTTCCTACCAAAAATTTCCTGGTAACAGTAGTTCCACAATTTTAAATATTCCTCCAATATCTCAAAGTATTTAATTATCATGAACTACATACCCTAAAACAGTGTCAAACATATAAGGCTGAGTAGATGTTGGCTCAGTGGTAAAGAACCCCCCTGAAGAGGAGCCTGGAGGAGCACGGTCCACGGGGTTGCTAAAGAGTTGGACACGACTTAGCAACTGAACGACCACAACAACGACAAAACAATAGCAGCAACAGATAGACAACCACCTGTGTGGGTGCGCATGCTCAGTGGTGTCCGCCTCTTTGCCACCCCATGGACTGTAGGTCACCAGGCTCCTCTGTCCATGGGATTCTCCAGGCAAGAATACCAGAGTGGGTTGCCATGTCCTTCTACAGGGGATCTTCCCAAACCAGGGACTGACCCCGCATCTCTTGTGTCTCCTGCATTGAGCAAGTTCGATCCCTGGATCTAGAAGATCCCCTTCAGATTCTTTCCCAACTTTGCCAATGCAGAAGATGCCCTGGAGAAGAAAATGGCAACCCACTCCAGTGCGCTTGCCTGGGAAATCCCATGGACAGAGGAGCCTGTGAACTACAGTCCAGGGGGTGGCAAAGAGACACCACTGAGCTACTAAACAACGGCAACAGTAGCTCAATAACTGGGAGGAAGAACTGGGAGGGAGCCTCTTTGAGAAATGAAGGTCTTCAAGAGACCAGCAACCGAGCAATGGAGGAGGCCACACACCTGCCCAGAGCAGAACCCAGGCCCTGAGATGACCTGGGAAGACCCTATGCGTCACGTCTGGCTGGTCTCCAGGCTCAAGTCAAGAGACGTGAGGCCTGAGGCAACGTCCTCAGTGGCCTGGTTGCCCTTGGAGGTGAGCCCAGTTGGGAGCTGCGCAGAAGACTAGGAGGGCTGCCCTTTACTTTCTCTCTTTCTGTTTCCTGTCCCCCTTTCTCTCTTGCCTTTCTCCCCTTTCTCCTTCTCCTTTCATGATTTGTGGGCAGTCATTTTCTTTTTTCAGGTAGTGAGTCTACTTTCTAACAACCCTTTCCTGGTACCTCGCGTCTTCCCCTGCCTTGCCCATTACATAGCAACGCTCAGGGGCTGTTACTGTATTCAGTTGTTCAGTTGGGTCTGACTCTTTAGGATCCCATGGACCGTAGCCCGCCAGGCTCCTCTGTCCAAGAAATTTTCCAGGCAAGAATGCTGGAGTGGGTTGCCATTTCCTACTCCATTGTTAAATAGAATGTTGTAATGAACAGTGTCTAAGTGAAGCTATGTGTCATTTAGATGAATGGCAGATAGATGATTTCATATGACTTGGTTACACATTCACAAATCAAAAGCATCAAGGGGTATTTTCTTCAAGCTTTCTGTCCTCACTTTCTGGTCACTTTATTCCTTTATTTTATACTTTTAGATAAATTATTATTTTTTAAATACTTGATTCTTCTGTGTTGTCTCAGGCTTCCCAAACGAATCAATGCACGTGTGCTAAGTCACTTCAGTCGAGTCATTTACGACCCTATGGACTGTAGCCCGCCAGGTTCCTCTGTCCATGGGACACTTCCAGGCAAGAGTACTGGAGTGAATTGCCAGGCCCTCCTCCAGGGGATCTTTCTGACCCAGGGATCAAACTGGCATCTCTTACGTCTTCTCATTGGCAGGTGGGTTCTTTACCACCAGAACCACTTGCAACCAATAATCATCTATATTCCTGAACTCCAGCTAATTCTTGTTTAAAACTATGTTTTTTTGTTTGTTTGTTTTGTTTTCAGTAAATACAAAATTCTCTAATTAGCCAAAGGCTCCCTGGCCCACCCCAAGAATTGTGGTTTATGCAGTTCCTATTCCTATTAATGTGGGATTTCCATCCTAATGCTCGTATCCTGGGTTCTAAAATCTCGTTCTTTTCCCATCAGTTTTCTCCCATCATTTAAAACTGTTTGCCCTGCTACTCTGGATCCTCATAACCTGGGTTTTCCTTTTCTTCTAAATAAATCATCCTTTAAAATTACCCTAAATGATATTTTATGCCCAATGATTCCAAAGGCACCAGTTGGCAGCTTATTCTCTTGAGACCTGTAGTGCTTCTAAGCCCAATATAACCAACACATGAGATTAAAAAAAAGTGTGGGATTCTGTTTTTGTGAACCACCTTTGCTTCCATTGGCTTCTCATCCCAGCTTACTGAACTGATTTTCTGAGGGACCAAATGAAGGCAGGTTCTGCATTCCTAGTTTGAACCAGTGGGTTCCATCTGTGATTGGTTGAATAGAGGAATATGGTACCCACAATTGCAGAGGATACTAAGTCATTTTATATAAGACTTGAGCATCTGAGGATCTTGATATCCATGGGGGCTCTGGAACCAGGAGGACTGTATACTACGTATCACCAAATACCTACTACAGTGCATCTTTCTGTACAACATTAAATATGAGTCATGGGAGAAAATTAAATTGGACAGGCGATGGTGTAACTGCACTAATAGTTGATGCCATTGTACATGGGGGGGAAATGGGATGGAAACTGGGGTAGTATTTGCACATATTTGCAAAAGCTGGTCTTGTATCTCTTGTTTCAACAAAGAATATTACCACCATTAACAGTGACAGTCATCAGCAGCCACACCTTGATTTCAATATCTACTTGCAGATTCACAGCTGACAGATTAGTCTCCATAGACTCATGAACAATTCCGTCATTAAATTTTGTAGTTTATTTTTGTTGTTTTTGTTGTTAGGATAAGATATTTTTGGAAATTGTTACAATGAAATAAAATAAATAGCATTTGTATAAAAAAGTATCTGTGTGGCCCAAGAGCAAACTGTTCTCTGGATCTCAGCCTAAAGATTCTACCTTTTTGTTATGATGGTGAATTTTAGGATATGATGCTCTAATTCAATCTTGCAAGTTATAACAGGTATCCAGTTAATCCTAATTGTGTGTAAATATTTCAGGAAGTTTCTATTAAAGACATCAGTTAGGGAAATAATTTAGATGGTGTGGTCTGGCTTGGTTTCCTGATATAATCCATCCTATAGTGAAGGATTTTTCAGATGATAGAGCGGTTACCACTGTTGTGAATTGCCATGGTGCACTGGAAAGGGCGCCAGTCTCGAACTTTTCAACATAAAGTACATCTTGATGGAGCACCCAGTTACAGATGGCAATATGCAAGGTGAAAAGCTGATCTCTGTATCCACCTCTGCAGAAAACTATCACCTCCTGTGAGCTACTTAAACTTTCTGTACTACAGTTTGCTAACTGATAAAATGAAGAAGACACTACTTAAAATGTCTTACCTCATTTATACTCCTGATAACAAAATAACTTGATATATGCAAAAGTGATAAAAGTTAATCTTATACAAGTGTACATATTATTTTATTTATCTTATTTGTAGTTATTTTCAATTAAAATATATACAGGAAGTCATTTTTATGATTATTTCTTATGAAATTTGTGTATTTATTCAAGTTTGGGGAAATTTTGCTTTCAGATAGGCATCACATTGACAAAATCAAGGATTTTCAAGGAGATTAATAGCAACTTTGTCTAATTCTGGAAATGAGAAACCCCAAATTCAGTTTCTGAAAGATCATGTTTTATAGTTGTGACATTAAGGTAGAAAAAAATTAAAACATTTTAGTATTTATTAACTTTTGAGGCTATGCAAGCTACAATCCAAAGTTTTAAACAGTTTGAGTCAGATGAATTCACTTTGTAGAGTAACCTCAAAAATCAAGTGAAAATTGATAGATACTACTGCAAAGTGGTTCAAATGATTCAAATTTTGGTAAGTAAAGAAAGTAAAATTCTTTTTCTTTTGACAGCATTGTTTTTATGACCATAGTTCTGAGGTCATTTAAACTGACAATGTCTAAAAAAGAAAGGTAAGAGGGTACAATTCTTTAAAATAATGGGAAAAGTCATAGCTTTACATTGGATTTCATATTAGAAATACTTTAAAGTTCACTTTGAAGGTAATGGAGGATAAACTAATTTCCCATGGAGGACTGACCATGTGAAATCATAACATATGAAAGTAGCAATTTTAAATCTACTGAAGCACAGCCATGGAGTGTAATTTCAAATCTAAACCATTGCAGAGCTCAGGAAAGAGAGAGCTATCAAGAATAAGGCATTAGATGTCTCTCCAAATAGGATGGGAGGAGAGAGGATATCATCCTTCTTGACATTGAGTTAATATTCATTTATATTAATTTCTGGGCTCCCCAGGTAGTGCTAGTGGTAAAGAATAAGTCTGCCAATGCAGAAGATGCAAGAGATGCAGGTTCGGCCCATTGGTCTGGAAGAGTCCCTGGAGAAGGGCATGGCTGCCCACTCCAGTATTCTTGCCTAGAGAATCCCATGGACAGAGGAGCCTGGTGGGCTACAGTCCATGGGGTTGCACAGAGTTGGACACGACTCAGTGACTAACACTGCTCATGGCTGCCCACTCCAGTATTCTTGCCTGGAGAATCCCATGGACAGAGGAGCCTGGTGGGCTACAGTCCATGGGGTTGCACAGAGTTGGACACGACTCAGTGACTAACACTGCTCATGGCTGCCCGCTCCAGTATTCTTGCCTGGAGAATCCCATGGACAGAGGAGCCTGGTGGGCTACAGTCCATGGGGTTGCACAGAGTTGGACACGACTCAGTGACTAACACTGCTACTACTACATTAATTTTTAACCCTATGATTTTGGTGAATGTTCTCAAAAACTATTGAGAGGTGAGTGTTCAATAGAAGTTAAGTGGTAGCTGTATAACTTCACCTCAAAATAACAGAGCATGTCCACTTTGCCTTTATACAGGGCATTTTCATTGCTAAAATGAGTACCCCTTCAAGGTAGTAGCTTAATCTTTTTCATTTTTAAGTTTGCCACCATGCCAGCCAGAGTGTTTTGCAAAGAATAATTCCCAATAATTAGAACTGAATTAAACTTCACATTCATTCAGATTAAATTAATTCACTTCAATTGTGTGTTTTGGAACTATGGAGCATAATCACTTCCATATCCACTACTTAACTTCTAAGAGAAAATTAAATGTCTTTGAAAACAAATGCGTAGTCGTTTGCTTCTCTTAAAAGTATTATTGGAAGACGGGGAAAGTTATTACAAATGCTATCATTAACAAATACAAACAAGGTTATTCACATTCCCTTACTTAGTCATTTTTGATACAGAAAAACAATCTCATTGTAGTAGTTTGTTGAATTGTTTCCAGTAACAGTGAAAAGTGAAAGTGAAAATTGCTCAGTAGTGTCTGACTCTTTGCAACCCCATAGGCTATACAGCCTATGAAATTCTCCAGGCCAGAATACTGGAGTAGATTGTAGTTCTAAAAGAGATCTTCTCCAGGAGATCTTTCTAACTCAGGGATCAAACACAAGTTGCCCACATTGCAGATGGATTCTTTACCAGCTGAGCCTCCAGGGAAGCCCAAGAAAATGGGAGTGGGTAGCCTATCTCTTCTCCAGCAGATCTTCCTGACACAGGAATTGAACTGGGGTCTCCTGCATTGCAGGCAGATTGTTTACCAGCGGAGCTACATTTTTCACCTTCATTTTTCACTGGTGATATGTAAGCACTGCACGCAACTCTGCCATAGAGTATCTCATTTAACTTTCACTTCCACACTCCAAGGAAAGAATCACTGCCACCACTTTGGTACAGACACTGGACAGTGAAATAGGCTCATCCAGGTTTAGAAACAGAAGGGAATGGCTAACCAGACCTGTTTTTAGCTAATTTACTAAAAGACCCTGATGCTGGGAAAGATTGAGGGCGGAAGGAGAAGGGGACGACAGAGGATGAGATGATTGGATGGCATCACTGACTCAATAGACATGGGTTTGGGTGGACTCCAGGAGTTGGTGATGGACAGGGAGGCCTGATGTGCTGCGGTTCATGGGGTCACAAAGAGTCGGACACAACTGAGCGACTGAACTGAACTGAACTATTAAGTGAGAAAACGGCAGTGCCAATTAAACCCAGTGTTAAGAATATGCTGGTAAGTAGACAGGACGCCGGGCTCTCCCAGTGTCTCTCTTGGAGGCCCGTCCAGCATTAAGTGGACAAGACAGTCTATATCATCACCTTCCAGAATTCCCAGCCCCTGAGGTGCTGGAGAGGCCCCATCCAGGCTGAAGATTCTACTCTCTTATAGTATAAGGACGGCCTTGTCAGGTCAGAATTTCATTCTCCTCTTTCCAATTTTTTGCTATCTATTTGATTCTACACCAGTTTTGGCTTTGTCCTACCACAAAGAAATCGAGAAATTTGCTAAATAATTTGGGCAGTGAAGTGTAGTGTTAGTCGCTCAGGTATGTCTGACTCTTTGAGACCCTATGGACTGTAGCCTGTCAGTCTGTAGGTGCCAGAGGACAGGCTTCTTTGTCCATGGGATTCTCCAGGCAAGAATACTGAAGTGGGTTGCCATTTCCTTCTCCAGGGGATCTTCCCTTTCCAGGGATAGAACCCCAGTCTCCTGCAATGCAGTTGGATTTTTTACTGTTGAGCCACCGGGAAGCCAAAATAATTTGGGACCAATCAACACTTGAGGGAGGGTCAGGAAGATCTCCTGGAGAAGGAAATGGAAACCGCCTCCAGTATTCTGGCCTGGAGAATCCCCACAGACAGAGGAGCCTGGTGGGCTACAGTCCATGGGGTCGCAGGGAGTTGGACGTGACTGAGCGACTAAGCAGCAGCAGCAGCATTTGAGGGACGATTGGAAACAGTGTCTGTGTGGCTCCCAATCCGTCAGTTTGCCAGTATGATTCTGAAGGTCTGTCTTTTCCCTTGTTTTAGGTATTAATTTAAACTTCCAAATTAAAAAAAAAAAACAATTCTAGGAAAATGAATGTAATTAGTCTAAATATACTCTATGTTATTATATAAAATATGATATAAAACATAAATATCTGCATTAATAAGGTCTTTAATCTTTACAGTGTTGCCGTGTTAGGAATTTTGTTTTCCCATTAAAAATTCTACATCACAGTAGTCAGAATTGGATGTTATTCTTTAGAGGGATGAAGAAATCTCACAGAGGACTGAAGCTAAAATGCATTGTAAAATTCATTAAACTGTCCATAATTAGTCTTTTTGCTTAAATCTGTTTTCTTATTAGACCTTTTTTTAAAAAATTTTCTCTCAGTATTATTGTCACATGCCCCATCTCTCTTTTAAAAAAGAGAGATGTTTCTGCTTCTGCTCTTTTGAAAAAAAATATTTACTTAATTTATTTTTTTGGTTGCACTAGGTCTTATTTGTGGCATGTGGGATCTAGTTCCCTGACCAGGTATTAAACCTGGGTCCCCTGCATTGGGAGCAGAGAGTCTTAGCCACTGGAGTATCAGGGAAGTCCCGTGATTCCACTTTTTTAATTTTTTAAATTTAAATTTTACTTACTTATTCATTCAGTTCTAATTAAGATATAGGTAATGTAAAACGTTATGTAAGTTTCAGGTGTACAACATACGATTTACAGTTTTTAAACCTTAGATTTTATTTATAGTCATTGAAAACATTGGCTGTATTTCCTCTGTTGCACAGTATATCCCTGTAGCTTTTTAAATTTTTTATATAGTAATTCACACTTCTTAGCCCCCCCCCCCATATATTGCTCCTTCCTGCGTCCCTCCCCTCTGCGTCCCTAACTAGTGACTAGTTAGAGAACTAGTCACTAGTTCTCTAAATCTCTGAGTCTGCTCCTGTTTGTTATATTCACTAGTTTGTTGTATATCCTTTAGATTCCACAAATAAGTGACCTAAAGTATCTGTCTTTCTTTGACTTATTTCCCTTAGCACCATATCCTCCAAGTCCATCCCAGCTTTTTTTTTTTTCTCCTGAGAATCACTACACATTTAGAATATTTTAAATTTGTAGACTAAAAACAGATTTTACAATTATTTTTATCTGTTATATTTTTTACACGGTTCCTTTTTTTGGTAAATGAAAAGAGATTATCAGGGTATTTTAAGATTTACTCATTCAAGAAGCTCAGAGTTGCTATAATTTTATGAACTTCATACAGAAATAATGCAAGTAAGAATACAATAACTCAAATAACATTTTAAGATATAAATAATATTTGACAGAGATGCCAATACACAAAAGTGTAGAGACACAGGTACCTGGCAATGTGAACTTCATAAAGGCTTACAGGTGGTTTTAAATACAGATAGGTAAAATAGCTTAATATTTTAATTTTGTTCCTTTTATATGGGAAGCATGGTTTTCCCAGGTGACACTAGTGGTAAAGAACCCACACAAAAGCAGATATCAAGTTGTTTCTTTTTAAAGACATTGTGGTTTATCTATGGAAAGTAAATAGGGAAAGTAATTTATTTATTTGGTTGCACTGGGTCTTATTTGTGGCATGTGGGATCTAGTTCCCTGACCAGGGAGCTTCAGGAAATATGATGAGACCAATCACAAAACAAAATAAAATAGGCAAACACTTGAGAATTTGATCATGGCATCCGGTCCCATCACTTCATGGCAAATAGATGGGGAAACAATGACAGACTTTATTTTTTGGGCTCCAAAATCACTGCAGATGGTGACTGCAGCCATGAAATTAAAAGACACTTACTCCTTGGAAGAAAAGCTATGACCAACCTAGACAGCATATTAAAAAGCAGAGACATTACCTGGCCAACAAAGGTCCATCTAGTCAAAGCTATGGTTTTTCCAGTAGTCATGCATGGATGTGAGAGTTGAACTATAAAGAAAACTGAGCACCGAAGAATTGATGCTTTTGAATTGTGGTGTTGGAGAAAACTCTTGAGAGTCCCTTGGACTGCAAGGAGATCCAACCAGTCCATCCTAAAGGAAATCAGTCCTAATATTCTTTGGACGGACTGATGCTGAAGTGGAAACTCCAGTACTTTGGCCACCTGATGTGAAGAGCTGACTCATTTGAAAAAACCCTGATGCTGAGAAAGATTGAAGGCAAGAAGAGAAGGGGACGACTGAGGATGAGATGGTTGGGTGGAATCACCGACTTGATGGACATGAGTTTGAGTTAGCTCCAGGAGTTGGTGATGAAGATGGAAGCCTGGCATGCTGCAGTCCATGGGGTCACAAAAGAGTTGGATGGGAAGGAACTGAACTGAGACTTTGATACAGTTTTGATTACTGGAATCTGAAGGCAAGTTTATGCCTATCTGAGTAATATTTCAGACACATTGGTCAATGCGCATAATTGTCTGCTTGGCAAACTCAGGGTGAAATATGGAAACAATTGAAGATTAGTATTAAAGTTCTCTTTCTAATACATGCTCCTTTCAAAATGATGTTCAAAATTCACCTCATGCAGGATGCTTCCCTGTCAGTTTTGGCAGCAAGAATCATTTTTGCCTCTTCAAATGTTGCTGTTGAGAAATGTATTTTCTTTTCAAATTTGCAGGAGATCTTCATTTAAAAAGAGAAATAAAAGCAGCAAGTGAATCATTGTGTGTGTGCCCAGTCGCTTCAGTTGTGTCCCATTCTTTGCGACCACGTGGGCTGTAGCCTGCCGGGCTCCTCTGGCCATGAGATTTTCCTGGCAAGAATGTTGGAGTGGGCTGCTATGTGCTCCTCCAGAGCACTGTCCCAAATTGGGGATTGAACCCACATCTCCTGCATCACAGGCAGATTCTTTACTACTGAGCTACCAGGGAAGCCCAAGTGAATCAATGCTGGCAAGGAGAAAAACAACAACAAAACCAAACCACTGTGGGATTATTTCTCATGTTGAGGAGAAATTGGGTACAGGTATTGTAAACATACATTGAGTATGGTTTTCCCCCTCTATCTGAAAATATATATTAATATATGTACACTTGACTTACTTCTTCCATTCACACTATTCAGTTGAGTTCAGTTCAGTTGCTCAGTCCTGTCCAACTCTTTGCAACCCCACAAACCACAGCACACCAGGCCTCCCTGTCCATCACCAACTCCCGGAGTTTACTCAAACTCATGTTCACTGAGTCGGTGATGCCATCCAACCATCTCATCCTCTGTCGTCCCCTTCTCCTCCTGCCCTCAATCTTTCCCAGCATCAGGGTCTTTTCAAATGAGTCAGCTCTTCCCATCAGGTGGACAAAGTATCGGAGTTTCAGCTTCAGCATCAGTCCTTCCAATGAACACCAGGACTGATCTCCTTTAGGATGGACTGGTTGGATCTCCTTGCAGTCCAAGGGACTCTCAAGAGTATTCTCAAACACCACGATTCAAAAGCATCAATTCTTTGGCACTCAGCTTTCTTTATAGTCCAATTCTCAGATCCATACATGACTACTGGAAAAACCATAGCCTCGACTAGATGGATCTTTGTTGGCAAAGTAATATCTCTGCTTTTTAATATGCTGTCTAGGTTGGTCATAACTTTCCTTCCAAGGAGTAAGCGTCTTTTAATTTCATGGCTGCAATCACCATCAGCAGTGATTTTGGAGCCCCCCAAAATAAACTCAGCCACTGTTTCCACTGTTTCCCAATCTACTTTCCATGAAGTGTTGGGACCGGATGCCATGAACTTAGTTTTATGAATGTTGAGCTTTAAGCCAAGTTTTTCACTCTCCTCTTTCACTTTCATCAAGAGGCTCTTTAGTTCTTCTTCACTTTATGATATAAGGGTGGTGTCATCTGTATATCTGAGGTTATTGATATTTCTCCCGACAATCTTGATTCCAGCTTGTGCTTCATCCAGCCTGGCGTTTCTCATGATGCACTCTGCATATAAGTTAAATAAGCAGGGTGACAATGTACAGCCTTGACATTCTGCTTTCCTGATTTGGAACCAGTCTGTTGTTCAATGTCCAGTTCTAACTGTTGCTTCCTAACCTGCATACAGGTTTCTCAAGAGGCAGGTCACATTCACATTATTAGGTACTGGAATGGTGGTGACCAGTTGGAAAAATGTGTCCACGTAGCATCATATTGGCTGAAGTTTCATTTGTATCATGTGAAACGGACACTTGAACTTCTCTTTGATCAATGCTGATAAACATGTAAAAGTGAAAGTGAAGTGTCAGTCATTTAGTTGTGTCTGACTCTTCGTGATTCCATGGAAGGTAGGCTGCCTAGCTCCTCTGTCTAGGGAATTCCTCAGGCAAGAACACTGGAGAAGGTTGCCATTCCTTCTCCAGGAGATCATCCCAACCCAGGGCCCGAACCCAGGTCTCCTGCTTTGAAGGCAGATTCTTTCCCATCTGAGCCACCAGGAAAGCCCAGTAAACATGTAAACTGCATGTAGCTGTGGCTTCACATCCATGGAAAGCAGAGCACCATGGTTTTCCTGATGAGTAGCAGCTGGCATCTCCCACCCACATAGGGCTTATCCCTGATGAGGGGCGAGGTCCACAGAGGTGGTAAACACAATTAAAGCCAATTTGGAAAAAGACTTTAAAGGGGAAGCCTGTGTTTGATGCAAGCCTTGCCTCAATGAAGGCAAGGGAGCCAAGACATCTGATTACGAAAACCATGGAAAAGGGACATCTTTTGAAAACCATTCATCATGTAAGTAAGTTTGCTATTTTAAGCTGAGAGTTCAGGAAAGACATCAATGATAAAATGACATTTGCAGAGAAGTCCTAAATGAGGTGAGGGAACAGTCGCTGGGCTAACTGACAGGCAAGAGGAAAAGCTTTCAGGCAGAGAGAATAAAATTATTTAAGTCATTATCAGTAATTATAGTACCTTGTGACTTTCAATTATCTTGAATAAAACAAATAACCTTATGTTTAACTGACAGTCATGCCCATAGCAACTTATAACTGAAGGATTGGTAAAAATTTCTATCTTTATAAATAAAATATGGAAATTTTAGTGTTTCAAATTGGAAAGTTGGCGGGAAACACATTCAATTTCTTTATGTTTCTTTTGAGACAACAAATGTGGTACAGCTTTAATGGAGGATAAATGGATATCCTTTTTTTTTTAATCAGTTAAGTCATAATTGAAATGAGTAATCGATTTGAAAGAACCCTTTCAAAGAGTCATCATTGATTTTTCTCTTGACCTTATCCCATATAACTGCATCTGCCTGATAGAACTCAGAAGAAGATCCAGCTAATATGACCTGAAATATTCAGAAACTGTCCAGTGAAGCTAAAACCAGAGAGTGGCATTTTAAGACTCAAGAAGCAGGATATGTGAACAAAAAAACACCAGCAGATCTAAATTGGCACAGTTCACAGACATTTCAGGGGGGAAAAACGAAGACTTATAAGGCTCTATCCAAGCTGATTTTGATTTAATAATACATCTTTGTTTTCCTACTCCTGTTCTGCAAAAACTACTTTGAAATCCTACCTTAAAATGCATTTAATTTCTCTTGAAATTCTGATTTATTACCTAGATTTATTTTCTAGTCTTTTTTTTTTTATTTGAAGGGAATGAAACATTTTGTTTCTATTAAGTGCGTGCATGCGTGCTAAGTTACTTCAGTTGTGTCTGACTCTTTGCGACCCATGAACTATAGCCCACCAGGCTCCTCTGTCCATGGGATTCTCCAGGTAAGAATACTGCAGTGGGTTGCCATGCCCTCCCCCAAGGGATCTTCCCAACCCAGGAATCGAACCCGCCTCTCGTTTCTCTCCTGCATTGGCAAGTGGGTTCTTTACCACTAGTGCCAGAGACTGTCTCTATTAAAGTGCTGTGACACTTATATACACACTAATCTTTGCTCTTTAAACTAGCAACCACTTGTATTATATTGAGTTTAAGGAACTACTTACAATGGCCCTGGGGAAGGATCTTTATATAAATGAATGTTTTTCATGGTGTGTAAATGGGTTTCTGTAAGCCATTTAGAACACATAAATGTTTAAATCTTTTCTAATCTTGCATTTCTTTTAGGTCTGTAATAAATGTACAAATATCAGTAGGCACAGCCTTATTTACTTATCTTTTATATTTGTGAGATCACAAAAAGTGAAGAGATTAACTAGGATACTCAAAAGTCAAGCGTCTTAGGAAAACAAAATTAGTTTTAAACATATTCTTTTGGAAGAAAAGATGAGTGTAGAGAGACAAATGTAGCCTGTACATAGAACTCTATTGCTACATCACCTAGTATTCCCTGTATCTGGTCTCTAGTATCCAACTTCTTACAGCAACCCTAATCCATGCTAGACAAAGATAATCTAGCAAATATTTCCTACATTTGATATGATTATGCCAATATCCATATTTTATAATTTTTCTAAAATAGATATAAAAATACACTGGGGAGAAAAACAGTAAATACAGACTTCTTTTCTTCTGGTGATATTTTCCTCAATTGCTTTTGAAAAAATTCTTTTATGTGTTCATAGGAAAAGGTTTCCCTCAAAAAATCTAAGTGTTAAGTTGCTTCCATCATGTCCAACTTTTTGCAGTCCTGTGGACTGTAGCCCTCCAGGCTCCTCTGTCCATGGGATCCTCCAGGCAAGAATACTGGAGTGGGTTGCTGTGCTCACCTCCAGGGGATCTTCCCGACCCAGGGATCGAACCCCCATCTTTTATGTCTCTCACATTGGCACGGGGGTTCTTTACCACTAGTGCCACCTGGGAAGCCCTCAAAAAGTCTACATTTATTTTAAGGGAAAAAATACCCCTATGAATAGGTTCCTTGCAAGGCAGCCAATTCTCCTATGTCAGGGTGAAGTGACTCCAGTGAAGAAGTTATGATCATCATGGCATCCCCCTTCATCCCCCTTCTGTGAGGTGAAGATCTCTTCAATCTGTCTTTGGCTTTGCACCGTGACCCTGTGTTCTCAAGTTTTGTGCCTTTTACATATCATCTCTACATTTAGGGTGCATGTCTGACCATTCAATTCTGTCATTATTTGATAAGTAGAATAAAAGTATTCTTTTATCACATTATGCTGATTTAAGTGTCTTTTCTGACACTGTGTAGGTCCAGCTGCTATTGGCTTTCCCTCGACGTATTTTGCATGGATGATACATTTGCATTTTAAGAGTCATCTGTTACTTTGATTCTCCCTTCCACAGCAATTTGTTTGATTTCTCCTCTCGTGAAGTCATTCTCACCAGAGTTCTCGTCTCTTCTAGTTCTGCATTATTTCACTACTCATAAAAATTTGCTATAGAGACATCTTGTCACCCTCAGGACAAGAAATGGTGGTAGAATTTTAGGCAGTGACAGATCAATCATTCTCCATTTACCAGAATGGAAACCAATTTGGCAGAGATGGAATGTGAGAATATGCCTTGGTTTTTTGAGTTTTTATGGCATAATGCCATGTGTAACTGATGCTATTTTCAACACAACAAATTATTTTTATACATTTTTTGCAATTCAGAGAAAGTTAAGAAAGCATAGCATTAACACAGATAAAACAAATGTTAAGCATCTTAACAAGCAAAAGAGAGGAAAAAGGAATAAAGAGTGAAAGGAAAGAAACAACTGTTGCTGTACTAATTTTATAGTTGGCATTTCTGTCTTTCTTTTGAGTCAAGACAATATACTTATGGGACCCTTTTGGAAGTGGATATTGAGCACGGGTTTCCACCTCTATCCCAAACTAGAGCATTTCTATGAAACCGTTCATAATCTGATATGGCTTAAAGGAAAGAAGCAATTAATTCACAGCACATCTTGCTAATGGATGCACACAGTGTATCAATGTAAAACTCAGATGCTTCTAGACACAGTTCAAAGCTTTGGGGTCTTGATGCTGAAATGCCGAATGAAGTTCTGGGGGAGAAGTTCCATTGTTCCTCTTTCTACTCAAGTTCCTGCCAATGCTTGTAAAACAAAAGCTGAATGCTATTTTCAACTTTTATCCTAAAGGTGAAAATCCGTTTGGAATTTCTTTTAGTTAGCAAAAACAAATGCAAAAGAAAGTCTTCCATAAAAGTGAAGAAGTGTAAAGTACACTTTTGAAAAGTGGGGATACTTACATAGAAGTGTGTTTATAAGATTATCAACCTTATTTATGTAAAACAAATTACAGTTTAAAAGCTCATGAGGAGAATAATACATAATTATATCAAAATGTTTTTATCAATGACAGAACATGCTCTCGATTTTAGATTGTGCTATAGTTTTAATAAACTTCACTTTGAAAAAACATTTAAATAGATTAAATAGTTTAGCGAGTTCCCTATACCTAGAAATATGTGAGTGTGTTTGTATTTCACAAAGCTATATCTAAAAAATTAGTGTTACTAAATAAACATGTACTTTTTTGTAGCTTCATGTGACAAGCTGAAACAGGTGAATTCTATCAAACATTTAAGAAATAAATAATACAAAACAAAACTCCTTTGAATGTGTGGATCACAACAAACTGTGGAAAATTCTTAAAGAGATGGGAATACCAGAACACCTGACCTGCCTCCTGAGAAATCTGTATGCATGTCAAGAAGCAACAGTTAGAACTGGACATACAACAACGGATTGCTTCCAAACAGGAAAAGGAGTATGGTAAGGCTGTATATTGTCACCCTACTTATTTAACTTATATGCAGAGCACATCATGAGAAACGCCGGGCTGGATGAAGCACAAGCTGGAATCAAGATTGCTGGGAGAAATATCAATAACCTAACATACGCAGATGACACCACTGTTACAGCAGAAAGTGAAGAACTAAAGAGCCTCTTGATGAGAGTGAAAGAGGAGAGTGAAAAAGTTGGCTTAAAACTCAACACTCAGAAAACTAAGTTCATGGCATCTAGTCCCATCAGTTCATGGCAAATAGATTGGGAAACAACAGAAACAGTGACAGACTTTATTTTAGGGGGCTCCAAAATCACTGCAAATGGTGACTGTAGCCATGAAATTAAAAGACGCTTGTTCCTTGGAGGAAAAGCTATGGCCAACCTAGACAGCATATTAAAAAGCAGAGACATTACATTGCCAACAAAGGTCCATCTAGTCAAAGCTATGGTTTTTCCAGTAGTCGTGTATGGATGTGAGAGTTGGACTATAAAGAATGCTGAGTGCCGAAGAATCAACGCTTTTGAATCGTGGTGTTTGAGAAGACTCTTGAGAGTTCCTTGGCCTGCAAGGAGATCCAACCAGTCCATCCTAAAGGAAATCAGTCCTGAATATTCATTGGAAGGACTAATGCTGAAGCTGAAACTCCAATACTTTGGCCACCTGATGTGAAGAACTGACTCCTTGGAAAAGACCCCGATGCTTGGAAAGATTGAAGGCAGGAGGAAAAGGGGATGACAGAGGATGAGATGGTTGGATGGCATGACCGACTCAATGGACATGAATTTGAGTAAACTCTGGGTGTTGATGATGGTCAGGGAGGCCTGGCATGCTTCAGTCTAGGGGGTCACAAAGAGTCGGACACGACTGAGTGACTGAACTGACTGATGCAAACATCATTAGAAAATTGTTGTTCAGTCCCTTAGTTGTGTTTGATTCTTTGGGGCCCCATAGGCTGAAGGATTTCAGGCTTCCCTCACCTTCACCATATCCCAGAATTTGCTCAGACTCACTCCCATTGAGTTGGTGATGCCATCCAACCATCTCATCCTCTGTCACCCTCTTCTCTTCCTGCCCTCAATCTTTCCCAGCATCAAGGGCTTTTCCAATGAGTTGGCTATTCACATCAGGTCACCAAAGCATTGGAGCTTGAGCTTCTGCAATAGCCCTTTCAATGAACATTCAGGATTGATTTCCTTTATGATTGATTGGTTTGATCTCCATGCAGTCCAAGGGACTCTCGAGAGTCTTCCTCAGCACCACAGTTCGAAAGCATCAGTTTTTCGACATGCCGGCTTCTTTATGATCCTTTATGGTTCTATTAAGTATCCTCATATTCTGACAATAACTTGTCTCCTTTTGAAAACTGAATTAGAATAGAGCAAATGAAGACTACTGTTTCTAAGTGGATGCTTGCTTCATCCATAATGAGAAGAGGGGCCATACACTGAGACCTACACATCTGAGACATTCACCATGGCTTCAGGGACAGATCCTAAGTTTAGAAATTCTAGGATGCTTTTTCACAAGCTAATTCAGGAGGGATTATCTTAAGGAAATTATTTAAACTACACCTGAAGAAACACAAGCTGGAATCAAGATTGCCAGGAGAAATATCAATAACCTCAGATATGCAGATGACACCACCCTTGTGGCAGAAAGCAAAGAAGAACTAAAGAGCCTCTTGATGAAAGTGAAAGAGGAGAGTGAAGAAGTTGGCTTAAAGCTCAACATTCAGAAAACTAAGATCATGGCACCTGGTCCCATCACTTCATGGGAAATAGATGGGAAAACAGTGGAAACAGTGTCAGACTTTATTTTTTTAGGCTCCAAAATCACTGCAGATGGTGATTGCAGCCATGAATTTAAAGACGCTTACTCCTTGGACAGAAAGTTATGACCAACCTAGATAGCATATTAAAAAGCAGAAACATTACTTTGCCAACAAAGATCCGTCTAGTCAAGGCTATGGTTTTTCCAGTGGTCATGTATGGATGTGAGAGTTGGATGGTGAAGAAAGCTGAGCACCGAAGAATTGATGCTTTTGAACTGTGGTGTTGGAGAAGACTCTTGAGAGTCCCTTGGACTGCAAGAAGATTCAACCAGTCCATCCTAAAGGAGATCAGTCCTGGGTGTTCATTGTAAGGACTGATGTTGAAGCTGAAACTCCAATACTTTGGCCACCTGATGTGAAGAGTTGACTCACTGGAAAAGACCCTAATGCTGGCAATTATTGGGGGCAGAAGAAGGGGACGACAGAGGATGAGATGGCTGGATGGTATCACCGACTCAATGGACATGGGTTTGGGTGGACTCTGGGAGTTTGTGATGGACAGGGAGGCCTGGCGTGCTGCGGTTCATGGGGTTGCAAAGAGTCGGACATGAAGGAGTGACTGAACTGAACTGAACTGATTTAAATATACTAATTAACAAAGTCATTACTAAAGTAGTTACTAACAAACAGATCTTAACTTTTAATATATCAATATTGTTCATTTACATAGTGCGATCATACTAAGTGAACAGGACTACTTAGGATAAAGTCTGGGGGTGTCCATAGCTGGAGCAAAGTGGGAGGTAGTTTGTGCCATTTTATAGAGAAAAATTTCTACCATCTAGTGACATTTCATGTTTGTTTGTTTCGGTAAAGCTTATGATTTATGAAAAATGGAATTGCATTTTTCTGATATACAGATTTTCATTCTTAGTTCATTCTTTTTCCTAAATCCTATTTTCTCCAATGTTACACAGTGTCTTCATCTTGCAAAATTAATATGATTTTGATTAAAATATGTTACACAAGATGAATATATTGAGATTAATCAAAAATCTAACAATTACGAAGAAAAAACTGAAAATATTGTAGAAGGTAACATAAAAGTCATATCGCTTCATGAATCTTTTATCCAGCCATGCAAGAACTAAACTCAAGTACTAAATAACACTATTTGTTGTCATTCTCCTTTCTTTCTTAATCCCTCCCTCCACTGCTTCTTCCTCTTTTTATCTATTTTCAAAATAGCATAAATTAAGATTAAAAGTGTTTTTAAGACTCCACTGAGGCGCAAATATTCCTCTTATTTGTAATACAGAAATACATTCTTTTCAAGGTCTTAACTCAAAAGAAACATTGCTATTTTAGCTAACACAATTCAATTTTACTTTGGAGAACTCATTCAAAATAATTTTTAAAAGGTTAGCTTAATGTTATTTCTTCCCATCAGACTTGATTTTTAAGGAAATCATTTTTTTGCAGTTTGGTGATATGTGGATTATAAGTACATTTAAAATATTTATTTAATACAACACTTTGAAACTAATGTTAGGTACAATTCTGTGATCAATCTTATTGTTATTACAATCACGAAAAGGAAATAAATTCTTTCTACCCGGATTAAGAAACTGAATTTGTGTAAATATCACCAAGGGTGTAGACACAAATCACAAGTCAACAACCTTTTTCTTTTTTTTCCTTTTTACATTAAAAATTCCCATTAGAGTCAGTTTGTTAAGTCATATAACTACCACCCTTTCTTCTAGCAGACAGTATTTTTCATTTGTGGAAATAACCTTTCAGTTGTTGGTTATTTTCTAATCTTGATACATTAAAATGGAGCAAAACATTTTCTCCAGAGCATCTTGAATGCTGTCTTCATTCTTCTCCTTCTTTTCCTAATAGCATTTAATGTAAGAGTCCTTTCTAGTTTCAGTGAGTTGAATAAATTATTACATCTTAGAATATGTCATATTATTATTATTGTTACCCAAACTAGAAACATTTTTTACATGCTTAGTGGTTTCTTTGGAGACTGATGCCACAGTCTATTTGTTGTCATTCTCCTTTCTAAAAGGAAACGCATTTACAACAACAACAACAAAGATCTTACAGAGGAAATTCAAGCTGATGTTATATTGTATATGTAGAAGTTGCTCAGTCGCTCAGTCATGTCCGACTCTTTGAAACTCCATTGACTGTAGCCTACTAGGCTCCTCCGTCTGCAGGATTTTCGAGGCAAGAATGCTGGAGTGGGTTGCCATTTCCTTCTCCAATATACGTAGAGCATGTTTTCAAATAACATAAGTCAGATAATATAAACCCATGTTAAAAGAAATAGATAAATTAAACTGTGTTCAAACTGTTTTGATTCCTTCCATTGCAAATCATTGGGTATGAGTGAGAACACGATGATTCCAAGGGAGAATCACTGCTTTATTTTTATTTATTTATTTTAATTGGAGTGTAATTGCTATATAGCAATGTGAACCCGCTATATATTCACGTATATCCTCACCTTCTTGGAGCTCCCTTCCACCCTCATCCGTTAGGTGAACCCTTGAAAGTGAAAGAGGAGAGAGAAAAAGCTGGCTTAAAACTTATCATTCAAAAAATGAAGATCATGGCATCTGGTCCCATCACTTCATGGCAAATAGATGGGGGAAACAATGGAAATAGTGACAGGCTTTATTTTCTTGGGCTCTAAAAGTCACTGCAGATGGTGACTGCAGCCATGACATTAAAAGATGCTTGCTCCTTGGAAGAAAAGCTATGACCAACCTAGACAGTGTATTAAAAAGCAGACACATTACTTTGCCAACAAAGGTCCATCTAGTCAAAGTTATGATTTTTCCAGTAGTCATGTATGGATGTGAGAGTTGGACCATAAACAAAGCTGAGCTATAGAATTGATGCTTTTGAACTGTGGTGTTGGAGAAGACTCTTAAGAGGCCCTTGAACTGCAAGATCCAACCAGTCCATCCTGAAGGAAATCAGTCCTGAATATTCATTGGAAGGACTGATGCTGAAGCTGAAACTCCAATACTTTGGCCACCCGATGCGAAGAACTGACTCATTGGAACATACCCTGATGCTTGGAAAGATTGAATGTGGGAAGAGAAGAGGACACAGAAGATGAGATTGTTGGATGGCATCACTGACTCAATGGCCATGAGTTTGAACAGGCTCCAGGTGTTGGTGATGGACAGGGAAGCCTGGCGTGATTCAGTCCATGGGGTCACAAAGAGTCAGACATGACTAAGCAAGTGAACTGAACTTAATTGCTTTACACACCCAGTTTTTGAAGGGTTGAGGCAAACTGTCATCTCACTCGACTGGAGTCAAGTACACACATTGCCAAGGTTATTTTATGGCTCCATTTCTGCAAAGGAGAGAGAGACATCATCATAGCCTCCTTTTGTTTCCATTGAGCTCACACAATGGTTAAACGTGTGTTTAGAAGTGTGATATTTGAGGCCCCATTCATCTGGATCTTCTTCCACTTACTAGTTATCTTGAATAAATTACTCAAGTTCCATAAACATCCCTTCTTTTTTTAAGAAAGGCATTATAAAGCATTATATTAAACCCTACATCATGGTATTGTTAAAACATTTATATTGAAAATTTACTGTAAAACTACCTATTACTACCTATTACTATAGTTGTATTCATATACAAGTACACAGTAAATGTTAACTATAATTATTTCACCATTTATTATTGGCATTGTACATGGATTGTCTTGCCTCACACCAAACCAATCTTGTTTTCCATTTTATTTTAAGTGATCAGACTTCCTTGGTGGGCCATATGGTAAAGCATCTGCCTACAATGTGGGAGACCCGGGTTCAATCCCTGGGTCGTGAAGATTTCCTGGAGAAGGAAATGGCAACCCACTCCAGTATTCTTGCCTGGAAAATCCCATGGACGGAGGAGCCTGGTAGGCTACAGTCAGTCCATGGGGTCGCAAAGAGTCGGACACAACTGAGTGACTTCACTTCACTTACATATGAACTAACTAAAATATGTTGGTTCTCTTCAGTCATTATCTTGTGAGGACTGCCAACCAAATTTATGTGGCTACTTTCACTCTTTTTCCATAAATCACTTTTCAGGGTCTTCTAGTAGAGACTTAGGCTCTGGAAAAGGCTTAAGTGCACGTGTGTATACGTGCATGTCTGTGTGTTTTCCTGTGGCTGTGTGTGGGCATCTGTGAGTGTGTGGACATGTGTTTTAGGCTTCCAACAGAGAAATCTTTAGAGGAAAATCACACGGGGCTGGCCGAGCCTCTCCCAACCCCTTCTAGACAATCTGCCCCATAACGCGAACTGAATTCATCCTGAGTTTACCATTTCTGCCAGGTTTCTACCTTCCCCTCTGGCTGCACCTTCTCAGTATATTTTTCTTAATATTCTGCCAGATTCTGACCATTGAATATTGAGTTTTCAGTACTTTACAATGGTTTGTCTTTTACTTCTTGACTAATATTTTTTCCTGGAGTAACTGGGCCCACCTTCATAGTTCAATTACGGATGGGTTTCTAACTGTATATCTGACACAATCGTTCTAAATATCTTGAAGAATATGTTGTTGCTGTTTAGTTGCTAAGTCATGTTTGACTCTTTTGCAACCCCATGGACTGTAGTCTGCCAGGCTCCTCTGTCCATAGGATTTCCCAGGCAAGAATACTGGAGTGGGTTGCCATTCCCTTCTCCAGGGAATCTTCCCTACCCAAGGATTGAACTGGAGTCCCCTGCATTGCTGGCAGATTCTTTATCATCTGAGCCACCAGAGAAGCCCAGTATAATATGTTACACTCTAATTCCATACTTATAAGTAGCTTATGAGTGTTTTCCTGCCGCTGTTGAATAAATAAATTAGCAGTGATTATTATAAATTAAATACCAATAACCTTTGCCATAGTCATTGATCTGTGGGAAAAGATAAGTAAATTATTTTAATAACAGTCAGCTATGTGCTCTAATTTGTATAATTCCTTTTCATATTTTGAATTCACTTAGTGAACCACGTTGCTCATTAAGTATTATTCAGGCAAAGAACAGATATACCACAACAGAAAATGCTTTAATTGGTATCTGTCTAATTACTTGGCCACTAGGACAATGTCTACATGTGCAAAATGAAGTGCAAAACTGATTCAACATTCTACACTGTTAGAGAAAAAGCATAGGCTCTAATTATATGGATAACATATCATTGTGAAATGTAATTTTTTAAGAAGATGGTGTCAGTACAAATTGAGCCTTAAGGTATCTTGAGGTATACACTTCCATACCGTATCATTCTGAAGTCTATACATGCTTTGTCAAACTAGCAGTCTGAAACCATATACAGGCAAAATAGGCAGAAAAATGTAATTTCTTCCAGCTCCACCCATTAAAACATTTTAATTATAAATTGAATTTCTAAATAAAGCATCGTTTGTGAATAGCCTCAGAGAATTCTGACATTCTTGTATTTTCTGATCAGCAAAACTTAACCTTTTAATATGTAGAGAGCTGAATCTGAGACTATTTAATGAGTAGCTTCTAGGATTAATTCAACCAAAATCACCCCTTCTCTATTTCTAAGCTGCCAAGTCCTGCTATGGAAAATGGCAAGTGAGTCCTGGGTTTTCTTCCAAATGTGTGACTTTAGTGCTCCTGGGGGCCACGTCTGCTGGTACCTCCTCCTTCCCCTAGCTGTCCTCTCCTTCAGCACTTCCTCCCAGGGAATTTGGACTGTAGCTGCCCATCCCTAATCCAGATTCTTCCAGGACTTTGAAGTGAGTGGGGCGGATATTACCTTGCCAAACTCACTTACCGTCTTTTTGCCTCATTTTCCTCATATGTTAAATGGACTAATGGCAGTACCTACATTGTAGTGCTGTTTTGGATGAAGATTAAATGATCTTATAATGAGATGCATGGAACATTGCATGGTGCACAGTCAGGACTCTATTGGTGTAATCTTTTAGTACCATTTTTCTTGTTATCATCGCCCATAGTAGTTGTAGCTACATTAGTGTTAGGATTGATGACCTTAAAGAAAATTTACCTTACTGCTGCTGCTACTGCTAAGTCGCTTCAGTCGTGTCCAACTCTGTGCGACCCCATAGATGACAGCCCACCAGGCTCTGCTGTCCCTGGGATTCTCCAGGCAAGAACACTGGAGTGGGTTTCCATTTCCTTCTCCAATGCATGAAAGTGAAAAGTGAAAGTGAAGTCGCTCAGTCATGTCCAACTCTTCATGACCCCATGGACTGTAGTCTACCAGGCTTCTCCGTCCATGGGATTTTCCAGGCAAGAGGACTGGAGTGGGTTGCCATTTCCTTCTCCAATTACCTTATGTTACCTGGTATTTGGGCTTCCCAGGTGTCACAAGTGGTAGAGAACCCACCTGCCAATTCAAGAGATGTAAGAGACACGGGCTCAGTCCCTGGGTTGGGACGATCCCCTGGAGGAGGGCATGGCAACCCGCTGCAGTATTCTTGCCCGGAGATTTCATGGACAGAGGAACCTGGCGGGCTACAGTACATACAGTTCTCAAAGAGTTGGACACGGATGAAGTGACTTAGTAGGCATGCATCCATGCCCCTGTTAACAGTCAAAGTTGGGTCATATGCTGTTATTCCTTATTGCACAATAAAATCACCGTGAGACTTGGTCCTAATATCATTACCAAAAATGGAGGTAGGGACAGCTGTACAGGTTCAATAGGTTCTTGAGAGGGAGACATGACTCCTCTAAGCCTTAGGAATGTTCAGATTATTTACCCAAGCCCTCCAATAATTTAGATGTGATAGAGAGATAACCTTCTTGCAAGAACAAGACAGTTAGAGGCCAGTTACTGAGTTACTTAGAGCCTTCTCTGATTGACATAAGCAAAACTCACTTGTGGAATTTCCTAAGGGCCAAAGTCCAAGAACATTTATCTTTTTGTTTCTTTGTCTCTTTTATTGATAAGGTGTTGCACAGGAGAGTTTATATGTAATGTCTTCAATTAAATTTCATAGCGAAACTAGGTATGAGTTAAGGATAGCAGGTCAAGATGATCATAGATGAAAAAGGAATCTGAATTCACATGTGGTGAATCTTAATGAAGGGGATTAGTTGAAGCAGGAAGCTGTACCTTATTAGAAGGACAGTCAGCTTTTATGGTTCTTTTTCAGAGAGAGAGATCATTACTCTTAATGCAAAGGACCTTCCTTTCTTAACTGCTTCTTGCATTGCTAGGTTGCTGCTTTGCCTCTTCTGATAGGAGGGCTTATGTTAAATCAGTCCTCTGTTTTACTACAGTACTCTGTATTTTAAAAAATTAATTTCTGCAGTAAGCACATATACATTGTAAAATTAAATCTATTACTATCACTATTTTTTTTAAAACCAACACAGTCAATGAAACAGAATACTCTATAGTTTTAAAATACTGAGTGTTACTATTTGATAAACTCCCTTATTTTCATTTTCTTTTTACACTCCACTATCTAAAAAGTGTTATCGTCTCACGTATAATTCTCTCTTGCTTTCAGTATGAGTTAAAATGATATCAACAACCTGAACAGTTTGCAGATAATGTATCCTATTTCCCAGCTTTCATTCTTAAATGTTAGGCATCTCAGTTCAATAATAGGTATACACTGCATATGCTAAGTCACATCAGTCATGTCTGACTCTTTGCAACCCCACAGACTATAGCCCGCCAGGTTCCTCTTTCCATGGGATTTTCCAGGCAAGAATACTGGAATGGGTCGCCATGCCCTCCTCCAGGGGATCTTCCTGCCCTGGGAAGTCTATTATGTCTGTCTCCTGCATTGGCCAGGAGGTTCTTTACCATTAGTGCCACCTGCTGCTGCTGCTGCTAAGTCACTTCAGTCGTGTCCAACTCTTTGTGACCCCATAGATGGCAGCCCACCAGGCTCCCCCGTCCCTGGGAGTCTCCAGGCAAGAACACTGGAGTGGGTTGCCATTTCCTTCTCCAATGCAGGAAAGTGAAAAGTGAGAGTGAAGTCACTCAGTCGTGTCCGACTCTTCACGACCCCATGGACTGCAGCCTACCAGGCTCCTCCATCCATGGGATTTTCCAGGCAAGAGTACTGGAGTGGGTGGCCGTTGCCTTCTCTGAGTGCCATATGGGAAGCCCCATATGTATACATAAATATTTCTAAGTAATGAAATAATCTGTCTTCCATATTTCCAATCATGTCTGATGAAGAAAACAATACCAGCTACCCGAGAGTTTTCCTAGGATGCTAATTTCAAACATGTCCTGTGTGCTCATCTCTAGTCATTTCAGTTGCGTAGAAGGTAATGGTTTATTTGGTACAAACTACAGTGTGTTAAGTAGGATGAGGCTGAGCAGCTATAACAAACAAGCCTCAAAATGCAGCCCTTCAAACAAATGCAAAGGTAATTTCTTTATAGAGTAAAAATCTAGAGCGTGTGGGGCTCCACTTGTGGAAATATTCAGGGAACTGGGCTAGCAGGCAGCTCTCCCCTCTTAACCTGTGGCTTACGAGATGAGTCCAGTCCTTGTCACTCATATTCCACTGTTAAGAACATAGCAACATCAGCCTGTCAGAGACAGAGGAGGATGGAAAACGTAATCACCTGGGCACTCAGGGGTTTAGGAGAAAGGCTGTGTGAAGAGACAGCTGGCAATCTCTAAAATACATCAGTAAATAGGTTTGCTGAGACTTGGGCCTACAAATAATGCAAATATTATTGTGTGTATTGTAGGTGACAGAGCATCAGAATCTACCTAGGATCAGGGGTTACAGAGCGTGGACAAGGTGAGCATCATAAAAGGGATGTACCCGAGATCAGAGATGCCACTGAAACAAAACAAACCAGACACAAAAGCAGGGAGATTTCATGCATCCTTTCACATAACAAAGTTGTACCACTTAGTGAAGAAGATTCTTCTCTAACCACTGTGAGGGCTGTACATTGCGAAAATGGTGGAGCAAGCAGAGCTGGGACAAACAACATCAATATGGGAAGTATCAGACATTTCTGAAGTCACTGTTGATGTCTGCTGTGTTTAATGATGGAGGTAGGCACGGATGAAGTTCACCAGATGATGGAGATCAGATCTGAAGATGAAGGCAGAAAACAGAGCATATCTGTGACTCAACCTGGGGTTTATGAAGAAATGAGTCATCTCAGTATACTTGTCACCTAATCAGAGATTCCAAAGACAAAGACTGAGTGCTTTTGCACTGTTGCTATTATTCATGTTCCTTCGATACTATTGTCTTTTATCTCTTGTCTGAGATGGGAGGAGTAAGAAGTGTACTCAGATCTCTGAGTATTCGAGACAAAGAAAGGGGTTGAAAGTTTACCAGGGAGAACAATGAATGTTCTAAGCATTAAGCCCTGCTTACAGTGAGATGATTTTTAGGGGACTTTCCCATCACAGATAGAAAACTCTTACTTGAGCCAGTGAACTCTCTCTATAAGACAGTGAACTCTCTCTATAAGACGGTCTCCAAATGCAAACTCTATTTTGAAATTCCAAGTTCATAGTCACGTTCCTCAAAAATATGAGCTTAAAGTCATAGACAGCAGATGAGAGAGTGTTAATTCATCAGTCCCACTTTCCTAGCATCATGGGAAAGCCATTCAAGTGTTGTATTTTCCTGAGGGTGGATAGAAAAATGCATTTTGCATTAAATGCATTTAATGGGCAGCATATTTTTTCCTGTGTTTGTTGAAGAGAACCATTTCTTTTTTTTTTAATAATTTTTTAATTTTAATTGGAGGCTAATTACTCTACAATGTTGTGGTTTTTGCCATACATCAACATGAACCAGCCACGGGTGCTTATGTGTCCCCCCATCCTGAACCCCCCTCCCACCTCGCTCCCACCCTATCTCTCTGGGTTGTCCCAGAGCACCAGCTTTGAGTGCCCTGCTGCATGGTTCCAACTTGCAGTGGACATCTATCTTTGCATATGGTAATATACGTGTTTCAATGCTGTTCTCTCAAATCATCCCACCCTCGCCTTCTCCCACAGAGTCCAAATGTCTGTTCTTTACATCTGTCTCTTTTGCTGTCTTGCATATAGGGTCGTCGTTACCATCTCCGTATATTCCATTTATATGTGCATTAATATACTGTATTGGTGTTTCTCTAAGGGAACCATTTCTTAATGACTCAACTGATGTCCATGGTTTGCTTTTGTTGTTCTATGTAGCTTGGCTTTTGTCGTTCTATGCCTTAACCTCTGATATTAGGAAGTTTAAAATTATTCCACAATTTACTTTTCTTACTTCAATTGCCTCGGAGATGTTTTCTCTCTTAACTTTACTTGGGAAAGCCAAAACCTTTATAAGAAGTATACATGCACGAACCTTTTCTCTGTCTAGTCAGTCAGGGAAAAAGTGTTCAGTGTTAGATATTTTCAGCCCAACTGAGGAAGACAGGAGCCCTAAGCACTTCCGCCTCTACGCAGCTGCTGTTTTGACCTTTGGCCTTTGTTTTCTTCAGGGATGTGAAGCCTGACGAAGTGAAATCTTTCTAAAATGTCCTGAACTTAAACGACGAATGACAAGATCTTTTTAAAGCATCAAAACACAGCTGCATCAGACTTTTTGTTTAAGGCATTCTGAGACACTTTACGTCTCAGTCTGGAATTTAAAGCAATAGGGACGTGACTGTAACTCCCCAAGGACTGAGCCAGGGGACCATTTCATTCCTGTGTATTAACACATGGAATTGATTTAAGAATTACAATGACGTTTGAACAAGAAGCATTGGAATGTGAAAAAACACAGAGTTTTGTGATTTTGCATGATTCTGTTGAATGGCAAGGTTTATTTTAAAGCCCTTGCTTCTCCTCTTTGAGCCAAGAATTCTAATTGTATATTATTTTTGGATTTAAAGGTGGGGGGGAAAGCCCTGTGTGTTTCTGTTCTTCCCCATTAACTTAACTGAACAAGCAAACAAAACCTATATCCTTCTGTACTAGAGGTTGCAATTTAATTCAATGTACTACCAGGAAGATACATGTGTGCATGCTAAGTCACTTCAGTCATGCCCAACTCTTTGCAAACCTATGGACTGTAGCCCGCCAGGCTCCTCTGTCCATGGGATTCTCCAGGCAAGAAAACTAGACTGGGTTGCCGTGCCCTTCTCCAGGGGATCTTCCCTATCCAGGGATTGAACTCACATCCCTTATGTCTCTTGCATTGTTAGGTGCATTCTTTACCACTAGCATCACCTGGAAAGCCTATGTGTGTGTGTGTGTGTGTATATATATATATACATATATATGAATTCATGTTTGTTCAATGAACAAAAGAATGAATATATTTAAGGAACAATTATAAGTATTAGGATTCACACAAGATTAGAGAATAATGGTTGCTCTCATACTTCTCCTGCCCTATGTAGGAAGGGCAAATACTTATGTAATAATTGGATGATGATAAAACCATATTCAAATATCATTGGCTATAAGCGTCCTAAGCAGGGTGAGTACACTAGGTCAGTGTCTTATAGAGGGGGTGACATTTGTATTCAGTTTTGATGACAAGCAGTTTCTGCCGAGAGAGAGGGGTATAAAACATTGACAGACGAAGAGTACAAAACAAAGGATGAGTAACAAACTTAGTTTTGGAACATTGCTGTTGAGGACATGGAAAACCTTGTCTTACAATGTAGAACTTGCATATTTGTTCGGTAAAGATATGCTGCTCAGAAGTTTCCAACTCTTTGCAACCCCGGGGACTATAGCCCGCCAGGTTCCTCTGTCCATGGGATTCTCCAGGCAAGGATACTGGAGTTGGTTGTCATGCCCTCATCCAGGGGATCTTCCCCACCCAGGGATCGAACCTATGTCTCGTGTGTCTGTCTCTTGCATTGGTAGGCAGATTCTTAATCACTAGCCACACCTGGGTGGCGCCATAAAGATAGGGAGCTTATAGTAAGAAAGGAAGCCTCAAAGTGTTGAATAAGGCAACTTCGCTCTTTCAAAGGGGTGAAATGACTCTGCTTCCTATGAGAATCTCCATTTCCCTACAGGACCAGAAGCTGAGAAAAGTCTCACCTGGATCTTGCTGGGCTGCCTGGGGCTGATATATCCTGACAGCGGTTAGGTGTCAAGTCCCCTACAGGAAGCCAGTGAAGATTCAGGAGTCTATATTAGGACCAGATGCCCGTGTAGAGAGTTCAAAAGATTAACGCTGACTGAAAGGAGAGGGGCCTCCCAGAGGTCTGAGTGAGTGAGGCGGGTCGCAGCTGACACACTGATCCTGCCACCCACACGCATCTCTGAGGACCGTTTCACGATGTGATTCCTCTGTGAGCTTCTTTACTATGCATTCACCATATACCCCGCCAATGAGTGGGTCATCCGTTTCCTCTTCTCTCTCAGCTATTTCAGAAGATATTTCATTTTGTCGGGTTATTTTACTTATCTTTCACTTCCATCAAACCATGAATCTTGGAGAACATTGGCCATGCTTTGTTCATCATTGTCTTAAGTCACCCAGAGTTTAAAAAAAAAAAAAAAAAAGGAAACATCTAATGCATTCTTCGAGAGTGTCTAAATGACAGATTGAAAGAATTCAAGCAGATCCTGGAGTCAGTCTCTGGAATGACTTTGATTTGTGAACCAGACCAAGGTCAGCGCTTAGGTAGACCTGAGCCCTTAGTTGGGGACAATTAAGACCTAACTGGAAGGAAGGAATGCAGGTGAAAGATGCCAGGCATCCCCCGTCTGTGGATTTCAAACACTTTAATGCACGTTTTTAAAGTACTGAGACAAGGAGTACAATATGAAATAATTATTGAACCAATCCTAGTAAGCTATTCAAGTAACTTACAAAAAATTTACTTATTAACCAGCTACAAATAGTAGTGTTGTGTTTGGAAGCATTACTTTTTGTTTGTTTGTTTGTATGAATTTATAGCTGAACTTAAATATGTAACTCAGGAGAAAAAAAAAATGTTCCTCTGTTTGCATGCATGCTCAGTCACTCACTCGTGTCCAACTCTTTGCATCCCCATGGACTGTAGCCCACCAGGCTTCTCTGTCCATGGGATTTCCCAGGCAAGAATACTGGAGGGGGCTGCCATTTCCTTCTCCAGGGGATCTTCCCAAACCAGGGATCAAATCCGCATCTCTTTGCATCTGGCAAGTGGATTCTTTACCACTGCTCTACCTGGGAAGCCCATTAGTCTATTTATTAGTACTTCTGGTAAATGACAGACTTAAAAATAAGCCAAAAATCGAAGAATAATAGTAGAGAGTACAAAGTGCATGGGCTATGGGAAGCACTAAGTATCTTTCCTTGAGGTGTTGGGTAGAGAAGGGGCCAGAGAAATCCAGTTCAGAATTGTAATGGACAAGCAAGCCTTCTCAGTCATTCAGAGTGTGGCCCGTTTGGTCAATGGAAGGTGGGCAAGATTGCTATCCCAGTGAGGGATCAGAAGCTCAAGTCTAAGTGTAACAGCCATTTGTGCTTTGGAAGGAGGAACTATCTATTTAGAAATAAAAGCAGTGGCTTCAGGAGATGGGCAGTTACTGAAAGACATGTTTTCTTACTTATATAGTGTAACCTTGTAGTGGTACATATTTCCAAGTTGTTATTCTTGTAGCATACGAGGTTCTCTTCAATAACACTGGAAGTATCTATGTAATATATTCATTAGGCTATATTTGACCAATGTTAAAAAAGAAAACCTTAATTTTAGCTCTGAAAGTATTTGGATGTGTTATGTGCATGCCAAGTCATGTCAGTCCTGTCCAACTTTTTGTGACCCCGTGGAGTGTAGCCGACCAGTGTCCTCTGTCCCTGGGATTCTCCAGGCAAGAATAGTGGAGTGGGTTGCCATTACCTTCTTCAGGGGATCTTCCCCACCCAGGGATCGAGCCTGTGTCTCACATCTCCAGCATTAGCAGGCAGGCCTTTTATTGCTAGCACCACCTGGGAAGCCCTGGATGTATTATAATTACTTTGTAGAAGTCATTCAACTTTTACTGAGATGATATAGATGCCAAACATTCATTGAATAGACAGTAATATTGTTACATCGAATTATTTTCCCTTTTGTACCTATGTGTGCTTCTGTTACCCTTGCTCTTTGATATGAACAATCGAATACTCCATGTTGACAGAAAATTATCATAAATAGAGGGACTGAACTAAGGATTTGACACACAAAAAAGAAGTCACCAACCATTCTGCAGATTCAAATGTGCACAGTTATACCCCAAGCCTAACACCTTATTTTTGATCTAACACCAAATTTATTTTTTTTTCAAATCTGTCCCGCTGCCTGTGTTATCTATCTCACTTAATTTAATCATCACCAACACACTCAAAAACATGTCTCTGTTATCCTCACCTTTTTTATGCCTTCAAAGATTGGGCACCATGATTTACCAAGTCAATTCGTCAATATATTTTACATTTGCTCCTGTATCTCTACATTTACTATTTACTGATCCTGTTCTGTTCTGGATCTACTACTGAGAGCTTGTTACAGGTCTGTATCAACTTATTTCTTGAAAAACTTGAAATTACTTAAAACATAAGATGAATAAATTCATATAGAGCAGTAGTAATGCACATGAATAAATGGGAGTTCATAGAGAGGAGATAAATCTATTTAGATTTATCTGTTAAATATATATAATATAAATAATATAAATAAATATAAATACATGATATAAATATATATTTATTATATATGAATATAGAAAATATAGATTCATATATAATATAAATATCAATAATATAAATATGATTATATGATTATATGATACTATATTATATATTATTTTTATTTATTTTATTTACTATATTTGTATATATTATATTATATATTATATATTATCTATATAATATATGGAATTATATATATTATATAATTATATATTATTTAATATATAATATAAATATCTATTATATAATCATATATATTCTATATAATTATATAGAATATATATTTTCATATATAATATTACATAATATTATATATTATAATATATCATTAAAATATATATTATTATATTATATATAACTATAATATATATTATACAAATAATATATATAATATTATACATTATATACATATATATGCTATATTATATATTCATATATTTATATTTATGAATATAATAATATATCATATCATCATATTTATATTATTTATATTTATATTATATGTGAATATACATATTCATATATAATAAGGTTTATAATATATTACTATTTAATATATTAATATATATTATAATTATATAATTAATTATATAATGTTAATATATTAGATATATAAAAAAATATATAATATAATTGTGATATATATAAGATATAATAATATATAAGGTAATTCATATATAATATATAATCAATATGTATATTCAGATATAATATAAATATCAATAATATAAATAGGCACATGCATAAATGGGAGTTCATAAATAGATAAATCTATTTAGGTTTATCCATTAAATATATATAATATAAATATCAATATTATAAATATCTAATATAAATCTATTAGATTATATAATCTAATCTACCAGAATACAAAGTTCATCTTATTATCCATTTGTACTTCAAATTTTAAGAGCAAATGTGGATTTTTTCTGCAAGTGATTAATCTAGAAGTCATGAACATTACACTTGCTTGAGCAACAAGGTCATAGAAGATTTACCTAGCTTGAATGAAATCAATATCATTTTGTTATTCTTTATCCTAAGCCCAAAAGACCATATAAAAATCAACAATATATTGATGTAACTAAATCTTCCTCAGTGAGATTTATGAGACTCTGATAAAAGAGGTTGGCTCAGCAGTAACCAAGGATATGAAATCGTCACTTGAGTTTTTGAAACAGCATCCTTGGTATGTGATTTCTCTGTTAAAAATTTAGACACATGCATAATATTCTATTATAAATAATACACCTCTATATAAAATTAGAATTCAGTAATTATACATGCAGCATAGATTTTATCTTTCAACTTAAAATGTAAGTCAATGTTAATTTTATAGGCACAAGATATGAATATATGTAAGAACGACTGGGGAGACCGTGCAAATATATGAAATTACCTTATTAGAGAAAAATGCAGAAAATAATTGATGAAAGCAGATAATTAAACAAGTGGAATTAAAGTTTTTCCATGCTAGTCCAACTTTGGTTTGAGAAATGACATTCTTGAGTTATTAGAGATATATTAAATTTGTATTTTAAGAGAGTTTTATATATAGTACTACACAGAGAATATTGTTACACCTGGGGCTTTCCAGGTGGTGTTAGTGGTAAAGAATCCGCCTGCAATGCAGGAGATGCAAGAGATGAAGATTTGTTCCCTGGTTTGGAAGATTCCCTGGAGTAGGAAATGAGAGCCCACTCCAATATTCTTGCCTGGAAAATTTCATGCACAGAGGAGCCTGGGGGGATACAGTCCACGGGGTTGCAAAGAGTCGGACATGAGTAAGCAAGCATGCGCCCGCACACGCGCACACACACACACACACACACACACACACACACACAAAGTAGTATAACATTTTGTTAGCTAAATAATTGGTTGATCTTTTTTCAGTTGAATAATTTCATGGACATTGGAGTTGCAGAATAAAATAGGAATTATGATTGGTTTCAAGGATATTTGAAACCCCCTTTTAAAATTATCTTTTATTGATTGAAGTGTATTTTTTGTTCCAAGACTTTTCCATTTTCCCAAAGTTAGCAGGCACCGGATCTATTTTTGATGTTTGTTTATTTGGGCACTTATTTATTTTGAACAAGATTGAAGAGTTTGATAATTACTGTGCCATCAATCATGAGTTGAATATCCTTTGTAAAGTCATTTCGTAAGCATTAGGTGGGAGCCCCAAATTTGGGGCAGGTGAATAATTGTACTGTAATTATCCCTAAATGCACTGTAGGCAAAAGGCTAAGTGACAAAGAAAGACATGATTGTTGCTTAGGGTTCCACGATTTGGGGAGATTTTATTCAGTGCAAATCTATTAATACGAACACATGAGTCTCTCATTCAGTACTCATATCATTTAGGAGTTGTCATTTTTGACCTTAGTCAAAAGAAAGCACTTTATATTTCAACCATGTCAATTGTTGTGTTGGTTATACTGAGGATGACCGTATGTTTTTTTCTCCAGAGGAGATATTTTTGAATCTGTGTCATCTTGTTTCCATGCAGAAGAGCGGGGCTGATCCAGAAAGGCGTGCGAGTCCTATAGGGAAACAGTGAAAGCCCCTAAGAGGTTAGACATCCTAAGGAGTGTGGAAGGATATTCAAACTTAGAGTAGGATGGCTGGCAGGGCCTCGCTGAAGCATGGAGCCCTTGAGGTAGGACTTGAAGGAAATGAAGAAGTGCGGATGAAGAGTGACAGGAAGAGTACCGCTCAGGACCCGTGCGCCGCCGGGACTGACCCGGATGTGCTAAGTAAAATAAGGAAGTGCCAATGAAGAATGACAGGAAGAGTACCGCTCAGGACCAGTGCACTGAGGGGACTGACCGGATGTGCTAAGTGAAAAGTGAAAATGAAGTCGCTCAGTCGTGTCTGACTCTTTGCAATCCAGCAGACTGTAGCCTACCAGGCTCCTCTATCCATGGGATTTTCCAGGCAAGAATACTGAAGTGGGTTGCCATTTCCTTCTCCAGGAGATCTTCCCGACCCAGGGACTGAATCCTTGTTGTAGGCAGATGCTTTTACTGTTTGAGCCACCAGGGAAGTCTTAAGTAAAAGGTCTTGATCAATGTCCTGCCCTGGGGCAGTGAGGATGCAGTTGGAGCAGATGAAATCACTGAGTTAAGAAGAGGGAAAAGGTGTGTGTGGCGGGGTGTGTGTGGTGTGGCTAAAGAAAATGATGGGCTTTGTAGATCGATAGATTTTACTCTGAGAGCTAGGAAGATAGTCAAAGACTTTGAAAAGAGAGAAGATATCTAATTCACAGGGTCTCTCCAGTGCTGTGTGTTGGTGTACATCTCAGTCCATCCATGTATTTCGCACTTTTGATTGATTTAAAAATGGAAAGAAATATAAAGTGAAAAATGTTAAATAAGAGCATAATACCACTATTTCTGTGCAAAATTTGAGGTTTTTAGGTGCCCAATATTTGTTGCATAATTTTTAAAAAAGAAAAAATTCCAATTATAAAGTGAATGAAAGTGAATTCATTTTTAGTTTAACATGAACCAATTTAAAAGCAAGGATAATTATTTGCATTTATTTTGCAGATGTTTTGAGAGTTTTGTTTCTTCATTGAAGCATGTCATAAAATATATGTCTTGATATTTGTGGTGTTAGAAAAAAAAAAGTTCGCCCTTCCTCTGTCTCTGTTTCTTCACTGCTCACATCTTCACTTTTTCCAAGTTGTAAAGAATTGATAATGACATTTTTTAATGGAAAAGATTGAGAAGTTAGGGCTTAATGGAAAAGATTGGGAAGATTAAGGAGAAATGAAGGGAGAAGACGAGAGTAAAAGGAGGAGAAGGAAGGAAGTGAAGCCTTGGAAAGGGTGCTTTTTCCTCTTCCTCCTGAGCCCATTGCTACTGAAACTGTGTCAGCTCAACACCCAAAAAGTGACAGAGGAGAAAACACCATGTGGCCAGGAGCTATGATCTAGGAGATGGCTGGTCCTTCACAAAAAGAAGCCTCTCTGCTTCTTGTTGTTTAGTGGCTAAATGATATCTGACTCCTTTGTGACCCCATAGACTGTAGCCCACCAGGCTCCTGTTGCCATGGGATTTCCCAGGCAAGAACACTGGAGTGGGTTATCACTTCCTTCTCCAGGGCATCTCCCCAACCCAGGGATCAAACTCATGCCTCCTGCATGGCATGCGAATTCTTTACCACTGAGCCACCAGGGAAGCCCTTCTCCACTTCTTAGTGTCTAAAAAGCAAGCCAAGGCAGCACTAGTTCTGTTGCTGGAAAAATCTCACCCCCTGATAAGCGTAGGGATGCCTGAGGATCAGATTCTGTGTTCAGTTTTTATTTCTTCAGTATGTTGAAGTTATTTTTCATTAACAGAAAACCTCAGCACCAGTTCTCCTGTCTTCGTCCTGAATAAAAGTTATGGGAAAGTCCAGTGTATTAATAGATGAGAAATGTATAGGCATTTTGTGGCTTCTCTGTGAATTACAGTTAATTCCCAATATCTCAGTTATAAATAGAAACACATGCATCAAAGTAATGATGTGCTTCAGTAAAAATAGACAAAGAGAGACTGAACAACCCCCAATGTCACCCAGCAGGTGTCAGTGTCAAAATCTGGAAGTCTGTTCAGAGGACCTGTGTTCGGTTCTTGGTTTCCCTGCTGTGTGCTCATCCATCTCTTTCATCTTTGCTAATATGAGAAATATAATTAATAGAACTATATATTTTACCTGGCAATGAGCCGCATGACGTATCAAACTCATCCTATTTTCTCTAGGAGACATTCCTCTCCCTATTAGTTTCTTTTTGTTGTTCAATTCATCAGAAAACCTGTGTCATTTAATGATGTGCTGCTTTTTCACTTGAGTGTTTCTTCTGCCATTTCTTGCCATTAGAACTTGAGTTTCGCTTCGATTTAGATAAAGTTACATTTAGCATAAACTCAAGGGATGTGATTTATTGAAGTGTTGCAATCAATAAGAAAAATTAATACCATCCTAACTAATAACATCCAGCCCACACTTCTGCCCTGGGAAACTCAACAATAATCTTCATGCAGAAATCTAACTTATAAAAATCTAAACTAGTTTATGGGCTCATGAAGGGTCTAGAAAGAATCTCCAGACTTTGAACATTTTGAACAAAGTCAAAGGAAAGAGTAGGTGCCCATAAGGTGTCTTACATGGGGTGGTTTTGGTCCTGATTATGTATTTGTGAAAAGTTTTTAGAGTGCTGATTAGAATTCTCAGCATTTAGAGTCAATTCAGAGTGAAGAAATCCAGGAGTTCAATGTCATAAAAGATGAGATGAATCAATGAAAATATATCATGCATTTTATTTTAATTTATGATAAAATATGACAGTATTAACTGTCAAGAAAAGATTTTCTTTCAGGCATCATCTGTGACTCTGAGTATAAATTCCAAGAAGATATAAATATGATATTCTGAAAATATAACTAGGTTTTATTGTATATTAAAACTTTCATGGATTATCATTTATTAAACTAGTTACTTCATGTATTTGTAGAAAGATCTTTTCTTGATGCTGTTAATGTCAATTTTCAGAAGCATTTCACTATCACGTATAAGTATATTTTTGTAATAAAGTTAAATGCTACAAAATATTGATTTTAGATTAGTGTTTAATATATCACCTTAATTTATACCTAACTCAGATCAAAGTTTAATAGCAGCTAATCTGAGTTAATCCTGAGAGAAAGGTGTGGGGATTTCCATTAAGAGAAAATAAAAACATATTCAACAAATGAATGAACTTTGTAGTATTTGTTGAGGAAAATGCTGTATGTTAGTCTGCAAGGGCATGAATCTGTAATGTAAATGGTTCAGCCTGAATATTTCTGAGCCACAGAGATGCCAGGAATTTGCACCAGAATAATGTTTTTAGGTAGCTCCTTGTCAGTGGTTATACAATTTGTTCTATTTGCAATTTGATTATTTCTAACTGAAAAAGACATAAGAGCCTTCACTAATTTACCTCCTGGTGCTATTCCGCAGTTCCCCACTCCATCCATGCCCCCCTCCCCCAAAGTTGATAATAAATAAATAAAATAAAGATTAAACAGCAGTTGATAATCTCTTTATTTTTCACTTACACCTGGCATATTGCTCCAAACAAGACAAATAACATTTCTTATTGAGTCAATGAGAAATGATACTGTGTTTGCTGAGGCTGGGCTGCCTTCCTTTCTTTGGCAAGGGGAACTGGAAGAGAGAGGGATCCTAAAGCAGAATCAGCATTATGATGGAGGCTGCGATTTAATCCAGGGCATCTGTTGACCCCACAAGCAACAAAAACATATTAAGAGCAGTTTATGTGCCAGAGGTAGTCACTGGCTTTGAATTGTAACTCTCACTATCAT
Organism: Okapia johnstoni; assembly: GCA_024291935.2. Classification (NCBI taxonomy): domain Eukaryota; kingdom Metazoa; phylum Chordata; class Mammalia; order Artiodactyla; family Giraffidae; genus Okapia; species Okapia johnstoni. Next base: position 6,711,943 of record CM044321.1, on the reverse strand, counting down.
CTTGTAACATGAGACTTCTCATTCTCAACACAGCTAAGGTGATCGCCAATGGTGGATTCATGCCAATGTATGGCAAAACAAATACAATATTGTAAAGTTAAAAAATAGAAAATAAACTAATTAAAAAAAAAGAAACTTTACCAATATGTTTTTTAAAGCATAAGATCATTTACTCCATGGAGAGAGAAATATTTATAGTACAGGAAAGGCAGTGGCAGAAAGAAAACTAGGGAAAAGGCACGTCTGGAAGAAATGGATAGGGAGCTACTTCAACTCCACTTTTCTTAGTAAAGCAGGTAACTCTTGCCTGTATTGAAGTCATGGTGCCGTGAGGCATTTCATGGAAAAAAATGTGACCAAATTTATCAATGATTGATATGGCTGCAGTGATGAGTGGGCATCCTCTGAAAAGCCACTTTAAAACAGCACCGTCTACTGATGAACCTATTTGCAGGGCAGCAGTGGAGATGCAGACATAAAGAACCTTCTTGTGGACACGGCAGGGGAAGGGGAGGGTGGGATGAATTGAGAGAGTAGCATTGAAACATATGTACACTATCGGATGTAAAATAGGTAGCCAGTGGGAACGTGCTGTATGACCCAAGGAGCTCAGGCCGGTGCTCTGTGACAACCTAGAGGGGTGGGTTGGGTTGGGAGGTGAGAGGGAGGTTCCAGGCCAAGGGGACATGTGCACCTATGGCTGATTCATGTTGATGTATGGCAGAAATCAACATAATATTATAAAGCAATTATCCTCCAATTAAAAATAAATTTAAAAAACAGCATCATCTGTCTTTCCATTATCAATATGATATTACTGCTGGTGTTATGGAGAAGGCAATGGCACCCCACTCCAGTACTCTTGCCTGGAAAATCCCATGGACGGAGGAGCCTGGTGGGCTGCAGTTCGCTAAGATGGAGAGTCTGACACCACAAAGGCTGCCGTCTATGGGGGTCACACAGAGTTGGCGACAGCAGCAGCAGCTGGTGTTATAGATGGAGAGTCTGACACCACAAAGGACCACCTCAGGCCATTTTATCCAGCATACCATGCCCCTCTGTTTGAAACAGGGAATTCCATTTGCTCACACTAGCATCTTGTGTCCTGAAAAAAGTACATGTCTCAGGTGTGCTTAGCAAAGATATGGACAGATGTAACCTAAATGATTATAGCTTACATCTGTTGTGCAGAAAAATGTCAGAGGAGTAGACAGGGAACTAGTCGACAAATTGGTTGAGGGCTATTTTTGTGCATCAGCTAGGGTTGTGTTCCACTACCAACGACAGTGGGGCTTCCCTGGTGGTTTGGTGGTAAAGAATACGCCTATCAATGCAGGAGACATGGGTTCAAGTCCTGGGTCAGGAAGATCCCCTGGGGAAGGAAATGGAAACCTTCTCCAGTATTCTTGCCTGGGAAATCCCATGGACAGAAGAGCCTGGTGGACTACAGTCCATGAGGTAACAAAAGAGTTGGACGTGACTTAGCAACTAAACAACAGCATCCAGGAGTAGAACCTGTCAAGAGGTAGGTCTAAATACATGAGATAATGGTCTCTCTTCTAACTGGAAGCCCTGAAAAGGACAGACCAAGGAATGTGCAGCTGATTAAGAATGTCATCTCTGAGCCAGATGATTGCTGTCTTCTGTTCCAGTCCTCATGTTTCCTGCCAGACTTCTAGGGGTCAGCCTGAGGACCAGAGAGTGTAGGTATGGGAGGGCTGAAGTCTGGCCCTGAATCGAGCTTTCTATCTGCAAAAGATGTTCCTCTCAGCAAACTTCCATTTGAAAATATGGGGACAGAATTTAATTAAGTGGCTAGCCCTGACTACCGGGTGGATAGAAATGGTATTCTCTAAGTTTCAAGTCTCCTCTCTAGGAAATATTTTCTCTTTTGCAAGTAATTTTGCTGATAGTGCCTACCCGAAACAAGCAAAATCCCCAGTCGACATAAACATTAGCAAATATACTGATAATATTAATGTAACAAAAAGTGAAATGAGGACACTTTCTTTGAGAAATTGATTATATCTAGGAGTTGGAAAATGATTACCTTTCAGATCTTTGTAACATACCATTTTGGGAAAGGCCACTGTCCAAAGCAGTTTTTATAATGTGCTTCTGCATTTAAAATAAAATTCTTTAAGTCAAACGAGCAATTGAATGATGCCAGCACTCACAGTAATGCATTTACTGGATGGTCTGGAGCATTATTTTGTTTTAAAATCTGAAGTAATTTAGGAAACTATTATGGCATTGTCAGATGATTTTCTTTTCCCATCATCATCACCCAAGGTCAAATTGCTCTCTGTGAAGCACACTGCTTTAGCTTCAGTCCAGTCATTGAAAGGTCACAGGCTGGATGAAGAGAGGCCTGGTAAAGGAAGGCCTTTATAAAAGGCACGTTTCGGGAACCGAAGGTACGCGCCCCTGTACTGTTGGCAGTTAGTTTGGCAGGCCTGCACGCGCCATAACTGGGCATACTTGCACCGATTATGTTTCTCATTCAGAAAACAAAAGGAAACACAAGGAAACATTTGGGTTCAATTTATAGTAAGAATAGAAACAGCATCTTATTTTATTGCACTTACTGTAAACAGATTCTTCACATATGTGACCCAACCCATATAATACTCTTGTAGATAGGGGCTAGAACTATCCCTGTAAACATTAAAGGATGGTAAACTGATACTTCAAAATGAATATTGGATTAGTTTAACCTGTTAACTTTTAAAGATTTATCATATGAATGTGTTTGTATTACAAACTATCGCAAACCTACAGAAAGGCAGAGAGGGTAGTATACAAGATGTCCACACAGTTTTAGCTCAGAAAAAATAAAAGTTGAATCTGTGGAGTAATTATCTCAGTTTTTGTATGCAGTTAATTTTTTGTAGGTTCATTCTCTTCCATTCTATTCCTTCCTTTCCTGGAAATAGCCTCCATTCTTTAGTTAATTTTATCTTTGCCCATATTGGTTGTTGGTATCCGTAAAATATGTGCACCATTTTTTAAAGTTTCATATAAATGCTATCATGATAGAAATATCTCTTTGAAACCTGTTTCAAACCTTCTTCAAACCTGTAATCAATATTGTTTTCAAAGTTTATTCATTTTGATATGAAGATCAAATTCACTCATTTTAATTGCTTTTCTTTATATGAATTTATTATATAGGTTATTCAGTCACTAAGTGTCCTAACCTTTGAGACCCAATGGATTGTAGCATGCCAGACTTCTCCTTTCACTATCTTCCAGAGTTTACTCACACTCATGTCCATTGAGTTGGTAATCTCATCCAACCCGCTCCTCCTGCCTCAATCTTTCCCAGAATCAGGGTCTTTTCCAATGATTCAGCTCTTTGCATCAGAAGGGCAAACTATTGGAGTTTCAGCTTCAGCATCAGTCCTTCTAGTGAATATTCAGGGTTGATTTCCTTTAGGATTGACTGGTTTGATCTCCTTGTTGTCCAAGGGACTCTCAAAAGTCTTCTCCAGCACCATAGTTAGAAAGCAGCAATTCTTTGGTGCTCAGCCTTCTTTATGGTCCAACTCTCATATCCATACATGACTACTGGAAAAACCACAGCTTTGACTATATGGACCTTTGTCAGCAAGATGATATCCCTGCTTTTTTATATGCTGTCTAGGTTTTTCATAGTTTTCCTTCCAAGTAGCAAGTGTCTTTTAATTCCATGACTGTAGTAACTGTCCACAGTGCCTTGATGTACTTCTTTCCCAATTTTGAACCAGTCCATTGTTCCATGTGTAGTAAGATGAGAGCTAGAATTTTTAAAAATGATACTTAGACTTCATGGCTTATATGACATATTTCCTTATTTCTTGACAGTTTTAACTTTTTAACATGAAAGAAACCAAAAGAATTCATAGAGTAACTTACATGCTTATGAATAAATTTGGAGATTTCAGATGAAGACCCAGCCTATTAATAAGGGCACTGGAGACCCTTTGGGCTGAGGAAATTACAAAGAAATTCTAGGGCTTCAGTCTCAGCAGGGAGAATGTGTTTCCGTAGGAAGTTCAGAGGCATGAGCGTCCATCATGTCTTTTTTTTTTAATTTATTTTTAATTGAAGGATAATTACTTTACAGTGCTGTGTTGGTTTCTACCAAACATCAGCGTGAATCAGCCATAGGTATACCCATGTCCCCTCCTACTTGGACCTTCATCCCACCTCCCTCCCCGTCCCACCCCTCTAGGTTGTTACTAAGTTACCAAGCCCTGGGTTGAGTTCCCTGAGTCATAGAGCAAAGTCCCATTGGCTGTCTATTTTACACATGAAAATGTATGTTTCCATGTTGCTCTCTCCGTCATCCCACCCTCTCCTTCCTCCCCCTGCCCTGCAGCCATGTCCATAAGTCTGTTCTCTACAGGTAGAAGGCCTCTCACAACAGCCTGCCCAACTTCAACTGATTCCTAGGTCTGTCTGAGTGACAGATAACGGTACACAGCAAGTGATACAAACTGACAAGCCTTCTAGAGATTCGGTCCCTCCAGGAGGGAGAGCGGATCCCTTTAAACGATTCTACTTATCAAGTTTGCCCTTACACTTTCAAAACCGTCTTGCAATCTCAATACAATTCTATCAATCTGAGTCCCTTTAAAATGTTTTCTATTTCCACCAAATAGGGAGAATCATCGGACTTTCTCAAGACCTGAAGTTCTCTTGCATCTTGATGTGATGTGACATCATTATCACTTCAAGTATTTATTCCTAGGGGAGTTAGTTGCCAAGGACAGCAAGAAATCATCAGTTTCATGTATTATAAACTTATGTGAGGAGAGCTTAGAAGTTAATGGACAGCTATGCTCAAGGACAACAGTCACACGCTCCCACGTTAATTTCCTAACGTTTTCTACCATGCCCTCCACACTCAAGAAAGCAGTAAACAATGTTCCAATAAAATTACTTTTGCATAGGCCCACAATGTACTTGCCTCTTCGTTGGGCTGATAAATTCCCTTTGACTATCAGTATTTCAAAATGCTTCCAATTTTCTTTAGAAATTCCCATATTGTGTTTCTTGGTTCTGGAGTACAACTTTTCAAACAGGGAGTCCTGGTGATTGAGGAGATGATGAAATGAACTTGATGAGTTTTGATTAGAATTTCTTTGAAAATGAGAAAAATAGAAAGGAATACAGACCCAGAGTGTGTCACACAGGACAAAGTAAATATTATTTCAGGAGGCTTTCAACATATACACACACACATATATGGATTTATGTACTGGTGTCCTAGGTCTTGCTGGAAAATGTTTATCTATTATGAATACCAGACAGAAAAATATTATAATTCACTGCCCTAGACCATTTTAACCCCTGTATTTGAATAAAGACTTTTCTCTTCAAATAGAATGCACTTATTTTTAGTGTAACTCTAATAACATGGTACATTTTCTTTGACATCTTGATATTATTTCTTTGTGTCCCCCCCCCATGGTTATGCTCCCCAATACCAACATTTCAGTGGCAATTATTTGACATCAAAATGTCATTATCACCACTCGTCCTTCTAATTTTGTTTGAAGACTCCTCTCTCTCACGGTTTTCACATTCCATTGGCTCTTTCTTCCGTTTCCCGACGTTTCCGTTTGTAAGTGTCATTTTCGCCTACCGTTCAAGAATGGGTCAAGTTTAGAATGAAGGGAGTTTATTTAGGATTCATTCTAATTGACAATAAATAGCCCAGGGATTTAGCTGCCACAGCTGTCCCTTATTAGATCATGGTGCAGGTCATCAAATTAAAATAAGCTGTCCTAAATTCTGCACTGTACAAGGGAAGAAAGAAAAAAGCATTAGGTCCTCTCGGAGAGCCCTTTAGAGTGAATTATGTTGATGGTTTGTGTAGAAAATGGGCCAGATGACAGCCACGTCAGAGCAGCCTGTCACTGCTGTTCAAGCTCACATGTCAGCTCCTAGACTGGGGCACAACCGAAGGCTTCCCACTGACTGCCCGCCAGCTTTGGTTCAGAAGGTCAAGGTGCACCGAGTGAGGCTCTCGCCAAGCTTGCAGCATGCGGCTCTGAGCCTTCTGTTCGTTCCCCAAGTCTGTTGCTTGTAAGTGAGGGGATGTTATGGGTCTATGTGTAGCTCTCACTCACTATCTGGTTTGGAAGCTTCGCTAGAAACACATTGACTTTTATCCCAGTGTTTGGAGACAGCTCATTTGGGAGAGCATCAAAAAGGATTGACACTGAGAAGTGCAGTCAGGCCATTGCAAAGAAGGCTGCATGCTAATGGTAAAATCAGTTTCCTGGCTGCCATTTTCCCTAAGAAATTTATGCTTGTTTCTAAAAGTATAGATTGGTACTAAGGTCTTTGCTTTTAAAAGGAACTACACACCCTTTCTTTCTCTTGTTTCCAAACCCAAAAGCCAACTTGAAGAGTAAGATTTAGAGACGTAGAGACCTAAACTATGGTGAGATTGGGGTGAAAATGAGGGTGGGGATGAGCTTAAGATAATGATCTGTTTTGTTTTTGTTGTTGTTAACTTTAAGATGACCAAACAATGAATGATAGCAGGAAAAAGAAACATACTGAAGCTTACTCAAGCAATTTGTGGGTTAAAACTAATCTTTACATGCTCAACACAGGATGGGTCATTTCTAATCAAGCACAGTGGAAGCCATGTGAAATATCTTGATTTGTCTGTAGTTTCCCCTTTCTGGCTGGTTACATAACCACAGATAAAAGTAGCATTGTTATTTCTTATGGAAAGTGAAAAGAAACTAAACTTTGTAGAATATCTTCTACGTGTGAGCATTTTGGTTAGTACCTGAATGTGTACTATTGCACTTAAGACTGAGATAAATATTTACTGTTTAAGGACACACAACTGAAATTCATGGATATGAGAATATGTATTTTTCTGTATTTACCCACTTCAACACTGGGCATGGTATAAATATTCATAAGTTCAACCTAATTGGTTGTATCAAGTTTAAAATCGACTACCTGAAAAAGTATTATGACTATTTGTCTTTCATTTATTCTTCCATCTTTCACTGTAAAATTCACTTAATATAAGATGAAAGCAATAGAAGCAAAACATTGCTAGTTAGGCAAATGATGCTTCTGGTGATTTTAAGATATACCTTTATCTTTTCACTCTGTAACTTGAGCACTTGAATCCTTTAGCAGTTTTTCCTGGACTATTGATATAGCAAATAAGTTGTTTAAAGATCTCAAAAAAAAAAAATAAGGGCACTACAGTAGCATGAAATATTAGTAGTAGCAAAAAATCTTTCCATTTGCTATACTTATTAATTGACTTTGCTTTAAGACCGAAAAAATCAGATTATGCTACAGGAAACAGTTCCACAGTACAACTAATTTTCTTTGAGCGTGTTCTTCAGTTTCCTGCTTTTTAGAGGCTTAACGGCATCTAAGCCTGGTGGCTCAACTCATGGGAATGAGACAAGGACATAATATCATGCTGAATCATAGTTATTATTTTCTAAGATCCTCAAATATAATGCAAATCCAAAACATAACACCGAATATAGATTTAAGGTGATGTAGGCCTGTTAGGTTAGAGTTCAAGGAATGTAGCTTCAGGATGAATTCGCTTTATGAGATTCTGAAGAGAATTTCCATTTGTGTAATAGAGATAAAGTACAGGCTGGCATATTATAAACAATAAAGCCGCTGACCATGGGACTGGAGCACAGGCTTCTGTGGAGTATAATTGACATAATTATATTTGAACCAATTTGACTGAATTTATTACAGCCGTCATATTCCCTGAAATGTTATACTCAATCTTTCAAATAATTGTTACACACATAATATTTTTAGTTCCTATTTCATGTGCACTGCATTTATTTATTTATTTTTTCAAAATATGAAAGACCTTCTCTTCTACTTTTGCTTTTAATCTGGTGGGGGAAGAAGCTGGCCCACATTTGAACTCTGCATAAACCCCCTTCTCCACATTTCCGTGAGGTGCTGCTAACATGTTGGAGACTTGGGCCCGAGCTTTATCTCACTTGTTAAAATATTTGCTAGTCTGTCGCAAAAGTACAGCTAATAGTACTATGCAAGTTTCATTAAATTTGGGATCTAAACCCATATCTGTCTCAGTAAGTGGTGATTGCCTTTTTATTTAAGAATCTTATATATTTAAAGGGCACCTGACCATGGGAGGAACACTACTCTAAGAATTTTAAAGAGTGGGAACAAATATTTCATTTTTATATGAGACAAAAGTATATATACCTTTAATTTGCAAAACCCAGATGGCCTGATAGCAAGCAGATTCTAAATGATTTCAAAATAAATTGTTGAATACAAATAGCTTGCATACAAATAGCTTTTCATTTTATCAGAAAACCATTCCTTGTGATATTGGTACATTTTAAAGCACTATGTATTTGCAGTAGCAGTGATGATTTTTAATTGCTATGATTATAAGACATTTTCTCCCACTACTGCTTCTGACCTTTCAGCACTTTATCATAAGGCGATAGTGGAGAATTTGACCTCAACACATTTAATGGTAAGACTTTAGGGTGTTGATCAAATGTGGACACAGAACTACCTACCTCTTCAGTAATTTTCTCAGCTGTTTTATACCTTAAGTCTCAGTAATGGAATTATTTTTGCCTAAAAAACCTGGGTGCAAAAGAGAATCAAACATACAGCTAAGCTGAAGTAATCACATCTCATCCAAATCACATTTCAATCCAAAGTTTTGTAACCATTAAATTTATATCCACCAAGAAATGTATTGATGTCTTATTTCACATGTGAAAATAAAAACTGAGGAACCATTAATGTCTGTCATTTCATATTTAAAAAAAAAAATCTCATTGTAATAGATTTTATGTACTTAGCACTTCAGAAATGACAAATAATGTATACAGTTTATTTCACGTTTATTCAAAAGTCCTGAGACATGGATAGTTCTACACTGAATTTTTAAACTGAGGAAATGGATGCTTAAGATATTTTAATTTTCTCAATTCAAAGAGCTAATAATAAATGGTTGAGAAGGATCTGGAACCCAGATAGTCTAAAAAGCTCACGTTCATTATGAAAAAAAAAACAACAGGCTATTTAGAATATTATCTCTATTTCAGTTTGAAACAGATAATGTTGAAGTCATTTAATAATTAATGAAGAACTCGGACAACAAAGAAATGAAATACCTTTGAACAACTGTTTTGGAAAATTGCTACTATTTTCATTGATTAGGTGATGTAAATTTTTACAAATATATTTCCAAGTATTTTTTTGTAGGTCATTGAGAATATTAGTTCTAACTGTAATAATAATAATGCATTTTTTACTATGTTATGACGTATACTTTTACAATATTTTTGAGATGTTTATGTAATTTAAAGTTATATAAACCAGACTTCCCTGGTGGCTCAGACGGTAAAGCATTTGCCTACAGTGTGGGAGACCTGGGTTCGATCCCTGGGTCAGGAAGATCCCCCTGGAGAAGGAAATGGCAACCCACTCCAGTACTCTTGCCTGGAAAATCCCATGGACAGATGGAGGAGCCTGGCGGGCTACAGTCCATGGGGTTGCAAAGAATCGGACACGACTGAGCGACTTCACTTCACTTCACTTCACTGCTCCAACCAAACTGACCACAAGCTCTCTGAGAGCCCTGGCACTAGCTGCCTATTTAAAGTTTATGAAAGCATGAATAAATTGATTGAACATTTATTAAGACCTAAGTAGACATGCCTTTCAAGAAAGTGAAGGGGGAAAATGCTTTCTGAGTTTTAAGAAAATGTAAGTTCTCAATGACTATAAATAAACAAGCAAAAAAACCAAGAACTGTTGCGATTAATCTTCTGAATGAGTTTTTTGTTTCTGAAAATTTTAAGAGGTATTCAAATTTGTTTTCATCTTATCGACTTGATTACTGTTTTATGTTGTTATTAGTGAAAATGCCAAGATATACTAAATCTAATGTACCCTAATGGTTTGAGTAGTCGAAAAATAAATAAAAAGAAACAAAGAACTGGAATCCTAAGAAAAATGTGCACACGTACAGATTTTTACTTAGATAATAAAAAATCAGTTTTTCATATATTCAGGTTTAAAATATTCTTCTACCATTATTAGTTGACATCAAATATATGTCATAGAAGCTTAGTACTTGTTCAAAAATACACCCACAATGTACCAGGATCACATGAGGCTAAGATTTTAGTGTGTTGGCATCTTTTTGCAGATTTCCGTGTATGACCCTGGTTCTTCCTTCTGGTCTTAAGAGTAGTTTTTGATTTTTAAAGAGGATTGAAAAAATCCTGCCTTATGAAACATTGCAAAGTATTGCTGCAAAGCAATTTTGCATTTTTAGCGGTGGCTTAAGCAGAGAAATCATCACTTAAATAAATGCAAAAAAAACCTAAACTAGACATACACTTAGCAAAAAATAAACAAACCAAAAAGCTCCAATAACTTGATTTACTATGAAGTAACAAATGATTTATTTCTAGGAATTATATATATGCCATTCTCTTAAATTTTTAAAATATTTGTATCTAATAAAATCTTTCACATGCTCAACTTAGAGAATTTATATATCATAAATGCAATTATTTGTGGCAATAGGGATGCTGAAATACAATGGTACTAAAATATTCCAAAGCATTTTCTTACCAGTGACTAGATCTTACTTAAAAGCTGTTACGTCACTGAGATCCTGATTTTGAGGCAACCATACCTGATTTCTTTTTTGTAGCCACAACATAAGCTTAAGCCTCTCTTCATATTCTCTAAATACATTTTAGCAGTTTGAATTTAAGAAATTAGATTTTCAGTTACGCATGTAGCTTCCTAACTATGGCTTTTGTAAGTAATTGTAAAAGTGCTGGCTGTTAGCTTAGTTATGTTACATAAAAGAACATTTGCAAACATTTATTTACAGTAACTTCATTGTGTTTTAACAAATCCAATTAGCATAATAGCTCAGGCAGCTCTTTCCCCATCCCTTATGATTTTTAGAGTTCGCTTAATTATCATCATCCGTTCTAGTGTTTTACCTTAGGTCTACAGAAGAGATTATACACAAAATTAAACATATTAACAAAATCAACGCCCACAGCAGTGGACAAACATGACCACAAGTAGTCTTAATATCACTATAACCTAGACTTTTAGAAAGCTCTGTATACCAGCTGAATATGGTTCTTCCATGATGGTATACAGAAAAGAACCATAGATTCAAGGGGAAAGGGGACTAAATTGAATTTCATAGAACTTAAATAAACATAAAATCAGACCTGGTTGCCAGGAAAGGGGCCACCAATAATAATTATTGCACCAAGGAAGTGTGGGCATCTCATGCTCTATCCAACCCCTGCTTTCGTCTAAGGCATTGGTCCAGTGGTCATATCAGAGAGGAGGGACTCAGACAGCAATGCACAGAGTCAATCCTGCTTCCCACCACCTCTGTCCTACTTCAGGCTTTGTTATCTTCAGCTTTCATTACAGCTGCTTCCTCCTTGTTGGTCTCATGGTCACCAGGGTAACCTAGCTCTTATCCACAATCTGCATCTCCATATTTTTGGACCCCAAATCTACAGAAGTCACTGGACAAATAATAAATTTAAGGTGTTTAATGAAGAGTCTTCTTAATTTGGCATGGCTAACTGTCAGTTTAAAAGATTTAATAGATATTTATAACAAATAGAGCATCTCTGTTCCTGTTGATGGATTTAGGACACTGGGGTGATCACTGTGTCAAGCTCACTCAGTCCAAAGCAGGAACTCCTAAGAAGATAATACTTCGTTAGCTCCCAGTGATGCTTTATTGCAACTGTGCTGCTAAGTACGGTTATCATCTTGATTTTACACACCTTCATCAGCCTTTTTGGAGAAGGAAATGGCAACCCACTCCAGTATTCTTGCCTGGAGAATCCCATGGACAAAGGAGCCTGGTGGGCTACAGTCCATGGGGTCGCAAAGAGTCGGGCATGACTGAGGGACTAGCACACAATTAATGTACAAAATCCTTTAGCATTTTTGAAATTTGAGGGAAATGTATACAAGGAAGAGGATAAATATTCCACCTAGTAATTTCAGTTCAGTTAAGTTCAGTTACTCAGTCGTGTCCAACTCTTTGCGACCCCATGAATTGCAGCACACCAGGCCTCTCTGTCCATCACCAACTCCGGGAGTTTACCCAAACTCGTGTCCATCAAGTCGGTTATGCCATCCAGCCATCTCATCCTCTGTCGTCCCCTTCTCCTCCTGCCCCCAATCCTTCCCAGCATCAGGGTCTTTTCCAATGAGTCAACTCTTCGCATCAGGTGGCCAAAGTATTGGAGTTTCAGCTTCAACATCAGTCCTTCCAATGAACACCCCGGGCTGATCTCCTTTAGGATGGACTGGTTGGATCTCCTTGCAGTCCAAGGGAATCTCAAGAGTCTTCTCCAACACCACAGTTCAAAAGCATCAATTCCTCAGTGCTCAGCTTTCTTTATAGTCCAACTCTCACATGACTACTGGAAAAACCATAGCCTTGACTAGATGGACCTTTGTTGACAAAGTAATGTCTCTGCTTTTTAATATGCTATCTAGGTTGGTCATAACTTTCCTTCCAAGGAGTAAGCATCTTTTAATTTCATGGCTGCAGTCACCATCTGCAGTGATTTGGGAGCCCCCAAAATAAAGTCAGCCACTGTTGCTACTGTTTCCCCATCTATTTCCCATGAAGTGATGGGACCAGATGCCATGATCTTTACCTAACACATAAAGAAATCTACTAGGATCTGAGTCTTCATCCAGCTCCCCAGGTTGGGAGAAGCTTGAAGAGGCCATGGATGATTTAAAAAGCCTTTAAGCAAGAAAGTCTTTTTGAAACATGACACAATGTAAGACAACAGAAAGAGAAATATTAATACATTTAACTACTTGATAAATTGAACTACATCAAAAAAAGTATGGCAAAGATATCAGAGCATATATTATATATACATTTTTATATTCTTTTCCTATGGTGGCCCAGATGGTTAAGAATCTGCCTGCAATGCAGGAGACCTGGGTTCGATCCCTGGGTCAGAAAGATCCCCTGAAGGAGGGCATGGCAGCCCACTTCAGTATTCTTGCCTGGAGAATCCCATGGACAGAGAAGCCTGGTAGGCTACATGGGGGTGCAAAGAATCAGACACTACTGAGTGACTAACACACATTATGATTTGTTACAGAATATTGAATATAGTTCTCCAGGCTACTATAGTCCTCCTCCAACAGGAGGATCTTGTTGCTTATTCATTCTGTATTTAACAGTTTGCGTCTGCTAATCCCAAACTCCCAGTCCATTCCTCCCTCCCCCTCCTCCCATTTGGCAACAACAAGTCTGTTTATATGTAGAACTTAATCATTTTGCTGTATAGCCGAAATTAACAAATGCTGTAAATCAACTATACTTACAAAAGGGAAAAGAACTTGCTGTTACCCCCTAAAATCAAAAGATGATAGGATTTTATTTGGTTCTCTATGCTTAAAAAAAAAAAAAGATCTGAACTGGAAATTTGCTACACAATCACAAAACAAACTATTTCATACAGATGAGTAATGATTATATTTTGATCCAGTTAGACAGGAAACTTTTCCCCCTCTTATTCTCATAAATCAGAGAATATGAATTCTGATATCATTAAATCTCAATTAGCAAGATGGAAAGAAGGTCAGAGACTTAATTTGGATAATGAAGGGTTCAGATAAGAATGGGAAGTTCTTAATGTACATGGTGCATGTAGAGAAACATGGCCTAATTCGGGGAGTGGAGCTTTTCAGATAAGAGGTTCACATAATTAACTTTTCTGGGAGTTGAATACAGATGCGGAGGAAAATGCATTAAGGAAAGTAGTTAAGGATAGATTAGTAAAATACGTAGATCAGATAGAGATAGAGAGAGGCTCAACCGGATATATGGCAGCGTATTTCTTTTAATGAACACACACTGCATTTTCTTTACCTACTTACATTTTGGCTGAAAAAGAAAGCCCATGTGCTGTTATAATACAGGGGATTTCTCACAGGCAGGGCTTTTAAAAAAGAAACACAAGTTATTCAGTATCAAAGTATGCTTTACCATGAATACTGAGGCATGGCCTTGCTCTTTGGTCCTCATGGACCTTAGTAAGGTTATTCTTGATCTTCCAAACCCTTTGCAATATTCTATATAGTATTTAACATGTATTTGTGTCCACTTGTTGCCAAAATTAGCTCCTCAGTGTGGTCTATTCAGTTAAAACACACATTTATGGAAAATAAAAAAAAAGGAGTATTTGAGTCAGCCTTTTCTTTATTAATTTTTAATCATATTATCACCTTTCAAATAAACTTTCAAGGTTTTATAAATATCTTGTGTTTATTGAAGAGAAAAATAGTATAATGAAAAAATAAGAATATCCTATGAATTCTCTGAATTGAGCTTTAAACACTCATTTATTTTACTAGCAAAACAGTCAGATCTATGTTATATTTAGAAATATATGAGGATGAAATTATTCAGAGAATTCCCTGCTGGTTTAGATGGTAAAGAATTTGCTTGTAAAGCAGCAGATTCAGGTTCTATCCCTGGACAAGGAAGATCCCCTGGAGAAGGGAATGGCTAATCACTCCAGTATTCTTACTTGGAGAATTCCACAGACAGAAGAGCTTTGTGGGCTACAGTCCATGGGGATGCATAGAGTCAGACACGACTGCACAACTAACCCACACACTTAAATTGATTAAATAATAGATATAGATATAGATCGATGTATTATGTAAAATATTTAGCATAGTGTCAAGAAAAGCTTTTCATTACATGAAAACAACTTTTTCATTACATGCATATGCATATATACATCTGCATTATCTTGTATTTTAAATGAACTTTATTACAACTGTATCTATCTAACTATATTTGTAATATCATGTGACCTTTCCTTTTAGGTTTGAGATTTTGCTAATATGCACTGATTTGGGGATGGAAAGAAAAGATTAATTCTGAGACAATATCAAGTTTACAAGCTATGTTTACCTGTGTGTCATCAGAGAATTATCCAGTTAACTCAAAATAAAGTCTTGACTTCAAGTTTAAAAACAGACAGGGGAACTTGTTTTCCTTCTTTCGCCCAATAAAATTGTAATGTTGTTGTTTAGTCGCTCAGTCATGTCCAACTCTTTGCAACCCCATGGACTGTAGCTCACTGGGTTGCTCTGTGCATGGGATTTCCCAGGCAAGAATACTACAATGAGTTGCCATTTCCTCCTCCAGGGGATCGTCTTAACCCAGGGATTGAACCCATGGTAAACCCTTTTTCTTGTGATAAAAAACAAAATCTCTTCCTAGTTTTCATTCTTACTGCCTTCTGTCTCAGGGTTTGTTCCATACCATGAGAGCCTAAGACAGGAACTCGTGTGTGTAACAGAAAGTCTAAGAGAAAGCCCTTAGGCTTAGGGAAGAATGGAACATTGGACGAATCCAAGCAAGATAGTGATCTCTCATGCAGTCTAGAGTCAACCTGATCCCACAGGGAGCTCTGTAGTTAGATGTGCTCTCCCGTTGGGGCAAGGGATAGAAGGCTTCTTCATTTCACTTTATTGGGAACCCGTGCATATTAATATAATGGATTCTGATTTTACATTAGGAATGTTGAGTTTTTCTCTGTTCTTAGCAATCAAATGATGCCTAATAAGTCAAATGTCTTAACAAAGTTGAAAATACATTTCATGTGTCAGATGTCAAAATGAAACATAACCACTACAAAGTAAATGCT
Organism: Okapia johnstoni; assembly: GCA_024291935.2. Classification (NCBI taxonomy): domain Eukaryota; kingdom Metazoa; phylum Chordata; class Mammalia; order Artiodactyla; family Giraffidae; genus Okapia; species Okapia johnstoni. The sequence goes on along the minus strand of CM044321.1, from coordinate 6,696,191 downwards.
AAAAAACGTAACTATTAAATGAGTTATTCAGAGAAATGGAAAATCAAGGACAGCTACAAATAAGACTGCAGAGAGATTATAGAATTTTATTTGAAACTTGAAGTAAGATAATCATTTTGATAAGGTGACTGGTTGAGAAGACCCACAGAGGTAGTGGAAACATCTGCTGGAGTGTTGGAGAGATTTAGTGATAAACAATCAACTGAAAATATCAGTATCTTTCAATGGCTTTTTAAGAAATGTCAAAACAGCTTGAGATAAATTAGTTTTAGCACTTAAACCAATCAATAGTCATTATTTGCAAAGAGCTCCTAAAAGAAGCAAACAAAAAGAAATATATTTTGACAGAAGGTGTAAATAAGCAAACCATAGAAGAAAACAACATAGATTGTCAATAAACTTGTGAAAATATACTCCATTTCATGGCTAATCAGGATAATCCAAATTAAGGGAAGACGCTATTTCTCTTCTAGAGAAAGAGTTGACAAGCAGAATTCTTGTATAATTATGGACAATAAGAAACTCTCATAATATCAGTGAAAATATATACTGCTATATTTTTTCAAGATTAATTGATAGCATCTATTCATGTTTTAGCTGCACACAGGTCAGCAATCCAACTTCTAAGTATCTCTCCTGAATAAAAATATATGTATGTACATATATACATTACATTTGTTACATTTATTTCTCTATTTCTCTCCATATATTTGTCTATTTCTCTCTCCTAAAATCCCCTGTGCTACACAATGAATTCTTGTTGTTTATTGATCTCATATGTAGTAGTTTGTATCTCTTAACCCCATAACCGTAACCTGCTCCTCTCCCCACCCCTCTCCTTACTGGTAACCACTAGTTTTGTTTCCTATATTTATGAGTCTGTTTATGTTTTACTATATACTTGTGTTTGTTTTATGTTTTAGGTTCCACATGTGTCTCTCTCTGACAATTCATAAGCATAATATTCTGTAGCTTCATCCACATTGTTGCAAATGTCAGAATTTCATTCTTTTTTAAGGGTGAGTACTATTCAGTGTCTTCTATATCCATTCATCTATTGATGGACACTTGGGTTGCTTTCATAGCTTGGCTATTGCAAATAATGTTACTATGGGCACTGGGGTATATGTACAATTCTGAATTATTGTTTCCATTTTTTTTTCCAGATGTATACTCAGGAATGGAACTGCTGGGTCATATGCTAGTTCTATTTTAAGATTTTTAGGGGCCTCTATACAGTGTTCTTGCCTGGAGAGTCCCAGGGACGGCGGAGCCTGGTGGGCTGCTGTCTATGGGGTCGCACAGAGTCGGACACGACTGAAGCGACTTAGCAGCAGCAGCAGCAGCATACTGTTCTATGTATATATGTTCTATGGGATTCCCTTTGTGGCTCAACTGGTAAAAAATCCATCTGCAATGAAGGAGACCTGGGTTTGATCACTGGGTTGGGAAGATCCCCTGGAGAAGGGAAAGGCTACCCACTCCAGTATACTGGCCTGGAGAATTCCATGGACTGTATAGTCCATGGGATCACAAAGAGTCAGACACAACGGAGTGACTTTCACTTTCATATCCTGTTCTATAGTGGCTGCACTAATTTGCATTCCCGCCAACATTGTATAATGTTTCGCCACACTCTCTCCAATGTTTGTTATTTGCAGACTTTTTGATAGTAGTCATTCTGACGGCTGTGAGGTAATATCTCATTGTTTTGGTTTGCATTTCTCTAACACTCAGCACTGTTGAACATCTTTTCTACAGGTTGTCTTTTCATTTTGTCAATGGTTTCCTTTGCTGTGCAAATGCTTTTAAGTTTAATTAGGTCCTATTTGCTTATTTTGGCTTTTATATTTTTTGTCTCAGGAGATATATAAAAAAATGTATTGTTACAATTTATGTCAAAGAGTATTCTGCCTAAGGCTCTATTCTAGTTTTATGGTTTCATATCTTACCTTTAGCTCTTCTGGTATATGGTGTAAGGAAATATTCTAATCTCACTGTTTGACACGTAACTGTCCAGTTTTTCCTGCACCACTTATTGAAGAGACTGTCTTTTCTCCTGGGCTTGCCAGGTGGCACTAGTTGTAAAGAACTCACCTACCAATGCAGGTAGATGTAAGAAGCATGGGTTCGATCCCTGGCTTGGGAATATCCTCTGGAGGAGGGCATGGCAACCCACTCCAGTATTCTTGCCTGGAGAATCCCATGGACAGAGGAGCCTGGTGGGCTACATTCCATGGGTTTACGAAGAGTCAGACAGGACTAAAGTGACTTAGCACACATGCATGCCTTTTCTCTATTGTATATTCTTGCCCACTTTGTTGCAGATTAATTGATCATGGGTGGGTGGGTTTATTTCTGGGTGCTCTATTCTGATCCACTGGCATGTACCATGCTCTTTTGATTACTGTGGCAGGTGATTCCTCCAGCTTTGTTCTTTTGTCTCAACATTACTTTGGCAATTCTGGCTCTGTTGTGGTTCCATATGAATTTTAGGATTATTTGTTCTAGTTTTGTGAAAAATGTCCTGAGTATTTTTATAGGAATTGCGTACATCTGTAGATTTCTTTGAGTAGTGTGGCCATTTAAACAATATTAATTCTTCCAAGACCTTCCAAGAGCTTCCTAGATCTCTTCCAAGACCATGAGATCATTTTCAGTTTTTTCCATCAATATTTTATAGAACAGAATATAGGTCTTTAACCTCCTTGGTTAAGTTTATTCCAAGGTATTTTATTCTTTTTGATGTGATGTTAACTTAGATTTTTTTTTCTCTCTCTCTCTCTCTGATTGTTCATTATAAGTGTATGACAAAGCTACAGATTTTTGTGTGTTAACCTTGTATCCTGCAACTTTTCTGAATTCATTTATTAGTTCTAAGAGTTTTGGGGGTAGAGACCTTAGTGTTTTCTATTTAAAGTACTATGTTGCCTGCAAACTGTGACAGTTTAAATTCTTCCCTTCCGATTTGGATGTTGTTTTGATGTTTATTTCTTTCTCTTGTCTGATTTTTGTGTCCAGGACTTACAACACTACGTTCAATAGAAGTGGCAAGAGAGTGTATCCATGTCTTGTTCCTGAATTTTGAGGAAAACTTTTAGTTTTTTACCACTGAGTATGAAATTATTTGTGAGTTTATCATAGGTGACCTTTATTATGTTGAGATAAGTTCCCTCTACATCCACTGTGATGAGGATTTTTATCATGAATGGGTGTTGAATTTTGTCAAATGCTTTTTCTGTGTTTATTGAGATGATCATGTGATTTTTATCCTTACTCTTGTTAACGTGGTATATCACACTATTGATTTGCAAATGTCAAATCATCCTTGTGCCCTTGGAATACATCCATGTGCTAGTTTTAATCAGTTCTGAAAGGGTGAATTTGGAGATGAGAGCCAATAAGTTGATAACTGCACATTATCTGAGATAACAAATTCCTTTTTTTTTTTTTACTTAAACCATTAATTTCTAATATTCCTACTTCCCGCATCTGAAATCACATAATTTAATATAGAAATTCTTTGAGTATTGTGGTATATTTTGTCCTTCAAATATAATAGATACAAAACCTCATAAAACTGAGAGCTGAATGCTTGGTTTAAAAGGGGGAGAAATATTTAAGTATTTTGACTACATGTTTTTGTTTTATTCATATTTTGGCAAAAAATTAAAGAATTATTCTATTATTTTACAACTGCATTCAAATCACCAATTACAAATATAATATTATAAAGTGATTTATTTTCAGGGAACAGCATTCAGGAAAAATTAATAATTTCAGTGTCATAAAATATCACAGAACTCTAGTTTCAATTGTTATTGTCACAAGCAGACATAAATTGTAATTGTATCACCATTTTCTATGTATCATTTTATTCTTGTAGGGCATTTGCTTTCTGTATACTCTGCTATTCTTGTACGCTTTTGTCACAAGACAAACTGAAACAGTAAATTATACCTTGGATAATATGATATCAAAATCAAGGTTTTGATATAATGAATGCTTCTTTTAAAAGATAAGGTATTTGACCTAAAGATAAAATTATCAAAGTTTTCATAGAATGCTGATTGGTTTTGTGGTCCACCCCACAGAAATATGTTGACTTTCTCTTACATTGTATTATCAAAGATATAGAACAAAAGTTGATAAAGCAGATTCTAAAATTTTATAGTGGTGGGATCTCAAGCAAAGAGCTCATGTATCTTATATTATGAACAGAAGCAATGGCATTTCCTCAGAGGAAAAGTTGGTGTAATGTTTCACTTAGATGATCGTGATAGAAATAATTGCGATGACATTACAACAGTTGGAGCATGGGAGAGTTCAAGTCTCCTTTGGATATATCAGATTTTTAAAACTGCTGTTCACATTTGGTGAAGAAAATATAGTATCAGCATCAAGGCTGAACTTAGGGATAATATTAATAATGTTACTCTGTGCAGTTAGGAAACATAATAGTAAGATTTTATGTTCATCACTTCATGTCGTAAGGAAATATTCTTTTTGAAGTCCAGCATACATGTCAAATAAAATATGATTTCTGTCAGTGAAAAATGAATATATGATTTAAAGAAGACATGGAATTTTAGTCCCAGTTATAGATTTACATGAAGATTTCTAATGACACAAAAATAAAGCACATGAAATTATAATATATAGCTTATTTTTGAGCTCCGTGCCTCCAATACTTCTAGTGTTTGTTCGGTTCAGTTCAGTCTCTCAGTCGTGTCTGATTCTTTGCGACCCCATGGACTGCAGCATGCCAGGCCTCACTGTCCATCACCAGCTCCTGGAGTTTACTCAAACTCATGCCCATTGAGTCAGTGATGCCATCCAACCATCTCATCCTCTGTCATCCCCTTCTCCTCCTGCCTTCAATCTTGCCCAGCATCAGGGTCTTTTCAAATGAGTCTGTTTTTTGCATCAGGTGGCCAAAGTACTGGATCTTCAGCTTCAGCATCAGTCTTTCCAATGAATATTCAGGACTGATTTCCTTTAGGATGGACTGGTTGGATCTCCTTGCCATCCAAGGGACTCTCCTAGCTTTTGTATTCTTATCCAGAAATAAATTCAAAGTTACAGAACTTTTATTTATTACCAGGAAACTCTTGCATCTTAGTCAATGTTTTCCTAAGAAACAAAACCAATAGAAGATACATATACATACATAACTCTTTATGAAAATAAGATATTTAAATATATTTTAGAATTTGTTTTTTTGCTTATCTTGCTGTTGTTTGATTGCTTATTTGAGACATGATTATCAGTGTGTACTGATAATCTTTTATCCTCATTCATTCTTAGATAAGTCTCCATAACGAAGTTGCTCACAGGACTAGAGTTCATTATAAAGATCCACTCTTAAAAAGTACATTCTACTTACAATGGTATTGTGAGGCAGGTCTTTTATGCTGTGAGTAAATATTTAAAATATTACAATCAACCCTTATAAATAATAATATATTTGGATGGAGTTTCTTATTTTCATCTTGGTCTCTATGTTAATTTTTCTTGGCTATTAAAGTCTATTAGTCAATAAAATTTCATTGTTATCTTTCTGTCATCCTTGGTTCATTGCTGTTGTCACTTCCAACAAATTGTCAGCCACGTCAGCATTGTGCCTGGCTTCATTTCAGCTCTCACCTTCCTGACTGACACTTTTGACAGTTACTTAAGGCTTAAAAAAAAAAAAATAGTTAAAAAAAAAGCTTCTGACTTATCTGGAGGGATCTGGTCTGGAAACAAAAGCCACTGGGAAGTCATTCTAAATCTCTAAGGAGAAGACTGACAAGTCCTTTGCTAAGTCTAAGATCCTATGTTAAGGGTTGTGAGGTGGAGGGTGTCACGTGAGGAGACAAATGGTAGACAACCATAGTTAGAAACACAGATAGTGCAAAGAGTTAAGAGGTAAAAGACACCATCACACCATCAATGACAGACTCAGAATCTGAGCACACAGCTGCTAACTGTAGAATACGTGCTCTTAATTCCTGTAACTATAAATGAGTCTGCACATTGAATCTATATTTCATAGTACATTGTGTAATTGGTGTATGCTAGCGATCATGTTTGTATATGTATTCTTCATGGATGGGAGTGAGGAATAGCAACACTGATCCATCGATTCCTGCCTGAGCCTCTAGGATGCCTACTGAAGCACGTGGCCAAACTACAATTTCTCTGCATGAATGTAAGCCCAGGGGAGTGGTGTTTACATATATACATTCTGAATTGAATTATTCTACCTTGTTGGCCAACAGGCAGAAGTAAGAATAGAGCTGCTTTGGTGAAGAAGAATGAGTATTCCTGGTATTATGTGTGGGATCAAGGAGGTGGAATGAAGTGGCAAGAACCAAATTAAACTAAATTGAGCAAAAATACAAACCAAAAAAACCAAAAATCACTATGTGAGACTCAGTGACTCAGTACATGGGCATAGTAGACCTTATCTTGGTTAGCAATAGCCATTAATAATCATTATTACTTAATATTCACTTCACTAAGTATGGGCTTCCCTTGTGGCTTAGCTGGTAAAGAATCTGTCTGCAATGTGGGAGACCTGGGTTCAATCCCTGGGTTGGGAAGATCCCCTGGAGAACAGAAAGGCTACCCACTCCAGTATTCTGGCCTGGAGAATTCCATGGACTGCATAGTCCATGGTGTTGCAAAGAGTCGGACATGACAACGACTTTCACACGTTCACTAAGTATATCTAAAGTTGTTAAATAGTTGTTAAAGTGTTCATTAAAATAATGAAATTAAATTTAAAAAATAAAATCAAAAGCAATGAGTGATCGTGTGAGTATGTGAGGGACAGGAGCACAGAATTTTCTTGAAGGTTGTATAGTGGGTAAGTCAACATTTCCTTCCTTGATTCACAGTATCCTAGAGAGGGCTCAAACTGTGGAAATAGGGGCAAATCAGAAAATTTCAAAGATCTAGGAATTGTGCTGTTCTATACATAGCTCAACGCACGATGTATAGAATCCATAAAAGTAATGCCCCTTAACAGAAAAAGTTCACTTCAGAGGACTGATCCACTAGATGAAAGGTTAGGTATATTAAGGAGTGGGATAAAAAACTGGCGTCCTGTACGTCAGCTTTCATGGATGTGGAATGACTAACGTACAATTCTCGAATGTGGTCTACATAGCCTTGGGAGTCTCTAGCCATAGGAGGATAAAAACAAGGGCAATATTTGCATCTGGGGTTTGTTTGCTGCTTAGCTATTTGAATTAAACATTTTCTGTGTTGGCTTGAAGCTTAACATTCAGAAAACTAAGATCATGGCATCCGGTCCCATCACTTCATGGCAGATAGATGGAGAAACAGTGGTAACAGTGTCAGACTTTGTTTTTCTGGACTCCAAAATCACTGCAGATGGTGACTGCAGCCATGAAATTAAAAGACGCTTACTCCTTGGAAGGAAAGTTATGACCAACCTAGACAGCATATTAAAAAGCAGAGACATTACTTTGCCAACAAAGGTCCATCTAGTCAAAGCTAAGGTTTTTCCAGTGGTCATGTATGGATGTGAGAGTTGGACTATAAAGAAAGCTGAGCGCTGAAGAATTGATGCTTTTGAACTGTGGTGTTGGATAAGACTCTTGAGAGTCCCTTGGACTGCAAGGAGATCCAACCAATCCATCCTAAAAGAGATCAATCCTGGGTGTTCATTGGAAGGACTGATGTTGAAGCTGAAACTCCAATACTTTGGCCACCTGATGCGAAGAGCTGACTCATTGGAAAAGACCCTGATGCTGGGAAAGATTGGGGGCAGGAGGAGAAGGGGACGACAGAGGATGAGATGGTTGGATGGCATCACCGACTCAATGGACATGGGTTTGGGTGGACTTAGGGAGTTGGTGATGGACAGGGAGGCCTGGCGTGCTGTGATTCATGGGGTCACAAAGAGTCAGACACGACTGAGCGACTGAACTGAATTGAACTGAACTTTGATAAGAATTTGAGCGATTGTAGAAAAGGGTCTACATGCAGTTATTTTTCCAATGTCATGAGTTTATTTCTAAGAAAAAAATTGATCAGCAACCTTTTATATTGGCACTGAAGTGAAAGTGTTAGTCTCTCAGTCGTGTCCGACTCTTTGTAGAGGGTTGCAAATTTATGAAATATTTTTAACAAAGACATGGGAACATGCTGTAGCTGAGATATGAGTTAATTTCATCTGGTGACCCTCAAATAAGAATATATTAAGAGAAGAACTTCAGCTTCTAGTAGTTAACACATTAGATGTGCAATGCATTCTGTAGCTTAAAAGACACTTCCAATTTTTCTCATTTTATGCTCACCAAAATCCTTCATAATAAATGAGACAAGCATCTTTATTATCATCATCTTCACCATCATCCCCCTTCATTTTCAAAAGGATAGGGTAATTACTAACAAATTAAAGATGTCTCTGAGTTGAATAAGAATAGTGGTACTACCAATGAAGAGGAGAGTATATAAATAAGAAGGCTTAGAAAGAGGATGATGAGTTTATCTTTTTATACACCATTATATTATTAATATATCTAAGTTGGTAAATACAGCTGACAATAGAATTGCAACTTTTGTCTTCAGAATTATGTGTCTCATTAAGCTAATAAATTTTTTTCCTGTGGTTTCAATCATAAAATGAAAAAAAAATCCTAGAAATAAGCTACTGCTGATTTATACTGAGATTATTATTTTTACTTTCTTTTTTTTTTTTTTTTTGGCAATGCCAGACAACACGTAGGATCTTAGTTCCCTGACCAGGGATTGAACCTGTTCCCTCTGGACCATGAGTATGGAGCCTTAACAACCAGACCAACAGGGGAGTCCCATACTGAGATTATTTAACTAAAACTGTATCAGATGTTAAAAGTACATTGTAGTTGTAGTCTCCTCTGTGCAAAATAATCTATGCAAAGAACTATTGATAATGATACGGATAATTCTGTGTGTGTGTAGTAGTTCCTTCATAGCATTGACTCCTTCGATTATTGTCAAATGCTAAAATAAATCCAAAATTTACAAAGATTTCTTAGCTGTTTCTCCTAAAGAGAAAACCATGCCTTTACACATAATTTTTCATTTGCCTATTTCACACTCTTTATCGATACATAATAATTAAAGAGGAAATTTTATGACCCCAAACTTCGTACAGTCAGCCTGATTGAATGACACTTCATTGTGATAACACTTTTTAACTGCTGTATTTCCTTAATTGTTCAATACCAAACCACTGAGTTAGGAAGATACACACAACACGACATAAAGAAACAACAGACAGTCCCAAACATCACTTTGCATCAATACCGTTAAACACCAATAGCTTCAAGTGGAATTTGACAAGACTCCAAATGTACAATAAAGGTCTTAAAGTGTATTTGCTCATCAGCTGCTACAATAGAGAAATCACTTAGAAAGCTGTGAGAATTAACTGAGTCCATGTGTTCAAATGTATCAGAATCTTGTTAATGCGGAGTTGGCAGCCTCTAGGTTCATCTTCTGACTAAAGGACTCCCATGAAGTGACATCATAGCACTCACGATCCAGACGAGATAGCGCTGTCTCCTTTGCTTTTTGTAAGACAGAAGATCCTAAACAACTGTATTCCAAGCCTGTCACTGCTTTGGGTGAGGCAGACATGGTTATTCTATTAAGGACTGCCCCATTCCTCTTGTGAGTCAGTCTTTTCTTCTTGGTTGAGAATGGTCTACAGCAGAGATGTCAGTTGGAAGAGGCTATTAGTATTTACTGTTTACTGAGGTGAATATTGTCTAAATTTGCATGAGGCAATCCATTTAAAAACAAGGAAGCACTGATGATTACAATGTCTGCATTACGTTAAAACTGTTAATTTGTGGCAGTAATACTTTAGGATTTTAATTATAAGCTTGAAAAGCAGATTTGGAAATGCAGTTGGCACGACTAATGCTAATTTGTCCTTTAACATTTATTGAAAGCAATATATACAATGTAATTACAGTGCATGTCAGATAACCTACTATTTTATTTTTTAAATGTATGTTCCATTAATTTGCTTGATTAAGATGACTTACCATCTGTTAAGATTTCTGTTGTGCCATTTTTGGTGAGTTTTATATCACTTATCAACAATAAGAAATTATCTAGAGCGGTTTTTTTCACTGATGCTATAATCATTTTCCTGATGCTTATCCATTAAACTTCTCACCACCTTGTTCATCATCATTTTCTCTATGCTCATTACATCAAGGGTCATGTAATGCCCACATTACTAAATACTGCCAATGTTGTTGTGAGTCGGATGGGTACTATCATAACAGACATGAAATCTATGCCAAGCATGCAGTCCCCGGGTTGCTGTTCTCAGTAGAAATTAGCACAATTTTTCAAGCAGTCTTACCTCCAAGATAACAATACTATTACAGCCAAATTTGTTCTGAATTAACCTTCTTCTTTCCGCTCCTTCATTACTGCTTTGTAAGGTTCTAAAAACATTACTAATGCAATGTGTATTCAACTTTATGAGACTGCATTCTTAACGTTGTTGGCTAGAGATTCGATCAAATCTGTGGATATAATTGAGCATTTCTGCACGCACTATAAAGTCTAATTAAAACTTTAAAAAGTCGTTCATGCCAATTGTATGGAAACTTTTATTCTAATTTTTAATTGCTAAAATTTAAAATCACCAAGTCTATAATGTTTCCCCTTTATTTCGGCCAAAATGTGAACACGTTCTAATGAATTTAAATCAATACATTTTTAAAGAGTTCCCAAGGCTTCCTTTTAAAAATGTGCCTTCCGATTTTGTTTTTGCTCACAAGGGTTTTTAATTGAAAGTAATTTTCCTTAGTAGTTTTTGGTGTCAAACAACAGTTTACATGGTTACTCGTCCTATCCCCACTCACAAAATTGTCTTTGACACCTATAAAGTATTCATGTTTTTATTCTCACTAGATCAGTTTAGATAATTTGTGAGTGTTTTGCCTACGTTGGAGTGAACTTTAACAAAATTACCAGTCAGAAGGGTCATGTGCAACTAGATATTTAAATAAATTATTCAATGCATGTATTTAATTTAATTATTTAAAAGAATAAATTATTTTAAACCCATAGTACTTATATGGAGCTGTTTAAACACATATTTGGAGGAAAATTAGTTTATAGAAAAGATTAATACAGGTTTTTAATGATCACATCATGGAAATTAAAAAAAAAATTGAGGTAAAGCAAACTCTGTTCATTTACAGAAGAGTGCTGTCTGAGTATGCCAGTGGTTCTCAAACTGTCATTCAATTAGCCCTTTTAAAAAAAGTTTAAAAAAAATCCCATGGACAGAGGATCATGGCAGGCTACAGACCATGGGGTTGTAAGAGTCAGACATGACTTGGTGACTAAACAGCAACTATTTACTATTAAATGCAATAACATTTTTGTGACTATTTTTGTAAAGCATCATGAGACCTGCTATACAGCAGGGCGATACTTCTGTGATTCTCATATCTGTCTATTATAAGGACTTAAGAATAATCTTTCCATTACTTGACCCATGTAGAATTAAGAGGAGAATATTTGCAATAGATATAAGATGTGTCAGTAATTTTCTATAAGGAAAAAGCCAGAAGTTTGCCTATTTTAACCTAGGAGTACTCAAACTTTATTTTTAATTTAAAAAATTGTATTTATTAAACATAATTAAGTTTAATAATTTTATTAAATAAAATTAATTTTATTTATTAAATTTTTGCATGAGAACTCAAGTAGGTTTATAAAACACAATAAGGGTTTCTACTTATTCATCATTACACACACATGCACAAAAATACACACATGTGCATAAACACACACTTTTCTCCTTGGGATTATGTAACCTTAGTATGAAAATAATCAGAGTGAAAGTGAAAATCTCACAGTCGTGTCCAACTCTTTGCGATTCCATGGAATACAGCCTGTCCTGCTCCTCTGTCCATGGAATTCTCCAGGCAAGAGTACTGGAGTGGGTTGCCACTTAAGTATTTTCATACTTAAGTATGAAAATAATCATAGTAGTGATCATTTATTATACATATATAACAGTGTTGCATATCCTATAGAGGAGGCATGGCATTGGATGATTCATGAATGTTAATTTCAGTGATGATAATCTTTCAAGATAGTTTTCATTAATCTCACTTTATTTGTAGAGGAACTAAGACTTAAAGAGGTCAAGGGGCTTGCCTTTATCAAAGTACTTGAGATCATGTTGGTTTCCTTTCAAAATCCACATTTCTCCCATTTCCATAGATCTCTAATAACTATGCTAAATTCAGTCATAATACTACCGTTTTTAACTAGTTGTCATGGCCATGTTTTCTGAGCTTAACTAGCATCCATTTCAATTACTCACATGAATATACTAAATAATAAATTATTATTCATAGAGGCAAAAAATAAAATCCTGAAATACTGATTTATATTCATAATTAATCTGCATTTCCCAACCTACTGTTGTTGTTGTTCAGTCGCTGAGTATTGTCTGACTCTTTGAGACCTTATGACTGCAGCATGTCAGGCTCCCCTGTGCTTCACTAGCTCTCAGAGGTTGCTCAAAATTTTTTCCATTGAGTCGATGATGCTATCTAACCATCTCATCTTCTGCTGCCCTCTTCTCCTTTAGCCTTCACTCTTTCTCCCAATGCAAATGTAAATATATGTTATTTTTTCTAACCCTAAGGGCAAGATTTTTAAGGAAGGAACAGGACACTTAGTACTTTTCTTGAAGCACAATTGTGTACACATTGGAAATGCTTATTAAGTATATGTGGTGCTGTGCATGTCAAATGGAAATTCAACATTAAGTAAAGGTGATCCCCCCACCCTCCAAATTTCTATTGACACTTCAAAGTTCACTAAAGCATATTAGAAATCCCTCTGCTCATATTAGTACAACAAACTATCCCCTGTTTACATATACATTCATCATGAGAAGACACAATGATAATTAGCACACATCTGCCTTTAAATTCACAAGACTATTGGATGTTCTCTCATGCAAATTATATTTCTAGTTCAGACATTAAATAGAGGCACTTCCCAGGCACAGGTCACTGACTTGTAAATTATCTCAGGGGGTACTTTAAAGGAAAAAACATGTTTGGCACAGGAAATTGCATTTAACTAAAAAGACTTTTTTAAAATAAGCATTAACAAATTAGCAAGAAATGCATCACTCTGGTCTTATACGCTGAAGCACTTACTGCGGATGGGCCTACAAATCACATTATCCTCAGTTTCCATACTTTCATCAAATGTCATAGCAACAGCTGCCCTAGCAACTCTGAGGATGCCTTAGGCTAAAGGAGACATCTGTTTGCTGACAACCTCAGATCAAATGACAAATGGGAGACAAAGATGTCGGAGCTTTGCAAGGTCAGAGGCCTTACCTATTTGTGAGTTTCAGTGGTAGACATGGGAATTTTTCTTGGTTTGATGGACAAGACAGGAAAATGACTAACATAAAAGCAGTTAATGATAACACTAATTCTTCTCCAATCAAAATTAAATATGGTCTGTAAAGGAAGACTTATCTTTTTTGATGGACAGGGCTTTGCTGACACTATTTTGACTTCATGATGACTTTTCTTGTACCTCAAAAATAATCACAGATGTTTCTTTGAGTCTGAACAGTGTAGAACTGGGGAGTACAGATTCCATTTATTTTGAGATTTAAAGAGTCATCTCTTAATTCTAATTTTAAAAGTCTTAGTTAAATTATGTTAGTTTTTCCAGGCTAAGGAGAAACAACATTTTTATCATTTTCAGGTGCTGAATGTGAACACTTTTTAAGTGAGGATAGTAAATGTAAATATCAAGCACTTTCATTTCTTAGTCATTCTTTATGAAATTTTTTAAAGTTCCTTTGATAGTTTGGTGTCTCTACAAAATCATCTTGGAGAATATTGTGCTATTTCTTATCATATTGTTTCCTCCGAAAATGGCAGAAACAGATGCTGTGCACAGGAAAATTTCTCAATGCTCAAAGAAAGATGCCAGAAGCTTTTCCACATGGAGTTTTGATTTAGTTAGATTTTATCAAGACAGCTTGAGATGCCAGCCTTTAGTGAGAAAGAGTTGATGATAAAGAAAGATTACATAGAGTACTTGTAGGGACGTGTTTTATCTTCGACAATCCCTGTGTTATTTTTGCAATATTTCTTGGCTATTTTATGCTTCTTTTAAACATGCTTCTATGTCCCTTTATTGTTTTTTTTGGTTTTTTTTTTTTTTGCTTTTTTACTTTAGTTTCATGTAATCGATTTCATTTAATGATTTATTGCTGCCATTAGTAATTGATTAATTTTGACATCTAAGTAGAGGTTTGATGAGTTAATTATGTGTGAGAAACTTGTCAATTAGATGCACATGAAAATTTAGTCCTTTTAAGAACACATTTTATTCTTTTAATTATCAATATTTATCTATTTATCTGACTCATAAAATCACTAATATGGGGAAAATGTCAAAATAACTTTAAAAAAATTTTTATTTATCTATTTATTTTTGGCTGCTCTGGGTCTTCAATGCTGCATGGGCTTTTCTCTAGTTGAGGCGAGTGGGTACGTCTCTGTAGTTGCAGTGCAAGGGTTTCTCATTCTGGTGGCTTCTCTTGTTGCAGAACATGGGCTCTAGGGCACACAGGCTTCAGTAATTGCAGCTTCTTGGCTCTAAGGTACAGGCTTAGTAGTTGTGGCACTTACTTAGTAGCTGTGGCATGGAGCTTAGTTGCTCCATGGTATGTGGGATCTTCCTGGACTAGGGATCAAACCTGTGTCTCCTGCATTGGCAGGTGGATTCTTTACCACTGAGCCATCAAGGAAGCCCTCAAAATAATGCTAATTTTTTTTTTCTCCAAGTATTTCTTCTTTCTCTGCTATTCTCCTAGGACCCATCTTGTTTAGATTTTCCTCACTTTTACTTGCTTTACCATTTTAAGATTTGTTTTTCTTTGTATTTTATTCAATGCATAATAGCCATGATATTATACAGCCTTATCTTCTCAGTAATAGGTAACATTAAATTTTGAGGTTTAGTGCAAAATCAATCTGATGTGAAGTATTTGATTGAAAAATTCTTCTTCAGATTTGTTTCTCTTGTAGGTTACTATAAAATATTGAGTATAGTTCCCTGTGCTATACCTAGATTCTTATTTATGTATTTTATGTATAGTTATGTGTATTTGCTAATCCCAAACTCCTGATTTATCACTCTCCTTTCTGCTTTGGTAGCCATAAGTTTGTTCTCTATGTCTGTGAGCCCATATCTGTTATGTATATAAGTTTGTTTGTCTCTTTTATTTTAGATTCCACATACAAGTGTTATTACATGACATTTGTCTTTGTCTGTTTGGCTTACTTTGGTGTAATTTGGCTTACTTCACTTAGTATGATAATCTCTAGATCCATTCATTCTGCTGCAAATAGTGTTGTTTCATTATTTTTCTGGCTGAGTGGTGTTCCATTGTCCACATGTACCACGTCTTCATCATCCACTCATCTGTCGTTGAACATCTAGCTTGTTTCCATATCTTGGCTACTACAAATTTAGAAGAATTTATGTCAATCTATCTTCACCTTCCATCATTCAGTGTAGATTTTTTTTTTCACCCACATCTAAAACTGACTAGTCTGTGTTGTCTGCTTTATATAACAACCAAGATAGTCATCCATGAGAGAACATTTGGGGAAACATTTTATGTCAGTGGTCATATATAGCCTGCGGGGTTTAACTAATCCCTGTTTCCAGGTTGTTTTTGCATGATATCAGAGTCTCCAGGCAGGAAGAAGAATGAAGCAGACATTTGAGTCAAGGTTCTGTCAAGTCATACATGCGTGAAGCTGAGTTGTTTGCTTCAACAGTGGATAGAGTAAGAATTAAGATCAAGAAGATATGAAATGTACATACAAGATGTGATACAATATTATGTGCTTACTCAAACTGAAAATTGAGAAGGAAATGGCAACCCACTCCAGTATTCTTGCCTGGAGAATCCCAGGGACAGAGGAGGCTGGTGGGCTGCCGTCTGTGGGGTCGCACAGAGTCGGACATGACTGAAGCGACTTAGCAGCAAACTGAAAAGGCAAAAGAGGAAAGACAAAACAGGCAATTCCAGTAAAATAATAAGATGAAAGTAAATAATTAGATGGTAGATGTAATCCCAAATATGTTAATATTTAGTTTATATGTAAAGGGGCCAAATATTGCAATGAATAGCAAATATTGTCAGATTACAGTAAAACAACGTAAAACAGGAC
The DNA here is from genome assembly GCA_024291935.2 of Okapia johnstoni. Classification (NCBI taxonomy): domain Eukaryota; kingdom Metazoa; phylum Chordata; class Mammalia; order Artiodactyla; family Giraffidae; genus Okapia; species Okapia johnstoni. Next base: position 6,679,923 of record CM044321.1, on the reverse strand, counting down.
AAAACCAAAAACAACTATTTTGCTTACAAAAGACAGATGTTCAGCATAAGAATGCAGAACTTTCGGAATTATAAAGACAAAAAAAATGCAGCATACAAACATAAAAATTAAATGGCATTTCTCTAGAAAAATTAGAAAAAATATGGTTTAAGGCAAAAATATTATTAGAGATAAAGGGGAAATGTCATGAAGCTGAAGGGGCAATTCAGTATGGATAATTCGTATGTACATAATAATACAGACCCCAAATAGATAAAGCACAAAATAGAATAACTGCAAAGAGAATTAGGCAAATGTATATGGGAGTGAGGGGTTTTTAATCACACTTACCTCTGAAACTAACTAGATTGGTGAGATTGTGAGACCATGAAATGACACTATTAACACACTGAGCATGAATAGATTACTTAGTCCCAATCAGAGATGTGCAGTTTTCAAGATCACCTGGGTCATTTGATAAAACTGATTATATGCTGAGCCATCAAGAAAATTTTAAGCTAAAGGATAATGAGAAGCGGTTGGGACTCCCCTCTCTGGAGTCATTTTTGAGCATGGATAGTATTGTAATGTCGTTCTGTTTCTGGTTTCAAGTGGGTTGGGCATCTTTAAAAACAGTTTTGCAATGGTTGTTCTCTTACGAGAAATTTTAACGCTTTGCATTCTCAGTCACTTCAGTTACGTCCAACCCTTTACAACCCCATGGACTGTAGCATGCTAGACTCCTCTGTCCATTGAATTTTCCAGGCAAGGATACTGAAGTGGGCTGCCATTTCCTTCTTCAGGGGATCAAACCTGTGTCTCTGTGTCTTTTGCCCTGGCAGGTGGGTTCTTTACCACTAGTGCCACCTGGTTAGCCCTTTGATCTTTTTTCTGTTTACAAGCAGAATATCTGTTAGCAAACATTAATCATCATCAAATGAGAAATATTAAAATAATTTTATTAAAGTCTATAAATATACATGGAAAAATCTCACCAATTAAAAATGTCTTCACTTGAAGCAATCTTCACATGCTTTAAAGCAGCAATGTTAGCCTGTAATTAAGTGCCTTTTCTATTTTGTTGTTTCCTTACAAGAGATTTTTATCTTTCCACTATTATAGACGTGGAAATTTTTGTTTTTCATAATCATGGGAAAATAAATGTAATTAATAATACATACACATAAAATGGAAGCTACCAATACAGTCTATGTTAAGAACAAGTAAATGTAAGCTAAAGATTAAATGCTATTATGACAATATGCTTGAAACATTCAAAGAAATAACTATGTTTAAATCATCAGCAGACATGTTCAGAGTAGGGACTGTGTGAGCCAAAATGGTGCATGACACATTTCGACTTTCCCTCCTCAGGAAACAAAATGAAATGAAATACAATAATAGAATAAATCTATATGGGCTTGAAAATTGCAGTGTAAATCACTAGCACTCCTCAAATGCTACGTTTTGAAAAATCACTTTCCAATTTCTAGATCAATTTCTGCTAATTTCAATGCTTATAAAACTCGATTGAAAATAATGAACCTACTCATATATTTTAGTTTTTACATAGAAATATTTTATTTTACAGACAAACAAGGTAAGGAGACTGTTCATTCGTGCCTATCCTCAGTTCCCTGTTCAGCAAAGTAAAATTAGTGCAAAACTGTTGCAGTTCTTTTACTGTGGCTGTGGTTTACCAGGTACAGGGTCAAAAACCCACCTCACACCTTCCTAAATACATAGACACACACACACAGAGACACTCATTCATATAACTAAGAGGGAACAGTAAGATGAAAAGATAGAACATTCTTAGATAAGTAAGTCATTAGTGTTTTTAAATAGGATACAAAGAACATTTTGAAAATAAAGCATGACCATTGCAAGATAACAAAAGTCCATTTTTTTTTTTTGAAAAGGAAAATGACTGGAAGTTAAGGTTGAAGTAACAACACAGAGAGTGTAATAAAAAGACCAAAAAGATGAAGTGAGAAAGAAGTGATTAAATTTTTAAAGACTCATTCCAATAGACCCCAAATCTCAAATTGGAGCTTCACAAAAAGGATAGAGAAAATTGAGGTGAAGAAATTATCAAAGCAGTAAGTCCAGGAAATTTCTCCAAATTGAAGGACATGAATTATCTGACAACTAGGGTCACCTCGTTCCCAGACGATTAATGAAAATAGATCTATGACGAGGCCATTATTCCCAGCTTCAGTTCAGTGGGAACAAAGACAATGCCTACAGGCTTCCAGAGAAAATATTAACATAACTAACAATCAATGTCTCAAGATCAAAATTTGAAACTAAATAGATAGGAAATAATGCCTTTAAAATAAAGGGTCTTACAGAAGAAAAAGGAATTCTCAACACTGAGTCAATAGCAGTCAATTAAGCATGAGTCTACAAAAAATAGTTTCATACATGACTTGCCTCAAATTTCCACCTGTTTTCTCAAGATGGTGTCCATCCAGAAAAAAAAAAGGAGAAAAAAAAAAGGAGAAAACAAAGGATGAGGAAGATATTGAGATCCCTTTAGCAGAGAATTTTACATAGAAGCAAAAGAAAAGGCCCATGTGTCTGAAATTATTCAAAGGTGGTGCGTGCTAGGAGTTAATTTAATGGAACACAAATAAAAGTTAAATATATACAACTATTAGGATATTATTAAGTCCAAGGAAAACAAAGGGATGGAAGAGACATGTGATCTTAGAACACACCGGTCTTGCCTCAGATGATGCGTAGCTAGTTACTATGTAAACATGGCACAGTGTCCAGCCAAAGTGAAGAGAACTGGTTTGGATGTGGGAGAAGAAAAAGAGGGTTAATCATATCATAAATGTGACAGAGCCAGATTCTCACTTTCCACAATTTGAAAACCTTAGGTCATGCCCAAAACTGAAAAATCAAGGACTAGTGGTACACAAATGATATTGAGTTACAGAGTTAAATGCCTGACACAGATGAGAAAACTCTTCAAAGCGATTACTTCTGTACAAGTGAGAGAAGAGAGAAGAGATTCTCCATAATCACGTAAAATAATACGACTTTTAAAGCTCTGTGCCTTTATGTCTACTTAAAACAACAAATGGTGACAAATAATTGAAGAAAAAATAAGGGAAGGTAATAGCATATGAAAATAAAATTTAGTAAAATAATTGAGTACATACAAATATACAAAATATTGTTTCTTTTGCCTGATAGCAAAGACTAATGGAAGGACATGAGGATAAAAATAATCCCAACAACACCAAAAATTAAAATAAAGAGTTTAGATATTTAGAAATATCGTTAAAGAAATATGTGGATATAGTAAAAATAATTCCTCAAATCTACTATAAAAATACTATGTAGATATATTAAAAGTACTTCCTCAAATCTACTATAAAAATACTATGTGGATATATTAAAAGTACTTCCTCAAATCTATTATAAAAATACTATAAACATAATTTGGAAATATGAAAAAAAATTACGAATCTGGAGTGCTATGCCAAATAGTATTGTGATTACCATAGGACTCTTTTCTTTCAATGCTGCATGGAAATCATACATATACCACACAAATGCAAGAAAATGGAAATGTGTCGATAGTTGTAACAACGGCCATCTGTAACTAGAAAAGTAATAGAACTCCTTGTTCCATTAACAGTATTTTGTATTTTATCACCGCTGTTTTATTTTTATGTATGGTGTTAAAAACCATGTGAAAATTAAAGTGATTTTATTATAATGTGCTTAGATCTGTTTTTCCATTTTGTTGATGTCCATTATACGATTAGAGGTCAACTCTAAAATACTTTATACTTCTCTTCCTTAATCTAAACAAGCCCAAATTCTAGTATAAAAGAGCCATCTTGATTTAATGAAAAAGCAAACGTATATCTTCAATGCCTGCTTGTAGGAAAGAGTGCTATGAGTTTTACCTAAAAAGATAATTTAAGATACACTTGATATAAAAATGCCATTACATTTGCTTGATTCACTGTTTCTTATTGATTAAAAAATCTTTTTTATTTTTTTATTTGGCTCCATACAAGGATTGTATGTGATTATTCATAATGTTTACAGCCAATGGCCATAAAAATTATGACATTCCTTTGTGTGAGGTGGAAGAATAAGCTATTTACTGGTTTGTTGCTTCTTATCTCTGTATTCATTTCTTAAGGTGTAGATGGCTTGATCCATTTGAAATTACCTTCCATAGATGTCATTTCTATCACCTAGCATAACACAGCCATCACAAAATGTCATTTCAGATGACAAAGTTATGAGGAGATTAGCAAAATAAATATACATGCACTTGCGAAGCACATAAATAATGGATTTTCAAGTGCGTATTTGGATACTAGCAGTAGAATCCGTAAACATCTTTATTTGTAGCCTCTTTTCGTAGTGTCCTAGAAGATAAACATTAATGTATGAGAAAATATTTGGTATCACCATGGTTATCAGCCTTAAAGTATCTAAATCTAAGCATTATAATATCAAACAAATAACATACACTAAAATTGGGTCATTTTTCAAATATGCATTACTGTTTTTTCCTTATTTGGCCATTTGATTTGATTCCTTTGACAGTTAACAGATTACCAACTATATATGATGTTATACTGGGGATTGTATAAGTAAACACAGATCAGTGAGGCCCAGTCTGTGGCTGCCAATGGCTCACAGTCTAGTAGGTGACCCTGATGAATGCAAAAACAATTACAGTGCCAAGCAAAAAGTCTAGGTTAAGTATGGTAAAGAACTACAAAATTCAATGAGAACGATGTAGAAAGACATAAATTCATACCAGAGGATATCGGTAATCTTTGGAGTTTTGACTGGGGCTAAAGGGCTTCCTTGGTGGCTCAGATCGTAAAGAATCCGCCTGCAATGCCGGAGACCTGGGTTTGATCTCTGGGTTGGGAAGATCCCCTGGAGGAGGGCATGGCAGCCCTCCAGTTTTCTTCTGGAGAATTCCATGGACAGAGGAGGCTGGCAGGCGCCAGTCCATGGGGTCGCAGAGAGTCAGGCACGACTGAGAAAGTAAGCAAGCAGACACACACAAAACACAAAGTCCTTCAAAATCTGTCAGATTCTATAAGAATCTAGATTTGGTGATGCTAGATGCTCAAGCAGATGGAGTGTGAATAACCAAAGGCATGGAAATTAAATCTTTTTTGGAGAATGGTAAGAAAATGATACATTCAGTACTGTGGTAACTTGCCATCTGTAGCTGAACTGAAGCTTGGTTAACATGCTGCAGTGATACTCTTTTGGATTCAATAAGCTAAATATAATATAGAAAATTTGCAAGTACATAGATTTGAATTCTGGCTCTGCCACTTTAGAGTGCTTTGGACTTGGATCAATCATTTAACCTTTGTGAATCTGACTTATAAAGTGGAGTTAACAGCCACGACTAGGTCGTCAAAGAATAAAAGATGGTACATAAAGTATCAAACATGAGAAAAGAATCGTGGAATATATTCAATATGTGGAAGCTATTATTCTGATCATTTTATATGTGAGGAAATATTGAATTTCTCAATCATTAAGTGACTTACCCAAGGCAGAGGCTGGTTAAGCTAAAGCCAGGATACTCTGACAAGAGTCATGATGGGATTCTGTGTGCCTTTTCCTTGTTTATTTACTTATTTGTATTTAAAATGCTCTGATGACTTCAAACTCTGTAATTTATTTGGCTGTGCCTTGTGGCATGCAGGATTTTGGTTCCCTGACCAAGGATTGAACACTTGCCCCCTGCAATGGAAGCACAGGGTCTTAACAGCTGGACCACCAGGGAAGTCCCTGCCTGTGCCTTTGTTCAGGAAGATCACTCGATGAATTCTCCCAGTGTGTGCAATCATTTCTGAAATGCTGACCTCACTCATTCCCATACTTGGTTGTGTCTCACTGAATTCCTGCAACACACTCCTTGGTGCTTGAAGTCCTCTGCTGGTGACGCCTCAGTGTTTCAGGGATTAACATTTTGGTCAGAGTGGAGGGTAGGACAAGCAGCCTTGAATTGAATTCCTTCATATCTAAGACTTCTGGATCCTCCTACTCTAAAATCACTTCACAAAAGCAGGGCCATTGGTGTTAAGGAGGAGACACGATAATTACACTTCTCTTAGAGTTAAGAAAGTAAATATTGTCCTTTGCCACCATGAACAATGTATGTAAACCTATAGGACTTTTCATGCAAAAGATTTAAGGCAGTCCACTTCTAATCTCCAGTTTAGGAAAACAGACATTTGATAAACTACTCATTCTATTCATAACCCACATCTAACAAGCCTTCAGTTAAATATATCAAAACATGTTTTGTATATATGTATGTAAATGGTAAAGGTATCTTTGTACTTTCCTATTAAAATTATAGATTAAAAACCTATTTTGTTATAAGTATGAGGGCAACAGAGGGAAGTTCTGTATCCTTATAGACCATTAGATTTTTTTTTGTCTACTTTTCCTTTATAACATTTCTTTTTTTCAACAGTAAAGTTTTAGTAGTCATGCGTGTCTTATTTGGAATGTAGTCTGTTACCAGTACCAGAGATCTTTGCCTGATGTCTCTTTCTAGATGGTGTGGATTTCAGTTGTTCAATATAGTATAATTAAACCACATATCTCTAAATCAAATATGAATATTCTAGAAGATTCTTATTCAGTAGACAGTATGCTCTTTCTTTCTGGGATGATATGCTCCTTGAAAATTAACCTTTAAGTACCTACGTGCATGCATGCTCAGTTGCTCAGTCTTGTCTGACTCTCTCTGACCCCATGGACTGTAGCCCACCAGGCTCCTCTGTCCTTGGGATTTTCCAGGCAAGAATACTGGAATGGGTTGCCAATTCCAATACTGGAGTAGCCCAGGGATTGAAACAGCATCTCCTGGGTCTCCTTTGACAGACTGATTCTTTACCTCTGAGCCACGTGGGAAGCGCCTTAAGTACCTACAGATGAACCTATTTGCTGGGCTGGGATGCAGATGCAGATGGAGAATGGACACGTGGACACAGTGGGAGTGGGAGAGAGAGGAGGGTGAGACACATTTGGAAGCAGGACTCACACATATGCACCACCGTGTGTAAAACAGAGAATGGAAAGCTTCTGTATGGCATAGATTGTTCAGCTCCACCGTCCGTGAGGACTCGGAAGAGTGGGATAAGGGTGAGTGGAATGGAGGTACAAGAGAAAAAGGATATATCTGTACACAGAGCTGACTCACGTTTCCCGGCAGAAACCGAGACAACGGTGTGAAGTAATTATACTCCGATAAAACATCAACTATCCTCCAGTCTAAAATAAAAAATGCAAAAAAAAAATCTTTAAGTACCTAAAATCAAAAAGACATGTGGGGCTGCATAGGTCCTTTGAATATTGAATGGAAATTATAATGTCCGTATATTCAAAGCTATGGTTTTTCCAGTAGTCATGTATGGATGTGACAGTAGGACCAAAGCTGAGCTCCAAAGAATTGATGCTTTCAAACTGTGGCACTGGAGAAGACTCTTGAGAGTCCCTTGGACTGCAAGGAGATCAAAACAGTCCATCCTAAAAAAAATCAACCCTGAATATTCATTGGAAGGATTGATCCTGAAGCTGAAGCTCCAATACTTTGGTCACCTGATTCAGAGAGCTGACTCATTGGAGAAAACCTTGATGCTGGGAAAGATTGAAGGCAGGAGAAGGGGGTGGCAGAGGAGGAGATGATTGGATGGCATCACTGCCTTAATGGGCATGAGTTTGAGCAAACTCCGGGAGATAGTGAAGGACAGGGAAGCCTGGTGTGCTGCAGTCTATGGGGTCTCAAATAGTCGGACATGATTTAGTGACTGAACAGCAACAGCAGTGTGCTCCTACTAATCCCCTTCAGGAAGGTGAAGGATACTAGGTCCAATTTTCTCCCATCTAAAAAGGTTCACAGGCTGAGCCTTCAGGGTTCCTTCTAATCTGGAACATCTCGTAGAACAGCAGGTAAACTGAGATGCAGGGCACACCGTGGGAAGAAAGATCTCAAGCTTCCATTTCCCCGCAGAAGCCCATGTGCCTTCGTTCAGAACTCCCCCTCTGGATGTCCTGACTGAGGGGGGCTGCTGAGTGCTGTTTACTGGGGCTTTTAATTCTGGTTAATAAGTTCTCAGCTGACAGTGCCGCCCTCTTTGTGCCCTGCTGTGCTGAGAGAAAAATTTGAAAGTGCCCCAAGGGACCAGGTAGCTAGTGCACCTTCAAGTTTAATTCCCATTGGCAGGTCCCACATGGCAGCCCTGTGCTGAATGCCAATAACGAGCATCAAAGAACAGAAAGCACAGCTCACCTCCGAGGCGAAAGAAAGGCAAGTTGAGAAGATATGGACATTGCAGATGCTCCGGTATCTTCAGCATGGCATTTTCCCATGGTGAGTTTGTGATCACTCTGCAAACTCAGAAGAGAGCCTTCTATTTGTTCAGATTCCCCACTTCTGTCCCTCTCAAAATGAGACCCACCCAAACTTAGAGTAAATATATTAAAAAATGGTATGATTTCAGAAAATCTTCAAATCGAATGGCTCACTGACACATGGCCAATGCAATTGCTAAGAACTTCACAAGCATAAAGCCCTAAAAGGGCAAAGGACCAGGGCAGGGGGAGCCGTAGGTGTTTGTTGGCACGTGTACCTCCGTGGCGGTGTACACTGTCCCCATGTCACCTGCAGGCAGAGGCTCAGAGAGGCCTGGAGAGGGCACTGGGAGGGGACAGACAGCATGGGAGGTAAAGCTGGGTCAGCCTCAAAGATGTTCTTCCTGCTTTTTTTCCTCTCTGCATGTGTGCATGGCAGCTACTTCAGTTGTTCCAACTCTTTGAGTACATGGACCTTAGCCCCCCAGACTCCCCTGTCCGTGGTATTTTCCTGGCAAGAATACTATAGTGGGTTGCCATGCCCTCCTCCAGGGGAGCTTCCAAACCCAGGGATCGAACTCACATCTCCTGCATCTCCTGCATTGCAGGTGGATTCTTTACTGTGAGAGAGTGGATATTGGACACTTGGATGTGATTCCAAATTGAGAAGGGCTGCAGTTTTGAGATCCACACCAGATTTTAAATACAGCACAAAAAATCGAAGGCAAAATATCTCCCATATAGTTTTGTATTGAGGATGTATTGAAATGAGACCATTTTAGATATTGCTGGTGTTTTAGTCGCTAAGTTGTGTCTGACTCTTTTGTGACTCCCAATGGACTGTAGCCCACCAGGCTCCTCTGTCCATGGGATCCCTGATGGCTCAGATGGTAAAGAATCTGCCTGCAATGCAGGAGACACAGGTTTGTTCCCTGGCTCAGGAAGATCCCTTAGAGAAGGGAATGGCATCCCTGCCCAGTTAATACTCAGAATACTCTCAGTTTAGAGTCCATGGGGTCACAAAGAATTGAACATGAATGAACGACTGACACTTCCACTTTCATGGACTGTAGCCCACAAGGCTCCTCTATCCATGGGATTTCCCAGGCAAGAATACTGGAGTGGGTCCCCCTACTCCAGGGGATCTTCCTGACCCAGGGATCAAACCCATGTCTCCTACATTGGCAGGCAGATTCTCTACCACTGAGCCACCAGGCAAGCCCCATTTTACATATATTGGGTTAAATGGGACATATTATTAGAATTAATTTTGCTTGTTTCTTTTTCCTTGCTGAATGTGGCTTCTAGACAATTTGAAGTTTCCTGTGTGGATGAATTTTATTTCTGTTGTGTACCGGTGCTACGAAGTGAGTTCTGGGGGTGGGCAGGGATGATGGAAGTGCGCTGAGGGGAACAGAAGGCAATCTTTTCCTCTCAAAGGCCCTCCCCATCTTTATGGTACTTCTTCCTAAAGAAGGGCTTATAAAGTAAACTAGTCTGTAGCGGGTTAGGCAGTCAGAACAAGGAAAAATGTCTTACATCTTTTGAGAAGGAGATTTAGAAGTTTATCTCTTGAGGAAAGAGGTTTAGAACAGGAGGACAGGCCTCAGTTTGCTTCTCCAGTATTATATGCATACCATCATTATTGAATTGACCACCACCGTGTCAGATAAATGTCTTTAGATGTTTCTCTATCTTAAGTGCCTCCTAGAGTTAAAACCTTCTTGTTCAGTTTCGTGTTTTCATCTCCTCGCCCAGAGCCCCAAATATAGTAAGTGCTCAGTAAAACTTTACCAAGGAGAAGAAATTAAAAGAATGTGGAAACACTCTTTCCAGTCAACTCCAAACAGACATTTGAATCAGGCCAAGTGTTACATGTGTTTCTTGACGACTTGCCCATCTGAAGCATGGTATTTTGATTGCCAAGCATTGTTCTTAACAAAAATGGGACCTCATCTTCTGTCAAGAAAAGACTCTAAACAACAGGATTGATCTTGGAGTGACACCCGTATGTAGAGAACTAAATTATACAAATAGACCCTGATATACAACAGGATCAGAAAATAGCTCTGCGTGTAGGAATATATGAATCACACTATGTCAGTCCTTAAATGGCACTGCCTTGGCAGAGAAATGTCATGAAGTAAGTTGTGTAATAAATGGAAACAAACTATGAACTCAAGTTTAGCCCTCTGATTTTAGCTCCTCACAAATCTACTGAACTTCTGTTTCTCATTTACTTTAGCTTGTTTCTTCCTTCAGTTTCCATTTGCGCTCCCCTTCTCCCAATATAGACCCATATGGTGCTGTCTTTAAGGAAGCCTGCAGAGCTCAGAGCAGCCAAGTGGCTCTCCTCCCAGATCCGTGGTCCACTAATACCTCGTGCAGACCCACCAGATGCTTACTCTTAGCTTTAAGATGGTTGCTGAGAGGCAAATTCTTCAACTACTGCCTTATGTAACCACTGGCCATCTGTCCCACCATTGCTCCAGCAGGCTAGAGATTCAGTTTCCAGAAATCTCACATTCACAGCATGCACGCTCGATAAAGGTTTCAAAGATGCTTAGATTAGCCACATTCTGCCGAACCCTGTTTACTAAAGATGTTTGGATTTCTAGTGATCAAATCACGATAAAAAGCACAAAAAAATGATGCTGTCATTCACTCATGCCTGCAAACACATATATATTTGTGAGTTTCTAATATGTAAAATACACACCATGTTTATAAATATTGATAGAAAATCAGCATGCATATGACTACTATTGGCTCTTGGGCTTGATGAAGAAGATTTTTGTGTAAAATTTATTTTTTCCCACTGGTGTATAAGGATTTTAAAAAATTACAATTGTAATCATAGACCCATTTTGAGAGAAGTCAGGTGTATTATATTTGAAGGTATCATTAAAATAGAAAGAACTCTAAAAATATCTCGTAGTTAATTAAGCGATACACTTCTTCTAACCAGAAGTTTGAGATGGAGAGGATGAGGATTTGAAATGTCTAGGATGGTGAAACTTGGTACCTCTTGAACTTACTTTGTATTAAGTACTTTTCTTATACAATCTCCAAATGCAGGATAACTATTGTTTGGCTTATTCTATGGGTGAGAAAACAGAAGTACATGAGTAACAAGTCACTTGACTAGAGTCGCAACTTTATCAAGGAACCAGTAGACTCTCAATTAGCACACTGATTTTCAGCACAAATTTCAGCTTTTTTTTTTCTCTTTTAAGCAGCTTTATTTAGGTGTAATTGATAGGAAATTGAACATATTGAAAGTATAAAATTTGATTTTTAGCGTAAATTATCATTCGTAGAAACATCAGTATGATAAAAATTGTAAGTATACCAGCCCTTCTTGCCAAGTTTTCCATGGTAAACATCAGTGACTCTTGTTTCACATCTTATACTGGGATAATTATTTCGAGAGTCATCCATGTTGTAGCATGCATCGATAGTCAATTAGTATTTTTTTAACTTTCTAGGTAACAATATATTATATAGATGAATAAAAATTTGTTTATCTATTCATCCTACTGATAGATTTCTGAGTGATTTAGAGTTTTGGGGTATTATAAGCAGATTCTTCTTGAAATTCAAGTATACAACTTTGTATGGACATATGCTTATTTCCTCTCCCAGAAATATATGGGAGTGAAGTGATGTAATGATAAGTGTATGTGTTACTTTTTACTAAACTGCTAAACTGCAGTGCAAAGTGATTGAAGGCAAAAGGAGAAGGGCGGCAGCAGAGGATGAGATGGTTAGCATCACTGACTCAACGGACATGCATTTGAGCAAATTCTGGGAGATAGTGAAGGACAGGGAAGCCTGGTGTGCTTCAATCCATGGGATCACAAAAAATCAGACACGACTTAGCATCTAAACGACAACATCTAAATCACCTATAGATAAGTATTTCTGGTCCTCCAAATATCACTAAAAAGGATGGCCAATTTTTAAAATTTAGTCATTGTAGCGGACATATACTTGTATCTTGTGGTTGTAATTTGCATTTTGCTACTATCTAAGATGTTAAGCATCTTTCCATGGACTTATTTGCCATCTTTGTGTTTTTCATGAAATACTTACTCAAACTTTTTTTCCCGTATTTTGTTAAATATAATTGAGTTTTGAAAATTATTCATGTAATCTTGGGTGTATAAGTCATTTATCAGATGAGGTTTGTAGCCGCCTACAGTGACTTCTGGCAATTTCTTACGTTGTTTTATCATTTTCATTCGGTTTTAAATCCTTTTTGATTTCTCCTTTGTCTTCTCTGGATTATCTCATGAGCTATTAAGAAGTATCTTATTTACTCACCAAGCATTTGAGAATTTTCAAGAAACCTTTTGCTGATTGACATATAATTTAATTCCACTGTGGTTAGAACCCATGTGTTGTATCACCTGAATTATTTTAATGTTTGGTCTGTCTTGGTAAGTGTCTCATGGGCAATAAAAATATGCATATTTCCTACTTCTGTTTGACAAATTATTCTACAATATCACCTTGGTAAAATTGATTGATAATTTCACTCAAATCATCTATATCCTTAGAGTAGTTGTCCTATGAAATATTTAAAATGGATATTGAAATATTCACCTGTAGTGGTAGATTTGTCCCTTTTTTTCTTGCAGTTTCACTCTATGCAGTTTTGAACTGTGTACTCAAGCATTTTGAAGCATAAATGTTTAGAAGGTTCTCTGGATTACCACTTCTATCATTATGAAAGGACATTTGCACATATTCTCTCTCTGTCCACATCTAATATTTTCATTCTCTCAGTGGTGCTTTTCTCACAACAGAACACTTTTTTCCAAGTTCAGTTCAGTCGCTCAGTCATGTCTGAATCTTTGTGACCCCATGGACTGCAGCATGCCAGGCCTCCCTGTCCATCACCAACTCCCGGAGTTTGCTCAAACTTATGTCCATCGAGTCGGTGATGCCATCCAACCATCTCATCCTCTATCATCCCCTTCTCCTCCTGTCTTCAATGTTTCCCAGTATCAGGGTCTTTTCCAATGAGTCAGCTCTTCACATCAGGTGGCCAAAGTATTGGAGTTTCAGGTTCAACATCAGTCCTTCCAAAGAACACCCAGGAGTGATCTCCTTTAGGATGGACTGGTTGGATCTCCTTGTGGTCCAAGGGACTCTCAAGAGTCTTCTCCAACACCACAGTTCAAAAGCATCAATTCTTCACTGCTCAGCTTTCTTCACATCCAACTCTTACATCCATACATAACTACTGGAAAAGCCATAGCTTTGACTAGACGGACCTTTGTTGTCAAAGTAATGTCTCTTTTTTTTAGTATGCTGTCTTAGTTGCTCATAGCTTTTCTTCCAAGAAGCAAGAGTCTTTTAATTTTATGGCTGCAGTCACCATCTGCAGTGATTTTGGAGTCCAAAAAGATAGTCTGTCACTGTTTCCACTGTTTCCCCATATATTTGTCACGAAGTGATGGGACTGGATGCCATGATCTTAGTTTTCTGAATGTTGAGCTTTCAGCCAACTTTTTCACTCTCCTTTTTCACTATCAACAGGCTCTTTAGTTCTTCTTCGCTTTCTGCCATAAGGGTGGTGTCGTCTGCATATCTGAGGTTATTGATATTTCTCCTGACAATCTTGATTCCAGCCTGTGCTTCCTCCAGCACAGCGTTTCTCATGATGTACTCTGCATATAAGTTTTCTCACAACATAACATATTGTTTCTCACAGCATAACACTTTTTTTAAATTCCATCAAATTTATTATTTTCTCTTTTATGCATTATGCTTATTGTGTCATAATAGGAAAGAACTATTTCCTAACCACAATTGACACATATTTTCTTCTATGTTTTATATTTTTATATTTTACATGTAGAGTTATAATCCATTAAAAGTTAATTTTGCATATGATGTGAGATTCAAATAGAGATTCAAAAAAAATTTTTTTAATGTGTGGCTATCCTGTTCCAGCACCTTCTGTGGAAAGGGCTATTCTTTCTCCACAGAATGACTTTTGAACCTACATCAAAAATCAATTTGCTACTTTTGTGTGGATATCCAGACTCTTTAATGCATTCCTTTGATATATATTTGTCTGGCTTCACTCCAGTAGCACACTGTCTTGATTGCTATAGCTTTTTAGCAAGTTTTAAAATTTCTAGCGTAATTTCTTTACCTCTCGTCTTCTCTTTCTAAATGGCGTTAGCTCTTCTAGCTCCTTTACCTCTCCATTCATAGATTGGACGGATCAATTTGAGGATAGACCAGCATGATTCCCTTGCCAATTTCCTCTTGTTTTCAGACTTCAGAGCCCATCGTGCACAAGGTGAAAAGCCAAACACACACTGCTCAATGGAAATACTCATACTTGCAGCTAAATGAGGAGAAACTACAGAGGAATGCTTTCAGATCACCTGGGATGCTTTGCCGTTTCTATAGCTGCTGTTTGTTAAATTAATTCTATTGTCCAGACTTGAATTTCAGTTGATAACAATCACATCTCTGTGGATATGGCCAGGGCATTTGTACCTTGTAATATTTTCCAAGGTAACTAGGATGTCAAATATGTGGGGAAGCATATACTAGAAAAAGAAGTTGTGAAGTAGAGAGAGGCCATTGTATTTTTCTAAAAAGGGTTTCCCCTGAGTGCCGCCTAAATTAGCAAGTTTTGTGCCTGTCACACCTGTGCAGCATCACTGTGTCTATGTCAACTGATTCTGAGACATACAGGTCTTTTCTCCTCTTAATTACTTACAGGAGCAATTATCTCAACTGTCAAAGGTTAAAAAAGAGTTTTCCTTAAAAGCTCTTAAGGCTTTTTTCTATCTTAATCATTAACTAGGCTGACAATTTTATTCACAAGTAAATCATCTGACAGGGATGTTTTCAGATTAGTTTTTGGTTTAATAAGTGGATGTGCTCCCATAAAATTAAAGGGCATGGAGAATAATGACAGGGGAAAACGAACGCGTTATGATGCCCATAGTAATATTCTCCATTGAAACGTTGCCCTGCTTGCCGTGAGCTTTCCAAAACTTGCTCTATTTTAGCATCAATGCAGATTTCACCTCCTTTATATTTTTAACAATATTTACTTTGAAGTCAGAATAGATAGAATTAACTCATTCCCACCAAAATGTAAGAAGAAAAATCTTTGTGTGTCTAATTCTAGTGTTTTTCAGACCATTTTATGGTTTGCAGTTAAGAAAATCATGATAGGCATGACTTGGTTCACTTAATGTCTGGTTAAATGTTATGCTTGAATACTCAGATATATATTTTGTATCAGACAAGCTTTAATTCATATTATACTAGCAAACTTTTTGTTAACAATGTAAGTTTTGACTACTGTCTTGCCTCTTGGTAAATCCCCTTAAGAAGAAAAATCCTAAGCTTATAATTACAGTTTTTGTATTTTTCCTTTGAAAGCCACCAGAATGCCACAAACATTTACTCCAGGAAAGAAGCACATTATTCAGAAAGCTCCCTTTGGGACCTCCTGCATGAAAATTATCATCTAAAAGTCTCTCTGTTTGTGGTAAATACATTGTCATGACCAATATATCAAATATAGTAGTGATTTCACTATACAAAGTACTACTCCTGTTTGATTATGAGAGGCAAATTCAATTAACTGGGAATTTTTAAAGGGGTGTAAATGCATTCAACTTCAAATATTGTATACTGTTTGCTCATGAAAGCACTATTTGGGTGCTGATGATTAAAGGTCCCAGAGTTACAAAGGGAATCACTGTTAGGGACAGAGTACGGAAGATTTTAGAACATTTCTGCTCATGGAGTTTATTATCTGATTTATATAAATTCATTCAGCTCACAGCCTTGTAAAGTATATTGTATTACATTTCCATAAGAATATCACCTGTCTCTGTGTAGCAGAAAAATGGCTATGGTAATTATGAGGCCAATGACTTTTGTCATAAATAGCTCCCCCACCCTTAAAGAAATAAAGTGCTTTCACATGTGATATGTCACATATTTTGGCAATTTAGCAATATTACTTTGAACCATAATGTTATTTCCCCCAATTTATTGATAGAAAAGCCTAAAGAGATGAAGTGACTAAATACTAGTTAGAATTTGAGGGCAAAGTCAAGCAGATCTAGGATTTTTTTCCTAACTTTTTACTTTTGTATGGATATGATAGTTGGACCATTAAGCTGTGTACTGAAGAATTGATGCTTTTGAATTGTGGTGCTGGAGAAAACTCCTGAGAGTCCCATGGACTGCAAGGAGATCAAACCAGTCAATTCTAAAGGATATCAACCCTGAATATTCGTTGAAAGTACTGATACTAAAGCTGAAGCTCCAATACTTTGGCCACCTGATGTGAAGAACTGACTCATTAGAAAATGCCCTGATGCTGGGAAAGATTCAAGGCTGGAGGAGAAGGGGATGACAGAGGATGAGGTGGTTGGATGGCATCACGAACTCAATGGACATGAGTTTGAGCAAATTCCAGGGGATAGTGAAGGACTGGGAAGACTGGTGTGCTGCAGTCCATGGGGTTGAAAAGAATTGGACATGGCTTAGTGACTGACTGAACAACATATAGATTCACAGGAACTTAGAAAACTATGGAGATGGTGGTCCCTTATACCCTCCCCACAACTTCCTCCAATATAATAATATCCTGCATCACCATCCTACAATGTCAAGACCAGCAAACTGACCTTGGTGCCATGTCTGTGTGTATGTGTGCTAATTCACTTCAGTCGTGTCCAACTCTTTGCAACCCTATGGATTGTAGCCAAATGCAGAACTTATTCGGATTGTACCAGTTTCATTTGTGCTTTGTCTATGGGCAGGAAGCAAAGGGGGTGACAGAGGATGAGATGGTTGGATGGCATCACCAACTCAATGGACATGAGTTTGAGCAAATCCTAAGAGAGTGAAGGATAAGCTGGTAAACTGCTGATGGTGTGCGTGTGTGGCTCTGTGTAATTCATCACTTGGGTAGATTCCTGTAACACCACCCCAGTCATTATATAAAACTTACCCCCCATAAGTTTCCCTCATGCTACCCTTCTACCACCATCCCCAACCTTCAGGTAACTGCTAATCTATTTGCCATGTGTAGAATTTTGTGAGCTTGAGAATATTATATAAATGCAGTGCTACAGGATGATTTAAATATTCCTTTTGAGATTAGTTTTTCACACTCAACAGGGTGACCATAAAAGAGCCACCCAAGTTGTGTATCAGTGTTTCATTCCCTTTAAATAATATATTTGTTTGTTTACTTTGCTATGTTGGGGCTTAGTTGTGGCATACGGGATTTTTGTTGTTTTGTGGGATGGGAACCTTCATTGTGGCACACGGGTTTAGTTGCCTCACGCATGTGGGATCTTAGTTCCCCCACCAGGGATCAAACCTGCATCCCCTGTATTGCATTGGTGGACTCTTAGTCACTGGACCACCAGGGAAGCCCCTAGTTCATTTTTTTTTATTGCTGTATACCATGGTGTGTATGTGCCAGTTTACTTACAGCCATTCATCTATTGAGAGAATTGTTGGTTATTCTCAGTTTTTGACTATTATAAGCAAAGCTGATAAGCACAAGATTTTGAGTGAACATTTGTTTTCATGTCTCTGAGCTAAATGCAAAAAGTTCATTTGCTCAGTTGTATGGAAAACAGTTTTATATGGGCATTTATGCAAACTGTTAGAAGTAGATAGGGCTGAGTGGGCAGAATTGTGTGTTAGCTAAGTATGTGCTCTCTGAGGATGGCATATCTTGGTTTTATATTCAAGCTTCACCACTTACTACACATGAAATCCTCATTAATAAAATGGAAATTTTAATTATAATGGTGCTATCCTAGTAGGATCATTGTGATGATTGAATTAGCTAATTCACGCCAAGTTCTTAGACTCACGTCTGACATACAAGGTTGTTGTTGTTTAGTTGCTAAATCATATCTAACTCTTTTGGACCCCATAGACTAGCTCACCAGATTCCTCTGTCCATGGGATTTCCCAGGTGAGAATACTGGAGTGGGTCGCCATTTTCTTCTCTAGGGAATCTTCCATAACCAGGGATTTAACCTGCATCTCCTGCATTACAGGCAGATTCTTTACCATCTGAGCCACCAGGGAAGCCCCTCAATAAATATTAGCTATTAGTATAATCTGCATGACTTTGGCCACCAAGATTAAACATTATGTATGTTATTATTGAATTTCTTCTATTGCCGATTAAATGTTCATGCTTGAATACACTGGTATTGTCAATACTTTTTCTTATTGATTTGTTTTATTTTTACAACCTTTTGGAAGTGCAAATGGACTCAAACATTTGAATTAATATTTAAAATAAATATTAGACTTAGAACTTCTGGGGAATTTTCACTATTATAAAATGCATTAATTTATGTTTGGCAGGACTTCAAGACATATTGAGGAAAGGCTTTAATGATCCAGCAGATAATGGGGATGAAAAGTGTGTGCCTAATTTTCCTTATGTCTGCACAATTTAATGGCAATCTGTCAAAATTAGCCAAACTTCTTTCTATTCAATACACTGGTGGTATTCAAATAATTGAAGTTATGGCTCCAGATAGAATATAAAAGTGTGTGGAATATAAGGAAAAAGGAAACCTCAAAACCACCTTCAAAACATATTGAAACTTTAAAACATTTCTGAACTTTTAAAGAGTCCCGAGAGTAGAGAACAAAGTCTGGGGAGAGTGTCTTGAAATGAACAGACAAGAGCACTCTCTGGCCATGATCCCTCAGGCCAAATATATCTTGTGCCTTGGCCTACAACACCATTTCCATGTTCTACTTTTCTTAACTCCGGAGTGTTTAATAAAATGCAAGGAATAGTAAATATTTGCTTTGGTGAGCTTATTTTTTCTAACAGCTTCCCAAAGCATCCAGTTTATGTACATACCATAAAACCCTTGATATTATTAAAAAAAAATGTTAGAAATTTTGTATTTCTTAGTGCCATTTGCAGCTACATGGATGGACCTAGAGACTGCCATACACACAGTATTTATTAAATGGAATATGTAAAAATCTCTGAGATTAACTTTTCCTAAAGTAAGATAGAGTTTCTATTTCAGCTGATTGTTACATACAGAATACCTGATCACTCTTAAAAAAAGAAAAAACAGTTAAATTACAATCATACTCTTTCTTTCTCCTCTTGACTTCTCCTCAGTGTCTAAACAAAATTTCAACTTTGTTTCCGGAGAAATAGTATTTGTTGGTATTGTTCAACCCACTTGATGATGTTACTTTAATGAAACCAAGTAACATTTCCTAAGTATTCATTAAAATTTACCTATTTGATGCCTAAAATATGCCAAGCGATGCCTAGGTGCGGGGAATATGCAGTGATGATGTCAAACAAGAATTCTGGAACTTACACTCCAATAGGATGAAATAAATGATAAACAAAAATATTTAATGCAGTGTCAAATGGCATTATGAAGGGAAATTACATATATTAAAAGGCTAGAGAGTGACTGGAGTTTGGACTGCTTCATTTAGATACAAATGTTGCTAGAACAAAGGTTTTACCACATCAAGACGCACACAATTTTAAAATGATAGAATGTACAATTTTCACATAGTGGTGGCAAAAAAAGAAAATAATAAAAAAACGGGTCAATTCAGTAGAGAGTAGACAAAACCAAAAATAGTCAAGTAAAGGATGGTAAGAGGAAAATGCAAAATAATATAATTTTTTCAAAATTCTAATACACTCATCATCATATTAGAAGAAAAATACTTCCTAAGACCCAAATAGTCATATTGAATCAACATAAAATCTAGATAGCTTAGTAGGGAATCAGATACATATAAAGATATGAAAAGGTTCAAATAATAAGGATAAAAAAATTACTCTAGGAGATTGAAATAAATCTGGCTCTGCAATATTAATATTAGACTAAAGTATACTTTAGGTATAAAGTAACCCATTGAAGAGTTGGGATATTACAGAACATAAGACCTAGAGACCGCAGGACTTTGTGACCAATTAGATATGTGACGAGATAAAAGGAGGAGTTTGAGGATGCATTTATTATGAGGGTTGTTGTTTAGGTTTTGGGGTGCTTTTTCCTTGGAATGGGGTATCTAGAGAATCACAGAGCCCAAGCCAACATACCGGTGCCAACTTCAACATTTCCAGTGGGAGACAACCAAGTAACGCACCCAATCTCCCCCTGAAAGGAGGAGTCAGCCTCATACCCCGCCTCTCCCAGGGGAGCGGTGCTGAAGCACTGCTGTGCAGTCCTGATCGGAGACTCCTTGGCTTCTCATCTCTGCTCTGGTCTCTCACAGGCAGGGGTCAGGAATAGGAGCTATGAGGTGCGGAGGACACAAATAAGGAAAAAACCACTCACGTGCCGCTTTTCCAGTGGGAGCTGCCATCTCAAGCACCCTGTGCAGATTAAGAGCCGTAACTTTCAAAAAATAAATAACTTCCCACCATGTCAAGATGGAAGTATGAGATGTGGATGCTTTCATGTTTGAGAGGAAGGTGAGCAGTTTCAGCTTTTTGAGAGTGACGGGAAGACTTACCCATCCCATCAGAGAGCTGAAAGAGTGGAGTATAAGGAAGGATGCCCTGAATGAGATGTTAGAGTACGAGGAGGAAAGGAAAGACAGAGGTTTTAATCTACATTGTGCTCAGTCCCACTTACTTAATAAAATGGCTTTACTCCAAGTAATCAAAAGGCTTAACTAAATATTTGGGTACTGAACAGAACTGGTGGCACTTTTGTTTTACAAACGTCTCTGAAATTGTCATGGCAAAATCGTAAAAACCCAAGTGGAACAACCCTACTGAACTTTCACACTTTTCAGTTGCTCTCTATTAAAACGAAGGCTATCTTAGTATTGATGAGGTACATTAAATGTTTTAATCGGGGTTTTGGAAAATCATTTATTCATTACACAAATGCATTTTAAGTGCCTTTTAAATTTTAGGGAAAAGCAGAGACATTTATGAAATACTGAGATGTAAACAAATACATCCCCCTTTGCCCTCAGTGAGTTTATAGTGAGTTTTATAAATTCACCTACTGATGTCCACGTGCTCATTTAATTCTGGACACCTACTGAATGAAAGAGCCCAAAGTCCAATTTTCACGGTTCCCCCTTTTTATCTATTTGAAGTATTTGCATGAATGCTCAGTAGTGTTCAACTGTTTGCGAAACCATGGACTGTAGCCCTCCAGGCTCCTCTGTCCATGGGATTTCCCAGGCAAAAATACCGCAGTGGGTTGCCATTTCCTTCTCCAAGGGATCATCCTGACCCGAGAATTGAACCCACAGTCTCCTGCACTGGCAGGTGGATTGTATATGACTGAACTACCTGGAAAGCCCCATTTAATGTGTTTGCTCATTTTCAAAATACTTCCAATGTATTTACTCTTTCCTCAACAAAGAAATAAGACTGGAATACTGATTCAGTTGGGAGCCTCAGACAGATAATATAAATGAGTCAGAGTTGAAAATTATTAGGCAAACTAATGCCAGGGATCTTTAAACTCAATTGGATGTTCAATGAACTTAAACCAATAAATCTTGTGCTTAATTGTAAATAAAAGGAGCAAGTTTTCAGAACATGAAAAAATGTCAGAATTGTGTTCCTTCATGTGTCACTGGGAATTTGACTTTGACTTGATGTACCTAGAATGTGCCTTATAGTATGTCACGTATTTTCTATTTTACATGCTCTAACACTTTTTTCAGCATCATGTTAGACTCTATTTGCTTCTCTCGAATGAAAGTGGGTTGAAGAAACTGGAGTTTATATTTCTATGACCTGCTGTTAACTCCTGCAGAAACTAGCAGGAATTGGCCTGGTCTTCCATGCTAAACTTTCTTTCTGAAGCCTGATCTTTCCAACCAGTAGCCTGATGTCTAAAGGACTATCAGATCACGTATCTATAAAAGGTACCATTTAGTAGGAGCGAGGCAGCACTGCTTATGGAAGTGTTGATAGAAAAGCAAGCTTAAACTTTTCCAGAAGTCCACAGAAGATTTATGCTTGCTCTCATTGGTCTGAATAAGGAGACATGACTTGAATCATTCAATCTTAAAAGTGCTATATGTACCAAAAGGGTAGATATTTTGAAATCATGAAATCTTTGGTGACCGAAGGGAGGAATGGATATAGGGTCCCCAAAACCAGTGCCTGCTATTGCACAAAAAGAGAAGATGGCATTCATTTTACTCACACACGCATCTCACTTTGCCACTCACTTCAGAGGTAATGATAATTAACTTTCTAAAAACATGGGCGATGGATCCTCAAATCTGAAATTGTTTAAGAATAGCTTTGAGGAGATTCAAACTGAAGAATTAGAAATTATAATAGAGTCTTTGGATTATCCTCCAATCCTCAGATGCTGTAAACTATGCAATAATTGCTATCATTTTTTTTAAATTGTCAAGTTTCACAAATTGAATACTTTTGAGATCTTGCTTTTACTGCCAAAGTTACACTTTGAGGTATCTTTGGTTTATTTCTTTTATTTATTTATCTACTATTTCTTAAGAATGTAGATGAAACAAGTGAAATAAAAGGGATAGTTATTTGGGAGATCCTGCCTAGCATAATATGTTTAAAGATGAGAGATAGGAAGTATAAAAACAGACCCTCTGATATATGGTCACTTAGAAATCACTCAAGTTACTGCTGAACATTACACTAGAGTATTTGGCTTCCTCTTGTTTTTACAATATTGTCTATATAGTATGAAAATGATACAGCAATATTATCTTTATAATCTCAAAATTAAACATTTTCATTGCAGTTAACTTTCAGATATCAACCTTCAGGCTTCTATTGATGAGTTTATGCCAAATTCAAAATGCATACACACCTAGAAAGAATTCTAAACATTTAAAATACTGGAGGCCACCAACTGGATCAACAATTTGCCAAGATTAGCATTTTGAAAATAATTATCTCTGAGATAAATTGCATAAAAAGATATTTAATAGTAATATTAAATATTGTAAAGTTTACATTGATGAGGCAATTCTTTGAAAAGGTGAAAGTTCTACCACATTAAAAAGACAGAGGAACTGAGGATGGCTTTCCTCCTCTCGCCTGTCAATGGAAATGTCTAGTTTTCTTAGGGTCTTTTTCGGTAAGTGCTTCCACATGGTGAAGTCTCCTGGTCATACTACAGCTTGCAGCCAGCATCTATATCACCTTTAGTTACTGGAGACAGATTTGTTGGTTTCTATAAACCACTCCTCCAGTAGGTTTTGTACAGGAGTCATAATTATGTGCATTCATATATTTCTTTCTTTTTATTTCAGCAAATGTTTTTAGCTGCCACTTGTGCAGAAATCACAATGATATGGTATTTGCAAGAGCTGTATAAATGTGAGTGTTATTTTTTTCTAGCAGTTTCCTCATCTGCTAAGTAAGAATGTTTCTTACATCTTCTGTGGTTCAGATTCATTTAAACAGTGCAATAGCAAGCATTCTCTAAATGGTATTTACCATAATCATTATTGTTACTAACTAGTTGATAGGGCTTAACAGCAAGAAGAACAGAAGAAAATCTTTTCCAAGGCATGTTGTTGTCACATGACGCTTCTGAGGCAGGAAGGGACAAAGAAAACACGTTCCTTCAGCTCTCAGAAAATTCTGGTGCTTAGAAAGGACCTCATTACAAGGACCTCATTACTATTTGACATTTGTTTTGGTTAGAAAACAAAACAAAATAAGAATAAAACTGATCTAAATAGGATTAATACTACTGCTGTTGGCTCAGATGGTAAAGAATTTGCCTGCAATGCGGGAGACTTGGGTTCGATCCCTAGGTCAGGAAGATCCCCTGAGAAGGGGATGACAACCCACTCCAGTATGCTTGCCTAGAGAATTCCATGGACAGAGGCGCCTGGTGGGCTACCGTCCATGGGATCTCAGAGAGTCAGACATGACTGAGCGAACAACACATTCACGTTCACTATAGGATTAATAATGACACTAAAATGGGAATAATGAAGGAGGAATTTCAAGGCAAATGATTTCACATAAAGGTAAGTAAAGTATAGTGTGGTTCAGAAAATTCCCTCCAGTCAGAGCACTTAATTCCAATTTCTGATGTATTTCATCATCTGTTTACTTTGTTGATAGGCTTAGCAATTTTTAAACTAACAATGTAATGCCCCATTATTATAAATTAAGTATGAACACAATAGGAGAAACCAAAGAGTAATGAAAGTGTTCTCTTTCCATATACCTATGATATATATTCATATTCATATATATTCACATTCTGTTAGCCATTTAAATTAGATGACCACTGCACTAGAAAGAAAATGAATATATGTTGAAAAAGATCCATATCTATATCTGTATAAATATAGATGAAATGGCTAAAGGGCAATTCCAATGAAATGTATTAAGCAGCTGTGTAATGGAATGTAGAATGGCATGAGCTGACTATATATCTGCTAAACCTTCAAGTTGGAGGGTGTACGGTCACTGTGCTGGTCGAGAAGGACACTCTCTCTTCCATTTCCAAAGTTGGGGACCATACCACGTTCCTGTGTCCTTGTTCTATTCTGTCAGTATCACTCACTTCATCCCACGCCTCTGGATTCCCAATGAAACTCCAAATTTATTTTTATTTTATTCCTCATGACAAATTAAGTTTGTCACATAGCCCTTCAGTTAAAGCCAAGCAAAATGACTGATCAAGATATTTAGCTTAATAAAAGACAGTCTTCTTACTAAGAAAATTTATATGTGGTTTTTGTGGCTCAAATGGTAAAGAATCTGCCTGCAATGCAGGAGACCTGGGTTCGATCCCTACTTCAGAAAGTTCCCTTGGAGAAGGAAATGGCAAACCATTCCAGTATTCTTGCCTGGGAATTCCCATGGATGGAAGAGCCTGGTGGGCTACAGTCCATGGGGTGGCAAAGAGTTGGACATGACTGAGCGACTGACGCTTAAATATATGCATTTTTACCATTGTTACTTGCCTGCCTTCCCCTCTGGGTTGTGAGCTACTCGAGGGTAGAAGCTGTTTTTTTCATTTTAAAAAAATATTGATATCTCACAGTGCTTGCCATAGAGGTGATCTCATGTGGCCTCAGTCTGCTATGGCTGAGAGTTGGGCTTGGATTCCCAGCCGGAGATCAGGCTGGGTCACTGCAGTGAAAGCACCAGATCCTAGAAACTAGTCCAGTGGTCAATGGCAAGGGCCCTTGCCTTTGGCTTTGCAGAAAAGAATTTCTACAAAGACAGAAAGTAGTGAAGCAAGTATTTATTGAGGAAAAAGAGTATAATACGTGTGGACCGACCCCTGGGTAGACCCCTGGGTCTCCGAGTCGCGCCTGCATGTTAGTTTAAATTACTTACGTGGGGCATTTCTTCTGGTTTTCATTTGGCTGGTCATTTTGACTTGCCTGGCTCACAATCCATAGTGGGTGTATCTCAGGATCCTCTCACGCGTGCGCTTGTGTCTGTTGGCCAAGATGGATTTCACCGCAAAGTCTTCTGGGTAGAGTACCCCTTGAGATTGCTCCCCCTTTGGCCTCCAAAGAGCCTTCTCTGTGCACGTGTGGCCAGGGAGGCCCCCTGACTCCGAGAATGAGAAATATGTGGGCTGAGCAGGGCCCAGCCTCCTCTCTTAATTGCCCTGATTTTCTTGTCTTGAAATTTTGGTCAGTAGAGAATGAATCTCCAATTCCTTTACCCTGGCATTGTTGAGGGGGCTCTCTGCCTCCTGCCTCAGAGTCTGTAGGCAACATTTGTGGTTGAGATGGCAAGTTAATTATCCAAGGATGAGGGTCTGAAACAGGAATTTGTTGTTTTTCATGTTTCTGATGACGATTATTCATATATATATATGACAGACACACAGAGAGAAACATACACGCATTGGAAACTATGTATATACAACATTGTATGTTTTTCTGTATCTATAAAATATGCCATCTAATTTAGACAAACCTATTCTAACATATTCAGTTGGTCAAAAAGTCCATTTGGGTTTTTCCATCACATCTTGCAGAGAAACTCGAATGAACTTTTTGGCCAACCAATATCTGCTTTAAAAAGTCACCTCCTTAGAGAAAGATTTCCTGATCCATCTATCTAAGTGAGCCTATCCCAGTCACCATAACATCTGTTTTCATTTATTTTTGTTGTAATACATGTTCAATGAGGCCATGAATACTGCTTATATGGTTTCCTTTCATATCTGTAGGGCCTGGGACTGTCCACGACAGTTAATAAATGTTCAGTATTTGGGAATAGAAACTTGATGAAGTGAAATAGTTTATTCATAAACAAATAAGCTTTAAATATAGATGACCCTGTACTTTCTATTAATACACACATGGCCCTTGTACTATATGACTTAAAATTTATTGGTAAAACTCAAAAAATACAATAGAACTTTCTTATTTGAGTAGGAGAAGGCAATGGCACCCCACTCCAGTACTCTTGCCTGGAAAATCCCATGGACGGAGGAGCCTGGTAGGCTACAGTCCATGGAGTCGCTAAGAGTCGGACACGACTGAGTGACTTCACTTTCCCTTTTCCCTTTCATGCACTGGAGAAGGAAATGGCAACCCACTCTAGTGTTCTTGCCTGGAGAATCCTAGGGACAGCGGAGCCTGGTGGGCTGCCGTCTATAGGGTCACACAGAGTCGGACACGACTGAAGCGACTCAGCAGCAGCAGCAGCAGCATTTGAGTAAGTTCATGTGTTCATTTTTTTCTAATAGCTTTTCACTTTCTTTTTCTTGTCTTAACTTTTTTTCATCCCTTGGGTTTGTCATGATATTTAGTATGCTCTCCAATAATCTTCACACTTTGAACACTTCTAGGCGGCAACTGTAAATTTCTACATATTTCATATATATCTCCAAGTCAAATTTTATTATTTCTGAAGCAGTGGTATTATTTTACAGCACTTCTTCTCAGTTCTTTCCTGAGAATTCTCACCACCTGAAACACATTATTCTTCCCAAGGCTCAAATTATCTAAGTACTGTATTCATATCAAAATAAAAATTATTAAAATAGACTAGTTATTGTTGTTCAGAAAATCTAATCTTCAGAGAGCGTGGCTTAATGAGGAAGTGGTTTTCGCCACCTCACTGGCTACCAAGACGTACAAGGAACGTTCACACGGAGGTGACTGGGGGCTGAGGGTTCTTCCATTTCCACCTCTGGCATCTCCTCTATGGATATTCATGGCCATTTTGTCTTTGTCTTTGCCACATGGCCACCTCATCTACAGTTTTCTATTGGTATTACAGGCAGTAAAAAAAAAAAAAAGAAGGAAAAGGACAAAAAACTAAAGGCATATATCCACTGAATTAGTGTTACTCAACAAGCGTTATCTTACAGTAACCCCACTTTGGTTAAGTTGCACTTACATCCTTCTGGCCTGAACTGGGTTGCGTAATTATACTTAGCCTTAAGCAAGTCTGGGAGGAGATGTGTCATGTTGACCAGAAACATTGTCATTGAGAATGAAAATAGGGTTCATTTAGAAAGGAAGAGAGTAGGTAATTATTACCTATAGAAGACAGCCACAAAGAGACCACTTTAATTTCAAGAATAGCACAGGTGATTAATTTTTTTATGAAATCCTTGTGTAAATATATGCTTCTCTCCTTCTAAAAAATCCTTCACCTAGACCACACAGCCCCAATTTTCCTTTCCTGATATTAATGAACTTTGCATTACATAGCCTTTAGATGTTAATTTCATGAATAGACTGATGAGATCTACCAAGAAACGATTAAACATGAGGGGAACATGAAATCACAAGGTGAATCAAAATTCTTTTCCGTCTTTCATTGTAGCAATGATGAATTCATGTGCCATTACAAAGTCCTGTCTTTTTTACAGAGTCTTGCTTTTTTTGGTTTTGTTTTATTTTTTGTCTGTTTGTTTTTCCTCCTTTACAGATTTTTAGATGATCTTAGACTTTCCCAACAGACATTCCAGAGACCAACATGTGAATGAGTTGGACTATTAATGCTGCTTTTCTGTACTTTAGAAAGCACTTGCTGATGTCAGCCTACAGAAGCATATAACATGACAACTACTTCGTATTTCCAAGAGTTTTCTTTTGACATTCAGGAGAGTCCAACAAAATATTTGCAAAGCACTGTCTCGGGAAAAAGTTGGGAAGAGAATAAAAAGTGATTCTTATCTCTCCCCCAACTGGAATTAGATTTCATTTCGTACTGAATCTTCCCCAAAGCAAAAAATTTTAGTGTTAATTTTATGTCTATTTCTCACTATAAATATATTGTCTCTTTTGTGT
Organism: Okapia johnstoni; assembly: GCA_024291935.2. NCBI lineage: Eukaryota > Metazoa > Chordata > Mammalia > Artiodactyla > Giraffidae > Okapia > Okapia johnstoni. Next base: position 6,651,282 of record CM044321.1, on the reverse strand, counting down.
TATTTCTTATTTTTACATAGGAAAACATTGATCAGATTAAAATAATCATTATGCTTATAATTAATTTTATTTTAGAGAGGCCATCAACATATTTTAATCACTTATCAAAAATGTTTGTTTTTATAATACAAAAAGTGAAGCAAAATTATTTCAACAGGAAATTTAGCATATTCTGATTTTTTCACTTTACTTCTTTTATTTCATGATTTTTATTTACTTTAAAATATTTCATGCAGGATGGCAAACTGTGCACCTAGAGAGAGAAAGTTAATGAATTTAAATGAAGTGCCCGTGATATGGTAACACCCAAATAGCCTGGAGGCCAGATACGTTTATCTGAATAATATGATAATCAATTCATAAATTATGTATACCTGAGCCCTTTTCACCTTGGGCAATTTCAAGAAGTCCAAAAAAAAAAAAATCAAACTTAGCACAAACTGAAATCAATGGTCTAAGCCATTTTAACAGCCAATTAGGACCATAGCAGAGATAGTCTAATCCATTATGCATAGTTGACTTTTAGTGAAAAAATGTAAGGAATTTTTACCCCAGATTTATAGACATATTCTTTGTCTTTCTAACTTTAACCTCTTGTTCACTTGCTTATATCTGTGTGTATTTTTAAGCAAAGGTGGAGAGAATTAATCCCTCAATGATGAGAGAAGTGGATATTTGGTCTCATAACTTCTGTACTACAAGAACACGGCATACTCAGTTGCTTCAGTCATGTCCGACCCTTTGTGACCCTACAGACTGCTGCCCACCAGGCTTCTCTGTCCATAGGATTCTCAAGGCAAGAATACTGGAGTGCATTATCGTTCCCTTCTCTAGGGGATCTTCCTGACCTAGGGATGGAACCTTTGTCTCCTGCATTGCAGGTGGATTCTTAATCATTTGAGCTACCAGGCAAGTCCAAGAACATTAGACCAGGAAAAGAGAAGTCAAATTTTAAAGATACACAACCATTGAGACTTTGGTGAACTGTACTGATGAGCTGAGAGTAACACTTGTCAAACATTTTAATAATGTCTCCCTTACAGACAGTCATACACACAAAATCAGGAGCCTTCCACATGAAATATATTCTCCCACTGCAGAGGCATAAATGTATTGGGGCACATCTTGTTCTCTTGTCTGTGAATATTTATGATAAAGACTAGATTTCTAATTAATCATTCATGGCTATTGTAAAATTATTGTCACTAAGAACTTTTATTGGAGAATTATTTATTTTCTCCATTTTAAGCATGCCTCCTAAAATTCTTCAAAAAATGGAAACCAACATGGGTTTATATAGAGTTATTTTATCATGAAAAATGAAATAATTATAGAAATGAATAGAATTAGAGAAGTATGGAAAGGCTTGGCAATAACTCATTGACCAAATCGACAAAATGTAAAACATTAATCATCTTATACTTGAAGGCCCTCTTTGAATGAAAACTGTCTTATTAGGTAGCCTGTTTCATTGTTTCATAAACAAAAGTATGATAAAATTCTTTGGTCATTAACTCACGCAACATTTGAATTGTGCATTTACTATGTAATAAGTACTAAGATGGGGCTTCCCTGGTGGCTCAGTGGTAAGGAATCTGCCTGCCAATGTAGGAGACACAGATTGGGTCCCTGGGTCAGGAAGATCTCCTGAAGAAGGAAATGGCAACCCACTCCAGTAAGTATTCTTGCCTGGGAAATCCCATGGACAGAGGAGCCTGGCCGGCTACTGCCAGTCCATTGGGTCGCAAAAGAGTCTGACATGACTCAGTGACTAAGCAGCAACAACAACAAAGTACTGAAATGGATTCTCTAATTTAGTTATTAATTTTTAGTCCCGTTCTCCGAAGTGTTAGAACAAAGGTAGCTCTTTATGCTTCTGCAGAGAAGCCGTTAACCACTTGAAATTAGTCATCATGCTTTTTGTCTTCAAAAATAGTCTTTTTTTCCAAGTTAACAATCGAATGCTTTCAGTTGTTTCACCATAAAAATTCTATTTTTACTCATCAATTTCCTTTTCACATATCAAGCCTAGTAGTATTTTGTATATGTATATGTAACATTCCAAAGTGAAGTCAGTGCTACCCACAGTTCTGTATGCTCAGCTTCTTCTAATGCAGCATATGCTTTTGTTTTCAGCGGCCTCTTGGCTCTGCTGGTGATTATTGAGTCATGGCCAAGTCAGATCTGATAACCATGAACTACTGTCTGCACTCTCCACTACTTTGCATTTATTTTTCTCTTATTTTAAACCCAAGGCATGGCTTGAGATTCATCTGATCAAATTTCATATTCTTGGTGTTCATCCAGCATTCCAGTCTTTTGAGACAACCTGAATCTCAATCTTGTCATCAACTGTTATATTGCTTATTCCTCCTAGTTTTGTATCATTTCAAATTTGGAAAGTGACACGTTTAGGCTTGCTCATGATCCACACCCTGTCTTTTCCTTACAGCTGCAGCTAATTGATCCATGTCAGTAAGCATAGACTATTGTCTAATTTCAAGAACTCTTTTTCCCTAACAGGAAATATTTAAACAGTTTTAACCTCACTCTTGACAAAAGTCTTTCATGGTATCATGTGAATGTGAAATGAAAATACAGACAGAATTTGATGTTACTATGCAGATTTTAATGTTATTTAATATCTACAGCTAAATTGTAATGCATTTGAAATATTAGATTGAAAAAAAGGAAACCATACAATGTTTTCATATGGGATTCTAGATACTTTATGCAAATGAAAATAATAGTTTCATTACATTTCTTGGGAAAATATTAACCTAAATATCAAATACTGCATATTTTAAAAAATAGAGTTGAAAAGCCAAAAAAGAAAAAAATTGTTTAAGTCTCACAATGTGTCATTCATTTGAATTTTCCTGGGATTTAGTGAAATTATTAGATCCAATGGGGCTTCCCTAGTGGCTCAGACAGTAAGGAATCTGCCTGCAATATAGGAAAACCTGGTTCAATCTCTGGGTTGGGAAGATCCCCTGGAGGAGGAAATGGCAACCCACTCCAGTATTCTTGCCTAGAGATTTCCATTGACAGAAGAGCCTGGCGGGCTACAGTCCATGGGGTCCCAAAGCGTTGGCTACAACTGTGTAACTAACACACATCGATCCAAAAAAACTCTGATATTCAAGTGATTAATTTGCCTCAGAACAGTATGTTTGGCAAGTATAAGTTATCTCTGGATTTGTTTGTTATGAATTTGAAATAATTTCCAAGAATATTTATGGAATATTTTTACAAGAAAAAAAGTTTGTGGCCAGCTTTAGAAGACTCAGAGGGTTCAAGAAATCCAAGTTATTTCAGATTTCAGCTTGGGAATGTTAGTTCTTGTTTTTCAGGATGGAGAGAAGCCAGACTTCTTTCCTGTAACGAAGAGGGAGATTTTGTAATAGCAATAGCATCTCTGGCTTCCTTCTGCTGCTCCTCGTTTTGCTTCTCGTCTTGGGAGAGACGTGAAATATCTCATTGATGAGTGAGAGGCAAGGCTTGGCTCCCTGGTTGAGCGGCTCCTGTCCTCATCGCTCGGTGTGGTCATTCATTCAGAGGGCACTCATTCACTGCTCTTCTCCCACATCAGGTCGGACGAGAGCACCTAATGTTTGAGTGAGTATTAGAAAATTCACCTTCTCCAGTACAGATATCTTCAGGTATCTGATAACCATGAACTACTGTCAACTATTGGTATTATCAACTACTGTCAACTCCTGGTATTATCAACTACTGTCAACTCCTGGTATTATCTCTAATTGAGAAACAAGATTGTCATGTATTTATCCCTTCAAGCCCCCCAACCTACCTCATTTTATTGATATTTTTTCTTTTTTGGTTTTATTAAGTTCTTTATCTATGCCCATACTTATTGAAGTACAGTTGATGCACAATATTTTATGTTACAGGTGTACAATATGATGATTCACAGTATTTAAAGGTTATGTACTCTATTTATAGTTATTATAAAATATTGGCTATCTCTCTCATGTTATACAATATATCCTCATAGGTTACTTTATACCTAATAGTTTACACCTCTTTGTCCCCTAGCCCTATCTAGTCCCTCCATCTTCCCTCTCCCTGAAAAAGATAACAAAAAACTCAAGGTAGGTACATATGATTATAAAAGAAGTACACATTTAGGAAAAAAGGATTAATTCTATAAGTATGATTTTTAAGTATTCTCACCATCCATTGTGAACTCACTAATGCAACTTTGTGGGAGATGGGGAGAGGCAGGGGCCAGACATTGGATGCAAATAATATATTTGACTTCATTGTGAAATGGTCAAACATTGTATTCACTAAAGTAATTTTTTATAAGTTTCTCTTACAAGCTTTAACTCACAAATGACAGATCCCTAGAACTGAGAACTATGGCTGAAAGTAAGTTTAAATCAGTAACTTGTGCACAGATAAACGTCTAACAAAGTTCTACATGCAAAAATTGCTTTATTTTGATAGATTCTAAAGCATCATGGTAATTTTATTGATCTTAAAATAATATTAGATTATTTTATCAAATACATACTCACACTGTTGTATTATGATAAACAGTTTTGTGTACAGGTTGTATAACACAATATCATGTACAGGTTTTTTAACATGTATGGAGAGGGTATTGCAAACTCTGAAGACTGGAGAACCTATATAAATAAAGACATAAATCATTCTAAAAGCTAAAGATAGAATAAACTAATTTAAAAAAAAAAGAAAGAAAATTGAAAAAAAAAAAAAGAAGAAATTGTAGGCGTTCCTATCCTAGCCTGTTCTAATATTTAACAAGTAAATAATAGTAATTTTTGCACTTGATGTATCAGTCTTAAACGTAGGAAATTCCGTATATATTTATTTGACCGTGTCTTTTTTCCAGGGTCCTTGAATAAAGTAGAATTAGTCATAGGGAGCCAGTGGAATTTATTGTTTCAATGTTGTCCCCATTTCTATAATTTTTAGCACATGATTTTATAAAATATTAGAGTATTCTTGATATTTAATATTTTCAGTTTTGGGGGAGATTATTAGGAATTGTCATATCAGATGCCTAGGAAACATTTATGTGACCTGGTACAGACTATCTTTGTCTTCATTTTATAACAGTGAAGATGTTTCTAACTTTCATATATCAGTTTTTGTCATCACAACTTCTTTTGTGAATCCAAAATGAAGTTATAATGCGTGTCCTAGAAGAAACACATTTGCTAAAGCACCTTGAAGAATAGTGACACCTTACCCCAACTTTTAAACAGAAGACTATCAAAGCATTAAAACACATTACAACCTAGTGTTTATAACCCAAAAAATTCCTTAGCCTATTTATTAAGGTTGTTTTAAGTTTTATTTTTTTTTTGGCTTTATTTTTTAAAAACCTAATTTAAGTTAGATTTCTCAAATACCTAATTTGTGTTTTTCACAACAGAAGGTTGAAGTGTAGAAGTAAATTTTGAAGTGTTAAGCGGGATCTACATCATCAAACAACTCCCTAAGCAAAATGCATATATACAGGTGGATGGAAAAATAAATAACTCCAGCATCTTTGTTAAAAATAATATTGAATACAATTCGAAACTTTAAGGTAGACTTTTTTTCACTAAAGAAAAATAAATTAAAAATTTATTTCTAGGAGCTATAATCTGCAATTTTTCCAGCAAAATAAATCTTTCAATGAAAATGTTTTAAATTGAATAGCTTTTAATTAGAAAAATAGTGAGAAGGATAATTTAATTTTGCCTCTTAGTGACTCACTCCTTTGAATCAATTATTGTCCCTTTCATTTTCAGGTAACATAAATTGTTTACCTAAATTTGCAATTCAACAAAAGAGAAACACTGATTTTATACAAAACTATAAACAGAAAAGACAATTTTTTTGTTTGTTTCTTACTTCCACACTGGGATGCAATTTTCAAGCAGGTAAGGAAGGAGGGAAGTAAATTGGAATTTGTATCTGGGGGTCATAAAAGTAATAATTCAAAAGTGTCTTCCACAATGATGTCAACCTACTTGAAAATCATCAGAACGTCTAGCATTCAGATGATTTCTGGCAGGTATATACAAATCCTTTTGCTGCAGTGGAATGTCACATCTGCAGCACGGCTAGTTAGAAGGACAGCTTGGCAACCACACAAAGTGTCCCTGGAGAGGGCTGAGTCAGGACACCCACCTCCTCTGTGTGGTCAGCTGGAACCCTCCAGCCATTAAGCCTCTGCTAACACTAGGGAGCACACTTTCCCCAGGAATTACCCTGGAAAGTGAGACGAGAGGCTTCCCATCTGCAGATCAGCATTGGGCAGGATGCCAGCCCATGCCCCGCTGTATGGAATGACAAGGCACACAGCTATGACAGTACTCGTGGTAAACAATGACAGCTCTGTCAGGAATCTGAGAGGCTTTTCGTACTTCTGCATGTGCTGCAAAAGAAGCAGAATTATTTTATTTGTGGCATATAAAAATGACGGCTTGAACTCTTCACCCCTTTCTTCCTTTAAACAAATCAAAATTAGAGGAGTGTTAGCAGCTTTATGATGGTGGGAATGCAAAGTGGGAGGCTGTAGAGATTTGCAAATTAGAAAAAAAAATTTCTTTGGTACAAATATGAACACAGATTAGTTAATTTTTTTTAATCAAAATGACCTCAGAGATGAAATGACCTTAGACTTGTAAAGATCTTATAGTAAAGCTCTTTCTCACTCTGCATGTGTGCATGCTAAGTCACTTCAGTCATGCCTGACTCTTTGAGACCCTATAGACTGTAGATCTCCAGGCTCCTCTGTCCTTGGGATTCTCCAGGAAAAAATACTGGAGTGAGTTGCTGTGCCCTCCTCTAGTGGGTCTTCCCAACCCAGGGATCAAACCTGCATCTCACTAGCACCACCTGGGAAACTCTTCTCAGTCTAAAGGGCATGTGAATGTCACTGAGAGAGTGTACAGAACTAACAGACACAAATCGGATAATGTTTAGGGTGTATATCCTCTGTAAAGGTAGATGATGCTTATTATGACCAGGGCTCCATCAAGGGGAGGAGAGAAAGATATTGGATCACCCACAATGTTATGTACATCATGTTTTCATCTGAGTTTACTCACATGTTTATTGTATATCCTAAGTATGTAACATGTTGCCTACACATTGAAAACAGTAAGGAGGTCTACACTAGGGAGCAGTATGATGGTGAAAGGGAGGTGGAGTGTGGAAGAAGTAGAAAGGAAGAGGTAAGACTTTGCAGAATGAACTGGTCAGGTTGGTCTAAGCCGTGTTGCAGTATTAGTTTAATCAATAAACCACAGAGTAAGTGAAGTCGCTCAGTCATGTCCGACTTTTTGTGACCCCATGGACTGTAGCCTACCGGGCACCTCCATCCATGGGATTTTCCAGCAAGAGTACTGGAGTGGGGTGCCATTGCCTTATTCATGCAAACTCTGGAGGAAGTTGAGTGTGACTCCCGAGGGCAGCCATCTTCTAAACTTTTTATTTTGTATTGCAGTATGGTGGTCTTGGAGAAGGAAATGGCAACCCACTCCAGTACTCTTGCCTGGAATATTCCGTGACTGAGAAGCCTGGTAGGCTACTGTTCATGGGGTCTCAAAGAGTCGGACAGGACTGAGCGACTTCACTTTCACTTTTGCTTTCATGGCGGTTTAGTTGCTAAGTCATGTCCAACTCTTGTGACCCCACGGACTGTAGCCTGCCAGGCTCCTCCATCCATGGAATTTCCCAGGCAAGAATACTCGAGTGTGTTGCTGTTTCCTTCTCCAGGGAATCTTCCCGACCCAGGGATCGAACCCGTACCTCCTGCAATGCAGGCAGATTCTTTACCGACTGAGTTATATAGCCGATTAAAATCGTTGTGATAGTTTCAGGTGAACAGAGAAGGGTCTCAGCCGTACATGTACATGTATCCATTCTCCCCCAAACTCCTCGCCCATCCAGGCTGCCAGGACACTGAGCGGTGTTTCCTGTGTATACAGGGATCCTTGTTGGTTATCCATTTTAGATACATGGTGTACATGTCCATCCCAAACTCTCTAACTATCCCTTCCCTCCACCCTCCCCCCTCAACCCCAGTTTCTCACCCATTGGCTAGAATTGCAACACAGAACTGCACACCAGCAAAGCTAACTACAAGCAGCTGGAGAAAAGACAGGCCATGAGGATATTTCATGGGCCACTGTGGCCACATGGTATTTGAAAGAAGAAAAATAATATGAGGAGAGAGTAGCTTCTAGACATGGGAAAAAATGCAATATGATACAAGTGCTATTTCATTGAAAAATCAATGTTTTATACAAAATTCTTGTTCAAAGTTGGGGATTATTTAGATGTCAAGCTCTTGCTAGCCGCAAAGATCAGTCACTTACTCCCTCTGTACAGTAGATGACTCTTCTGTAACATTTAACTGTAAAATTCTATAATTCCAAGTCATTTATGGCATGAGATTGAGATCAAATACTGTAGTATCCTTAATAACCGTTTAGTATTCAAAGAACTGTTTACCTCTACACTTATTTTGGACCTATTTGAGCTCTGCAGAGTATAGAAATTGGAGTACAAAATTAATTATGGAAAAATGCAAGGATCCTTTCAGCTTTATTTTTCTTTCTTTTTTACTGAATGTGTAGCAACAGCAGCAAAGGCATTTCCATTGCCTTACATACAATTGTACTGTCACTTAGCTCATTTTGCTATGTCTTCAAACTCTACAGGTGGCAGTGGAGCTTAATAAGGAGCTGGACCCTGTGGTGCTCCAGGGCACAAAAGCCTTTCTGTGTCCCACAATTCTTCATTACAGGAAATAAGCTTCCTTCAGCCTCCATGACCTTCTCTGAGTTCCAATGTGCAGATTCAGTTCAGTTCAGTCGCTCAGTCGTGTCTGACTCTTTGCGACCCCATGGACTGCAGCACGCCAGGCCTCCCTGTCCATCACCAACTCCTGGAGCTTACTCAAACTCATGTCCATTGAGTGGGTGATGCCATCCAACCATCTCATCCTCTGTCATCCCCTTCTCCTCCCGCCTTCAATCTTCACTATCATCAGGATCTTTTCCAATGAGTCAGCTTTTCACATCAGGTGGCCAATATATTGGAGTTTCAGCTTCAGCAAGAGTCCTTCCAATGAATATTCAGGACTGATTTCCTTTAGAATGGGAAGTTTCAAACAGTTGCTAATTAGGAAAGGGAACTAATGCAGAGACAATGGAGGAGCGGTCTAGAAAAGATAGTACAGCCTGGGGCAGGGTCCGGTTCCCCCTCAGGGTATACGCATAACAATATCTTTGAACTTCTTGAATATACGAAAACCCTTACCAGGTGGGAAAAATCAATGACATATTGCCCCCAGGCACTAGACCCCAGACCATTTGGACCTGACGGTTGTTGATGCTGACTCCCACTTACCTCTCCACTAGCCCACCAGAAGAATGTCGACCAGCTGATCACACTCTCTTTGAACCGTGACTATAAAACTCCTCCAGGTCAGGACACAAAATATTGAGGGCGTAAGCCCACTGTGTACCTCTTTGCCTGGCAAAGCAATAAACTATTCTTTTTCTACTTCACTCAAAACTCTGTCTCTGAGATTTAATTCTTATTGGTGTGCAGAGGCCAGATTTGACTTCGTTTTCTTTTCTTTTTTTTTTCCTTCTTTCAAAATTACTTACAACTTATTTTCTGAAGAAATGGCAGTAAAATAGGCAAAGCTGGAAAAAGTGTCCCTGGTAGTAAAGCATACGGAGAAATGCCCACTTCAGCATTTATTTTTTTATGACCTAGTTAACCTCATTGGTTTTATATAGCTGCCAGAATTTAACCTCTTTTGTTGCTGATACAAATTGAAATTTATTCTGTAAGTTACATGATTGATCACTTGAAAACAGACAGTGAGAAAAAGCAAGATATGATCTGATACCTGTGTGTATGATGGTTATATTAAATCTTGCAAATATCTAAAACAAGTTCAAATAATCCCATTCTTGCAGGAACATGGACTGAATAAAACCAGGTTACCAAAATTATTCCCTGGAAGAGAAAGTTATTTCAATCAGGGGAAAAAAAAATGTTTAATGTCCTATGTGGGATGAGATTTGTGTCAGGAGAGAAAACCATTTAATCAGTTAGAGGAGTTAAAACTTCATTTCAAGTGACTCAAAATGGAAAGTTCTTCCTATTTTCTTATTGAAAGTGAAAGTGAAATCACTCAGTTGTGTCCAACTCTTTGCGACCCCATGGACTGTACCTGCCAGGCTCCTCCATCCATGGAATTTTCCAGGCAAGAGTACTGGAGTGGGTTGCCATTTCCTTCTCCTTTCCATCTTCCCAACCCCGGAATCGAACCCAGGTCTCCTGCATTGCAGGCAGACTCTTTACCATCTGAGCCACAAGGGGGCTTCTATTTTCTTATTGGGAAGCCATAAAAAGTAGTAGACTTGTGAATCTATGGGTGAATAATATCCACTTCAAAAGTTAAGATATGAGTCTAGAGTCAGTCATGTTGAATGGTATTTTGTTTCTGTGTTTTTAAAATCAGATTTCAAAGCTATAAAGAAAGTAAGTAGCAAAACCGAATTCAAATAGTTTTGATTTATAGAAGAATTATTGGCCTCCAGCCACTACTGACTATGTGATCAGAATTTGGTTTATAGACAGATTCTTTGGATAATAGGTTTAAGGTAGAATAAGAAAATTTTGTACCTTAAGTTCAGTTCTAGATAAGTGAAATACATTGGTCATTGCTATTATCATACTCTTTCATGCAACTGAGTATCAGAACTATGGTCTTCTAATTTTAATTTTTGAATGCCATTTGCAGGACTATGGAAACAGATATGAGCATTTTGAAGATTTTTTTAAATTTCATGGTAAAAGCAGAAGTGAAAATAACCCATATAGGAAAATAATTATGCACTTATTGGTTATCTTTTTGCTTGTTAGTATTTTGTTACTTTGAAAATAATTGATATTAATATACAACACAGCCTTAACTAGTTGCTATGAGTTTGTACAAACTTTTTGCTTTTGCCTATGTGCAGCTTTTAATCAGTTAATTTTTCAACAAAATGTCAATAATATTAAAATATGTTGGAATGATTTTTTTTTTTTTCTATTTTGACCTTGCTGATCTGCTTACAGAATGTTAGTTCCCTGGCCAGGGATTGAACCTGGACTCCGGCAGAGAAAGCTCTGAGTCCTAACCACAGGGCTGCCAGGGAATTCCTTATGTTTAGTGATTCTTGATTCCTAATTAGATTTTTAGTAAATGGTAGAACTATTCTGTGTCTTTGCAAATAACTACTTTCAACTCTTTTTAGTTTATTCTTTTTTATTATTACTTGACACAGTTGTATAGGATTTCCCTTCATGAATTCTTTCCTAGAGACAATATAATATTGAGCTCTGTTTCCTGCACTGGATACTCTATACTGCAGTAATTACAAGTTAACGAATAGCAAACATCTAATGAATTCCTCTATGGCACTGTTACTGTTTGAATCCCATAATCATATCAATATGGTTCTAATAGCTTGTGGAGACATTTGCACCTCCCCTTCTGTTTTTACGAATCTTAACTCAAACAGTAATCTTAGGTTAAAGTCTATCTCCATCATCTAATGGATGATAAAATATAGGAATGGATTTTATGGCAGATTAGCTCCTTAACTGTCTCAGGAGAGAATCTCGCTGGATGTCACTACACAGCATTTTAGCAGCTGAGTTATAAGTATGTCAGGTGGGTGGTTGTGTTCCTAAAGGAGGAAAAATGGCTGCAGAGATAAGCTCTTATCTAAATTTTGACCCCCTTTCCACTTACTTTTGAGTTCCTCAAGACCCTTTTCCTAACAAGTGCAGGGCAGTCATTGTTACTCATAGGCAGGTCACTAATATTTAAGAAGATGATTTTGTCCTGATAGTTTTTTTTGGTTATGTTACTATAATACATAAGGTAATCTTTGTGTTTACTTGAACTATGCTGACATTTTTTAATGTAAAGTCAGCTTTTGTTTCTAGGATTATTTCCTGCATTGCATAGCAGACTCTAAGATTCACTGGTACAATTTTAGTAAGTGTTGTCTTTTGTGCTTTTGTAGAAAGACTGGTCTTACACCACTGAGGGAAAATGATAAACTTTGTGTAGGATGCTTTTACAGTAAAGTGAAATAACCATTAGATTCAAGATGAGGTTGGGATGAGTAGACGATCCTCCTAGGTCTGGTTAGTGCTAATTGTTTATGTTAGTTGCTCATTTGTGTCCAACTCTTTGTGACCCCATGGACTGTAATTGTCCAGGCTCCTCTATCCATGAGATTTTCCAGGCAAGGATACTGGAGTGAGTAGCTATTCCCTTTTCCAGAGGATCTTCCTAACCCAGGGATTAAACCCGAGCATATTAATATGTTCCATATGAAGGAGATGTCAGAGACCTAGGTTTGATCCCTGGGTCGAGAAGATCCCCTGGAGGAGGGCATGGCAACCCACTCCAGTATTCTTGCCTGGAGAATCCCATGGACAGAGGAGCCTGGTTGGTCACCGTTCATGGGGTCACAAAGACTCGGAAACGACTGAAGCAGTTGAGCTGAAGAAGAAGGGCTGATATGCAAACTGAGTTTCTGCCTCTTCAAAGATTCAAGGTGGTGTCTTGGAATAACAGCGAAATTTAGTTTATGTTCCAAATGTCAATTCACGTGCTTTGACTGGTTAAACTTTTGACCACATACAAAGAAGTACTTTCTCCTTTTTTTATTATTATGTCTTAAACTTGAGACATTTCATGTGCTTGACTCATAAACTACAGGTTAATAACAAAGGGGAGAGAAAAGAGAAATTGAGACCTTCCTTTCTTTCTCTTATCTTTGTGATCTTTTAAGTATTATAAACTTAGAGAAAAAGTCCTTTGTTTAAAACCTTTAACATGAACTTATACAAATCATAATGTAGCCAAGGTCAAAAATTTAATCACACAAATCTAATATACAAAGTCAATTTATTTATTTTGCTTATTTTCTAGAAGTCATTTAATCTTCCTTATAAGTCCCCAGCCTACTTAATAGAAAATAAATTTAGATGTATTCCTTAATTTTATCTTGATTTTATCTACTTTAAAAAGTTTCCTTCAGTGAAATTTCAGTTCATTCTGAGTCCAACTAAATTTTTATATTTTCTCATAATCAAGCAAAAGTAGGGAAAATCTGGTCATCCTTCCTGGTAACAAGGTGAGAGTAGGTAGTCCTAGAACTGTCTTTTTGGCTGGTCTTTGCCATTAGATGTGGCTTGAGTGGTCTCTATACTGGCATCAGCTGAAATGGATGCATTTATTCATCTTTTGAGATGACATAAAAACCACTGCTGCTGACAGCAGACCACATGCAGACCTCCCCCAGGTCTCTGTCAACTAAGTGAGGTTTTCATCCGTCTCGTGTGTCCCTAACAGGGCACACAGAAGCTTCTTGATTTCTTGAATGCCAGGAACAAGGAGCAGTATGATCTCATCACCTATCTAACAAATTCTGCCTTTTCCTATGTAATTAACATCATGCTGGACATTGTTCCTTACGGGACTTCAACTGGAGACTTGGTTTTTAAAAACAGGAAAAGCTTTTTTGGCTATTTCATGTTTATTTGTTTCTCTCTATTTCTCTCTATTCTCCAACTTGCCCATTGGGATTTAAAATTGGACCACACAGCCCCAGGAGGGGAAGAATTCATTTTCCTTCTTATCTGAACATAATTTCTTTTCTGTGATACATTAATAAAGCCTTGAGTCATCAAAGCATCCAGAATAGATTAATTATATAAGGAAGATCTTTGATAGCCCATGAAAGAAGATCTGTGAGTAAAGTCCAACTTGGATCCACAGATTACCATGAACTAAAAGATGTATCTTTTAAATTCTCCTAACATTAGCTATTTTATAGAAATTGAAGGCAATGTTGTGACTCTTTATCATTAGAAGACTGGATTTAGATCTGATTAATTCAAGTCATGTAAAAAAATTACAAGGTTGAATTATAGGAAATTATTATGTTTGTATGTCAAAAGCAGTAAAATATTGTCAATGCAGGTCCAATTAATTTGGGAAATCTTCCACCAAATGCACACATATTGCCACACCCCACACACATAAGCCCTATTTGTTAGTCTGGTCTTAACTGCATAAAAATGTTGATTTACTACTGCATTTTAATTTATGAACTTTTGACTTGATAAATGAGAAATTATCTACTTAAAAATTATATTGTCCAGTGTCTGTTCTCCTTTGTAACTAAAGCAATTTAAACACATACATCCACTATATATATATATATATATATATATATATTCATATATATATAGATACTATATTAATATAGATCTATATACTTACATTTATATAATTCTATGTTAATTATGTTCACCACATTTCCAAGCAGTATATTATATCTGATTTCTTGTGCATTTTGTCTGAGAGGTTCTATTTACCACTTGTTTTTCTCTTGTATTTTCAATTCTGTACCTTTTTATAAATCATGTCACTAGGAATTTCTTATATATCTAAGACTTATTTTTCCCTATTTCAGACTTTCCTTAAAGGTATGACTAACTATGTTTTCCTATTGATATTGTGGACTGAAAAAAAATGCCCAATCTAAAAGCTGAGAGTTCTGTTTTATTTGGTGGACTTTCTGAGGACTTGAAACCCGGGAGACAGGATGCTCACATCGCTCTGAGGGATCTCTCCGAAGGGGTGAGGGAGGAGCCAGGGTATTTAGGAGTTCTGTAACAAAAAACAAGCCACAGTCAGAACATCAAAAGATTACAGTTAAGAACCAGACATCTCAATGTAAAGAAGTTAGCAGTTTTCTATGTAGGGAAAACTACAAAAGTCTGGGCTTACTGATATCATTCCTTTGAAATGCATCTCAGCTGTCTCAGCTAATATCCAGAGCTTTCTTCTCCTGAGTCCCCTTAGGGGGCACCATTTTGGGGTTTATTGTAGTGACTGAGGACTTGATGACTGGCATCCTGTTTCCATCCTGAACAGCCTCAGGGCTCACCTTTGACTGATGGCAGAGACATCCTGTGTTTACTGATATGGCAGGTGGCATTCTTAATTGACAATATTTTTAAACACGGCCATAAAATATTGTGAGCAGCAACTCAGTGAAACAGAACAAGGTCCATCAGCGAAGAGAACTAGGCACTCTGTTAATGATCTCTCCTGTGAATAGGAAAGCTTTGTTGTGGGGTGTTCAACTAGGTACTGTAATTGTCTTGTGACATTTTCTTTCATTTCTTTGGAAAGCAAACCTTCCTTTTATTCCACGGGAGGTATGATCACCTGGCTATATTACTTTTGCTTAGTAAAATGTGATCTAGTTTGAGATGCTAAATGTTCTCCACACCATCCTTCATTTGCATCTTGCATATGAACCACAACTCACTGAGGTTCTGGCACCTGGCTGAGAGATTTGGATCATATTAAGATTAGCTTGGGCTTCACAGGTGGTGCTTGTGTTAAAGAACCCGCCTGCCAGTGGACAGGCAGAGAGAGAGGAGATAGAAGATAGAAGAGATGTGGGTTCGATCCCGGGGTTGGGAAGATTCTCTGGAGGAGGACATGGCAACCCAGTCCAATATTCCTGCCTGGAGAATCCCATGGGCAGAGGAGCTTCATGGGCTACAGTCCACAGGGTAACAAAGAGTCAGATATGACAGCAACGACTTGGCACACACACACAAGGGAAATCAGCTTAGCCTCATTAATCGATGAGGCTTTCCTTCTTACTAAAATTTTGAGATTTTTTTTTCTACTAAAATCTGCTCTGTTCTTTTGCTGATATGAGATTATATAAATTTTATTTTATTTTTAAAATTTAACTTGGTTTCAGGAGGGAAAATTATAAATATCTGTGGTAAATTTGCCATATGTCTCCTAAGAAGATTTTTCAAATTTTGACTTGAGTGCCATCATCTCCCTGAAGAATTGTTGTAGGAAATTAGATTCTGGGTGAAAATATTCAAAGAAGAGAGTTACTCAGAAAAAGAAAAACTCGATGTTTGTCACCAAGGTAAACAACACTTTCTATGAAACTAAGCAACTATGGCCATTGAACAAAGAATAACAATTTTTCAGAGATGGTATTTGTAGAAAACGATTCCAGGGAGCCAAAAATGTAAATTTCTTATTCTACTCTGTTTTCTTTATTTGTATTTATTCATGCTTCTCCTTTTTTCCCCCTATTTTTCCTCTATTTTCCCCCAGAAGATCTAGCACCTCACCAACTGTACTCATTTTGCCCTTCATCTTAATTCACCTTCCATAGGGTCAGAGCACAAATCGCTACTCTTACTGAGATTCAGTGAAAATAGCAGTGTTGTTGGGCTCCTCCAACTGAGCATTCCATAACTGCCTTGTGTTCACTGGACTAAAAACAAAATCTGCCTAAAATATTATCATGACACATATTTACAACACCTAGAAAATGCACATACTTTTAAATAAATATACACCAATTATTTGACTTTTTATGAGCATGAAAATTTCTAAAGATTAGAGCACAATCTACCTAAAGTAAATGCACATATGCATGGTCTTTGATGGGTTTCCCTGGTAGCTTAGCTGGTAAAGAATCCACCTGCAATGCTGGAGACCCAGGTTCAATTCTTGGGGTGGGAAGATCCCCCGGAGAAGGGATAAGCTACCCACTCCAGTATTCATGGGTTTCCCTGGTGGCTCAGATGGTAAAGAATCCACCTGCAATGTGGGAGACCTGGGTTCGATCCCTAGGTTGGGAAGATCCCCTGGAGGAGGGCATGGCAACCCACTCCAGTTTTCTTGCCTGGAGAATCCCCAGGGACAGAGGAGCCTGGAGGGCTACAGTTCACAGGGTCACAAGAGTCGGACTGAGTGACTAAGTACATCACAACACACGGTCTTTGAAATACTGTTTGTTCATTCTACTTCAATATAATCTTAATTTTCACTTTTTAAATTTCCCATTTTCTTGTGACACCATTTTAAAAAGTATATGTTTATGAACTATGTATTTACAAGTGAGATACCTCAAATATTGTTTAGGGATTTTATTAGTTGGGTTTTGCCAGATAAACAGAGCCAATAGTGTGTATAGAGGAGATTTATAATAAAAGTGGCTCACATAATTATGGAGGCTTAGCAATCACCTGCTCCACCCTCTGCAAGCTGGAGAACCGGGAAAGCCAGTGTTGTCATTGGGTCTGAAGACCTGAGAACTGAAAGTCAGATGATCTCTGTCTGAGTCCAGAGGCTCAAGAGCCAAGAGCGTCAATGTCTGAGGGCAAGAGATGATGGATGTCCAAAATGCACATGAAAAGATGCTCAACATCACCAGTTATAAGAGAAATGCAAATCAGAACTACCAAGAGATAACACCTCACACTGATCAGAATGGCCATCATCAAAAATCTTCAAACAATAAATTCTGGAGGGGGTGTGGAGAAAAAGGAGCCCTCCTGCAATGTTGGTGGGAACATAAATTGGTACAGCCACTATGGAGGACAATATGGAGGTTCCTTAAAAAAACTAAAAATAGAGCTACCATATGATCCTTGCAATCCCATTCCTGGGCAGAAAGAGCAAATTTACTTCTCCTTTGCCATTTTATTCTACTCAGGTCCTCAATGGCTGGGTGATTTCCACCCACTAATGAGGTGAACATCTATACTTAGTCTACTGATTCAAATGTTCATCTCTTCCACAAACACCTTAACAAACGTGCTGAGAAATAATATTTTACCAGTTATCGGGGCATCCCTTAGCTAATCAAAATGATGCATAAAGTTAACTATCACAGGAGCTCAGACATAAAGTGATAAAAATTTATTGAATCTTAAACATTTATTGTACAATGACTATGAAACACACCCTATTCAAATATTGACAATAAATTTGCTCTTAAGTGATGTCTCTGCATGAATAAACAGCTTACTGAGTAAGGAAGATGGAAATAGACAGTCAACATGAATAGTGTATGTTAATTCCTACTGAATCTGGGTGTAGAAATTACAAGGTTAAAAGTGCTCTTCTGAAACAGCCCATTTGATTTCTTCTGAAATCGAAGGCATACAGAAGTGGAGGTATGGATGGAGATGGGAGAGAGACCATCTCTCATGATATTCTTTCAAAGAAGAACCTAAACTTGCTATATTTAATTTCTCTGTCTGAACATCCTTCCATTTGTTCATTCTTTTACAAATTTTATTGAAGTATGATTGGTTTTCAAAGTTGTGTTAGTTTCAGGTGTACAGCAAAGTGAGTCAGTTATACATACACATATAGCCACTCTTTTTAAGATTCTTTTTCTGTGTAGGTCATTACAAAGTATGAAGAGTTCCCTGTGCTATACCATAGGCCAATGTTAATTATCTATTTTATATATAGTAGTGAGCATGTGTCAATCCCAATCTCCCAATTTATCCCTCCCCCGACCCCTCGCTTTCCCTGCTGGTAATCATAAGTTTGTTTTCTACATCTGTGACTCTATTTCTGTTTTGTAAATAAGTTTATTTGTAACATTTAGAGTCCATATATAAACGATATCATTTAATATTTGTCTTTCTCTTTCTGACTTACTTCACTCAGTATGACAATCTCTAGGTCCATCCGTGTTGCTCTAAATGGCATTATTTCATGCATTTTTGGATGAGTAATTGTACATTGTATATATGTACCACATCCTCTTTATCCATTCCTCTGTTGATGGACATTTAGGTGGCTTCCATGTTCTCACTATTGTAAATAGAGCTGCAGTCAAAACTAAGATGTGTATCATTTTGATTTACAGTTTTATCTGAATATATGCCCAGGAATGGGATTGCAAGGATCATATGGTAGCTCTATTTTTAGTTTTTTTAAGGAACCTCCATATTGTCCTCCATAGTGGCTGTACCAATTTACGTTCCCACCAACATTGCAGGAGGGCTCCTTTTTCTCCACACCCTCTCCAGAATTTATTATTTGAAGATTTTTGATGATGGCCATTCTGATCAGTGTGAGGTGTTATCTCTTGGTAGTTCTGATTTGCATTTCTCTTATAACTGGTGCTGTTGAGCATCTTTTCATGTGCGTTTTGGCAATCTGTATGTGTTCTTTGGCGAACCAGCCTAACCCTGCTCCTTACTGATGATTTGGCTCAACTGCCCTCCTCCCAGGAACCTCCATGATTGTTCTGTCACCTTAACTATTGCCAGGGCTCCCCTCGTGGCTCAGTGGAAACTGCCAGTGTGTCCAAGAATCCCGTGTTGAGATTTCATAGGCTTTATTGTTGGGTTCCAGTGCTGCTTTTTAATTCATGTGTTTGTATATCAGGGGCTTCCCTGATGGCTCAGATAGTAAAGAACCTGCCTGCCAATGCAGAGATGTGGGTTCAATCCCTGGGCTGGGAAGATCCTCTGAAGAAGGAAACGGCAAAGCACTCAGTATTCTTGCCAGGGAAATCCCATGGACAGAGGAGCCTGGTGGGCTGCAGTGCATGGGGTTGCAAAGAGTCAGACTTAACAACTGAGTATGCATACATACCATTACCCACATCATCACAAAAACAGCTTTGTCAGTGCCACCAATGCTGCACCCTCCACCCTCAAGTTTGCTTTCTAATCTGTCATAAAAGTGGGCAGTTTTCTTCCATGTAAAGTATATTTTTGTAGTTTTATTTATTTCTTAACACTACATGGAACATTTTGTATCATATTCCAGGCAAGCCACAACACATGGTGGGCATGCACAATATGGTTTTCCATAATAGTTTCTTCCTAGTCATAAAAAATAGACCTTCACAAAGAGATAGAACACTCTTTTGGCAATTAGTATGATGTAGGTTGGAACAAAATGCACACATCTTACTATCACTGTGTCTGCTCTGTGTTATAATTTATACATGGCCTTGGTTTCACAGTAACACTGGAATATTAACCTGTTAATGTCAGATATTATCTTTTCATACTAATTCACTTTAAGAATAATGAGTTCTTATTAAATGGTTAATAGTAGTGAATATTATATTAGTGCTGGAGAAGTGGGGAGATTTAGAAAATTTTCGATGAACAACTAAGACTTTATTTTATTGGCGTTGAATACACTGAATCAGCAGTCTAAAAAGAGTGCCTCTGAATATAGACCTCCCTTTCTAGGCAATCATTTCTTATTGAACCACACACACACAAACATAATATATAGTCATTTGCTTATAGCAAATTCATTTTCAGTTTTCTTCATAAGGCTTATAATTTTCTGGATTTGAGATATTATGAGGAAACTTGGCAATGATCAAATACTGTGAGACTTACTATGCCTTATACACGTTAAATTACATAGTTTCATCTGTAAGAAAACTGCATGATTAAACATCGAAAGGGTGATGCAAATGTATGTAATTTAGACAAAGTGCACGTCGCTAAAGCAATCTTGCGGATGCAAAGAATTTAAGTAAACTTTGAAGGAAAATTAATAGTTGAATTTTTTAAATCCTTTTGGAAACACTGGGGGGAGATGTATTGAGACTTTTAATAAAATGGCATGAGCATATCTGAGAGTCCAGCAGTCTGGGATGGTGGTGGGCTATCCCCCCGCAAAGGAAAATGCTCAAGCAGACACTTTCTGTAACCCACCCACTGAGCTCGCAGTGCCCAAGATGCCCAATAACCTCTGTGTGACTTGTCACTTGCAAGACAAATTTGCTCGTATATCAAAACAGTCAGAATCCCTTTTCAGCAACTGTATCAGTAATTAGCTATGCTTTGTTAGTGCTCAAGGCATGTGTATCTGTCACATAGATAACAAAACGTTCTTTTTTTTTTCTGATTTCAAATAACATGTTGGCCTCCCAGCATTATAATGCCAACTAAGAGCCACAATATTGATCAAACCCTCATTGATGACCTTTAAAAACGCCTACATTATTCAAGAAAATAAGAACCAGTGTGCTCTGCCACCCTGAAGACGATCAAAATCTGAGAAGAAAGTAAACTCTGTAGTTAATATTTCAAGTCACTGGAGAGCATTTTCTTGAATTCTTTGGCTAACTTTTCTAATAGAATCAAGCCATGTGAACTATTTTCTGTACAATTTTCTGTGAAATTTTAGTTGATTAAGAGTATCCATATCTTCTTTATCATTGAAAATTAAGAGGTCATTAAACGTTTCAGTTCTTCTCTGGGTTGGGAGTAGGGGGAGTCATTTCAGATGTTTGCATGTAGACGAAAAGCAGACATAGATTTACATAAATCAGATGTTTTCAATTTTAGAGCAACAACAAAAAATGCAGTTTTTTTTTTTAATAAAAATTCTTAGGCCCAAACTTACTGAAACCAAATGTCTTAAGAGAAAATATACCATAAAAATTTTGAATGGCAAGATATAGTCTTGAATAAACAATTGGAAAAAAATAGGTAAAGTGATATTATCATTAACAGTTCAGCAGTATTTAAGTAAAACAGGAAAGCATAATAAAGATGCTGCAAATTAGTAAGAGACTAATATTAAAAATCAACAAGCTATATGGATAGGAAATGAACAATAACTACAAATGGCCCATAAATACATAAAAATACATTGAACATCATTTATGATCAAGATAAAGGAAAATAAAATAAAACTCTCATTTCTCCATTGCCCATCAGATTTGTAAAATTAAGTAAAACTGCAAAAGATCGCCAGTAACTCTGCCCATGGTGCAAATAAATAGCAGAAGTGTCTATTGCTACTTGCCACAATATTTTAAAGTACTTATCCTCCAATTAAAATAAATTAATTAATTAAAAAAAGAAGTGTCTAAAAGAAAGAATAATCTAGACAGATTTTTTTTAAGAAAAAGACTATAAATTTAAACCTGTAGGACATCCAATTTTTCTATTCTTTTCAGTTTAAATGTATGTAAAATTTGTGCTTCTTTTTTTTTTTTTTTTTGCTTTGTTTTTTTTTATGGGGCTAGGGGCTAGATGAAAGGTTTTAAATATTTAAAATATAATCACTTTCCCAGCATTCTCATTATCTTTCTGTGAATTTTGCATATGAAAAGAGGAGTTCATAGCTGTATAAGCACACAGAGGGACATAAGGAGGAAGAGTTTATGAGATGGTTGGATGGCATCACCGACTCGATGGACATGGGTTTGGGTAAACTCTGGGAGTTGGTGATGGACAGAGAGGCCTGGCATGCTGCGATTCATGGGGTTGCAAAGAGTCGGACACGAACTGAACTGAACTGATACCATTGTGGTATAGGAGGGAAAAGCATACAGTGAATAAGTTGTCTCTTTTAAAGTCAGGAAAATATCAGTTTAATGCTTGAGGTGTGTAACATATAATATATTTTTAGACATAATTTGAGAAAATAAAATGTGCACTTTTTCCCATAAATTTCATTCTCTGATCATATCAAAATACATACACTAGCAACAGCTTCGGTAATAAGTTCAACTTCTCTTGTTATTTGAAAAGAAACAGAAGCTATTTCCTTAATTGAAGAACAATAAAAAAGTTTTCTGTGCTAAGATAGCTTTTACTTAAGGTAAATTACACTTTCAGACGGAATACTTTAAATACTTATCAAGTAATTTTATTTTTAGCATGTATTTGATGAATAATTTCTTATGAGCTGTACAAACTTAGGCTATCTGGTTTATCAACCTGAACCTCAATTAACTGTAGATAAAATTGAAGCTATACAAGAGAACTTTGAGTTGACCATTTGAACTTACTACTTCATCATATAATAGCAAACAACATTATCTAGATACATGAAACAGAATGTCACTGATGTCTTAGAAATACAAAAACAAAATGTGATCTGGCTTTAATAACTGACTGGGATCTAAAACTAATTTGTAAACCTTTTCAAATACAATCTAGAATAATTATCTTAATTTGCTTGGCAATGCTAGACAAAAATTTCTTAAACATTTATTTTCTAAGATGTTTGTACAATACTCATTTTTCTTTTTGTTTCAAATGAAGGAAACCAAAGAGACACTCCCACTCAAATCATAATCAATTCAGACTGACACAATGGCATCAACATTAGCCATGCCATATGCCTGGCTATAAACTGGAGTAATTAGTATGTGCCCCCTGAAAAGAAGATTGCTAATTTACAATGAACATATTAATACACATTAATGGGAAATAACAGAAATCTGCAAATATATGTATCCACTTCTTTTTAATGAGCATGTTCATCACTCCCCCTAGCTTTCTCATGCCCCTTTGTGATTCTCCTTTCCTCAGTTGCTTCTGCCACCTGGACATCCTCAAGCAAGGCACTGATCTGTATTTTTCACTCTAGATTAGGTTGTGTTTTCTAGAGTTTAATAGGGCTTCCCTGGTAGAGCAGCTGGTAAAGAATTCACCTGCAATGCAGGAGACCCCGGTTCGATTCCTGGGTCCGAAAAATCCCCTGGAAAAGGGATAGACTACCCACTCCAATATTCTTGAGCTTCCCTGTTGGTTCAGACGGTTAGAGAATCCTCATACAATGCGAGAGACCTGGGTTCGATCCCTGGGTTGGGAAGATCCCCTGGAGAAGGGCATGGCAACCCACTCCAGTATTCCGGCCTGGAGAATCCCCATGGACAGAGGTGCCTGGTGGGCTGCAGTCCATGGGGTCACAAAGAGTTGAATATGACTGAGTGGCTAACACAGCACAGCAGTTTTATTAAACTCACAGTTATTACTGTGAATTTGCTTGCTTCATTTATTTGATCAGTTTTTGCTTCACCTATTTTTATCAGCTTTCTGAAGATGTAATTCACACATACAATTTACTTATCTAAACTGTAAAGTGCAACATCTCCAGTATATTCACTGAGTTATGCAACTCTTTTCATGATCTAATTTTAGAATATTTTTCTCACTACAAAAGAAATCCTGCAGACATTAACCATCACTGCACACTTCCCACCCTCATCCCCATAACTGCTAAGTTGTCATTTTTTCTTTAGGGATCTGCATGGTGAGTGCTCAGTCGCTTCAGTCATGTCTGACTCTTTGTGACCCTATGGACTGTAGCATGCCTCTCTGCTATTTTCCATGGGATTTCCCAGGCAAGAATACTGGAATGGGTTGCAATTTCCTACTGCAGGGGATCATCCCCACCCAGGGATTGAACTTGTGTCTCCTGTGTCTCCTGCACTGGCAGGCAGATTCTTTACCATTGAGCCGCCTGTTCTTTCTACTTTGAGGCTATTTTGAATAATGTCTCTACAGATATCCTTGTGTAAATTTTTGCGTGAGCATATATGCTTATGGATAAATACCAAGGGATGAAATTGCTGGGTTATATGGCAACTGTGTTTATTATTTTGAGGAGCTGCTAGATATTTTCCAAAGCAGTTTCAGAATTTCATGTTCTTGACAGCATTTTGTGCTTTCTAATTTCTCCACATCTTAGTCAAAACTTGTTATAATCCATCAGTTTTATTTCAGTCATGCTATGGGACGTGAAGTGAGATCTTGGGTGATTTTCAATATATATGAAAACAGAATCTTTGGTTTTTTTGTACCTGTTTATTGAGCCATGATTAGCATACAAAAAGCTGTAAATATTTAATTATATGCCTTGACAAGTTTGGAGGTCAGTATACATTTATTAAACTATCAGCACAGACTCTGTTATAAACATATTCATCAACTCATGCTATCTATCTCTCTCTCTCTCTCTCTCTCTCTCTCTCTCTCTCTCTCTCTCTCTCTATATATATATATATATATATATATATATATATATATATAATAATATTCATCTTTACAAAAAGAAGGAAATTCTGCCATTTGCAACAACATGGATGGGTTTGTGGAACACTGCACATGGTGGTTGCAGCCATGAAATTAAACGACGCTTACTCCCTGGAAGGAAAGTTATGATCAATCTAGACAGCATATTAAAAAGCAAAGACATTACTTTGCCAACAAAGGTCCATCTTGTCAAGGCTATGGTTTTTTTCCAGTAGTCATGTATGGATGTGAGAGTTGAACTATAAAGAAAGCTGAGCACTGAAGAATTGATGCTTTTGAGCTGTGGTGTTGGAGAAGATTCTTGAGAGTCCCCTGGACTACAAGGAGATCCAGTCAGTCCATCCTGAAGGAGGTCAGTCCTGGGTGTTCATTGGAAGGACTGATGTTAAAGCTGAAACTCCAATACTTTGGCTACCTGATGGGAAGAGCTGACTCATTTGAAAAGACCCTGATGCTGGGAAAGATTGAGGGCAGGAGGAGAAGGGGATGGCAGAGGATGAGATGGTTGGATGGCATCACTGACTCAGTGGACATGAGTTTGGGTAGGCTCTGTGAGCTGGTCATAGACAGGGAGGCCTGGCGTGCTGTGGTTCATGGGGTTGCAAAGAGTCGGACACGACTGAGCGACTGAACTGAACTTATACTAAATGAAGTAAGTCAAATACAGATAGATAAAAACTACCTGATACTCCTTATATGAGAAATCTAAAATAGTCAAACTCATAGAAGCAGAGAGTTGACTAATGGCTGTCAGAGACTGGGAGGAGGGGAAAACAGGGAGGTATTAGTCAAGTAGATTGTTATTCATCAAGGAAAAGCAAATTAGAGTCACAACACAATAATACCATCCACTACCAAATGACTGAAAAGAAGAAACAACAATAAACAAAGCTAAAAATTATAAAATAAACAATTCTACAAAATGTTAGTAAGACTGGAAAAACTGAAAAGTTCTGGCACTGCTGGCAGAAATACTAATTTGTAACAACTGCTTTCAACCACTTTGGAAAATTCTGGTAATGTTGCAAAGCATATCTTCTATTCCAGAAATTCCACTCCTAGATCTAAACCCACAAGGATGCATGCATACATATACCAAGGACACATACTAGATAGAATGTTTGCAATGATCATATCTGTGATGGCAGCAAACTGAAACTACTCATATGCCCATAATTAGTGTAATGGTGTATTCACATCATGGGATTCTAGATGACTATGAACACACAATACACAACTGTCCACACAAATGAGAATGACATGACAGAGAGCACATGCTGTGCACTTTGATTTACGTAAAGAACAAAACTTCATGGCAAATAGAAGGGGAAAAAGTGGAAGCAGTGACAGATTTTACTTCTTCGACTCCAAAATTACTGCGGACTGTGACTGCAGCCATGAAATTAGAAGACACTTGTTCCTTGGAAGGAAAGCTCTGAAATACTTAGTGCATTAAAAGGCACAGGCATCACTTTGCTGACAAAGGTATGTACTGTCAAAGCTATGGCTTTTCCAGTAGTCATGTACGAATGTGACAGTTGGACCATAAAGAAGACTGAGCGCCAAAGAACTGATGCTTTCGAACTGTGGTGTTGGAGAAGACTCTTGAGAGCTCCTTGGGCTGAAAGGAGGTCAAACCAGTCAATCCTAAAGGAAATCAACCCTGGATATTATTTGGAAGGACTCGTGCTGAAGCTGAAGCTCCAATACTTTGGCCACCTGATGGGAAGAGTAGGTTCATTGGAAAAGACCCTGATGCTGGGAAAGACTGAGGTCAGGAGGAGAGGGAGGCAACAGAGGATGAGCTGGTCACATGGCATCACCGATTCAATGGACGTGAGTTTGAGAAAATTCCAAGAGCTACCGAACGACAGGGAGGCCTGGGGTGCTACAGTCCAAGAAGTCACAGGGTTGCCCACAATTTAGCAACTGAACAACAACAGAGCAAAATTACTCTCTGCTTGTAAATGTGAGGAGAAGGGGTAATGACTAGAACAGGGCACAAAAGGAACATGACAGCATTGGATGTATTCTTGTTCTTGATTTACTGGGTATGGTTATACAGGAGAGGCCCCTTGGTGAGCACTCAAGAAGATGCACAAAGCTAACATGTCCTTTTTTCTGTATGTAATTCAATACAAAATAAGTACAAGAATGGAATATGGTAGGAAGAATATTACTCTGGATAATGTGCAAGACAAGAATTAAAGCCCCATCATATTTAATTTTTCAAAATAATGCTTAATGCTGTATTTTCCTACCCCTTTTCTTAGAACACTCTATGACCAACATCACTGTACCTCCCAGAGGAAATCCGGCTTGTGGTCGGTTCTCTGACTTGCAGTTTTGTGCCTTCAGAACCTTGTTTTCAAATTGCCACTGAGTTGAGTGTGTTTCAAGGCATCCATTTTGAATGAGAAAGAGGATTCTTATGTGAAGTAACACTTGTGTTCTCAGAATTCACTGAACGCTCTTTTGGGAGGCGGGAAGGGAACATTTTGACTTTCTTTATCTAGGGCACAGGTTGCATCCATCATTCTTTTCCTAAGCTCACATTTCTGTTCTCTATTTTTGAAAAGAAAAAAATGATTTTTAAAAGTAGACAATGTGATAAACATATTAGCATAAGTAAATGGATAAAAAAAGACTTCTGCAAGTGTGCATAGAGATGGTTTATCTGATTTATATCTCAGAGAGGTCTGTTAGTTAGTGTCTGCATGGAATATGAAGATGTCTTTGACTAGGATTAGGATAGAGGCAATTAAAGACTAAAACAAAATTAGTGATGAGAATTCTCAAAGACTGTGTTTCCAGTCCCATAGAATCTCAGTGCCTCTAGCCTATCTCAGAAGCTGGATCTGTGTGGTCAGATTTATGGATGGATCAGCTGTGCATGCTGCGACTGAGAACAATATGCACACTCTCTCAAGGATACATTTAATCCACCTGTGATGAGAGCTTTTTGTGTAAGCCTAACCAGGCCAACTTTTCCATTTGATTTTGGAAAACAGCCTTCTTAATCTAAAGGCATACTGGCATTTGGAGGTTAACATTCATTTGAGTATTCGTAATAAATGATTTACTTATCCAAAACCCATCCTGGAAACTAACATGTGCTCAGATTACAGTTTTTGTATTTTTGGCAAGGCATTAGGTT
The DNA here is from genome assembly GCA_024291935.2 of Okapia johnstoni. NCBI lineage: Eukaryota > Metazoa > Chordata > Mammalia > Artiodactyla > Giraffidae > Okapia > Okapia johnstoni. Next base: position 6,623,384 of record CM044321.1, on the reverse strand, counting down.
CATTTGCTTTAACAAAGAATTATGATTTAGTGTTTAGAAGTAGACGAATACCTTTTTGACTTACTGTGTCTGATGAAAGATTAAGAAAGAAGAAACCAAATAAAATTAACACATGCATAAAACCAAATAAAACTATATATATATATATAATATATACATAATATATATATGCATATCCAAACAAGAGCAAATTAAATTGCTCATAATGTCCATTATTTATCACTTTCCAAATAAGTCTTATTTTGGAAAGATAAAAGTAATAAGAGCTATTTCTAGACCATATGGAACTGCATAATTTATCGGAGATGTTGCTGGATTCAAGGAAAGTGACTACATTTCACAAGCTGGAGAGTCCCTTTCACAAGTAAGATTACAGAATGAATATACTCCTCTTCCTGTGGTTCTGAGTGTTCTCATTGGATTTGTATATGATGACAGAACACTATGATGATAGCATTTTTTTCAAAGGCTTAAATACATAATATGGTTCTGCCTTTTTATTTCAATTTAAAGTAAGGCTTGTTATGCTAGACTGTGAGATATTTCCATTTGGTTGAGTCAATAAGGACATGACAATTTTTATTTTCACAAGATGATGTTTTTAACAATTTCCAAACCTCATTTTCCAAGAAGAGTTATTTCTTGGATGGGTTGATATTTAATTCAGGCATAAGCAAAAGAAAAAAAAAAGGTTTATTCTGAGACACACCAAAAGCCTTTTGACAGTCTCTGACTTATTTCTTTCACGGGTTTGATAATTCCTTTCTACAAATTGCCCTGGACTGAATTGTGCCCCCACCCACCCAACTCATATGTCAAAGCCCTGAGCTTCCTACCTCAGAATAGGACTGTAGTTGGTGATAGGGCCTTTAAAAACAAAATTAATTTAAAATGAAGCTGATAGGTGGGTCCTAATCCAATCTGACTGGTGTTCTTACAGGAAAAGGATATTATACATAGGGAGACTCCAGGGTGGCCCACACAGAGAAAAGATCACATGAGGTTGCAACAAGAAAGATGCTATCTGCAAACCAAGGAGAGAGATCTCAGAAAAAAAACCTACCAACATTTCATCTCGGACTTCATTGTGCAGACCAGCGAGGAGATAGGACTTCATTGTGCAGACCAGCGAGGAGATAGGACTTCATTGTGCAGACCAGCGAGGAGATAGGACTTCATTGTGCAGACCAGCGAGGAAATACATTTCTGTTGTTTAAGCCACACAGTCTTTGGTATCTTGCTATAGCGGTTCTAACAAACTGACACAAACTAACTGACTTTCACCAGCTAAGTTTCCTACAGGATGGATTGGGATAGTTTCATCTCCTAATTAACAAATTAGAAAATGATGTCATTCCATTTCTGAGGCAACTGATAAGGATTTTGATAAATGTTTTATAAAGTTAGGGCCCTTAACATATCTTGGCATGACTATAGTTTCTCTAACCCAAGAACTCTCCCCACTGATTCAGACAGTGTTAACAGAAACTAGTGGAAAGTTAGCTTTTCAATTTTGAGCAATTTTAGAATTTATTACTGTTGAATATAGCAGACCTATTGTTGTAGGAGTGTTTAAATAATTGAATGCAACATAGCACCCAGCTCAATACCACATCCTCAAGGGCAAATGTGATAACTAATATTTGTGATATTTATTTCTGGCTCCAAATTAGGAGCTAAGGTTCTATTTAGTTATTAACATTTTTGTGCGTACAGAGTCCAAGGATGCAATTATACCTCTTTTGACTTTTGGATGTGTGTTAGTTGCTGTCGTGTCCAACTATTTGCCACCCCATGGACTGTAGCCTACTAGGCTCTGCTGTCTATGGAATTCTCCAGGCAAGAATTCTGGAATGGATACCCATTCCCTTTTCCAGGGAATCTTCCTGGCCCAGGGGTCAAACCTGGTCTCCTGCATTTCAGGCAGGTTCTTCACCATCTGAGTCACCAGGGAAGCCTTTTGAACACTGGGTTTGAAATAACTTCTCCCCTAACTTTGGTCTTCCTGGGTCCCTGATTAGCAACCACCAGAAGATAATGAACACAACACCCAAATGTTTGGGCTACACTGTGCTTCTTCACACACCGCAGAACCCTGCTGCATTGACAGTTGAGTGCTCTGTTTTAAGAGAAAACAGTAATGGAGTGGTATCAGTATCCCACTGTTTCTAACAGCTAATAAAATGCTCAAAAACTCTCTGCCCACTTCAGGTTGAACCCAGTGACTTAGGAAGCGCTGGGATTTTGTGCATGTGTACATGCTCAGTTGCTCAGCCATGTCCAACTTTTTGTGACCCCTGAACTATAACCCACTAGGCTCCTCTGTCCATGGATTTCCCAGGCAAGAATACTGGAGTGGGTTCCGTTTCCTTCTCCAGGGGATCTTCTCAACCCAGGGACTGAACCCAAGTGTCCTCCATCTCCTGCATTGGCAGGTGGGGTCTTAACCACTGAGCCACCTGGGAAGCCCAAGTATCTTGTGAGTCAGCCATTATCCTGGATCTTCCAGGGATATACATACCCTTATTGCAATGTCAATTTTTGACATAAAACAGAACATGCAACTGTCAGTACTAGTGGGACTGTGAAGGGCGATGAACTTTGGGTGTAGTTTATGGGCTTTCAGGTGGCTCAGTGGTAAAGAATCTACCTGCCAATGCAGGAGGTGCAGGCTCAAGACCTGGGTCTAGAAGGAGGAAATGGCAACCCACTCTGGTATTCTTGCCTGGGAAATTCCATGGATAGAGGAGCCTGGTGGGCTACAGCCCATGGGGATGCAAAAGAATCAGACTTGACTTAGCAACTAAAAAACAACAAAAAATATCCCATATGAAAGGATAGTCTTGATTATTGCAAAAAGAGAAAAAAAAAATCTGTTCTCAGATTGGTTACCCTCCTGGACACTGAGCAGGAGAACATCTCATACCACTGTGTTCTTTGCCCAGTGTCTCTTATTTTACAGTGGTGTCCTCCTTATGACTATATCAAAGAATTCATAAGGAAGAAATAATACAAGCAAGGAAGAAATAATAGAAGCAAAGAAGAAAGAGCAGAGACAAATATTTGCATTGAATTCTATATTTTACAAAATGTTTTCTATGAAAGCTGTTTTGTTTTAGCCTCTATCACCTCCAGTGAGATAACATGATGTTCTCATAGCATTATAGGCTTGGAAGATTCCTTATTGTGTCTTCAAGTTTATAATGATCATTGAGAATTTTATGTACTATATTAACCGGCAATCATTAATCTTTAAAAGTATCTCAGGGAACTTTTAAAAAACTCTATTATTCAAATTTACGATATGATTTTCTTAAAACTTAACCAAAAGGTATTGTTCTCCAACATATTATAGAATGTTTGAATGGCTCGAGTCAATTTCTTGATGTTGACATTTTGTTGCATATTTCCACTGAAGATAGTTTTGAAAATGATTATTATCTTCACTGTGCTCATTCACTCAGTCATGTCCCAATCTTGGTGACTCCATGGACTGCAGCCTGCCAGGCTCCTCTGTCCATGGGATTTTCCAAGCAGGAATACTAGAGTGGGTTGCTATTTCCTTCTCAAGTGATCTTCCTGGCCCAGGGATCAAACCCGCATCTCCTATGTCTCCGGCATTGGCAGGCAGGTTCTTTGCCACTAGCACTACCTGAAAAGCCCATTATCTTCACTACTACTTGAAAAGAGTGCATATGAGAAATGTAGACACATACATTCAACTTTAAAAAATCAACTGAAATTGTGTGGTATGTTTTGTTATTTTATTAAATCTGCTGTTACAAAGGATATATTTAATAATAGAATTGACTTCTAAGCTTATTCCTGTAAGGGTTCATGATAAAAAGCTTATGCAATTTATCATAAATTCATATTAAAACTTGTATAAATATTTTTTTGTGTAGACACATTACGTATTGTATGCTTAGTTGCTTAGTTGTTTCTGATCTTTGCGACCCTATGGACTTTAGCCATCCAGGCTCCTCTGTCCATGGGATATTTCAGGCAAGAATACTGGAGTGGGTTTCCATTTCCTCCTCCAGAGGATCTTCCCCAGCCACGGATCAAACTCGAGTGTCCTACACCTCCTGCATCGCAAGCAGATTCTTTACCTGCTGAGTCATCAGGGAACCCCCCACATTATATACTATATGATGTATGAATGCATTTATATATATATAATATATATACACATATATATACACTTAGAAGTTCTAGACTGATATCTATTATACACATGTATCTATATAAAGTTAAGACAATAAAAATGACAAAAAGACCATTGTATAAAAAAATGCAGTGAAACAAATTGAAGTAAATCTCTGAGTTGTTTTCCAAAGGCACCTGACCATGTCCTCTTTCATAGATTGTCAGAGAATAACACTTCTTGTTAACATAAAAATGTAGACATATTTTGTATATGTGTATATATGTACACACACGTGCACACAGGCACACTTTGGTCAATTCAGTTCAGTTCAGTTCGGTTACTCAGTCGTGTCTGACTCTTTGCGACCCCATGAACCGCAGCACACCAGGCCTCCCTGTCCATCACCTACTCCCGGAGTCCACCCAAACCCATGTCCATTGAGTCGGTGATGCCATCCAACCATCTCATCCTCTGTCGTCCCCTTCTCCTTCTGCCCTCAATCTTTCCCAGCATCAGGGTCTTTTCAAATGAGTCCCAATTACCCTTTTGCAATTTAACAATAAGTGGCTCTAGAAGTTAATTCTCTTTCCCCCTCTCTTTTCTTTTTATGAATCTAAAAATACTTATAAATTTTACTGTATATTTTATTCCTGAGAACATGATTCTGAATTTTTCTTTTTGTTACATTTTAAATCCATGGAGTATCATATATTAATATTCTAGGTACAAACATTATTGTTCTAAAATATTCAAAATTCCATTAAACTAATTTAATTTAAAAGCACATAAAACTATACTCAGAAGAGCACTTTCTGTTTGACTTTTCAAGTAATCAAGAGCCAATTTCTTGATGCTGAAATTATGTTGCATATTTCCACTAAAGATATTTGTGAAACAAGTTATTATCTTTACTGCCACTTGGAAAGAGCTCACATGAGAAATATAGACACACACACTCAACATTAAAAAAATCAATTTGTCTGGGATTTCAGGGTACATTTTTTGTTATTTTATTAGCTGTGATGTTACAAAGGATAGATTTACTAATAGAATTGATTTCTTAGCTTATTTCTGTAATGGGTTCTGTGATAAAGCGCTTATGGGACTTATCATAAACTCATATTCCTGTTTCTATGAAGCCTGTTCTGTATGGCCACTTTATACTATCTATGAATGGATATCTTAATGACTCTCTGCTTTCTTCTGGGTGCATTGTGATGGTGTGAATTCCTCGGGCCTCCCTAGCACAGGAGCTGTAGCCTGAGGTTCCTGTCTATGAGAGTGAATTCTACCTATTTAACTCCTAAGGGAAATAAAAGTGCCCAAATGGAGTGAGTGCATGCTGAATAAATAATTTCCTTCAACTTCAAGATGACATTGACTGCCAAGATTACCTGTGTATTATTGTATGCTACAGATTACATTTTCCCCATGCATATAATTCTTATTATAATCACTTTAACTTTTTCAACATTTCTCTGCAAGCACAAAGTATAAATCATTAAACTATTCACATCCAATCCTAAAGGAAATCAACCCTGAATATTGATTGGAATGACTGATGCTGAAGCTCCAGTACTTTGGCCACCTGATGCAAAGAGCCGACTCATTGGGAAAAGACCCTGATGCTGGGAAAGATTGAGGGCAGGAGGAGACGGGGACGATAGAAGATGAGATGGTTAGGTGGCATCATTGACTCAATGTACATGAGTTTGAGCAAACTCCGGGAAATAGTGAAGGACAGGGAGCCTGTCATGCTGCAGTCCATGGGGTCACAAAGAGTCGGACACAACTGAGAAACTGAAAAAAACAATTCATATCCAAAGAAAGTTTGGCGATAATTTTTGAGAATATGTCAGTTTGCCACCGATTATGTTACTAGTTTTCCCCTTGATTGTGCCTTTTAAATAATACGCTCCCAAGAATTCAGAGAATTCTGTTAAATGACTCTGGAGATGACCTGTGATCATTATTTATGGTTTTTTTTTTTTTTTTTTTTTTGGCTAGCTCTGCATCTGGGATACTCAATGTTTTTTACAGGACTTTCTGAAAGTTCCTGATTGTAGGTTGAGTGTTGAAATTGGAATAAAGGAGTCAGATGTAAGGAATTACATCTAGCACTAACCTGATTTTCATTCACATTCCTAACCCATATTTGGTGGTTAAACAGTCTCAGAAAAGAAACACTCCAGTCTCTCCTGGCTCCCTGGGAAGGCAAATCCTAAAGAATGTTGACTTGGCAAACGTGTCTTAAACTCTTGGAGTAATCTGATACTTGCTACTCTTGCATCTCCCCCAAATAAGTAAATATGTGCAATCATAGAAACATAAATAATGGTTGTAGTACATCTATAGTTCCTGTTTTAACAGAATCACCCAATTTAACAATGATTTGTACATATTTAATAACTCAGTTTTCAATCTAGAATCCTCCTGGTGTCATTCAGAATGCCAAAAGCATTATTCTGGAATTATTCTGGAAGAGACTGACCTTCATAAACATTCTCTTCTTTGTATGTATATCTCTTACTTTTTACAGAATACACATTTTATCACTTGGGCTCCAAACAAATCAAAGACCAAAAAATCAATTGCAATTTTAAAAGTGAAACAAACCCAGACAATAAATCAATAGAGTATCCAAGGTCCTTTGCATATTTTAAGATTAAAATCAATAGTGATGACATATGTGGCTTCAGTTGTTTCATGTAGCATTGTCTTCAAATTTTTACAACCGATAAGGTTAAAAATTTACAGAACATCTATAATCTTTTTTAAAATTTTTTTTGGAGAAAAAAAGACAATACTTCTAGAAAAATAGCAATAGCACAAGCTATATTGAAAGCTATTTTACATATCAAAGGGAAATATTTTTGACCTGTTCCAATCAAGCATATATTATATCTACACCAGGCTGATTTGAATAATATTCACTGAGCACTTACCCTGTGTCATGCCATGTTCCAGGCATGAGCGAATAAACACTTCAATGTATTTTTCCTTTATTCTAATCATATGTGCCAAAGCTTCCTTAATAACATCCTTAGGTTTAAGAATTAATATTTTGATTTTCTCTAGTAGTCTCAATATTTCAATATTTCTAGTATCTTATTCTTCCACTCTTTTATTAAAGGTTAAAATAAAGCAAAATTAAGAGTGGTTGGTTAGGCATAGAGTGACCTTATGTCTTGAAGTTATTATATGTGGAGTCCTTTTAGAATTTTAGAAGTGTTCTAGCCTTGACAGTAAGATCTGTTATACTCTACTAGGCAAATATGGTAACTGGTAATGTGTTTGCTGAACCTATAAAGCTCAGAGGAGAGAAATTATTGTAGGGACGACTTTTTCATGTGACTTTTAACTTATGTTGACTCAGCAGGAGTCCATGCAAAATAAATTTAGGTAACAATGATAAAATGGACTTCCCTGGTGGCTCAGACAGTAAATAATCTGCCTGCAGTACAGGAGACCCTGGTTCAATCCCTGGATCGGGAAGGTACCCTGGAAAAGGGAATGGCTACCCCCTCCAGAAAGCAATTCTACATTATAAAATGGATATGTAAATTTATCTGTATACAATCTTATTATTAACACTACCTGCTGATGTCTGAATTGATAAAATCTTCTTGGTATTTCTGTTGTAGCTAATTTATTCATAGACTGGAAGACTCTATAGTTATGTTGCTTTATTTCCTACAGCGTGATAGTAAAGATAATTACTGAAAACAGTTTAGGGAAAAGAGAAGTGGACCAGCAGTGAGAAAATCTGGGTTTGATTCAGATTTCTGCTCCTTGGCTAGGAGACCTGGGGCAAGCCACTGGCACTCTGAACCTCAGGTCCCTTGCCTGTAAATGAATGAGTCATAAATAGCCACTTATCAGGACTTTTGTAAGCATCGAGATGATAAAAATAATGTTCAAACTATAAATGTAAGATATAAAAATACTCCGTACTTGTTTCACACTTTTCCTCTATTTTAAGGATGTTCACATATGTGTTGTCATTTGATCCCTCAGCAACTTCGTAGATTAGCCATGGAAGAAACTTTTTCTGCAAATTTCCTTATGAAAAACAAAAAGCAGAGGATAATAGACATTACAAGCCTTAAGCAACAATTATAAAATTATGGGAAGCATTAAATATTATTCATCCATGTGTTTGTGTATTGCTGTTTGTTGTTAAGTTGCTAAGTCATTGTCTGACTCTTTGTGACCCCATGGACTATAGCCCCCCAGGTTCCTCTGTCTGTGGGGCTTCCTAGGCCAGAATCCTGGAATGGATTGCCATTTCCTTTTCCAGGGGATCACCCTAACCCAGGGATGAAACCCACACCTCCTGCTTGGCAAGCTAATTCTTTATTACTGAGTCACCTGGGAAGCCCATTTATATATTACATGGTTCCTGATCCATAAAAGAAGTTTTGCATATATCAACTAATGCTTTTGAAAACTATGAAGTCATTATTGGATTAGAATATCAGTGATAAATAGAAATTTCAAAACCGTTTCAAAATCCTCCTTCAAAATGAATGGAGTCAAAAATTTAAGCACGTTTTTAAAGTAAGAGTAAAAATGTATGAACTGATCTTTGTATTTATCATGTTCTGGTATCTTCTAAGTACTTCATGCAAGTCAATTCATTGTTAAACTACACAGTTAACCTCAGAATATCCCTGTGCCTGCATGCTAAGTCACTTCAGTCATGTCTGACTCTATGACTCTATGGACTGTAGCCCACCAGGCTCTTTTGTCCATGGGATTCTCCAGGCAAGAATACTGGAGTGGGTTGCCACGCTCCCTCTTCCAGGGGATCTTCCTGACTCAGGGATCAAACTCAAGTCTCCTGAGGCTCCTGCATTGGCAGGTTTTTTTTTTTTTTTTTTTTTTTTACCACTAGCACCACGTGGGAAGTCCTCTCCCTATTTTTCAAGCAAGAAATTAGACATAAGTAAGATTAGATAAAGGTCTGTATAGTCAAAGTTATGCTTTTTCCAGTGGTCATGTATGAATGTGAGACAAAGAAAGCTGAGCACCAAAGACCTGAAACTTTTGAACTGTGGTGCTGGAGAAGACTTTTGAGAGTCCCTTGGACTGCAAGGAGATCCAACCAGTCCATCCTAAAGGATATGAGTCCTGAATATTCATTGGAAAGACTGATGCTGAAGCTGAAACTCTGATACTTCGGCCACCTGATGCGAAGAACTGTCTCATTGGAAAAGACCCTGATGCTGGGAAAGATAGAAGGCGGGAGGAGAAGGGGATGACAGAGGATAAGATGGTCGTATGGCATCACCAACTCGATGGACGTGAGTCTGAGCAAGCTCTGGGAGTTGGTGATGGACAGGGAAGCCTGGCGTGCTGCGGTCCAAGGTGTCACAAAGAGTGACCCGACTGAGCGACTAACCTGAGCTGAAGATTAGATAGTGCTTCCCTGGTGGTTCAGATGGTATAGAATCTGCCTGAAATGCATGAGACATGAGTTTGATCCCTGTCTTGGGAAGATCCCCTATACAAGGAAATGGCTACCCACTCCAGTATTCTTGTCTGGAGACCCCTATGGACAGAGGAGTCTGGCAAACAACAGTTTCTGAGGTCACAAAGATTCAGACTGAGTGACTAACACTTCATCGTTAAGTAAGATACACTCATAAGTGATGGAGCCAATTTCAGTTTGAATACATGCTCAGACTTGTATCATCTTACCTCACTGCTTTTGTTGTGTCACGATGAAATGTACTTATTTGTTAAAAAAAAAAATGAGAATTAGGCCTGTGGTCTTCTGAATAAATTTGGTGTTCTCTTCCTCTCATGATTCGTTGCTGTTGTTGTTCAGTCGCTCAGTTGTGTCTGACCCTTTACCACCCCATGGTTTGCAGCACGCCAGGCTACTCTGTCCTTCACCAACTCCAGGAGCTTGCTCAGACTCACGTCCATTGAGTCAGTGGCGCCATCCAACCATCTCGTCCTCTGTCAACCCCTTCTCCTCCTGCCTTCAATCTTTCCCAGCATCAGGGTTTGATTTGATCCATTTATATTTGATCCATTTACAATTGGTTGCTGAGTACATATTGCAAGGTGGAAGGCATTTCCAATCTTGAAATATTTGAAATATGTAAATAAAGGGAAACATAATCACGTGTATACAGACATTTATACAGATGACTGTGATGGGTGAGAAAGGAGAAGCATATAGTTAGTCTGTGAAAGAGACAAGATCACTATTTAGTTATTACATAAAAGCAGGGACTTCAAGAAAATGCTATTTACATTGTATTTGGTTTTTTTTAGTCTTAAGACAGAGTCTTTTCTAAATTAATTTTTTCTTGATTATAGTTGATTTGCAATGTGTTAGTTTCTGCTGTACACCAAATTGAATCAGTTATACATACACATATACCCCCTCTGTTTTGGATTTCCTTCCCATTTAGGTCACCACAGAGCACTGAGTTGAATTTCCTATGCTATACAGTAGGTCCTTATTAGTTATTAATTTTATATATAGTAGTGTGTACATGTCAGTCCCAGTCTCCCAGTTTATCCCCTTCTTCCCCTTTGGTAACTATCATTTTCTTCTCTACATCTGTGTCTCTATTTCTATTTTGTAAATAAGTTCTTTGATATCACTTATATGTGGAATCTTAAAAAAAAATGGTACAAATGAACTTATTTACATAGTCTTTAAATTACATTCCAGCAACAAAGTAGCATAGTCAGAAATAGAGGTGTGAAAGTAGCATATGTTCAGAGCCTAGCCATGGCCAGCAATTCAGCGTCAATGGGCAGGACTTCAAGAAACCAGCCTGGAGGAGCGGAACACAGCAGACTGTGGAGGGCACTGAGCGCACTGTTGAGATGTCGAGGGGTTTTTTTTTCTTGGAGTAATGAGCTATCATAGGTGTAAGCAGGGAAACGACATGATTCAATTATTGGAAGTTCTACAAATATATTTAAAATTATGTGGAAGATATGTCAAACATAGTCTCATATCTTTCAGTGCCAAGCGTTATTAACAGATACTTAAAGAAAATGTATTTCTTTGACCTTCCTATTAATTTTTTAAAAGTGAGAACTCATTTATTTTGTAAGATTCTGATGATATAATCTCATTTCTTTATTAATAAATTATGTCTTTAGGTACAGTCTGGAGCAAATCAATATTATCCAAATATTATGGCGCCATTGCTCTTTAGTGAAAGGAGGTGTGTTACTTAATTTATAAAAATGAAGCAGAGTAAAATATTAAATCAGTTCTTAAAACACTTTCTCATTCACGACTATGTTTATTTATGAATTAACACGTTGGCCAAGAAAAAAATCATTGTATAGAAAAGATTGTTTATTTTTCACTTATATTCTAGAGAAAGTATTTTGCATATATATGAGGTCTATCATAATGTTTCACATTTTTATTCCTAAATTTAATTATCTCTGTTATTTCTCAAACCAATCAGGGTTTCTACAAGTCCCAAGATTTTGTGTTAAGTCTGTGAAATGAATAGATTTTGTGAAAACCACATAAATCTAATTAATGCAAGTGATACCCAATTTCTCCATTTAAAAATCATTGAAATAGTAGTGAATATTCTAAGCCTGGCTTCCCTGATGGCTCAGTCGGTAAAGAATCCACCTGCTAATGCAGGAGACACAGGTTCGATCCCTGGGTCAGGAAGATCTCCTGGAGAGGGGAATGGCAACCCATGCAAGTATTCTTGCCTGAAAAATCCCATGGACCGAGGAGCCTGGTAAGCTACAGTCCATGGGGTTGCAAAGAATCAGACATGACTGAGTGACTAAGCACTGCACTGTGTTCTGAGCATACGCCATATGATATTAAATCTTAATTTTAAGGCAAGGTAGGAAGTAATAGGCATAATTTGACTTTAAGGCTGATGAGCAAAATTTTCAAATTAAAAGGTATTAAGCCATAAATGATCCATTACCTCAAAACACATGATTATTGCCTATCAATATACATAGTAATTTAATTTTCCACTGTAATTAAATAAAAATAAATTTGAAAGATTAAATAAACTTTCTGAATATAGTTTTTTCTTTTTTGTCTACTCTATTTTTTGATGACCATTCATAGACCTTCCTTCTTCTCGCCTGGGTATCTTCCTTCTCTAAAATCCACAAAGTGATGGAATTAAATTTTACTTATAAAATCTTCTCATAGAAATAGTTTCTCAATTGTGCTGTCCTTTAAGGATTTTTGTTTATGTATATTCCGTCCATCCATTTACTCATAAAAATTTATGTTGAGCGCTGTGTGTGTGTGTGCATGCGTGTGTGGGTTGCTCAATCATGTCTGACTCTGATTGAGCACAATACTAGGGTGAAGACTAAAAAGTTCATAGTTTTTTTGTGGAGAGAGGATCAATAAAGGGATGCATTATAAAATCCAGCCTGATGAGGGCTGTTAGTTACCCAGTCATGTCCAACTCTTTGGGACCCCATGGACTGTAGCCCTTCAAGCTGCTCTTTCCATGGAATTCTCCAGGCAAGAATACTGGAGTGGGTTGTCATTTTCTCCTTCAGGGGATCTTCCTGACACAGGGATGGAAACCGGGTCTCCTGAATTGCAGGCAGATTCTTTACCATCTGAGCCACCAAGCAAGCCTGGGGGAGAGTGAATAGAAAACATACAATTGAATTTTGACCTGATCTTGTTACAAGTGCAAATCACTTCCTCACTTTACTATCTTCATTCACCTAAAGCAATTGCAGAATAACACTTAGCACACATCTCTTTCATTATAACATTTTGTCTATAAATAGTCCAAAGGAAAACCCAGGACATATCTTGGGTATGCATGCATGAGTGCTCAGACACTTGAGTCGTATTCAACTCTTTGAGACCCCGCGGACTGTAGCCCACCAGGCTCCTCTGTCCATGGGATTCTCCAGACAAGAGTACTAGAGTGGGTTTCCATGCCCTCCTCCAGGAGGTCTTTCTGACCCAGGGATCGAACCTGTGTTTGCTGAGGATCTTGAATTGCAGGTGCATATTCTTGACTGCTGTGCCACCAGGAAAGCCCATCTTGGGTATATCCATATTCAAAGCCTTCTTTCTATTCTGCAGCAGAATTACCCATGATTTGTACAGGGTTCACTATAGGAAGCGATTGCTTCATTTTTATGTATTTTCAGAACCCATCTGACTATGGACTTTTTTGTGTTCACGTCTGGAACATCTCTGTGCCATTCTGACCATAACTGTCTCCCTCCTTTTACCCTTCCTCTAATCCTGCCCATCACTCAGCCAGCTCACCCCCTTTATTTCCTTCTGGTCAAGCCTTAGGTGCCCAGTGATGCTCACAGCACTTATCATACATTATATATATAGCCCCCTTGCTTCCCTCTTTTCTGTTCTCTCTAAGGGACTCAGGGCAGTAATTGTCCTTCCAACTGCTTCTCTCTCACTGGACACATCTTTAATACTTCCTCTCATAAGATGCCTTTCTGATTAGACACTACGCTCATCAAGATTTTCCTAATATTCTCAGTCCTCAAATTGTAGTCCAGTTATTAATACTTAATGTAATTTTCTACTTTCATAACATTTTTCTGTTTATCTGATAACATTCATAGTGCATACACCATTGAACCCAGTAAAATACATGAATGGAAAATCAAAATTACATTTAATCAGCCAGCAAAGTAATGACATTTACTGCAATTTGCTACAGTTAATTCAGTTGTGTATTGTGTTCGAACACAAAAGTAAAACTAATTTTAAAAGTGGACCAAATTGTTTCTTACAGCTATGTAGCCTGATTTTTCTGAAAGAAAAAATTACCAACTTGTCCTGATGTCACTAAATATTCCAAAATTTCATTTAAATTACTGCATCTATTCCATATTCATAAGTAGATGTCTTTAACAGAAGCCTTATTGTTGATAATTATATCATTCCCAATAGCTCACAATTAAAAATGATACTGTTATCAACATTCTTGTGTAAAGTACTTGAGCACAACCACAATAAATTCTTTGGCATATACTGCCAGAGATGAGGTTAAGTCGATCAAATACCTCAGAAAGTCTAAAAATAAAGGTCTGAGAAAAATAAGCAGGAAAGTAAACTGTTACTATTAGTACTAAAAATATTGTTAGCAGTCTTAAAAGTAGGCAATTTTGCTTCAGCACTAATACTTTGCTAGGCATTCGAATACTTCCAAACACATTCTCATCTGGCGAAGTCCCAATTTTAGGAACCTATTTCACTTTACAAGAACCAGGAGTGATAATATGATTATAGACAGAACATAAGATCTCAAACAGTGTTAAATAAGGAAAAGTAAGTTATTTGGTTTTGATAAATGTATAGTTTTAATTACTTACGTAAATCATAGCTGTATATAAATATTCATATTTGTAAATCATAAACAAAGGATAGGAACCAGTGAGTGAAAAACATTTTAGAAGAAAACAAACAATACCATTTTTCACTTGCATTACTGTAAAAAAATCATAATAATGTCCGCTTCTGAAAGTCACCTCCAGATTGACACAAGCATATTGCTACAGGTTGAGGATTTTTTTTTTTCCTGGAAGCAGGGTGTGAAATGGTTGTAGATGTCAAGAAGCAGTATAAAGAAAATGAGATGATTACTCATTTAAGCCAAATGGAAAAGCGGGTCTAATTGTCTGACTGCCTCATTGACTTCAAATAGTCTGCAGTCACAGACTCCTGGAGAGGTTTAATGCGCTTGACACCTCCGCAAGGAGCTAACAGTTCTTCCACAGCTGCGGATGTCCATGGGGATTCGAACAGATCCCTGTTTATTCTGTGTCTCTTCATGTCTTCTCAGTACTAATTTTTTTTTTTTTTACATGAACTGAATTTCTTGGTTCGTGGCTCTCTTGGTTCTAAGAAGTTGCTGGAGAAAACAAAAGTCTGGGAGCAACGCTATCAAAACAAGATAATTATTCCTTTTCGTTATCTGACATCAAAGCAAAACACACCTGGGTTATTTTCAGCCTCCCAATTGTTTCACGGCTATTGCCAGCACTTTGGTATTTATTCAACCATTCAAAAAGATTTTTTTTTTTTTAATGATTTGGTATTTTGAATGTTTGGTGTTTTACAACCCCATAACAGTTAGACTTTTTACTAGCTAAGAAAATATGTCATGGGATATTTTAATATTCAATTTTGTTTTGATTTTTCAATTGATTAAAGCAAAATTTTAGACACATGCATGAGTGTGTGTTCAGTTGCTCAATTGTGTCCGACTCTTTGAGACTCCATGAACTCTAGCCCACCAGGCTTCTTTGTCCATGGGATTCTCCAGGCAAGAATACTGGAGTGAGTTGCCATTTCCTCCTCCAGGGGATCTTCCTGACCCAGGGATGGAACCCTAGTCTCCTACATCTCCTTCGTGGCAGGTGGATTCTTTACCGTTGAGCCACTGGGAAAGCAGTTCTTAATTATAGGAGTTCTATTTTTCAGCTTTAGAGTTTCCATATATTTCCCTTCAAGTATTCTGATTAATTTGTGAAATGTTCCACATTTTTGTATACCTAGTCCACCCATCCTTTAAAAAAATCACAACAGTCATTTTCAAGCCTTAGTCAGCTAGCTTTAATTTCTATCTCATCCATCAGTCTGCTTCATTTTTCTTTCTCTTTCTTGGTTTTCAGTCATATCTCTTGGTACAACTAGCAGTTTTTGATTGAATGCCATACCTTGACCTTGCATATAAAAACTATGCAGCCTTTGGGTAATGTTATCATCCTTCAGACCAGTGGTTGGCAAACTATAGCTCGAGGGGCCAAATCTGACTCTTTTTCTCTTTTTTATAAATAAAGTTTTATTAGAACACATCCACATTTAGTCAGCTACATATTACCGATGACTGTATGTACAATACGTCAGTACAGGAGGACATTGCATGGAAGTTAAGCTGAAAATATTTACTATCGAACTTGAGAGAAAAAAAAGTATGTCCTCAGGTCTCAGCAGATAAAGTAGCTTCTGATCATCATAATCTAATCAGGGACTTGCTAGATCTCAGCTCTGTTGTTATCTGAGAAAGGCCAACTATATCTGTGTACCCCCTGGTCCTTAAGGATTTTGAAATAAGGTCACAGCCAGTGTTCTGGGACCTTTTTCCAGACACCAATCTTACACTTATCTCAGAAAACTAACAAAAGGCTCTGCTTTGCTTTCCCTGGGCTTTCAGCTTAGGTGTTGAGTCTCAGCGCCATAGAATTCTCCCATTCAGTGAATGTGCTTAGGGAAAGACTGGCTATGTACATGAGGCCCCTCAGATAACTGCAAAACATTTTCCAATTTTTTTTTCCTCAGCAGTTGCCCTCCATGGGCATGTAAGTGTGATCATATGCCTTCTGTAATCACTCAAGTTTAGAATCTGGCTCCATAGTAGGATTTCTGACAGAAGGTTTGCTTTCTTCTAGAAGGGTCTTTGCTCTCCTCAGTCTTAGTCTTCATCTCTTTATATCAGACACTCTCATTGCCTTCTTATAGCCTTTTTTTTTTACATTTTAATTCTGCTTTTCTAGTTGGTGAAGAAGGAGGACTCATCTACCAACAGTTAACCCATATCATGCATTTAATTTTCATCAAATGTTACCATAGATGCCACCCATGCAGAGTTTTCTTCTTATATTGCTTTCCAATTTTTTCCTTGGGATTTAGTTTTCATTTCAAAATGTTCTTCTTATTAAATATGTTCGGCTTTGTAAGTCACCTCAAATGTTTCCTGTAATTAGCCAGCAATAAATGCATTTAATGATTAACAGGAATACATTAAAAATGTCTGTTATGGGCATTTAAATATATTTAAATGCAATATGTTTAAACAGAAAATAAACTGCTTTTTAATAACAGTACATTTACTCTGGTGCTCTCACTGACTTTTGCAAAAGCAATCTGACAATAAAAGAGAAGCAAGTGATCATTATAAAAACAACCCATCATGAATTTCCTTTGACCCAGAGAACAGAAATCAAAGGTACCATTCAGTGTACCTACTTATTGCTCGGAGTCATTAAAATGTTTCCTTTTTTCTCCACAATAAAATTGTCACTTGATTATCTTCAGTCCTATAATTTTCAATTACAACTTATTCATAAACAACATATTCTAATTACATCTATTGTTCCAGCCCTGCTTTTTATCCTGATTGGTTGTTAGCATAAAAAAGATTAACTGTGAACATTTCATTGCTCATTTTAGGGATAGATTCTTGATAGATGCTCAACAGAGACTAGGCTTCTTCTTCCTAAGATGGTTGATTAGTTGCTAAGTTGTGTCTAACTCTTCGGGTCTCATGGACTATAGGCCTCCAGGCTCCTCCGTCAGTGGGATTTCCCAGGCAAGAATACTGGAGTGGGTTGCTATTTCCTTCTCCAGAGGAATCTTCCCAACCCAGGGATCAAACCTGTGTCTCTTGAGTCTCCTGCATTGGCAGGTGGATTCTTTACTACTGAACCACCACGGAAGCCTATTTAATAGTCATCAATACTGAATTTCATTATCTAACTGTCCTGTAACAAGGTTTCTAATATATTCTATATCACAACTGATTAATAGTTTCCTTAAGTCTTTTCCAGTTTGTTATTGCTCCATAAAAAAAAGAGGTTTCTGAAATTCAGTGGCTTAAAACAAGGAAATGTATTATTTTTATGTGGTAGTAGGTTTATATATATATATATATATATATATATATATATATATATATGTATATATGTATATTATATCTCTTATGTGTCTTGGGTTTACTGCATTCTGTTGCTTAGTTTTCCCCTAGAGTCTCCTTGAGGAAATGGATAGATGGTGGTCGGACTGGAGTAGGAGTTTGTGTTGGAGACATCTTTTATTTACTTGAGTGACAATGTAAGGATCTAATTAAAATTAATAATCTCCACATACAACTTAAATAACAGCCATGCATTTTCACCCTCTTTATTTGGGGTTGACACTCATGTGTTCATACACTTATTTCAATCAAAATCTAAAAAGTATAATTAAGCCAACATAAATGATTCTATAATTAATAGGATTTTCTCACTAGGTTTGTTATTGTTTAGTGGCTATGTCTTGTCCAACCCTTTGCAACCGACCCCTGGACGGCAGCCTGCCACGCTCCTCTATCCATGGGATTCCCCAGGCAAGAATACTGGAGAGGGTTGCCATCTCCTTCTCTAGGAGAACTCCCTGACCAAGTGATCAAACCCACACATCCTGCATTGCAGGCAGATTCTCTACCATTGAGCCACCGGAGCTTCCCATTCATTATATAGAGGAATATAAAAGCCTACTGTCTTCCTATCTTCAAGATGAACAAAACGATATCAAATACTCCTTTAAAGGAGATTTCAGAAACCTCCAAATAAATAATTTTCAAACTAGTGATAAGAGTTTGCGAGCCCTTGAGAGTAAACAAATAATATTATACTTTCATTTTACTGTAATCTTAATAGGAGATTAATCTGTTGAAATTTGAAATAAGACTAATTCTGGAGGATTTCTTTCCATTTAGTTTTTAGAACAATATCCTACTGGATAGTTCAGAATTCTGCTACAAGATACTTTGATTTTTTTTAAACTCAGATCTATATTATATATTTTAAAATAGGTCTTTTCTTCAAAAACAAATAAGCAAAAAAAGGAGAAAGGGAGGAGGAAGATACTGCATGAACATAACTAAAGATACAATAAAAAAATTACTTTTATGTTGGTAGTCAATATCAAAAATTGCAAATTGAATTAATGCTACATGCTTTTCAGAGATGACACTAAATAACTCCCTGAAAAGGGGCTTCTGAAAATAAGTGAGACTATTGATTAGTGATGTTTCTCAATGACTTAAGGGCAAACATCCTAGGTTACAAAATCTAAAAATGACTTGATGGAGTCAGTGTTTTATAAAGAAGTGGGTTAAAACTTAGAGTATATTATCTGAGTCAAAGAGACTTGGATTGTAATACTTCATTTAGTAGCTGAGTGAACTTGACCAAATTACCTTTGAAACTAGGATTTCCCACCTGTAAAATGGGGGAAATTAAAACTGTCTCAAAGGACTTTTGTAGATGGTAAATGAGATAAAACATGCAAAACATCTAATAACTAGCATATAGTTAGGATTCAATCAACTACTTATTATTGTCTGTCCACAGTGGAATTAGAAAACTTTGCAGTAACTCCCATAAGGTTGCTGTTGTTGTTAAGTTGCTAAGTCATGTCCAACTCTTTGCAACCCTGTAGACTGGCATGCCACTCTCCTCTATTCTCCACTATCTCCTGGAGTTTGCTCAAATTTGTATGATGCTATCTAACCATCTCAAAAGAAGCTCTCTCTAAAATGATTTGGAGATGAAAAATTCAAATCATAAAGTTTGTTTATTATTTTTATGATTTAAACATATTTAAAGCGGTATTTATTTAAAATGAGAAAATATGATTTTGTCATGGAAGATGGAGAGAACATTTCTGAAAGATTAAGGAATATGAAATCACTAAGTAACACAGTATCTAAAGCTTTTGGCTTAATGACTGCTTACTACCTTAATGACTGCACTTCCTTCCATTTTTGGAATTGTGGTTTTAACATAGGATCTTGATAAAGTGTAGTGCCAAGATTTTTTATTCTTAATCCTTTTGGTTTTGTTTGGACTTACTCTAGAGCTCATTATTTAAGCTGATTTATGTGTGATTTAGCAAAAAGTATCTAAAATCCCTTAACAAATTAAAGTCATGATGTCATCAGCTTCGTGCTAGGTTATATAGTTTAACAAAATTTGTTTTTCATAGCAGAGACTTAATGAACTATTTCAAGGAAGAGGTTTATCTACTTTAATGAGGAGAGAAAACTTTTTTGAATAAAAGTATCTTACTCTAATGACAGAGTATAGTATTTAGCTAGTATGATCCTTATAACCTAGAAAATAATAATTTGGTGTAAAATTCCATTTGTACCTATCAGACTGATGCATATTTGATTATTTCATTTTAGAATTACTTACATAGATATGTAAGTGGATAACTGATACAGGGATAGTAAATGAAACTATTATTTCCAGGTCACTGCACTTTCATCAATACTTTCCAAAATAGTTTTTTAAAATTGATATTTATTAGTCAGAATGTGCTAAGACTCAATTCAGTTATATCTAGCAACAAGCAGATTGATTAAAGTGAAAATGATTTTCATTTACAAATGTATATATTTGGAGTCCAAAACAGTAAATTATGTCATGATGATATAATTTGCTTTACTAGTTTCATTCTATTAAGATGCATGATACTCAGTTCATTCAAAATGAAAATATGTACAGAGTTTATAGAATTTTACAAGAGAATACTGCTATTGCTTAATAGCTTAAGATATATAACTTTATTTTTCTTTTTCTCATTTTAAAATTAAATTTACTTTTTTTTTTGCACATAGTGTATGTTTGAAACTAGGCCACTGATACTTTAGACACAGTTTTCTGTGTTTTGTCACTGCATTTAAAAAGGCATTAGAAAAAATAAATTATGTAAATTCAAGTTTTGTTTATTATTAAAATTTAGGATGAAAGGAGTTTCAGTAATATGTTCCAAGGAATTTTCATTTCTTTCCAGAATATATTGAAAACTTGTAAACAGAAGTCATTTAATTTCCATTCTAAAAGCATATCTTCCTTTTCCAGATCATGTAAAATTTTGCCCAAGAATTTTAAGTACTCTTTAATCTTTTTTTGCCATGATATTCTGAATTTGTTTTGCTTTACTGAATCATATACTATTGCAATTAAATATTTTTCTCTTTTAAATGATACTCTATGAGAAACATTCCTTAAATAATTCAATTTAGGTAATTAATATTTCCAAATATGAACATTTAAATGTTCTGTTGTCACCAAGATATTTTTGCAAAAGTATTTTCACATCATTAAACTTCCTAAATTTAATATCACAGTTGAATAGTGATGTGTAATTGGGCTAATTCAAAACTAATTCAATTTAAAAGCAACTTCTCATCACAACAAAAAAGTAGTCTACTTTGGTTGTTCTATTAAGGTAATTAATATTTTTTTCCTTCTATGTAGTGTTGTATTTGGGCAAACTAGAAATTCCATGGCTCAAACATTTTATTATAGCCCAAGTTGACTTTTCCCTTTTTGTACTGGGAATTTTTTGTTTATCATACAATCTAGAAGTCTAAATGTTTGCTAATTAGCATGCAAATATATTTGAGTTTCAAACATGAGAAATAGCTGACTTGTCTCTTACTGTAAAGCATGGAATATTGACTCTAATAAGATGATTTGAATCAGCTTGAAAGACGAGTTTGGCATATAGATGCCACCTTAAATGTGTATCACTAGAGATTAATGAAAATACTTCATTTTAGTAGTGAAAGTGCAGAAAAAGTCCATTATGCATGAAATATTCTTTTCAATTTTAAATATTTCATTCATGATATTTTCCTAGAAAATAAGGTAGCATTTACAAAAGCGAGAAACTATGATCTCTATATCTATTACCTATGCACTCATCCATCCATCCATTCACCCATCTATATGTCATCTCTCTCTATTTATTAGCCACTTCATCTCAAATTCAATAAGACTTTATTTGGCAATTCACTAAGAAAATTGTTTCAATATTTGTGTCTAGCACTGTAGTTTATTTATAATTTGTCTGTTGAGTCCTTGTAAAATTTTATACAGGCTTTTTATTTGTATATGCCATTAGGTACAAAGTTCACCCTCAAAACTTGGAAAATAAATGTGCAAAGATTCCATAGATTAAGCTGCTAATGATGGACAGGAGTACATGTATATATGTAATATGAGAGAAATAACAGAGTTATTTCTTTTTTTATGGGGGTGTAATTGCTTTACAATGTGGTGTTAGGGTCTCCTGTACAGGGAAGTGAATCAGCTCTAATGCATACATATATCCTCTCCCTCTTGAGCCTCCCTCCCACCCCACCCCTCCCAATCCCTCTCCTCTAGGTCACTGTCAAGCACTGAGCTGAGCTCCCTGGGGTGGACAGCATGTTCCCTCCAGTTCTCTGTCTCACACATGGTACTGTATATATGTCAATCCCAATCTCCCAATTCACCCTATCTCCCTCCCTTCCCCACCCTATGTCCACAGGTCTGCTTTCTATGTCCACATCTCTACCTGAACATGCACGTTGATTTGTAACCCTTACTAGTGCATAAGAGATCCTGGGAGACACTGAAAAGGATGCTGCTGCGTTCCAATTCCCATCTGAACCATCTTGCAGGTTTAGAAACATTTTAAACTCTTTTTTGGGATATCACTATTACCCCCTGTGATGAGAGGAGCTAATATCATATAACCATAAAGATATCATACAACTACAAAGATCTACTTTACACACACACAGACACACATATACACAATGCTGATTTGTGCACCTGGCCAGTTGTACATTTTATGCTGTTGTTTCATTTTCACTTGTCAACCTCTTTGCTAAAACTATTGCGGATATTTCACCTCCTGGTCTAAGCCTCACATTTGCTAAATAAGAGGTGCTGACACATGGCTTTTCATTTGCTGGCCAGCTTGTCCTATCTTTGGCCATCAATAATGATGCTTCCTAACAGTCCACAGTAACTGAGTTGCCTGAATATTTGCTTCAGAATGTCTGTGTGACAACCGAAAGAAAGTGAACATGTTGACAAATGTTCGAGAGTGTCAATCAGGAGAGTGATAATTGAAAATGCTGAAAGGTTGTGAGAAGATGTCAGTGCCTGAGGGGAAAAAGACCTGATGGTCAATGAAATGTGGTCTGAAATGTGGTGTCACTTGAAATACAAGTCCTTTCTCTAACAAAGAACTCAGCGATGTAAATGTACAGATAGGAAGGTTTACATTTCCAGTAGGGAGGCTTCAAGAGAGATAAAGTTCAATTGCTCAGTTGTATCTGACTCTTTGCAACCCCATGGATGGTAGTCCACCAGGCTCCTCTGTCCCTAGAATTTTCCAGGCAAGAATACTGGAGTGGGTTTTCATTTCATACAAGAGAGATAATATCACAGAAGAAATTCAAAATAAAAGGCTTGGCACAATTCTATGGCTTGCCTACAGTTCTGTGGTTTTCCTATGAATTTCTGTAAATTGGTTTATATTTTAAATCCCTCATAGATAACAGAGCACAGAATGGATGTTTCCAAATTATCTGTTGATTTAATGAATGAAAAGGAAGGAATAAATAGACATGTCACCTGGACAGAAATCTTGGGTAGAGTACTCAGACAGCATGATTTAAGTGATCAGATTTTAATATGACAACAAATGCATATAATTCACTTGCAAAGCAATTCAAATGAAAGACTAGCAGTTCACAAATTAATAACTAGTCATGCAATTAGGGAACATATTGATTGAAAAGGAGGTGCTAGTGTTAATGTAATTCTTTAAGACACTGCATTTAAAATTAATTTTGAACAAGACTCTAAATACTTTGTGAACACATAGTTGAAGGGATCTATTTTAGAATTTTAAAAAGAGTGAGGTGACCTTCCCCTCAAATGTGAATAAGCTGGAAATACAGGAATAAGTCAGATTGAACAAGATTCAGAAAGAACAAAATTAATAAAATGGGCTGAACATGAAGGAAATATTTTTATAGATTCACATGTAAATACTTCCTTAGTAAATATGTTACCTGAATTTTTAATATCAGAAACTCATAAGTATGCTTCAGAATGCTAGATCATAAAATGTGTATTCAGTCCTGCTCACATGACACCCATGTTATTTTTAGAAACATATTTCAAAATAATTTTATGAGTAGATTGGTACACCAAACTATTCCTGCCAGACTTGTTTTGATTTGGGGGGAGAGAAAATTAAAACAGATAAGCAGCACCCTTTATAAAACGGTGTTTTATCCAGACTAGCTTGTTATTCTCTCTGTTGCTCTCTTATCTTTATTATTCAGTATTCAAGTCACCATATTTGTGAAACCTCAAATAGAATTTCCTGATTTATATTGCTGGCTGCATTGATGGCATTTAGCTGTGGGCACTTCTCTAATAACAGTTTGTCTTATTTGTCTTCTAATGCGCCCCACGGAACAGCCCACGTTAATTAGAGCCATTTACTATTTATCAACTCTACTACTTGCTGGAACCCAAACTGGGTGCTCCTGAACCATAATTATTGCTAGCAGGACTGTGACTTTCAACTTATAATCTTATGAGTGCAGTGAAATACAAACACCTGAATTAAAAATAAGCATTGGAAACAAACACTGAGGCCTAGAAATCTCAACACTGGGTTCCTGGAGGCACTGCCAGTTTCCACACTCTTATTCAAGAGGTGGGATTTCAGAGAAAGCAGAGCAGAGGAAAGAGCTGCGGTCAAGAAACCTACAAATATCACCAGGACATGAAGAACTGGCTAGAATAATTTTCAAGCCAGATTTTTTAATTTATTTTTTTTAGTGAAAAATACATAGGAAATCTCCATTACAGACCAAAGACTCAATAAGACCAAAGAGGTGCTAACAGGTTGGGTTTAAATGCCCTCTTCTGTATAGTGTCTTATTTATGTCTATTACAACCTACACTTTTTATGTAGTATAAAAAATTAATATTTTTTATCTTTGGAAACTGCTAAAAAGAATACATAGAAGGATAATCTCTGAAAGTGTTGTTAGGAGCTGGTTGTTCTTCTAAACTGTAATTTCTCTTTCGGTCTATGTGCGTCACAGGACCGTTCATTTTGCCTGTAAGATGTGTGATCCTTTGCTTCATTTGCTGTTGTTGCTGTTTGTCAGTCCCTCAGTCGTGTCCAACTCTTCGCAACCCCATGGACTGCAGCACGCCAGTCTTCCCTGTCCATCACCAACTCCTGGAGCTTACTCAAATTTATGTCCATTGAGTCAGTGATGCTATCCAACCATCTTGTCCTCTGTCGTCCCCTTCTCCTCCTGCCTTCAATGTTTCCTAGCATCAGGATCTTTTCTAGTGAATCGTCTCTTCGCATCATGTGGCCAAAGTATTAGAGTTTCAGCTTCAGCCTCAGTCTTTCCAATGAATATTCAGGACTGATTTACTTTAGTATTGACTGGTTGGATCTCCTTGCAGACCAAGGGACTCTCAATAGCCTTCTGCAACACCACAGTTCAAAAGCATCAATTTTTCGGCACTCAGCTTTCTTTATGGCCCAACTCTTCACTTGTAGTATAGACATTTCTGAAGACATACATAATTTGCTTTAAAAAATGGGTTTTAAAGTTCTCCAATACCCTATTGGGGTTTTGCGGGTGGCTCAGCAGTAAAGGCTCTGCCTTCAATAGAGGAGACACAGGATATGCTGGTTCAGTCCCCAGGTCTGGAAGATCCCCTGGAGGAGGCTGTGACCACTCACTCTGGTATTCTTGCATGGAGAATCCCATGGACAGAGCAGCCTGGTTGATTACAGTCCATAGGATTGCAAAGAATCAAACATGAGTGAAGCAACTAAGCATGCACATTGCACTTTAAATTTTTAAGTTAGAGAACTAGATTCTTCTTATTCATTCGAAAAGTATTTGTATGAAGTTAACACTTACTAACCATATTTTTCACAGTTTTGTTATATTTTAACAGATTTTTTCTTTGCAGAGAGAAATGTATTTTATGTTACCAACATAATCAATATTTTACTTTGTTATTCTTTCCTCTGACTCAATACTTAGTTTTTCACTGTTTGAGCAAGCAACATTTTCTACCTATCTTTTGCTTTTACATTAAGTTTACTAAATCATCTATTTATTTATATTGGGATCTATAAAACCAATGGAACTAGAAAGAGACTTGTCAAAGTCACAGAACAGTTTTGTTTCCCTTAGTTTATCATTGTTATTATAACAGGATTCTGGCTTGTATATTTTGTTGTCATCCTACTTATTACAGAAACATGCATGAGTGATTTACTCATTGTGGACTGGACATTTTGTCAATTTGAACCAACCCCGTTCGTCTTGGTCAAAGACTTTTCCTTAAATCCCTTTTTGTCCACCATTAATTTGCTACAAATGGCATTGTTTCTGTATCCACATCGTTGTCTGGGTTTGTTTGAAAATTTCACATTAGATTTTATGTTAGATGGACTTCTCTGGTAGCTCAACTGATAAAGAGTACGCCTCCTATGCAGGAGACCCCGGTTTGATTCCTGGGTCAGGAAGTTCTGCTGGAGAAGGGATAGGCTACCCACTCTGGTATTCTGACCTGGAGAATTCCGAAGACTGTATAGTCCATGGGGTCACAAAGAGTCGGACATGACTGGGGTCTCTTCAAAGTAGTATCTGTTTGGGTTTAATATCTTTAATTAGTCGAAGCATGGAAGTATGGTTTAATCAATTTCTAATTGTTCTCAGAAGGGATGGATTAGGTTTTCTGCTTGTTCAGTCGTGTTGACTATTTTACACTCTTTGGATGTGTATTTCCGCATTTTTGTAAAGTGATATTTTTTCGAAGAAAGAGTAGCTGTTGGGGAAGAATCGACATCCTGGTGACTTGGTACTGAGGTAGAGAAAATAAATTCGCTCAAATCATTGGATTTTATTTAAAAAAAGAATCAATATGAAGGAATGATTTAGAAAAGTATTTAAAAACATGAAGATAGATTTAAAGTTAATCTGGGTAAATGTCTTTTCAAAACAGCATTCAATTAGTAACTCATGATGATGTGTAAAATTGCACAGAGTGTTAAAAGAATGTGTTCTGGTGTGCAGCTATAACTGGAGATGTAATTTACAAGTGGCTAAGCATAAGTATGACCATTAGCATCATTGCTGAAAATGAGCTCTCTCCCTTTCCAGTGTTAGAAGTCACTGACCAAAGACCCACTGGGGATATACCCATAGTCCAAAAATCAGGCTAATTTAGTTCCCTGCAGGGCTTCCCATGTGGCTCAGTGGTAAAGAACATGCCAGCCAATGCAGGAAATGCAAGAGATGCAGGTTTGATCCCTGGGCTGGAAAGATCCCCTGGAGAAGAAAATAGGAACCCACTCCAGTATTCTTGCCTGGGAAATTCCATGGACAGAGGAGCAAGGTGGGCTACAGCCCATAGGGTCGAAAAGAGTCGGACATGACTGAGCATACACACACACACACACACACACACACACACACACACACACACACACACACAGCTCCTTGAAGAAAGGGCAAATGCTTCCCAGAGGAATCATGGCAATACCACAAAAAGGACTGCTGGGAGAAGCAGCTTATAGAATTTATAGAATTCAGGATTGTGCACAATGATTCCTGGGGGTTTCCAGGTAGCTCAGATGATAAAGAATCTGCCTGCCAATGCAAAAGTACAAGATATGCGACCTCTGGATCGGAAAGATCCCTGGAGAAGGAAATGGCAACCCAGTCCAGTATTCTTGCCTGGAGGATCCCATGGACAGAGGAGCCTGTTTGGCTACAGTCTATGGCATCACAAAGAGTCAGACACCACTGACCGACTGAGCGCGCACACCGATGATTCCTGTAAGGGATTCAGAAAGCGGTACCTAGTTCTGAACACAGTATTTTCTGGAAGCAAAGGGAATTCACGTATTGTGTACCATAAATGTTTTATCTAGGGAGAATGAGTATTTGGGTTGGCTAGGATTGTCATTGGTTAAAAAAGCAGGCAGCAGCATCCACGTTAATCCTCACTGAGCAAATGTGAGGTTTGCTTAGTCATTGTCGTGGTGGTGGGATTGGTGTGTCTTCACCTTGTGGCAAGCACTGCAGTTTTGCTCTTTTGTATGTTATCTGTGTTCATTGGGAAACACCTTGTTCTGGCTGCATGCAGTGCTGTTTTTAATATGTTTTAAATGTGATGATACATCTGCTCCACACTGATCAGCTTGGCCAGGGTCTTATTTTGATCAGTGAGTAGAAGTGGTATGTGTCTGTTGTAGGAAAAGCTCTAAGACCACTAGGTTTTCTATCCATTGCTCTTTCACCCCTGCTCTGAAACCCATATTGCTGATAAGGGCTGTTTCTCTAGGCTGAGCCATGGCATGCAGACAGCACAGACAGTCATGGCTCAAGTCTAAGGACATGTAAATGTACATGCAACCAGTCTTGGCTCGAGTGAGCTCCTGAGATGGAAGTGTTGTTTGCTTCCATAATATTACTAAGACTGAGCTGTATGATATATAAAGTTACCAGAGAAAGTTCTTGTTTACTAATAACCATTCCAAGAAAAATTGCCTAATTTACATTTTCTGTTACCTTCAACATAATTGCAAGCTAGCAACCTGATTTGTGAGTATACTGATTACAGATTCATCTCTCATGCAAGGAATCTGTAAATAATACATAACACTGGATTTCTAGCATTTTCATTTACAATGATAAACGTCACGTGGAGAGATTATTCTGCCAAGTACATGGATCATTTACAGAGAAATATCATTGCTGAGATGCAAAGACTTCAAGTCCTTACGATCTGTGGGTACTGTTTTTATAAGAAAATCTACAAGGGGAGATAAACCATGATGAAAAAAACACTGCTTAGAAAGCATGGATTCATTATACAAAGTTTTAGGTAAATCAAATGTTTATTTGCGTTGGGTCAAAACTGATTGGTCATCTCTCCCCTGGACAGTTCATGATTGGGTATTCCCTTAGCATCCACACTAATATTAGATAGTATGATGTGACATAAATTCTCATCTATTTATTCATATGTTTGAATACAGGCATGAAAATCTGGGGGCTCCTGTCCTATCTTTCCATTCAGCACACTGATGGCAAAATATGTATTTGCACGCTATTGGAAGCATACTTTCCTAATGTCTTTCGATATGAGTTGCTGAATTTCTTAATGGAGGCATTAAATTCTCTTAAAATGATTACATATTTGTCATCACCTCCTTCTTTTGTACATCCATAAAGTACATCTCCTGGGACTACAGAACATGAATTCTTTGTGAAATGAAGCTTTTCAGTCAGGCTCTTAAAAAAAAAAAAAATAGTACTACCTGAGCCGATGGAAGGAGCATCAGTAATTTAGTACTAATCAGCTCAACTGGTTTTTACAGAATTTCTGCCTTTAATGTTCTGTGCCTTCATTGTGTATGATTTAAATATAAGCCGAGAGGAGCTTCAAAGACTGGCAGCTATCAATATCTGGCTGATGCTATCTAGCCCGTCCTTAATTCTTCCATTGCCAGTGGATTTTGGATCAGGTGACCAGGTAGAGCTATAGAAAAGAGCACCCTTGTAAATGGATTTCCCTTATATGATGCAGATTAAGATTTAGTAGAAAAATGGCATCCTGTATGTGTTTCAGACCACCAAGCGACCTAACCTTTATCCCGTCAGCCATAAAGGAGCAGTGAGACAGAAAGGGATAGAATGTTGACAGAGTCAGTTTCATCTAGAAGGAAGGTACTAGAACTTCAAAGACTGGTTCAGGCATTGTTAAATATCTGTTAATTTAGGCATCCATACAATAGCTAAACTTTCACATGGTAAAGAATTGGTTTTGTTTTAACAGTTTTTGAAAAATTACTTAACCAACAGAAGTCACCGGAAAATAGCTAACATTGAGTGCTTAGCTTTGGGGAAAATAGCTGTTTTATTATTTATTTTTTCGGAGCTTCATTTCAAGATGTTGTATCCCCCAGTGTGATTCCATGAAGCAGATGCTCAATAGTTTATCCAGTTTCTTTTAAATGCCTGAATTGAAACATTTTATCCACACTAAACTTCTCTAATTTCCTTTCAACTCTAAAAGTGGAATTTGCATTAAGTAGAATCCCAGAGGAATTTAGATCCTGTGATCTAACGCCATGCTGCTTTTGTTTAATTTAGCCACTTGTCTTAAAGGCAGGAGAGAAGCCTTTAAGATGTTGATTCACAAACGTTAAGAAGCATACTGCTTTAATTTTTTTTTCACTTTACTTTAGCAAGTCTTCTCTAAAGGGAAATGGAGTTGAATTACTTCTAATCAAATACCAGCAATAGCTATAAGTTGGTAATCTGACATCAGCCTGATAAATAGAGATAAGCTGGTTCCTTCATTGGATGATGGATGGAACAGAATTAATTTTAGAGCTAAAGCCATTGGAGGACATGGCAATCATCTCAGGAAATATCGGTTGTTTTACAAGAATAGGAATAAACATGGCACATGCAAACTTCTTACAAAAGGATTTTTTTTGCATGACTTTTCACTGTTGATTTGATGCTCCTACCTACATTCCATCTAAGCCCCAAGATTCAGCTCCCTTTTGAATCATACGTGTATCCATGCATAATTGGGTACCAAAGTGTAGCCCTAACATTTTTTAAGAAACAACTGCCAGGAAATTGGCTTTTATGGAATTAACAAAAGTATTCTTGCCTTGCTTGGGAGTGATAAAGGCAGGGGGAAAGGAATTCACGGAATCTATTAAGCTTGTTTTGTTTTTTACAATGAGCATGCTGAAATAACCTGAATTTCACTATGGTCATCCGTCTATCACTGCTGGGTAAGGTTAAGGTGCAGTCCGTATGTGTACTGAGGTCAGAAAAACTGAACTAATTTTTAATAAGTTCTGAGATCCTCTCCACTCAAGTACAAATGAAACATACCTGACTACTACATGTAAGTGTGTTTTAAAACGTTTTAATATAACAGCCTCAAACATGTATAACAATAAAAATCATAGTATAATGAATCCAGGAAATTTCCAGGTGACTACAGTGGTAAAAGATCCACCTACCAATGCAGGAGACACAGGTTTAAGCCCTGGGTCAAGAAGATCCTCTGGAGAAGGAAATGGCAACTCACTCTAGTATTCTTGCCTGGGAAACCCCATGGACAGGGAAACCTGGGAAACTACACAATCTGCATCAAATATTATAAACTCCTATTCAATATCATTTCATCTATATGGCCATCTACTCACTGTGAACCCATATGCACTTTATATACATTTTAAACTTTAAAAATCACAAAACTTTTTTTTAGAAAGAAAAAAAGCTGCTCAAATTAAACTATTGCTTAGATACACACTAGAGGTATGTAATCCAGTGGAATGTTAGGGGGATATCTGTCTTCAAATATATGTGGCATAAAGGTCTCAGACTCTATCTTGTCCTACTTGATCCTAGTACTTTACCTGTCAGTATCTGAATTTTCCTACCTGGAAACTGGGTATAATTATTACTCAAGAGGATTAGATTTTAAATGACAATAAGCTAACTCAAACTTACATAATGGAAAAGGAACGCATCGTGTCAAGGGAATGTCTGAAGTAACTTGAAGTAGGGACACAATGCATCACTAGAAAATGGCGTTTGTCCATGAGTGTGTACTAAGTCATTTCAGTCACATTTGACTCTGTGCCACCCTATAGACTGCAGCACCCCAGGCTCCTCTGTCCATGGGATTCTCCAGGCAAGAATACTGGAGTGGGTAGCCATTCCCTTCTCCAGGGGATCTTCCCAACTCAGGGATGCAATGTGAGTCTCCTGATTGAAGGCAGATTCTTTACCGCTGAGCCATCGGGGAATCCCCTGCGTTTCTCCATCTCAGCTCTATGCCAGCCCCATCCCTGAAGTAACATCCACCAAGCAGGCTCCTGGAACATTTGGATTGCATCCTCTTCCTTGAGTCCAGCTTTCTGCTGATCCCTAAGAGGGGATGCAAAAGCTTGGTTCTGGATCCCATTGGTCTACATGGGATTAGATGTACATCCCTGGACCAATCCTTTGGCTGGGAGATTTATTGACTAACTTGGTGGCTCAGACAGTAAAGAATCTGCCTGCAATGCAGGAGACCCAGGTTCGATCCCTGGGTTGGGAAGATCCACTGGAGAAAGAAATGGCAACCCACTCCAGTATTCTTGTCTGGAAAATCCCATGGACAGAGGAGCCTGGTGGGTCCTGGGGGATCCACATTCCTTGGGGTCACAAAGAGCTGGACACGACTGAGTGACTAACACTGACAGATACTGAGACCACCTGCAAATTGAGATTGGGTGACTTCTTCAAACCACAAGGACCAAGAGATAGGGAGGTGGCTGCTCTTAATTAGGAAAAAAAAAAAATAGAGTGCGTCATGAGACAGATGAGGAAAAGATGCTGGGCAATAGAATTAACAACTGGCCACATCAGAGGAAAGGTCCCTGTTGACTTAGCATTGTCTCATTATCCTATCAAATGCTCTTAGCCCACCTTTGTGTTTCACCAAGCTCGGACACTGTGGGTGCACAGGGAGTGTTACAGCCTCTCACCCCAGCGGTGCTGTGTGTTTTTTCCCTCTGCCCCGATGGTTGTGGAGGACACAGATTCATTCTGTTCACATTCTCCTAAAGAAAGGCTCACTGCCCAGGTGCAAAGAAAGTGATTACCTGACCGACTCCGACTGTAAATTCTTTCAGAGATCACTTCAGTTTCTTAACCAATGTCAAACGATTCCCCACGTGGTCCCTGGTCAGTGTTATTTAGAATTGCTGAAATTCCAGGCATATGATTAGAGAATACTGAAGCTTGCATACATTCACGCATTTGATATTCTAAGTATGAGCAGTGAAAGAACAGAAGCGAGAAATATCCTTAAGATTGTTGTAGAAATGACTGAAGAAATAAACCCTCAGGTCAGCTAATAAAAGTCAGAAAAAAGCAAAGGACAGTCACTGAAGTAAAGTACACTAAAAATCTATAAGGCCGGATATAGTGTTTTTGTCTACTAATTATGACTCAGGTATTGGCAGTCATTCAGATAGAGTGTAGGAGACAATCACATAAGGTTGAGAGGCACCTGGAACTTTGTAAAAGTCAGGGGCATATATGTTTTAAGAGTAAAATTGGTAAGTAAAACGGATGCCAAAGAAGAGTTTTTGTAGGATAAATACTGACCTTAAAAGCCTGCAACAAAAAGCTTTGAAAACAGCGTTGCCATGAACCCTCATTGGAAATGTAGATAATATGAGAAAATGAGCAGGTTTAACCCGAAGAGGCAACAATTGGAGCTGCAATCTGAAGGGAGATAATTAAGTCAGCAGGGAGAAGGAGATTCATGGAAGAAACTAAGAAATAGAACTGAAAACAAAATGAAAATGTTTGGTAAGAATATCAGCTGCAAAGTTTGAGTCCATGTGAGAGAATGAGAGAATGGAATACAGAACAACAAAGTGGCGGAAAAGGTTTAGATTTTACCCAAAGACGTCACGGACAGAAGCATGGTTAGAACTACTGGGTCTTGCAATTCCATATGGAATCTTGATGCTAGGTTGCTTCTGGTTCAGAACTGCGTGCACTGAGGTCATTTCTTACCCATGTCTTCCAACACTTTTGTTACTCCTGAAGCCAGGGTTTACTACCCATCTGTGCATTACTAGGCAATCAGCAAGCCTTAACTGGTACTTCCCAGTAGCAAGTGCTCTCTAGGTTGAGAATATGGCATGCTTGTGCTCCTGCTTCAAGAATTTTACAGTATCTTATGGGAGAAAAGCAAGTAAATAAGCTAGGAATTGTGGACAGGCAAAGTGATACAACTGGAAAAATATAATGTGCTAGAGGAACACAGAGGGGGACCTACAAACCCAATCGTGTACAGTCAACAAAGACTTCCCTTGGAACTAAGTCTGTAGAAGTTTTGAAGGGTAAGTAGGAGCCACCAAAGTCAGTGAACAGAATCTCTGGATTAGAGAAAGCAGTTTTATATCTTTTGGAATTTTACACAGTGAGAGACGTGCATAATGCCTCAGAGATGAATGTGGCATCCTGGCGAATTTTAAGTAGTCAATATGGCTGGAGTCCTTGTGCAAATAGGAAGGTGAAGAGAAGTCTTTTGGGAAGATAGATAAACAAAAGGAGCTCATGGAGGTCTTGTTTCCCAGGAGAAGGAATTTGAACTTTATTCTGCAGAAAAGAGCTATTAAGCAAGGGAAGGGTATAATAGGATTTGATTTTTTACTCTGAAAATTGTGAAGAGATCATTGGAGAGAATGATAGAGAAAAAAAGATTGATTTAAGAGGTATTGTCAGGGCTCTAGTACATTCGGAAAGGGTTGTCAGTGCTCTAGTGCATTTGCCATGGTTACGAACTAAGAAGAAACAAATACAGGCCGTATGTAACCTCAAAAATATTTCTTTTAGGAATATTGACAGTGCAAAGCCAATTTCAGAAGAAAATTAGCATGAGAAAATAAAACAGAGGAACGTATAAAACACAATTATTTAACACTGTAGTAATTCACTGTGTCATTCTTGAATTTTTTTCCATAATTTGTTGGGAAATCCAATACAGAACCAGAACCAAATATCAAGTTCTCAAATATTATTTTATTTTTATTTCAATTATAGTGAACTCTAACAAATGTGAATAATACTGTTAGTTTCATTAATAGTATATACATTGTTTATAAACAGTAAATATATGCATATGTACATACATATATTAACATACCTATATGCATCTTATATATGTATATATATATATTATATATGTATACAAATAAATATGTCGTTTTAAAACATTTGTTTTTGGTAGACTTTAAAATTACTGTTATGACAAATAGAACATAAGCATTAATTCTATATTGGTAAAGTTAAATAATTTTAATTGATTTAAAATTAGAATGAAAGTTCTTTTCCCCAAACACTTTTAAATAGCCATAAAATTTAAACAGCTATTTGCTTAGTATCTTTTCAGCACTTTCTAAACAATAAGACAATCTAAGCTGACATAAACTGATATTATAGTTACATTTACTGAAGGCTTAATTAGTGCTAGCCACTCAGTTAACAAAATGATTTAATCTTTTAGCCCTTATCACAAACCATTGCATGACGTACATAAGAGCAATACTTCACAGATCTTAGTTACTCATTTTTTCTTTCATTAAAGTATATTTATTGACCAACACTATGTACCACTGAAGTAAATGTATAAAGATCCCCCATCTACTGGGACATGCCTTCTACCTGGGAGAGATAGACAGTAAATGATAAAACTAATAAAGAAATCCATGATTATATAGGCTATTAGGAAGTGATAAGTTCTGTGGAATTTGATATATAGAGTGAAGTAAGCCAGAAAGAAAAACACCCATACAGTATACTAATGCATATATATGGAATTTGAAAGATGGTAACGATAACCCTATATGCGGGACAGAATAAGAGACACAGATGCATAGAACAGTCTTATGGACTCTGAGGGAGAAGGTTAGGGTGGGACATTCTGAGAGAATAGCATTGAAACATGTATATTATCATATGTGAAACAGAACACAATTCCAGGTTCGATGCATGAGACAAATGCTCAGGGCTGGGGCAACGGGATGACCCAGAGGGATGGGATGGGGAGGGAGGTGGGAGGGGGGTTCAGGATGGGGAACACATGTAAACCCATGGCTGATTCATGTCAATGTATGGCAAAAACTACTACAATATTGTAAAGTAATTAGCCCCCAACTAAAATAAATAAATTTATTAAATTTTTTTTTTTAATTAAAAAAAAGAAAGTACAAAAAAAAGAAAGAAAGTACAGCAGGATAATAGGAATTGGAATGGTTTGGGGGGAGCAGAGTTCAAAGGGGCAGTATTAAATAATGGGTGAATGTAAACTTTATTGCAAAGGTGATATTTGGGAAAATGGAGATAACAAAGCAGATATTTGGGAAGATCATTCCAACAGAAGAAACTAGGGCTTTTTGCTGAGTAATGTGGGGAAGAGTGGGAGGGAGGGATTATGGGAAAGTTCTGAACAGAAAATATGACATATTCTGACATATACTAATATTTTTAAGGATCCTTCTGGTACTGAAGAGAGTATGATGAAAAGAAAGATGGAAACAAAGAGAAGTTAGTCCACTGAGTTAAAATAGAAGTGATGCTTCTCAGATACGGTAGAAGAAGAAATGAATGATGATGAGCAAAGGCCTGATTTCAGATATATTTCAAAGTTAGAGTTAACTAGATTTCCTTTCAGATTGAATGTCAATTGCAAGTTAAGTGGGCAAATGAGGACAGTCCTCTGAGTTTAACCCACAGAATGCTAGAATAGAGGTGCCATTAACATAAATGGGGTATCAGATATTCAGCTCTGAACATGTTCAGATTGAGATTAGACATCCAGGAGGAGATATATTTGCCAGGATATATAGCAATCTGAAGTTTGGGAGAGAAGCCCAGAATAGATAAATAAATTTGGAAGTATTTATTATATAACTAATGTTTAAAACCTTCAGTTGGAAGAGATCATCAAGGACATGAGTGTAGATAAAGAACAGGTGTCCTGGGGCTCTCAAATAGAAAGTGAGAGGCAGGACAAACCAGTAAAGAAGACTCAGTTCAGTTCAGTCGCTCAGTCGTGTCCGACTCTTTGCGACCCCATGAATTTCAGCACACCAGGCCTCTCTGTCCATCACCAACTCCGCGGAGTCTACCCAAACCCATGTCCATCGAGTCGGTGATGCCGTCCAACCATCTCATCCTCTGTCGTCCCCTTCTCCTCCTGCCCCCAATCCTACCCAGCATTAGGGCCTTTTACAATGAGTCAACCCCTCGCATGAGGTGGCCAAAGTATTGGAGTTTCAGCTTCAACATCAGACCTTCCAATGAACACCCAGGATTGATCTCTTTAAGGATGGACTGGTTGGATCTCCTTGCAGTCCAAAGGACTCTCAAGAGTCTTCTCCAACACCACAGTTCAAAAGCATCAATTCTTCGGCACTCAGCTTTCTTCACCGTCCAACTCTCACATCCATACATGACCACTGGAAAAACCATAGCCTTGACTAGACAGACTTTTGTTGGCAAAGTAATGTCTCTGCTTTTAAATATGCTATCTAGGTTGGCCATAACCTTCCTTCCAAGGAGTAAGCGTCTTTTAATTTCATGCCTGCAATCACCATCAGCAGTGATTCTGGAGCCCAAAAAAATAAAGTCTGATACTGTTTCTACTGTTTCCCCATCTATTTCCCATGAAGTGATGGGACCAGATGCCATGATCTTACTTTTCCGAACGTTGAGCTTTAAGCCAACTTTTTCACTCTCCTCTTTCACCTTCCTCAAGAGGCTCTTTAGTTCTTCTTCACTTTCTGCCATAAGGGTGGTGTCATCCGCATATCTGAGGTTCTTGATATTTCTCCCGGCAATCTTGATTCCAGCTTGTGTTTCTTCCAGCCCAGCGTTTCTCATGATGTACTCTGCATATAAGTTAAATAAGCAGGGTGACAATATACAGCCTTGACGTACTCCTTTTCCTATTTGGAACCAGTCTGTTGTTCCATGTCCCGTTCTAGCTGTTGCTTCCTGACCTGCATACAGGTTTCTCAAGAGACAGGCCAGATGGTCTGGTATCCCCATCCCTTTCAGAATTTTCCATAGTTTATTGTGATCCACACAAAGGTTTTGGCATAGTCAATAAAGCAGAAATAGATGTTTTCCTGGAACTCTCTTGCTTTTTCGATGATCCAGCGGATATTGGCAATTTGATCTCTGGTTCCTCTGCCTTTTCTAAAACCAGCTTGAACATCTGGAAGTTCACGGTTCACGTATTGCTGAAGCCTGTCTTGGAGAATTTTGAGCATTACTTTACTAGCATGTGAGATGAGTGCAACTGTGCAGTAGTTTGAGCATTCTTTGGCATTGCCTTTCTTTGGGATTGGGACGAAAACTGACCTTTTCCAGTCCTGTGGTCACTGCTGAGTTTTCCAAATTTGCTGGCCTATCGAGTGCAGCAGTTTCACAGCATCGTCTTTCAGGATTTGAAATAGCTCAACTGAATTCCATCACCTCCACTAGCTTTTTTCGTAGTGATGCTTTCTAAGGCCCACTTGACTTCACACTCCAGGATGTCTGGCTCTAGGTGAGTGATCACACCATCGTGATTATCTGGGTCGTGAAGATCTTTTTTGTACAGTTCTTCTGTGTATTCTCACCACCTCTTCTTAATATCTTCTGCTTCTGTTAGGTCCATACCATTTCTGTCCTTTATCGAGCCTATCTTTGCATGAAATGTTCCTTTGGAATCTCTAATTTTCCTGAAGAGATCTCTAGTCTTTCCCAATCTGTTGTTTTCCTCTATTTCTTTGCATTGATCATGGAGGAAGGCTTTCTTATCTCTCCTTGCTATTCTTTGGAACTCTGCATTCAGATGGGAATATCTTTCCTTTTCTCCTTTGCTTTTAGCTTCTCTTCTCTTCCCAGCTATCTGTAAGGCCTCCTCAGACAGCCATTTTGCTTTTTTGCATTTCTTTTCCATGGGGATTTTCTTGATCCCTGTCTCCTGTACAATGTCACGACACGAACCTCTGTCCATAGTTCATCAGGCACTCTGTCTATCAGGTCTAGTCCCTTAAATCTATTTGTCACTTTCACTGTATACTCATAAGGGATTTGATCTAGGTCATACCTGAATGGACTATTGGTTTTCCCTACTTTCTTCAATTTAAGTCTGAATTTGGCAATAAGCAGTTCATGATCTGAGCCACAGTCTGCTCCCGGTCTTGTTTTTGCTGACTGTATAGAGCTTCTCCATCTTTGGCTGCAAAGAATATAATCAATCTGATTTTGGTGTTGACCATCTGGTGATGTCCACGTGTAGAGTCTTCTCTTGTGTTGTTGGAATAGGGTGTTTGCTATTACCAGTGCGTTCTTTTGGCAAAACTCTATTAGCCTTTGCTCTGCTTCATTCTATACTCCAAGGCCAAACTTGCCTGTTACGCCAGGTGTTTCTTGACTTCCTGCTTTTGCATTCCAGTCCCTATAATGAAAAGGACATCTCTTTTGGGTGTTAGTTCTAGAAGGTCTTGTAGGTCTTCATAGAACTGTTCAACTTCAGCTTCTTCGGCGTTACTGGTCGGGGCATAGACTAGGATTACTGTGATATTGAATGGTTTGCCTTGGAAACGAACAGAGATCATTCTATCGTTTTTGAGATTGCATCCAAGTACTGCATTTCGGACTCTTTTGTTGACCATGATGGCTACTCCATTTCTTCTAAGGGATTCTTGCCCATGGTAGTAGATATAATGGTCATCTGAGTTAAATTCACCCATTCCAGTCCATCTTAGTTCCCTGATTCCTAGAATGTCGACGTTCACTCTTGCCATCTCCTGTTTGACCACTTCCAATTTGCCTTGATTCATGGACGTACCATTCCAGGTTCCTATGCAATATTGCTCTTTACAGAATCGGACTTTGCGTCTATCACCAGTCACATCCACAGTTGGGTATCATTTTTGCTTTGGCTCCATCCCATCATTCTTTCTGGAGTTATTTCTCCACTGATCTCCATTAGCATATTGGGCACCTACTGACTAATGGTCTTCAGATGAGGAGGAAAGTGAAAAGCAAGAGAAGCAAGACATCCTTGAAATCAAACGAAGAATATATTTTAAGAAGGAAGAATAATCAAATGTATATCATGTGCTCAGAATTTATCATAGGATTCAACAACAAAGTGGCCACTGATTGCACTCAGACTAACAGTTTTGTTGGGATGGAGAAAACCAAAGCTCGTTGGGTAGATGTGAGAATGGAGGAAAGGACATTGGAGACAGCAATATAGGCAATCAGAAACAAGTGGGTTCACAGGAAGAGTTCTGGTTACTTTACATTGTAATGAGTGACATAAACATGTTCTTTTTGGGTGCTAATGGAAATGGTCCATTAAAGATCAAAGGACTGATTATTTTGGACAGGCGGAGAACTTAAGTTACATCTAGTATAATGGGAAGGAATGGCTACCCACTCCAGTATTCTTGTCTGGAGAATCCAATGGACGGAGGAGCTTGACAGGCTACAGTCCATAGGGTCGCACAGAGTCAGGCACAGCTGAAACCAGTTAGCACACATGCAATAGAAGGAAACAGGAGTCAGTGCAAAAGTGGAAGGAGTCCTGAGAGTTGTTGGGCTTATAATGGCTCATCAACAGTGAGACGCAGGATGGCAGAGTTAAGGGATGCAAGTGTTAGGAGCTGGGTAGATGCGTGTGACTCTAGTCTAGGTAATGGGTTACAAGTGAGAGTGGAAAGGGGCACGCTATGGTCTGAGAAAAGGATAGAGGTTGAAGGATTTCTTTGGAAAAAGGGAGAGTAAATATTCTAGGAATGAGGAAGGAGCATGATGGCCTGATAGCATTGATGGCACACTTTCTTTATCAACTGAGCCACAAGGTGGTTATAACAAATTATCATGGATTGAACTTCCCTGGTGGCTTTCCCATTGCAGGTGGTAAAGAATCCACCTGCCATGCAGGAGACCTGGGTTCAATCCCTGGGTTGGGAAGATCCCCTGGAGGAGGGCATGGCAACCCACTGCAGTGTTCTTGCCTGGAGAATCCCCATGGGCAGAGGAGACTGGTGAGCTGCAATCCATGGGATCGCACAGACTCGGATATGATGGAAGCAACTAAGCTGAAGCAGCAGAAGTTGAGTAAGAAAGAGAGAATTGAAGCCAACAGAATAATGGAGAGTAAAACTTTGGTAGAATCAATGAACTGGAAATCCTGGTGGGTTCTTAAAGTTGACAAAAATGTGGTACAAGATAGAGAGCTGGAAAGAAAAGTGAAGGGGACTCCAGACAGGGATACATAGAATTTACATAGGAGTGGTGGCCCTTATTGGTAGTGACAAGGTCTAACTACAACTGTGAGGGTGCTAGAAATTTAGATGAACTGAGATTTAGATTAATTCAGTTTTACAAAGTTTATCAGGCTAATGGTGGTGGTTTAATCGCTCAGTGGTGTCTGACTCTTGCGACCCCACGGACTGTAGCCCAGCAGGCTCCTCTGTCCATGGGATTTCCCAGGCAAGAATATTGGAGTGCGTTGCCATTTTCTTCTCCAGGGGATCTTCCAGACCCTGGACTTGAACCCAGGTCTTTTGCATTGCGGGCAAATTCTTTATCAACTAAGTCACCAGGGACGCTCTAATGCCAGGATGAAAACCTAGGATGTAGGACCTCAGAGCTCACACAAGACTGCATCCAATTTTCTTTTTTCAGGCTTTTTTTTTTTCTTTAGCTATAGAACAATATCAACTACATGGTAACGTCCATTTACCAGTATATATGCAAATGGAGTATATGCATATGCAGTATATATGCATTTGCTGTCAGAAATATGCAACAGACTTTGGTTCTAATGAAGGATAGCTTTCCATTTGTTCTGAGAAATACTGAAGAGTTCTTACCCCAGGAGGCTTTTCAGTGTATCCTCAGCAGCATCTGTGGCCACCAGAGTAGAGTTGCCAAACTTCATTCCAGAAACACTCAAAGGAGTTTGCAGTGAGGCCTGGACCAGAAGCTGAGCTGCTTTTAGAATTTTACTTTTAA
Source organism: Okapia johnstoni (assembly GCA_024291935.2). Classification (NCBI taxonomy): domain Eukaryota; kingdom Metazoa; phylum Chordata; class Mammalia; order Artiodactyla; family Giraffidae; genus Okapia; species Okapia johnstoni. The sequence continues at coordinate 6,581,969 of CM044321.1, read as the reverse complement.
CATCACAGTTATTCCTCCAACTTCCAGGAAATTCTCTGACGTTTCATATCACTCTTGTATATAAAATGGACATCTTTTACTCTTGGAGTTGTTTATGTATGTTTGCATTCTTAATGTGAATTTGTACCGTTGGCTGATATTGTTAATTCCTACACTACAAGGATTGTTTGCATTTAAACCATCTTGTATTTCTCATAACTCAGTGTGAAAAGTATGTTGCTTAGTAAATGGTTTTGGTAATCAGAGTTATTTGCATTCCTTAAGATTAAAATCATTCATGGACTTCCCTGGTGAGCTGGTGGTTAGCAGTTCCACTGCAGGGGCCATGGGTTCCATACCTGGTTGAGGAACTAAGATCCCACATGTAAAGTGGCATGGCCAAAAATGTTTTAAAAATTCTCTTAAGAAGTTTTTTTTAAAAAGAGTAACATCATTCTTATGACAACCAAATGGTAATGCATGGTGGAGGAATGGAGAGAAAAAAAAGAGAAAAGGTTTAACCCTATAAGTGCCATATGACAATACACTAAAAACAAATCTTTGTAATAATTATTCAAATAAAAATAATGTGATTCTTTTCTTCTAAGTTTTCTGAGTTGAGACTCAGTGCCAAGCCAAATATTAGTGAGTGAAATCATAAATACAAATCATATAATCTCTTTTTTATAATTTCTGTAAACCATGATTTGTGACAACTTTTTACTGATATAAAGCAAAGAGAAACAAGAACAAAAATCCCTAAGAGATAAAACCTGTTCTATTATCTGCTTCCTAAAGAAGATATTAATTTAAAGAAGCTCATCATTATTCTTAAAAATTGTCCCCTATTATCTTTAAAGTTTGAAGACAGATTTCTATTAAAATTAATGCTTGAGAATAGCATTTCACTTTGAAAATGTGGGCCTTTTGAGAACATATTTGTTATAGACCTCTAAAAATTGTTATTGATTTTCTTATATTCAGATATATTCCTCACCTCATTTACTGCTATAAGAAGAGAAAGATTTAGAGTTTTAGGGAATACATAAAACTATATTCAATTGCAGAAAATCAGAAAATTTGGCTGAAATTGTTAGGTGCAATCAAATTTCCACTCTATTCCCAGAATCTAAAGAAAATGAGAAAACATGAAAGATAAAGGGGAGTGAAGGAGGCTGAGAGAGGCATTATTTATTATCAAATATGGCCATGAAAGAGTAATTCCAGATATTATAAGAGAGTAATCAAATGGATATAGAGCATATCCTTTTAATTTCCTGGTTATAAAAACATTGATTCAAAGAGCCTGAGAAAAAAACCACTAACTCAGAGACGTGAAGATAGATTTGAGTTGAATGACTTGACAAAGAGAAAGCTAATGCTAGGGTGATTGCATTTAGGGGGCAGGTGTCCCAAAGAAAAACCCTGCACAAAAGACTTTGGAAGAAGTAGGAAACCAATGTGGCAGACATCTTTATTCAATGAGCAAAAAGGGAGAAAAAAAGAAAGGAAGGAGGTGATTTGTGAGACAATGCTGAAATCCAAACAAGGAACAACCCAGAGAATAAAAGCAAAATAAAATAAGTTAAAAATGATTAATAAAAGAAATAAATATAAGATCAACTTTTAAAACTATGAAACAATAAAATAAATATAATAACGGTACTAGAGTAGCAGTTGTTTTCTTAATTTCATTAAAGAGTACATTGTCTATAAAGGTAAACACGTAATCATGATCATGTCAAATGGCAATAAAGTTAATGAAAGGATGCTTACTTATGTCCGACTCTTGCAACCTTATGAACTGTAGCCTGCCAGGCTCCTCTGTCCATGGAATTTTCCAAGCAAGAATACTGGAGTAGGTTGCCGTTTCCATCTTCATGGGATCTCCCTGAACCATGTATCCAACCCACCTCTCTTTCATCTCCTGCATTAGCAGATGAATTTTTTTACCACTGGGCCACCTGAGAAGTCCTATGAGAGAGAAGGTAGGATTTGTGAGCTCACACTGCCCTGCAACAAGGAAGAGGAGTGATAGTATAGAGGAATGATGCGTGTGATCCTGAAAGGATGAGAGCTTTGCTTTATAGGGGAGATTGTTCATGTAACAGAGTGGCAGGGAGATGATTTAGGGCTTGCATAAGGATCAGGAAAAATACAAACTACCCATCTTGCCTCTTTCCTGGTGGTTCAGACAATAACAAATCTGCCTGCAATGCGAGAGACCTGAGTTTGGTCCCTGTCTTGGGAAGATTCCCTGGAGAAGGACATGGCAACCCACTCCAGGTTCTTGGATTCTCCAGAGAATCCCCACGGACAGAGGAACCTGGCAGGCTATAGTCCATGGGGTCGCAAACAGTTGGACATGACTGAGCGACTAAGAACACAGCACACCCACCTTGCCAGTGAGTTACAGGCCGGTTGGGGGGGAGGTGGTGGTGAGAGTATAAATTAATCATACGGTGGGTAATGGAATAAACATTCCATTTACTGAGAGATAAAAAGGCCATCGGTACTATGTAAATCTTGGATATTCTTAATATAATTCTAGAGCACAGATATTTTATTCAATATGCAGAAACTGTAGTTCATAAATACAATTATGGTGTACATTAGCTTACTTATCTACATCAGGACATAAATCCAGTTCTACATGAATACAAATTCCATGTTCTTTCAATTATAATAGATTCTACTGTGTACCCAGGGATACTTAGTTACAGGAGAGACATTATTAAGGGATCAAAAGATAAAAGAAACACTATATATACAGTATATATATCTATATATCTATATAGTGTATATATATGTATATGTGAGCTTTTTGTGTTTAGTCTGTAAGTCATGTCCAACTCTTTTGTGACCCCATGGGCTGAGTCTACAGGCTCTTCTGTCCATGGAATTTCCCAGGTGAGAATACTGGGAATACATAAACTACAAAAATCGAAAAGTTGAAACTGAAAAAATCTATGGTGGGGAAGACACTCACAAGCTAAATTGTTAATTTCCTTCTTGTACTTTAGTTTTTACCTGAAGGATTTGGTGTCATGTGGACAAAGATCAGGACTGAGTCATTTTGGTAAAATCAGTTATTTAGAGACACAACATTAAGACAGATAATGACAACATCCATATCCCATGTCAGTTGACACGTTTCATGTGGAAAAAGTGACAATTTCACAGGAATTAGTGCAGCATAGTCTCCATGCTTCTGCTGCTGCTAAGTCACTTCAGTCGTGTCCGACTCCGTGCGACCCCATAGACGGCAGCCCACCACGCTCCGCTGTCCCTGGGATTCTCCAGGCAAGAACACTGGAGTGGGTTGCCATTTCCTTCTCCAACGCATGGAAGGGAAGAGTGAAAGTGAAGTCGTTCAGTCGTGTCTGACTCTTAGCGACCACAAGGACTGCAGCCCACCAGGCTCAGTCTCCATGAATGTGTCTCAAATATACACCTATGGTCATGATATCCGAGTCATTGAGAATAGTTCTGTCACCCTGTGGTCACAATTTTACTTAATTAGTTTTTAAGGAACACATATTCTCATTTCTTTTGAAATGATTTACTAATTCTCCTCTCAGCAAGCACTTGTTAATAGTGATAACAAATAGGCCAAACCTTTCCTAACCCTAGGAAACAGGTTTAAAGCATATGCCTTAAGAGATTGTAAATAATTCCTTAGAGATTAAAGGTAATGTATATAAAATGGCAGGTCTGAATTTAGCTGCATCAAACAAGGACCATGAGCGTGAAACTGATTATCTGAGATCCTGAAAGCTATGTGTACCTGTTTCTCCCCAGCTCTCTTCCCCTTGGCACCATTTTGAATCACTTGAAGGTCTCCACTAACTTGCTTTACAACTCTAAATGTCAATGATGGTTCACAGTCATTTTAGGTGCTTTATTTTTTAAATTTTTTATAGATTTTTTTTAATGTGGACTATTTTTAAAGCCTTTATTAAATTTGTTACAATTTCACTTCTGTTTTATGTTTGTTGTTCTGTTTTGGTTTTGGTTGCAGGACTTTGAGAGCTTACCTCCCTGACCAGGGACTGAGCCTGCACCTCTTGCATTGAAAGGCAGAGTCTTGACCACTGGACCACCAGGTAAGTCCCTAATGGGTTTTTAAACATCTTACTTGAATTAATTTTTTTTCTAGGCATTCACTCCGTTATACCACTATTACTTTATTTTCAAACACATTAGGGATTTCCCACTCCTACACAAATAAATAGAAATCTCTCTATAATGCAAAATTTATACCAAGTCACCTGGTTGCTTTTATTCTGTTTTATTGTCAAATATCATTAGCATTTTTAATTTATGAAAGAAAGGTTTTAACCTCCAAAACATTCCATTGCATGAATATACTTTGTCAATTTTATGAGATTTATTCCAGGTCCTATAATTTAGGCAAGTTAGTTCATCCTATCTTAAACCATCAGGAATTGTAGTAATCACCTGATTCATTGTTAATGGCATCAAATTGTTGTATAAATTTAATAATGTAACAAATTAAAACAACTTAACACATTGAAATCTTCAATACTCAGTAAGTCGGAAACTGTAATTATTCTTCCAAACTACCTCTTTGCCTAACCGTTGTGAATATCATTGCTTATGGTAGACTTCATAATATTTGGCTTTTAATTAAGTATATGAAAGACAATCTTATTCAAAGTTTTTAAATTCCTACTCTCGGTGTTAAAAATAAACCCAAGTGTTGAGATCTAATGTACAGTTTGTGTTTCTAATTTCTATATGACAAGCTTAAGCTTTTCACATACAGTGTTATATCAAGCCTAGTAGAGGATTATTGTTATCTAATTGCCTAAAATTGGTGGTGGGTTTGGGGGAGCCTGTTCCTGGGAGTTAAGGTGAGTCAGGGAAAACTAACAAGAGTAATTAAGGAAAGTCCAGGGGAAGGGTGTCTGACACAGAAATAGTCTGTCTTTCCTGCCGTGCTGGCGGCTGCTGTGGAATCTGACAAGCAGTGTCATTAATGAGAGTAGCTATTATCTCCTCCTGCTTTGTAGCTATTGTTAATTTTTGAAAGTTCCTTTAGCAAGAGCTTGCCAGAAGTTGTCATGATACAGCAAACAAGGTCATTAAGCAGATACTGAGTGTTCTGAGGTGAGATGCACATGGGGAATACGATTTTTTAAAATTCAATCTTTTGTAGGCTACATGAGATTGTAAACTGTCCTGAAGGTAACATAGTATTGTCCCTTTTATGTTTTACCTGGATTGATGTTCTGAAAGATCTAAAAGACTGCTAGAAATGTGATCTAAATTAAAATATACATATTTTGAAATTCCTCAATGTTTTAAGATTGTTGTATTCATGGATTTGAAAGAATTGAAGACTAGGATTGGGTGGTTTCTCATGACTTTCTGATACATTGATTTAGGTCAGTTGATGTCTAACCTAAGTATTTACAATATTTGAAAACAAAAATATGGCACTATTAAATAGTTTAGTGTCACTTGCCTTTAATTCAGAAAAGCGATTGAATTTCATTAGACATCCTTTCTTTTCTGAATCACTATGATTTTACAGATTTTAACTAAGTGGTTTGTTGTGGTAGATTCTAAGGATCCTGTGAGCTTTACTTTAGATCATTAATTCAGTAATATACTGGTTATTGCCATATTGTTATAGCATCTTTTCTGTGTTTATCCATATGTGTGTGTATTTTAATTTCCATTCATGGGAATTATTGCCTTATCTCTTTTGCTATATTTCTGATTTAGTCCCACATGTTTTAATCCTTGGCTATTATGTAAATAAGATACTACCTTAAGTGTTCAAATTCAAATGTAACATATGGGCAGCCAGGTGTCCCTGTCTTAGAAAAAAGCTTGAGGATTTAGGAAAATATTTTACAGAGCCAACCCCCTTGATTGTATATTTCACCCTTAAAATACGGGAATTAAGAGTGGCGCTTGCTAATTTTGTCTGAAGATGTGTAAAGCTGGTATTCCCTCCTTCCGTCCTAGAAAGAACAAGGAGAACTAAAACCAAAGTGAAGCATTACTTTATTTATTTATTTTTATTTCCTTAAGATATAACTAGGAAAAAGTTATGGCCTCCATATGAGGACTGGTTGGAAGACCCTCCAGGATGTGTGAAGAGACCAGAATACGTTGAGAAAGATACCAAGAAAAGTGGACTAGGTCGTCAAAAAAGACCCAGTCAAACAATTCTCAAGGGCTAGGTGTGAAATCCAAACCACTGATTTAAAACAGAGGGAAAAAAAGGACTGGAGAGGATGATAGCAGAGAAACATTGAAATGCTGTTTGATTTCAGAAAGTGATGCTGCAGACTAATGAAGAATTGCATTAAAAAATCCATAGTTGTAGAATAAAATCTGCACCTGTGGAGTGAAAAAATCCAGTTTTTGAATTTAAGATAAAAATATAAATAAGAAAATGAGAAAAAAAAAACACCATACAGATTTTATTCCCTCTTTGATAGGGAGAAGCAAGTAAAACACTAATTTGCCCATAAGTTTTGGACTAGTAGGGAAAAATATAAGGTAATCAGAAAAAAAAAATCCCAAAATAAAAACAAAAAAACCAATAAAACAAAAAAGCACCAAAGAGCTATAGCTATATCTGATCTAAGAAAGCCTGCCTGTAAAAATCTGAGACAATAAAAGAGTAAAAGGAACTAATCTAATAATTTGAACTCAAGCGTCTTCTGATTGTAAGCAGAATAGAGTAGCTGATGGAGATGGGACTTCTGCCTAAACAACTAGAAAAGACAGAATCAAAACTGGTAGATTATCTTTTGAAGCGTGCTGAATGATGCAAGGACAAGTGGAAGCAGAGAGCTGAGAACCTGAAGGGGAGAATCTTGCCAGGTTAGTGACCTGCGGAAATTTCACTCAGGCTGATTTATGGTGAGAGAAAGTGACTGAGCATCAGACATTACATCCGTAGGAAGAAGCCGGCAGGGAGGGGTCAGGAGAACAAAAAAGCAACAGCAAAACCCCAAAGCTTTGCCAAGGACCTGTGGGCTTCACACACCTGGACAGTTTTTCCCTAGGACGTTTCCAGAGACTGGACGGGCAGGATGGGGGCAGGGCAGGCTTCACCAAGGACTGCAGACTAACAGCCCCAGCCCTAGCAGAAAGCTTTTGAAAAGCAGACTGGTGTTCTTCTGCCGTCTGGTGAGACAGGGTTGGAGGTGCCTGAGGTAAGTGGCATGCAGAACACACGAAGACTCTCTGATAAAAAACCTTTGATGGTTAAGGACAAACCCAAGGCAGAAAGAATTGTTTCTGAGTCAATGACTGTGGTCAACTTGACTCTAGAGATCCTTCCCAGATAGAAGAGAAACAGAAAATCGCACAATCTTAGTGAAAGATTTTAACATATTTTTCTCACAAGCAGCAGAAGTAAAACAAAAAGGGTCTGTAATGATATAAAAGACTTGAAATTGCAATTAATTAAGTTTACCTAAGTGACATAAGGAAACTACCCCATCAACATCATGGAACACATTCTCTTGACATACACAGGCAACATACACCAAAATTAACCATACCAGGGTCAGTAGGTAAAACTGATGAAATTTCTAAAGATTCCATTCACTCAGAGTAGATTTTCTGACAATGATAGAATTAAGTTAGAAATCAATGATCAAAGGGGAATTGAAAACAGCCCCAACATTTTAGAAAACAAGCAATATGCCTCTAAATAATGCAAATCATAGTGGAAATTATTAATAGAAAATATGTCAAACTGAATGTTAAAAATATCAGACTTACAGGAAAGCAGATAAAACAGTGCTAGTAATATAATTTATAACCTCAAATAAATCTATTAGAAAATAGGCTAGAATAATGTGTGTTTTTATCCTCTATCTCTAAGGCAAACAATGAACAAGACAAATATTGGTTAAAAACATGATAATATCTTGTCTAATAAAAGGTAAAAAGGACTATAGGGAGAGAAAGTAAAGTAATAAAACATATCAGATTCCCCCTGTAGATTCCATAGAGATTAAAAAATATATGATGAACAGTTTCATGCTGCAAGTTGACACTTTGAAATTGACCAAATCATTGAAAAATACTAATTGAAAATATCACAGAAAGAAATACAGAATAAGATTACTCCTAAATGCACCTCTCATTTTGAACCAATAAGCCAGTTACAAGAGGACAAATACTATATAGTTCCAGTTATATGAGGTACCTTAAAATACTCAAACTCATAAACATAGAAGGGGAATGGAGGTGACCAGGGGCCAAGAGAAGGGAGTATGGAGAGATTTTGTTTAATGAGCACAGTGTTTTAGTTCTTCAAGATGAAAAAGTTCCAGGAATCTGTTGCAAAACAATATGAATGTATTTAGCACCGTTGAACTGTAAACGTAAAAATGGTGAAGATGATGTTTTATGTGTTTCTTTCTCACAATTAACTTTTTTAAAAAAGTAAACCAATATCAAGACTGTTCCACAAAAATGATATAACCCAGATTCAGATAGCTTTAAGGACAAAGACGATAGATTTCCCAACTGAATTGTTAAGCCAACATAACTTTGATACACTTGAAAAAGATATTACAGAAGGAAAGTTAAAGATCATCTCTGTCAGGGCTATGGATGCAAACATCCAAGTTAAATGCAGTGAAGTCAAACTTACTATAGTAGGAAGGAGCAGAATTTATTGAGATTTAATCCGGGAAAGCAAGGTTTGTGTAACAATCAACAATCAATGCACAAATTGACACATATGCATTATCATTTGTAAAATTAGATAGCCGGTGGGAATATGATGCAGGGAGCACAAATCCAGTGCTCTAGAGGAGTGGGATGGGGTGGGAGGTGGGAGGGAGGTTCAGGAGGGAAGAGACCCATGTATACCTATGGCTGATTGATGCTGATATATGGCGAGGCCAGCATAATATTATAAAACAATTATCCTCCAATTAAAAATAAATAAATTAAAAATAATCAATAATTCATGAGATTAGCAGAAGAACCTATGATTGTCTATGTAGGTGCAGAAAAAGCTGCTGCCATAATGTTACACCCGTGCTGTTTCCGCAGGGAGGGTGTAGGCTCACTCCATGTCTTTCACCAAATGCAACCAATACTTTGGATGGAATGCATGGAGCAACCGTGTAAGGACTCTGGTCAGTCAGTGGTAGCGGAAAGTTTGTAGAAAGAAATCGGAACTCAATTGCAACTGAATTGGCAGGAAGACTCCCATTTTATTTTCCTCCACGATTTCAAGGCACTGTGAAACCAGAACTTTGTTCTCTGTGTAGACAGAGCTCTCAGAGAAATGATCAATCTGGCTTGAGTAGTAGACATGTTGGTCCAGAGTCAGTGGAAAATCTCTTCCTCTTCTTTTTTCTTTTTGTTTCTGATTTTTCTAAACCCTCCTGCACCAGCCTGGAGGCCAGAAGGTAGTCAAAATGCCAGAAGAAACAACTGCTGACACACAATTCCATATTGAGTGAAATAGCCTTCGGGAATGAATGTGAGAGATATCAAGTGAAGGGCAGTTTTCCAGACTAAAGAGAAATGATGTCTGGAAGACACAAAACTCCAGAAATGTGGGAAGAGCAACAGAAAATACTAACTTTCATATAACTGGGGGAAGTTGAATATCTAGATTGCAATTCTCCTTCGAGCCACCTCAAGAAAAGCTACCAGAAAACAAAGTGCTGGAAAACATAAAGAAAAATTAAAATGAACTGAGTTACAAAAAATGTGGAGATAAAAGTTGGAAAGATGTAGAGGAAAGAAAAATAGAAAAACAGCACTGGGGTGACCCTGGGGTGGGATGGGGAGGGCCGTGAGGGGGGTCTGGATGGGGACGCATGCGCACCTGTGGCTGATTCACGTCGATGTTTGGCAAAAATCACCCCAATACTGTAAAGTAATTAGCCTCCAATTAAAGTGAATGAATTAATTTAAAAAAATATATATATACAAACAAATAATTGCAAACATATCAGTAATACCATCTAACGAATTAAACATCAATTAAGGCAGAGACTGTTGAATCTAATTTTTTTGAGGTCAAAATCCTTTTCAGTTCAGTTCAGTTGCTCAGTCGTGTCCAGTTCTTTCTGACCTCATGGACCGCAGCACACCAGGCCTCCCTGTCCATCACCAACTCCCAAAGTTTACTCAAACTCATGTCCATTGAGTCGGTGATGCCATCCAACCATCTTATCCTCTGTTGTCCCCTGCTCCTCCCACCTTCAATCTTTCTAAACATTGGTGTCTTTTCCAATGAGTCAGCTCTTCGCATCAGGTGGCCAAAGTATTGGAGTTTCAGCTTTAGCATCAGTCCTTCCAATGAATATTCAGGACTGATTTCCTTTAGGGTAGACTGGTTGGATCTCCTTGCAGTCCAAGGGACTCTTGAGAGCCTTCTCCAACACCACAGCTCAAAACCATCAATTCTGCTGCGCTCAGCTTTCTTTATAGTCCAACTCTCACATCCATACATAACTACTGGAAAAACCATAGCCTTGACTAGACGGACCTTTGTTGGCAAAATAATGTCTCTGCTTTTTAATATTCTGTCTAGTTTGGTCATAATTTTTCTTCCAAGGAGCAAGTGTCTTTTAATTCATGGCTGCAGTCAGCTTTTAAACAATCCTTTTAAACATTAAGTAATTATTGAGGATTTCAAAGATCATTTGTCTAATTGAGTTAGTTATTTTGATATTCACTGTATTTGAAATTAAAATCAAGATTTTTGAAATACCTACTAATTCATTTTGAAGTATCTACCAATTCATTTTAAAGGAATAAATCTACACGTTAACATAAATAACATTTCATGAAAGTGATCATTTTTTAAAAAAGAGGAAAATTCTGGCATTGTTTTGTATTTTGTAAATTTCCCTTAAAATTTGATTTAGCTGAACCCAGTGGGTTTCCTGTAAGCTCTTTGTGACCCCATGGACTGCAGTATGCCGGGCTCCTTTGTCTTTCATTATCTCTTGGAGTTTGCTCAAATTCTTGTCCATTCAGTATGTGATGTTATCTAGCCATTTCATCCTCTGCCGGCCTCCTTCTCCTTTTGCCTTCAATCTTTCCCAGCATCAAGTTTTTTTCCAATGAGTCAGCCCTTTGCATCAAGTGGCCAAAGTACTGGAGCTTCAGCTTCAGCATCAGTCCTTCCAGTGAATATTTAGGGTTGATTTCCTTTAGAACTGAATGATTTGTTGTCTTCCTTGCTGCTGCTGCTGCTAAGTCGCTTCAGTGGTGTCCGACTCTGTGCGACCCCATAGACGGCAGCCCACCAGGCTCCTCTGTCCCTGGGATTCTCCAGGCAAGGATACTGGAGTGGGTTGCCATTTCCTTCTCCAATGCATGAAAATGAAAAGTGAAAGTGAAGTCGCTCAGTCGTGTCCAACTCTTAGCGACCCCATGGAATGTGTCTTCCTTGGGATCTTTTAAAAGTTGTTTAAAAGTCTTAGCCTTCTGGTTGTAGAAGTTGTACAAATCTTAGTGTTTTAAAATTTGTTTAGGTAGAATAAACTTTTTTATAGGAAGGCTATCTGTGTGAAGAAAACACCCAAATACAGAAAAATAAATGATACACCTCAAATAAATTGAGACAATTTTAACCTTTGAAATAACAGAATACTTGATGTTTGAGCTAGCTAATCAGAGTAAAAATAGTGACAGTTTACTGTTAATGAAAATATATTCCTTCAAAACTGCAAGACTAGTGATACTATTTTAATTGAAAGAAAAAATAGGACTAAGGGGTCTTTGTTTTTTTGTTTGTTTTTGTTATTTTTTTTTTAATATAGCTGTTACATGTTTGAGCAAAAGGAAGGTAAAATCCACTCCAAAGAACTAAAGTTTATATTTGTCTCCTTAAAAAATCAGAGTCTCCTGTATTTACTGCTTCAGCTGAGTTTTAATCAACTGAATGGAGAGATTCTGTAGAAGGCATATCTGGAGTAGGTCACCATTTCCTCCTCCAGGGGATCTTCGCGATCCAGGGATAGAACCCTCAAAGTGAAAGTGAAAGTAGCTCGGTCATGTCCGACTCTTTGCGACCCAATGGACAACACTGTCCATAGAATACTCCAGGCCAGAATACTGGGAATGGGTAGCCTTTCCCTTCTCCAGGGGATCTTCCCAACCCAGGGACTGAACCCAAGTCTCCCACATTGCAGACAGATTCTTTACCAGCTGAGCTACAAGGGAAGCCCAAGAACCCTCAAACCGGAGTAAAAATGACTCATTCATTCTCAGACTTGATTCCATTGGTCCCAAACCTCAGTACTAAAGAATTTCAATTTTAAGTATTTTCAAGATGTCAGTAGTTATATTGATAGTTAAGTATTCTTTTGACGATTACCATACCAACATCCAGTACCTCATGGAAGTTTTCTTTTAAAAAGGCATGCTTTTAAGAGCAAGCAGTAATTATCATTTTGTATTTGCAACTTGAGTCCTTTCTCAAGAGAGGATCTGGGCTTCTGTTTGCACAGTGTGCAGGGCAGTAGAGCACTGTGAAATTAACGGATGATTAATGACAGCTTTAGCAAAGGATGGACCATGGCTTTGTCCTCCTAGAACAGCTTGAAATGATGAATTTATATGTAATATGTATATTGCACACACACACAAACACCTCTTCATGGTTTGTTTGCTATAAATATTGATGGAGCAACAGAGAGAGGAAATAAGGGAAGCTTTCTGAGTCCCCTCCACTTCTTTGGGGGAAATCTCCCTTTGCTAATCCACTTTTTTATGCTAAACTCATACCAAACCTTATGTTTCTGGTTGAATTTTTATTGGGTTTTTGTGTAGCTTCTTTTGCTGTGGTCCTACAATGTAACTCTTTAAGAGGCTTTGAGGTAGAGCTCACATGTAATAAACGATGCTCAATCCTGTTACATCTGTCAGGATGGTGTCTAAGGGGGTTTTGAAGTCAAATAAAGATTGACAGGAAAAGACACTCTTTGTATGATAGCAAGCATCTTGGCAAACATAATGATAATCTGGCTGTATTTAGAGATCCAGAATCGTTTCCTATTCAGTGATACCCTTCTGTGCACTCAAGGAGAATCAGTGAAACAAACATTTGGCTTCTCTGTGCTTGCCTGGGCAGCAGGATGGAAATTCTGATGAGACCAGCACTGACTATAAGGAAATTGATAGCTGCATTCACCACGTTTTTGGGAAACAAAGCAGACATTTTATATTTGATCTCAGTGGAGCTGGGGATAACTGATGCTATCCACTAGGGTCTCATAGCCTCGTTTACTGTTCTTCTCTGTACACTGAATTCACTTGGACAATATTCCAAGAAAAGACTGCTTCTACAGAGAATTGCAGTCCACTGGGAAAACACTCCCGCAGTAGCCCTGGGGATGTCTTTTCTATCTCACACTTCACTTCCACGCTCATAGGAAATCCGCGTGATGCTGAATCTCTTATAAGGGGCTCGGTTCTAAAATCAGCATGAGAAGTGAAAATATATAGCATCAAGGTAACAGAACCAGTGAACTGAGGCACTCTCTCTGTGAGAGGCAGTCAGAAATGAAGACTGCCTGGGGACGAGAGTGAATCAAATATTTCCTCTCACCGTCTCCCGCTTCTCTGCAGGGCTTATGGAGCTGCTGTTTATATGACACTTGATAATTTAAAAGCGCCGTCACGCAGACCATTTTAAGTCATTTGTACACGACCTACATGTGACATTATTGCTATTTTAAAAATTAAAAAAACAAAGAAAAAAATCTTGCCTAAAGACCTAAGTTAGGACTCACATTTCATGGTAGCTCTATTTTTCTCTAATTTCTTTTCAGTAAGACATTTTAAGCTTTTTTTTTTTTTTTTTCCCCTTTTCCCAGCTAGGCATAGCTGTGCGAACACACTCGGGTAGGGAGCTGCGAGCTCACGTTCATACTTGTTTGTCTCTTTCGTGCTCCTGTCCTTCACAGATCTTTAGCTCTTACCTATTCTAGAAGGTTGATCAGTCTATCCTTTAAAGTTGACCCTCCCTCCTTGGGTAGACTGTAGATGCGTAAGGATTATAAGTCACCAGGCTCTGATTCTGCAGCTACAAAATTGAAAAAGTTACATGGGTTAGCCATTTATCCTCAGCTGGTTTGTTGCCATAAGTTTTAATGTCTACTGCCCAGAATCAATGATGTGAGGACAAACAACACTTCTAATCTCTTCTGCTGCCGTTGCTCTATCATTTCAGGCTTAAAACACAGCATCGTTTTTTCTCATTTCTTTTCCTCTTCAATACATTCTTGACAGCTCAAGCATCTTGTTGTGTAACCTTGGAAACACATTTAAAAATCTCCATCGCCTCTCAGTCTCTCCAGATCTCCATTTACATGCAGGACGGTCACTAGTTCTGCTTAGTGTTCTTACTGTTTCTGATGTTTAAGTTAAAAAAAAAATACACTTGAGAATTTATTCGAATTACAATTCTATTTAAAATATTCTGATGAAGTACAACTGCACTTGCCAAATAGTTCACTAAAATGGATATATAGCCTGATCACTAATGAAATATTTGATAATCTTAACTGACTCAGAATGGGAAATCTTTTTTATTGCAAGTATTTCAAATATACACCAGTGAACTCAAGTCACCTTAATTGTGAACAACTCATATAATAGTAACACATCTCAGGGAAAACTGGAGAAACTGTGTGCTCATTTTGATTGGATGGGGAAGTTAATGTAGAAAAGAATATTGGTTTGTGGTTTAAAAGTTTGTAGCAATATTTTTGGAATCTGACTTTTATCAAATTGTAAATGGTGGATTAAAAACCATATTTCTATTTGTTGGAAGTGTATGCGTTAATTGAACGTAATTCTTATTTTTATTTTCTTATTATGTAATTGTGAAACATGAGGATATGAGAAATGTCTGTGATAGATTATCAAGTAACATTTAATATTCTCTACAGTGTTGAAGTGCATCTACACAATTAGTAACATCCACGTTGTACATCCTTCATAAAAAGTGTAAGGAAGAGATATATACTTCCATTTGACCATGAAAAGCAATCTGGATTTGTGTCTCTGCTGAAACTATTTTTAATTTTTATAAATAAAATGCAAATCTTCCTAACTGTTTTACTATCCCAATTGTTGATTTTTAATTTATTCTTGATTTTAGGAACTAGCAGAAGATTATGAGTTAATTTCTCAGTTGTTTTTGTGAATTATTCCTTGGATACAATCAATTCTTTTTTGGTCTACTCATAGTTGATAAAACCTGGATGATTGAAACTGACCTTGATTTCAGTCTTTTTTCTAAAAATTCTTAATTATTGTCATTTCTTAATTGACTAAAGGAGAAATTTGTTAGGGAAATATAGAAACTCCATCATGGCTATTGCCTCTAAGATATATATTTTTTTATTTGGAGTATAGTTGATTTACAATGTTATGTTAATTTCATGTGTAAAACAAAGAGTTTCAGTTATATGTATACATATATATCAATGTCATTTGCATGTAATGGCATACACTATGTATTATAGCATACATTTTATAAAACTTTTATTAAGTTTAAAATAATTAAATCCTGTACACTTTTGATTTTGTAGCAGGTAAATAGCACTGACCACTGACTAAATGTATATTCATTGAATTATCATGATTTTTCCAATTAAAATATAGTTATCTAATTCTATTTTCATGGAATGTTTATGCAAAATGCTAAAAAATTTAAATTATTGTCATTTAAGGAATTCTGAGTACATGATATTAGAAAAAATATCTTGAGTCCTTTTACTCATTTTAGTAGATTATACATGATTTGAATGCATATTCTATGAAGGAATGAAATAGGTTAAAATGAGATTATTTAGTAAAATAAATGCAAGGATTTGAAAAAAGATGAGAATGTAAGAATGTTAAGTTAAAAGGATCCAGTTTTTATCCAAATCGTTGTCTCAGATTTAAGAGCCCACCATTTCATTCAACTGGGAAAGTACTAGTGGAAAAACAGGCATTAGAAAGAAATCTCACTAACTTCCATATAATTCTTACCATACAAAAGCATGAGCAAATGGTCAATACTTTCCTGTAGGTGTGCTTTGTATACAAATTCAATTATATTCCTGCAAAGCGCCATTGGAATTGTAGATACACATTTAAGAATAAAATTTGTGGATGTTTCTGTTAAAACCATCTGAACTGTCAGTTTAGCTAACCTTTGTTTGCCTGTCATTAGTTCCCGTGATTAAATGTGAAGATTATAATCATTAACCATGCCAGGGGTTCACTGCGGGTGGAATTTGATGTGCAGATGACATTCTGTTTGTACGATGAAGTCAAAATCAGACTTCATTTTTTCAGGCTCAGCACCCAGAGGTCTCCAGGTTAGTTATCAAGGGCCTGCAGCCTTGTATTTCCTAACTTTATATTAAATATTGCATTCGTATTGACTGGGGAATATTTCCCTACATCCTGTAATCACTGCCTCTCCTTTAACTGGGACACATACATATTTGACATCACAAGGGAGGAAATTTAAGAATTTGGATTTATAGAAAAATATTAATTTATAAACATTTTAAGCCAATAAGCTACTTTAATGAATACACATTCGCAATTTGATTTTTCATGTTAGTTTATTGTTATAAAAAATAGTAACAACAAGCATATTAAACATTGCTAAATTATTCAGCTACAAATGAAAGTAGAGCATGTATAATTTTAATAGGCTGTGATAAAACAATTCTTCCAAGAGTGTGCTAGTCTTTAATAACTTTCTCTAGCTGTTATTATTCAAAACGAATCTCAATATGTTTCTTCACTGTGTATGAAAGAAATGTCACTTAGTAATTAAAGTGCTTAGTAATTTGAATTCAAATAAAACAGGTTTTTTTGTTTTGCTCTTTTTGTTGTTTAGTCGCTAAGTTGTGTCCAGCTCTTTGCTGCCCCAGGGACTGTAGCAATCCAGGTCCCTTACCTTCACCGTCTCCTAAGAGTTTGCTCAAATTCATGTTCACTGAGTCAGTGATGCTATCTAACCATCTTATCCTTTGTTCTTTTAAATTGACTTCAACTCTGTTGAGAAGATCGAAATCAGCTGGCATTTTGGCTAACACTTCATATTTGAAATAATACTAAATTGAAGGAAAACATTATTTTTATATTTATATGCTTTTACTGTTTATAACTTTTTACTGTTCTCTTGCATTTTTTAAATTGAGACCAGATTTGCAATTTGTATTTCTAACTCCATATAATAGATTAAAGATTTATGCTGAATATCTGAATTTCCCAATCAACTTCCTTCAAAAGTTACGTCCTTTGCAGCTGATAAAAGTGGTTAAATTCAGTGAATTTATTGACTATGTAAATTTGTAAGCCTCAAGGTACATTGTCACTAATTCAGGCATGTTTCAAAGAGAATAATCTTCTCAATAAGCTACCTCTAATTTAAAATTACTTTCCTGGATTGTGTTAGATTTCAGTAATTGATACAGTGAATAAAATTAGAACTAGATAAAATCAAATTATACATTAATAACTTTCCTTTTGATTGCTAATCACTGAAAACAAAGAATATTTTCCAACAAATCCTAACTTTTCAATAGCAAACAACAGTCTAAACATCCTTAAAAATAATAAATTTCATATCATTGGCTACACATATTCAAGGAACTGTAGATATACTTATAAAGGAAACCTGAGATCCTTACAACAAATGCGTGTGTGCAAGCTAAGTCGCTTCAGTCGTGTCCCACTCTTTGCGACCCTACCAACTATAGCCTGCCAGGTTCCTCTGTCCATGGGATTCTCAAAACAAACACTCAGATCTTTATTAAAATTCAGAAGAGAAATTTTAAAATATGTGGAATGATGAATTAATAAGTCAGACTATAAGAGTATTCAGTTAAAATGCAATGTTTATTGTGAGTTCAAGTAGCCATCGAGGCCAAAGTCCTTAAAGGAATACTGATAATACTTACTGAACCTGGAAAAATTATGTCTGCCATGCGTTAATTAAAGCCTGTTGATGAATCATAAGATAAGACAAGTTGAACACAGCATTTAGTGGGCTTCTTTGCCAATGCCTCACATGATTGTCCTGCTGCGTAATCTTCTCTGACCATCTTTGTTGTCTTCATTAATGTTACAGGGATTTTTCCAGTGGGTCTGCTTTCTTTCCTCCTAGTTGTTCACACTGTTGGACGGCAGGGTGAGGAGGCGGGGTTGCAGCCACAATAATGTCTCTGCAGGTGCTCTCAATACTGCCCTTCTGGGTAAACTCAGGAGACGAATTAGGATCAAAGGGGACATTGTGCAAAATGCCTATAACAAAGACAGGTGCTCTCTTATGAAATGAAACTCTGACCTAAGCATCATCTCATGGGGCACGGTTATTCGAACAAAACTCTGATGGACAAATATAACACGCACTCCTCACCCCACCATCTGAAATTATGTGGTGCATCATAGAAGAGACCCATGGGGACCTCAGGGACGTGCAGACTTGGCCAAGGTCAAGTGGGGGTCACACATGGTTCTAGAGTGGCAAATGGATAGTAATAACATGGTAAGCACAACAATAGCCGTAAACAAAGATGAGGAGTTTGTTTTTAATTTTGCAAAGCATGATTCAAATTGTTTTACATGTAATACCAATGTAATTCCCAAAGCACTCTGTAAGGTTGTGTTTTTATCCTTATTTATAGATGAAGAAACTGCAACATACTAAGGTTAAGTAAGTGCCCAGCATCACAGAGCTAGGAAGGAAAAAGAATAATCAGGGCACAAATACAAACAGATTGTCTCTGCAGCCAGCCTCCAGGGTCACTCCAACACGTTGTCATTGTAGTCCATTTAAACATATTATCAAACATTGCAATCAAATGTTATTTGTCAGCCTCGGGTTATATTCATTCTATTTTTGTTATATCTATATGATGAAGACAAAAATTGGTTGACTTGAAACCTAACTTATTCAAGTAATATTTTGAAATTTACAACGTAAAACTGCTAACAAAGCAGATCCACCTGATTACTACCATTGCTTGTAGGGCTTGTGTGCTCATATAAGGAGTGGATAGGGTAGTAAAAAGGTAAATAAAAATAAAACAAGCAGAATACAAAATCGAAATATTTTAAACTCTGTCTTCAGTGACAGCATATGCACGACTGATTTCCATATTCTTAGAAGAGGTACTGGGAAGGTTTGTCACAAAATCAACTGTGGCTACTTCAGAATGGTTGGAAATCTGGTGGACATCCTTTGGTATATTTACTTTTACTTTGATTTTTGGTTTTTACAAAAACCACTAAGCCATTCAAAGAGCCCATATATTGACTTGGAAACCGTAGTATAGAAACCTCGGCTAGAAATTCCAGATTCAGTTTCTACAAAGTAGATCTGAGAAAATATTGGAGCTCAAATACTAATGGCGTGGCTTCTGAGTCGGAATCACAAGTCCAGACATAAAGAAGACTCAATATTTAAAATGTTTAATTCAATTCCTACCATATGTTGGCTACATAAGTCTGCAGATTTCATAAATATAAATGGCTCCCTAAAGGAGGAGCAAACTCATTCCTTACCATGAGTATTTCCTTTGCCCTGTTTTGATGAGCTGCAGAGTAAGCAAACATTCACCAGTAATTTTGATGAGATGTTTATTTGGATGATAACTCCTGTATGGACATGTTTGTTGTATATGGGTATATGTGTGTGTGTGTGTGTGTGTGTGTGTATATATTTTCTCATAGGTGGGAACACCTGCCATAGAGGGTTTTAAATATTTTGAATGTCACCTTTGCCATGTCCCTTACATTTCTATTTTCTTATTTCTGCTGATTAAATGTTGCTAACTTACCACTGACTTTATTACCACGATTGACTGCAATTCCCATTCATATCCTTAGGATAACTTCTACTTTTGCTACCCATTATTTAGTTCCCCTATTTTCTGTCATATAGACTCAGATTTTAAATTTAGTTCCTCAATACTCTGTGAAAACCTAAATGGGGAAAGAATTTGCAAAATAATAGATACACGTGTATATATAACTGAACCACTTTGCTGGACACCTGAAATGAACATGACATGGTTAATTAACTATGCTTCAATATAATTTTTTTAAATAAAATACATTAACCAAATACAATAAATAAATAAAACTCCTCCTAAATTTAATACACATACTTGGCATACAGTTAGTTGACATAGTAAAACTTTCACAAAAGCCTTTGTATGTAATGGAGCTTCCTTCGTGTCTGAGCAGGTAAAATAATCTGCCTGCAATGAAGGAGATGCAGGAGATACAGGACTCAGGAGATGCAGGTTCCATCCCTGGGTAGAGAAGATTCCCTGGAGAAGGAAATGACAACCCACTCCAGTATTCTTGTCTGGAGAATCCCATGAATAGAGGAGCCTGGAGGGCTACAGTTCATGAGGTCTCAAAGAGTTGGACATGACTGAGCGACTAAACAACAACAAATGTATAAAGTAGATACGCTTTCTGGGCTCCTAATTTGGCCACAGTCTGGCCACATTTAATCCTCTGGCTCTGTCTGGGATAGCAGGTAGCCAGCCTTCTGTCCCATCAGGGACCCTCTGGCAGGTGCTCTGTGACAGAGGAGGACACTTTCATTGTATTGCCTTACTTTCTGGCTCATTCCCTGTCTGGAGTCCCTACCATTCCTCCTGCTTCCTCTTGTGTTGCATCACAAAAGGGTTTTAGCTTAGTGCTTTTCAAACGTTAATATAGATGAGTATCACCTGGAGATCTTGTTACAATGCAGATTCTGCTTAGGTGGCTCTGGCCGGGGTATGAATCTTTTCATTTCCAACAAGCTCCCACATGAAGATTCTGCTGGTCTCATGACACAGATCACTCTGGGTAGCAAGAATTTAGTTGACAAACCATGGGTTATTGAGTGAGATTGTTTGGATTTTGGACTCTGGTTTCACTATTTACTGGCAGGGAAACTTGCATAACCTATATAAATGCTCTCAGCTTCAAGGGCTTTTGCCTATAAAATGGGCTATTAATACTTCATAGAGTTCATGGGGGGACATAGGATAATAAACTTGAAAGTCCAAGGCCTTTCAAATGGGAGGTGGCTCTGTAATATAAATGCTGTCCTTACCTCTCCCTCTCAGCCTGAACTTTCAGCCTAATTCACTTATTGAAAGAGTCTGTCACTTACTTTGCCTGCCACCACTTGCCTCTTTTCTGGCTTTTAGTCTCATCTCTGCGGTCTATCCATTAATTAACTGATCATTCACGGACGATCTTTCACACCCATGTCTTTGCTCACAGGCAGATTCTCCTATGACCCTGAGGATCCACAATGGTGAAGCCTTGATCATTGTAGTACTCTCTCTTGGTGAATGAAAGTTTTTCCTAAACCTATAGTTAACATTCCTTCAGCACATTTTGTGAAATTCACTGAAGTCAGTAAAATTCAGTAAGACTCTCTATTGGGCTATTTAATTTCAGCATAGTAGGTGCTCAGGAAAACTCAACATTGTCAATCCCGCTATAAATTTCTTTCCTAGTAAACCAGCATATAATAAAGGCCAGCTTGGTTAATATGCTTAATTATATATGTGGCTTTCCTGAATTGAGTTTGGTAGAAATGATAAATTTTAATAAAAGGTTTGTTATTTATATGACCCAGAATGATAAGTTTGCAGAATGATCAATTTTTGATGATTTAAAAAAAAAAATTCAACAATTGTTTGAATGTCAGTTAAAAGGTGCCATAGAGCTTGGAATAGAAATCACCATGATCATTGTGGCATTTGGTGTATAAATGATTAGATGCATTTGATCCCAAAATTAAATGATTTAGTAAATATTAGATCAAGCATACTGCAAACCAAAATAATGTGACACATATGACTTATGCATGCAGGCTATGGGAGGTGACATATTTTTAAATTGCCTATTATTGATACTATATTAAATACAAATGTGTTATTTGTATATTTATTAGTTTTTTATACATTTTATTCCAACTACAGTTTTGGTATTCAATTTTTTAAATTTTCTAAAATGTTTGTTGAAGTATAGATTTACAATGTTGTGTTAGTTTCGGGTGTACAGCAAAGCTTTTCAGCTTACATATATTTATATACGTACATATATATACTCAATTTTGACCCTATTTCCTTTGACTGAAAGATATAGACCATCACCTATAATGGCAAATTATAGTTTAGCACAATGTCTTATGGGATTCCCAGGTGGCACAGAGGTAAAAAATTTACCTGCCAATGCAGGAGACGCAAGAGACTCAGATTTGATCCCTGGGTCAGGAAGATCCCCTGAAGGAACAAATGGCAGCCTACTCTAGTACTCTTGCCTGAGAAATCCCATGGACAGAGGAGCCTGGCAGGTTATAGTCCTAGAGGTCCCAAGAGTTGGACATGACTTAGCAACTGAATACTCACCTACAATACCTCATGGATATCACAACTTTATTTCCTGAATTTATCTGATTCAAGGGGGAAGGTTATGTTAAATATTGCATTAGGTTCTTTAAGATGTTGTTAGTCTGGCATAGTATGAGAAATAATTTTGTGCTCAATTTTTATCTTCATGTAAAATTTAGTACAATTAAGCTTTATACTTGAGAGCAATATTACCCCTGCTCAAGAATTTGTTGCAATTATTCAACCAAGAAAGCAGATTTTAGAACTGTGTCTAACCTACTACTCTCCTATGAACAATAAAATTACTGTTTGCCTTTCCCCAAAATACACACATACATGCATACATCTGCAGCATAACTTGTGGGTCCTTTGTGTGTATCAGATACCTGTTCCTGCTGAGGAGTATTTCTTCTCAAGTTTTACATTTCAAACCCCAGTATTTTAAGCCAGCTATTCTTCATTGATTTGAGTAGTGTCCTAAAGATTAAAAGTTAAATACAAAAGTATACATGGTATGAAATGTTTTTCTTTCTTTAAATATAAACTCTTCCATTTTTGCTTCTTGGATATATTAGCACACCAACATTCACTGAATCTTCAAAAGAAGTGCCTCAGATAAAATATCATTTTCCAAACTTTCTTGCCCATGAAGATTTTTTTTAATTTGAATTTTTTTTGTAAAACATCAGTAGACCTGTAGAACTTACTAACAGTTAAATTAAATGAACCCAGGTTTGCATCTTGGTTCCAAAGATTAGCTGCAAGCAAATTTCCTAATGTCATTCAATATGAGCATTTCCTAAGGCAAGGGTAACTGGGAGTTGACTGACCAGGGATGGAACCCAACCCTCTGCATTGAAAGGGCAAGTCTGGACCGCCAGGGAAGTCCTTAAACACCGACGTTCAAATGTACAAAAATAGCAGAACCCTACTTCAGGACTGTCAGATTCCTGTATCCAACTTCTACTCACTATCTGCACTAGGATTTGCACTAAGTTTACACAGATAGAGGCAATGGTTTTCTTTCTACTAATGACACCCACTCCATCCTCAAGCCACCTTCCTTTCGGATTATGATGCCAGGACTCTACACTCAACCACTCAGGAGAAAGTCTTGATCTCTTTCTCTCATATCCACACTCCCTTCCCCACCTAGTCATGTCACCTCTACTTTCAAAACACCCCAAATCGAAGAATGCTTTCCCAGGCCAAAGGCCACAGCTGGAGCCCCTATCAGCAGCAGCATCTCTCACCTGGCACTGCTAACCCCTTCCCACCCCCACGCTTATCCTCCTTCAGTTCACGTTCTAGAGGACAACCAGAGCTGCAATTTCAGATGCAAATACTAGGTTCCAGAAATGTCCTCCTGCCTCTCGCGGTGGCAGAGTCAGACAGGACCAGCTGATGCAGTCATTACAGAGATGGAGCGTGGTATCAGCGGAGGCCCTGATCCTTGGAATCCTCTGAACTCCAGGAAGCATGTTCTTCAAGCCCTACTCTCCGGGAAGCCCCTATGAGTCTCCTCAACGCATCGTTTCTATTATAAATGTTTCAACGAAAGTAAAGAAATCATAACAAGTGTGAGAACTTGTTTCTTAATACCTGTCTCCACCGTATCAAGACTGTGGCTGGTCCTGAGTGTTCTGACCATGACTAGAAGTCCTAAGAAAGAACGTGATTTCTTTCCTGCTGTGTCACACATTATGTAGAGGAGGAAACCCCCAAACCAACCTACACTCACAGGTGGTCTGTGACATGCTAACCAGATCAGTCTGACTTTGAGGTTAAAATATTCTATCACATTGCTATTTCAAGTGATCATCAGACTAGTCCAGGCTGAGATGATCAATTGCAAGAATCTCTAGATACTAACAATAAAATACAGATTTTGTTCAATCTTTAGTCAAAATTGAGAAACTTGGAATAATCCCAAAACCCTCCCTGAACTGTCTGAACTTGAAAAGTTATAAAAGACATCAAGGAAAAATAGCAATTTCATGAACAATTGTTATTGTATGTTACCTTCTGTTTGGCACATCGTTTAAATATCTGAAAAAAAAAATGTCTATCATTTGCACTAGGAAGGCGGTGGATAGGATCAGAAGAGAACACCCCCCTGGCGGACTCACCACAGCTGCCTGGCTGGTGGGCCACACAGGCAGCAGATATATTAATGTGGAAGATTTTGAAGGAGGGGGTCAGGCCCAAGGGACTCTGCTTACATAGAACTTGACCCCCACATATCAGATCCATCTCTCCTCTATAATCTAAACTTCAGTCTGTTGAATTAAGAAGCGAAAAGATGCTCCAAGCAACTAACTGATGACTTTGCAACTAACAAGTTGCTTCCTAACTAGTATTCTTTATCTTATCCTCTTCCTAAAGTAAATTATTATTTGAAGCAAATAAGACTGCTGAAAAGATATTAGTTTCAGGATTGCTAGATTAAAAACATGAGGGAAACCTTTCAAAATTCTCTAGAGCTTTAAAAATAAAAGTATTGCCATATTTGCATAAAAAGCAACAATGAAATATCTAAACATAAACATCTTTGGGGGACTATTTGCTCAAAATTTTGAGTAAATTACTGATAGATTTATCTTGCAGGGTAAATGTATATACACACATGAACGGATCTAAGAAACACAGAAGAATATAAGAAATACACTTATTCTAATACAATAAGAACCATCTTCTTATAATTAGTGGTTTTTAAAGATAGTTTTCAAACTAGTTAATATTGTTATGCCAGATGCTAAACAACAGTCTTAGTCATATTTGAAAAGGTGGTTTTATTTGAAATAAAAAGCTTCAGGACATTTCACACATAGTTTATCATGTATTTTATTGGTCATTTGACTTGCAGTTTCTCACACAATATCCTTCAATGGTAAATTCTCATGCTTTTTAGCTAATTTGTTTAGTGTCCAGTTGCCAAGAACCTGGGTTTCAAGGTGCAAGAAAAACATATAAATACACCGCACCTCAAAGTTTCCAAATCAGATACTTAAGATTGCAGTCATGATTACTTCACTCTGGTAAAACTTTTCTCCCCTAAATTAAAACGAAACAAAGTCCCCGGGCATTGTTAGAAAGCATGGCAAAGCCAGAAGCAGGCCCTCTGAAACAATAGAGTCATCAGCCAACTTTATAGCCCGGGCTAATTCGATGTGTCAGACCCTAATCAGCTCCGTTTCACAGCGCTTTAGCTCCATAAAAGCAGATTTGTTTAACCGCAACCTGTGTATTTCAGCATGACTGAGGATGGGGAATAACCGGCGAGAGCAGGCTGATCTCACGGGTTAGATGGCGCGGATAAAGGGAATCCATCACGGTCTGGAGAGGCAGAGGCAAAGTGACAGGCTCATTCATGCCTCGGAGACATTTTTAGGTCTATTGAAAATTCTAATCTGTGCACTCTAGATGAACCTCCGCACTCCCTAATTTAGAACATGTAGCCATGTGTGGAATCTGTCTGCCTCAGATAGGGCGGGCGGGGTGCGGTCGGCCAGCCAGCTCTCGGGGCGGTTGTCCCCTCTAAGTGCATCCTGCCCTGAACTCTGCAGCACAACACATAAGCTCCATTTACAGGAGGATTTCAGAGTTAATTAAACGCAGAATTTGTTTCTTTAGAAATCACATATGCCTCGGGGTTGAGTAATAGCATTTCAGCAACTACTTTAATTTAGGATTAAGCCTACTGTACATTTTCCGAGAGTATTTTATTTTCATAAGGACGCGTCTATAAAGATGGGGAAATGTGGCCCCTCTGTTACCGTGAAAGGTTTTAAAAATAGCTTAAAAAAAAAAAAGACAACCATATGAAGAGATGCTGCAAATCAGCAAAGGCAAAATCATCTGTTGCCTAAAAAGCACTGGAACAGACAAATGGAGGAGCGTGCTGGTGAAATTGTTGCTTTGCTGATAAGGCAAAGACTTGCGCCAAAGGCTCCCAGGTTTGAGTTCTCTTTGCTCTGGATTTGCTCTTAGCATGCCAAGGTAATGATTCAAGAAGCATAATATTTACAAATATTTGGATCCAAGATGACAGGTCAGATTTTTATGATCATGCTAGCAAGTCATTGCCAACATGTATCAACTCCAACTGAAGTCCCTACAGAAAATAGTACACATTTTCATTCTTAATTTTTTTTAAGGTGGATCCTTAAGAGGGGAAAAAATGTGAGCAAATGAAGAACAGAGCAATATAAGAATCCAGTACCTTCCTCTGTGGATTTATTCCAATACTTCACAAACACCGTGCAATAAAAGCTTCACAATACGTGTAGAACTTGAGTTCTTATCCATTGATGTTTTTGCGCATCACTTGAAGGACTGTTGCATATTAGCCAAATGCCTAGTTGATTAGGTTGTAGATTTACAAAAAATCAGGGAATATTAATATTTTACAAAATAAGATTTAGAAAAATACAGGGGAAAAATGCATTTTAAGTTTGAGAACAACGCCAACCTTTTTCTGTTTTAATTGCTAGTGAGATTTTGTGTGTTCTTCTCAACCTGGAATACTTCTTTCTTTTCCTGAGCATTTGCACTGGCCTTAAAGATTGAGATGAAAATCATTGTGGCCAGTTTTGAGGTAGAAATACAATTAGGCAGCATTTGGCATTTTCTGTGGTCCACTGAGCATGTGGATTCTTGGAGGTAAAAAGTTCAATTCATGAGGAAGAGCAGAGACAACGGAAGGCTAGAATGACTACAGTAAAATAAAACAGCCCCAAAGCCCCACCGAATAAGCCCCCATCCATAAATCTCATTAATCAGTAATACCTCAAAATAGAGAAAGAGTGGGAGGAAAATGAGCTCCTTCAGACTGGCCCAGATTCTTTATTACCTGAAGGAAAGGCTTGAAATAAAAGGAAACAATTAGGGGAATGGAAGAGGCAAGAAGATCAAGAAAATTGGAAACTTGTAGTTTGTAGAATATAAGCCTTGGATAATATTGTGAGGAAGCATAAACATCCTGCACCGAATGTGTCCAAGTTTGATATCAGCCTCTGTGCAGATTTCTCTTGATTGTGTGAAAGATCACATTTAATTAGATGCATCTTTGTGGCATGTGATTTCCATCGTTTAACTTGTTAAAATAAAAATTGCATGTCCATGGGGTCGCTAAGAGTCGGACGCAACTGAGCGACTTCACTTTCACTTTTCCCTTTCATGCCCTGGAGAAGGAAATGGCAACCCACTCCAGTATTCTTGCCTGGAGAATCCCAGGGACGGCGGAGCCTGGTGGGCTGCCGTCTGTGGGGTCGCACAGAGTCGGACACGACTGAAGCACCTTAGCAGCAGCAGCAGCAGAATGTATCCTCTGCTCAAAGACCTTGTCCAGAGTTTCACTTCTGGAACACTTCTGGTTTCAGTTCTTATTCATTTGGAGAATAGTGATTTATTCCTGAGTTCTATAAACAGGTATTGGAAAGAAACCGAATAAAGCAAATGGAGAAGACCTAATTGTGAGTGTGTAAACGTTCTAGGGATCATTGTGATTTGGCAAGTTTATCTTAATGTCTGTGGGGAATCTGCTATTCAAATAAAGCATTGATCTTGAGAAAATAATGCACATATAATAATGCAAACATTTAAGAGAACATAATTAGTCCATTATTTTCAAAAAATAATATTAATTGATTTGAATGATTACTGTTTGGTAATTATAGAACATTAATTTTATAAAGTTTCAACTATGTAGTAAAATGATTTTTAAATGTTTTTTACTTTTAAGTGATTTATTAGTTATAAAACGACATAATGATTTTATAGGAAATCAATGCTGCATACAGAGTAAGAAAGGAAAAAGCACCCTATCACAGGATATTTACAGAGAAGGCAGTGGCAACCCACTCCAGTACTCTTGCCTGGACAATCCCATGGATGGAGGAGCCTGGTGGGCTGCAGTCCATGGGGTCGCTAAGAGTCAGACACAACTGAGCGACTTCACTTTCACTTTTCACTTTCATGCATTGGAGAAGGAAATGGCAACCCACTCCAGTGTTCTTGCCTGGAGAATCCCAGGAATGGGGGAGCCTGGTGGGCTGCCGTCTATGGGGTCGCACAGAGTCAGACACAACTGAAGTGACTTAGCAGCAGCAGCAGCAGCAGCAACAGGATATTTAAGATTTTATACTCATAGATGATGTTGAAGCTGAAACTCCAATACTTTGGCCACCTGATGCAAAGAGCTGACACATTTGAAAAGATCCTGATGCTGGGAAAGATTGAGGGCAGGAGGAAAAGGGGATGACAGAGGATGAGATGGTTGGATGGCATCACTGACTCAATGGACATGAGTTTGGGTAAACTCTGGAAGTTGGTGATGGACAGTGAGGCCTGGCGTGCTGTGGTTCATGGTGTCTCAAACAGTCGGACATGACTGAGCGACTGAACTGAACTGAACTGATACTTATAGAATCCTAAAGCTGTATCTATTTATATCTACCAGATATAGATAGAGTATATATACATACATATCAAGTTAATTCTGAGTTGATGTGAATTTTTGTGGTAGGTGTTAATGTATGCTTTGAATTCACATGCTTCTTAGTTACTATTGCTAGATTTAGGAAATTTTTGAATTGGATTTCTATGATTCTTAATATATACTAATTGTATTCCCTTGGCTTATCTCTGTAGTAAATTAAATTTGCAATGGTAATTTTCCACATACTATTATATCAGTTAAAAATCTTTTATAAAAACAGAATGTTCACTAAACTCTAATCATGTCACTTTTCAAGGTGCTAGAGAGACAGCACTAAAATACCATATCTCCATCATGGCTTATATGGTCTCATTTTATATCGTATTTATTCCTATTTTTGATAGGAATGATTTAGTCTTTTATTCTTTAAAAAATCTGATTTAGTCTCTTAGTCTTTAACCAATACGTTACCTATTATAGTTCACAGGGTAATTTTCACGTTTATAATTGTATTTTTTCGGTCGTCTATCAGTTTGTTTTATTCTTTATTACTTTGTGTTTCAACATTGGAGCTGCTTTATACCTTTTCGTTTTTACTTATTGGTCCCTTGAACAGTCTCGTTTCACTCTGTTGAATTGGTTTTGTCTTGCTCAGATTAAGATCTTTCTATGGAGAGCTTCGAGATTGTCTTAAATATTATGCTTTGAATTTTAATATTTTCCATATCAATACTGTATTATCTATCGCTATTTATATCTTGTATGACTAGATATAAATTGACCTTATATATCAACAAGTTTAGCGAGATATTGATAGCTATAGATACTGGTACAGATGCAGATATAGACATAGAATAGACAGATCAGAAGTAACCTGAATCTCTTTTAATGTCTTTCTTGGGACGATGCAATTAGTTCCTCCTCTTTTGTCTATTTTTGAGGCTAGTGCTCAGGGTCAGGTTGTTAAAATGAGAAGGCAACAAGGTGTTGAAGAGCCTGCAGCCTGTCCACATCCCTGACTGTCACCTGAGCAGGCGTCTGCGGCGCTAAAACCCTGTATGCCGCCCTTGGTCCCAGACTCCTGGTAAAGGATGGCGTGACTTTCAGGGTCAGGCATGTGAGCCTCTGAGTGCAGCCAAGTGAGAAATCAGCTCCAGCGGATAACCTTGAGCAGAGACAATCGAATAATCTCCTTCCAGACAGGGCTGGGAATTTGTGCTAATGAATTCTTCCAAGTTTGAAGGAGAAGAATATGGGTGCTTAACACATAAGAGGCAAAAACAAACAAAAAAGCCCTAAGACCCATATGATATTTCTGGTTGTGGACAAGGGCTCTATTTCTGGACAAAATTTTGATTAATTTAAACAAGTGTAGATGAATTTAAAGTGGGTGAAGAACCCGTGTGCCAATGCAGGAGATGTAGGAGAGAGATACTTGTTTTGATCCCCGGGTTGGGAAGATCCCCTGGAGGAGGGCATGGCAACCCACAGCAGTATTCTCACCTGGAGTATTCCCTGAACAGAGGAGCCTGGCGGGCTACAGTCCGTGGGGTTGCCAAGAGTTGGACACGAGTGAAGCAACTTAGCATACAAAATTGGAGCTGAAATTCTGTCTTTCAGAGCAGAATAGAGGAAAGTGAAGATTCCAGATGCTATACCATCTCAGCTCACAGGGCACTGTCATCTTTGATCCTTCAACAGCCTTCTGGGAAGACCAGTCTTGACATTCAGCCTCAGAATAGCTTTGTCTCCCTGAAGATGCTGACCCAATCTACCATGCCTGGGCGGCAGGTCCCTGTGTTAAGGATGCCTGCCCCAGCCTATCCCCTCAGAGTCACAGGAATAGTAGGAGGTGAGGTAGGAAGTCATAGGAGTGATGTAGGAAGCTGCCTCTTTTTCCCTGTTGGTGTTGGATGTGCTTTGCCCAGCCCCTTCTCCACCCCACTTAAGGGGGTGCTCAATGGATTTTCCCATAGTAAAAATATTGACACAATAGAAAGGGGATTTGAAGCTATACTTGCTTCAGAATACATTGGATCAACATTTATGGATTTGCCTAAGAAGCTAAAGTGCCAAAGAATTGATGCTTTTGAACTGTGGTGTTGGAGAAGACTCTTGAGAGTGCCTTGGACTGCAAAAAGATCCAACTAATCCATCCTAAAGGAGATCAGTCCTGAGTGTTCATTGGAAGGACTGATGTTGAAGCTGAAACTCCAACACTTTGGCCACCTGATGCGAAGGGCTGACTCATTTGAAAAGACCCTGATGCTGGGAAAGATCGAAGGCAGGAGGAGAAGGGGATGACAGAGGATGAGATGGTTGGATGGCATCACCGACTCAATGGACATGAGTTTGGATAAACTCTGGGAGTTGGTGATGGACAGGGAGGCCTGGTGTGCTGTGGTTTGTGGGGTCACAAAGAGTCAGACACGACTGAGCGACTGAACTGAACTGAACTGAAGAAGCCAAACATTTAGATGGAGAAAGATCAAGTTCAGGGCAATGGGTTAAAAAAACAGCTCCTGGAGTCTTTAGCCAGAACTGAAGAAAAATCTCTTCATTGTGCAGAAGTGCAGGGTACAGAGCAAGCAGGCATCCAAGACAGCATTCCTTAGCAGAGCTCTGGAAGCCAGGATTCCAGGGTTGTGATGTTGCCCTTTAGGGAAAAAAAAAAAAAAAAGGCTCATCTTTATTTTGAATGTGTTGTTCATGTATACATAAGAAGTTGAACTAAACTTTGTTTCTCCTTCACTCACAATACCTAACTGGTGCCTTTGGTTTGCTCCTTTGTTCTGCTAAGTGGTTAGGGACGTGAAAAGTTCTCTCCCGGCCTGCAGGTCTTGAAGCATTTATTTCTTTGTCAGTGTTAGTATGTCAGCAAGTATGTGTGGGGGGATAAGAGGTGCCCTGGAAACATGAACTGTTCACCTGATTAAGTAAAATATTACGAAGATCATATAAATGAAGATATGAAAGTGTTATCAATGAATCTCAATGTTCTGGCTTAAAAAACTAAAGGTATTTTTGATAAAAGATTCCAGCAATGCATATGTGTATATATATATATATATATATATGTGTGTGTGTGTGTGTGTGTGTGTGTATATATGTATATATATAGAGACAAATTTGTCACATTTCCCACAGGGAGAGTTAGTGCAATGTAATGCCTTACCTTTGAATATACTTTAATCTGGTGGACAGAAAAGACTGGGCTATGGAGAGGGGAAACACAGATGTCTATGGTCGGCTGCCTCTTACTTGAATAGTTGCAAGCAGCACAATACATGAGCTGACTCCAAGAGATGGATTGTTTGTTGTAGGCATTTGACAGAATGAATTGGGGAAACCTGTTTAAAAAAAAAAATAGTAATCCGTGAGAACTGGAGTGAGGTATGTGTCCACTCAAGAGGAATGTGGAATTTTCCCTCATTGTCAGTACTTTGATTCTGGAACATGTGAGCTGTTTCCTAGATATATAACTTTAGGAGTAGGTTATGATTTATAAAAATCACCTCCCCAGGTGAAGTTTTAAGACAGATAAAACAGGATGGTTTGATCTTAATGAAAGGTTTAATGGGAAAGCCAGCCCAATGATGTGTTTCTCTTTGAGTATTCTGCATTCATTCATATTTTCTAAAGAAAGCAGAACAATATGAGGAATGTATTAATCATGTTACTCCTCTGGCTGCAGTAATTTATTAAACAGTATCTTAGTTTCCTGGAAGATTTACTAAACCTCTTCAATTACTTAACTCTTGCAAAATAATTTACATAGTGACAAGAACTGATGAGAAAAAAAATACATGAATGAAGTCATTAACTTAGAATGTTTCAGAAGCACCTGGAGAATAAAATGTTTTCATTCCTCAGTTTATCACAAAATCGTGTTTCTATGCATCGAGTTTTCAAAAACCCTTTATTTTATTTCATGTTTTTCAATATTGGGGATAAATGGCAAATATTTACTAATAAATTGGTTTTAAGGAAGTAAATATTTTCAATCAGTTTGCTTGCTTGTGGAATAAATGTCATATTCCAACTTTTGAAGAGATCAGACATCAGTCAAAATTGTATGAAGCTTTTTTCATAATGATTTTTGTACTTCCTCTTAATATTTCCCATTTCCTTCCAATTTTCTAAGCATTACTTGTGTGTACCACTTGCAGAAGCTTTCAGATCAATCCAGTGAACTACTTTCTTATACAATTTACACTGAACAAAGAGTGCTTTAAAGTCTAAATAATGGAACTGCAGGCTCTGTGGTAGATACAAAGAGATATTGTTTTCAGTCAAATCCGAAAGACCATTGATTATTAAATGTACCATTGTTTTATGTACCACTCAGAAAGAAAAAAAAATAAACTGTAATGTATGCTTAAGAATAATTTACACAGCATATATTCATCACACTAGCCTTTGCAAGCTTTAAGATACATTTAATATATTCCAAGGAAGATGTCATTTTTTTTTTTCTGGCTTATATTGTTTGCAGGTGATGGGCAATCAT
This sequence comes from Okapia johnstoni, assembly GCA_024291935.2. NCBI lineage: Eukaryota > Metazoa > Chordata > Mammalia > Artiodactyla > Giraffidae > Okapia > Okapia johnstoni. The sequence goes on along the minus strand of CM044321.1, from coordinate 6,548,638 downwards.
TTTGCACATAACTCACTTGTAAAATGGAACACATTGCAATCTACTTGTGGAGTTTTTCCATTGTGAGGTACAATAAAGTACTTTATTTTTGCTTTGCAAGAAAATAAATGGAATTGCAGTCATTTCTCCAATGGCTAACATTGCGGGCAAAGATTGAAAGATGCCATCAATTCCTAGATGCGTCTTGTTCTTAGAGTTGATATATTGGAGAAAAACATATTTCTAGAATAGATGAAATGTATGTAGTACTTGGGGAAGGATTTCTTTCTCAAAGCCGTTTAATTTGTTTTCTCAAAGAATGAACTATCTAGCATCCCTATCCATATTTGGGTATCAACCCTGGAACTTCAGTGGCTTTAGTAGGATATTTATTAAGAGATGGACCGTGTAGAGGTATATTGTAAAATGTAGTCCATGTTTTCATTAACTATTTACTGTACTAGCAGTCAATTATTAGCCATTAATATCTTTAGTTTACCTTCATCATTAGTTAAAATATGTATTTATAACTAAACAAATATTTATTCTTGGAAAGATTACAAACTAGTTGGTAGAGAATGTGAGCATATGTGAAATGAAACTAACTCTTTTCAAAATAATAATTTAAAAGTTAGATAATTCTGTACACACTGATGTATGGATATTACACTATGATATTTACTGACACATTATAAGTTTAAATTTGTAATGCAGTTTTCAGAACAGTTCATAGTTTCCCCCTTGATCTTTTGCTAAATTTTGAGAATGTTCCTAGAAGGTAGAAAAATGGTCCAATGTTTTGTGTGAGTAATTAAATGCATGGGAGTGGCTACTTGTGTCTGTGTTACTCGCTCAGTCGTGTCTGACTCTTTGCGACCCCATGTACTGTAGTCTGCCAGGCTCTTCTGTCTGTGGGATTCTCCAGGCAAGAATACTGGAGTTGATTGCCATTCCCTTCTCTAGGAGATCTTCCCAACCCAGCAGTAGAACCTGGGTCTCCTGCATTGCGGGCAGATTCTTTACTGTCTGAGCCACCAGGGAAGCCTCAAGCTGGATATAATCTTCAGCAAATCTCTTAATATTTTGAACTTAAAATTTTTCTTGTGTAAAAGATGGAGATAATAACACCGAATCATAAATTTTGTGAGAAGATAAAATAAGATAATGTATATAGTATGTAGTCCAATTGCAAGTATGATTGTTCTTGATTGTGACCGTTAGAAGGATAACTGTGTTGATCATATACTAAATTGAAAGTGTTTATAATAACATATTATAATAACAATAATAAGTCTGAGAAGAGATCATAGAACCATACTTCATCTTTTCAATCATGGAAAACTGAGCAATAAGAGGGTGTAAGGAAATGAAAATGCCTCAAGTGCTATACTGCTACTGAATACTTCAAGCTTTATAAATGTTACTTAATAAAATATACACAATTATGTTGTTTTAAGAGAGATTATACAATAGGTTGTCACAGGGTACTATTTAATATGTGTCATCAACAAAGTGTGCAAACTTACCAAGGAAGTCATTCAAATAAGGATAAATGGGCTGGTATTCATAATATGACATCTTTGGATAAAGAACCAACTTAAGTGTGAATCTGCTTTAACTTTGGAGGAACAGCAAATAAACTGATTTCTCTTAAGACTGAAAGCGCAGAATTGCTGTAACAGAAAAAAAAAAAGAATTCAAATATTACTTAGTAAACAGAAAATGTGAAACTTTATTCTAAGAGTTTAGATTAGACACAATTTGAAAATCTGAACACTGAGTTTTTCTCCTTTTTTTGAAGGGGATTTGCTGAACGTGGAAGCAGCAGAATACAAATGGAGCTTAGCTTTACGTCCTCAGAGGCAGACTAAACATTTGGGAAAGCAGAAATGAGGGGGAGTTTAATGCAAGTTGTTGCCTCCTGAATAGGTTAGGCTGGAGACTGAAGAAACAAAGGGGAAAACAGTTGACCCTCCAAATGAGTCTATGTTAGCATCAAAGGAAAAAGTGAAATTAAAAAGTAACTCAGCTTGTTAGCTTTTAGAAGGATCTTCCCCGGTGGCTCAGATGATAAAGAATCTGTCTGCAGTGCAGGAGACCTGGGTTCAATCCCTGGGTCGGGAAAATCCCCTGGAGAAGGAAGTAGCAACCCACTCCAGTATTCTTGCCAGGAGAATTCCACGGACATGGGAGCCTGGTCCCATGGGTCCCATGGAGCTATGGTCCATGGGGTCGCAAAGAGTTGGACACAACTAAGTGACCAACACTTCAGTTTCACTTTCAATACCAATAGTACTCTAGTGTGATGCACATTTTTAATTTGGGAGGATTGGAAGGTTGTAAAGATTCCCTTTCATCTTAAATATCCATTTTCAACAGTTATCAAAGGTTGATATTCCTTGGTCAGTCACCCATGTATTCACATTTGTATTTATGACACACAGCTGACACTGTCCCTAAAATATACTCAAATGTGTATACCATCTGTATATGTATATATGAACAACATAAATATTAAGTTATTTAAGCCCTGATTTAACCTATATAAGGAATGAAAATCTAAGGAAATGCTTCTTAATGCATCATAAGATTTTATAATGTTATTTCAAAAGCCTTATTAAAAACTTATATTCAGTATATTCAATAAGAATATATTGAACCTATTATTCAATAAGAAACTTATATTAAAACTTTAAACTTTTCCTACTAAGTATCTTAGAGTTAGTTCTTATCTTTATTTCTAAAACCCAACTACTTATACACATATATGTGTGTGCATATGCATATATATGTATATTTATATGTATATAATATAGATATGTGGAGGGCCTGGCAACTTACTCCAGTATGCTTGCCTGGAGAATTCCATGGACAGAGGAGCCTGGGAGGCTACAGTACACAGAGTTGCAAAGAGTTGGACGTGACTGAAACAACTTAACATGCATGCAGTGTAGAAATATATGTATACCCATACACATGTTATGTGTGTACATATATATATATATATATATATATATATATATATATATATATATATAGAGAGAGAGAGAGAGAGAGAGAGAGAGAGAGAGAGAGAGAGAGAGACAGAGATCAGTCCTGGGTGTTCATTGGAAGGACTGATGTTGAAGCTGAAACTCTAATACTTTGGCCACCTCATGCAAAGAGTTGACTCATTGGAAAAGACCCTAATGCTGGGTAGGTTTGGGAGCAGGAGGAAAAGGGGATGACAGAGGATGAGATAGTTGGATGGCATCACTGACTCAATGGACATGAGTTTGGGTAAACTCCAGGAGTTGGTGATGGACAGAGAGGCCTGGCATGCTGCAACTCATGGGGTCGCAAAGAGTCGGACACGACTGAGCAACTGAACTGAACTGAACTGAGAGAGACAGAGAGAGTAAAAGATAGATTTTCAATTCTCATATAGTATCAACTATATGAGGTTCAATATATTCTTATTGACTATGGTATTCATAGCTTTTACTTTACTATAAATTAAATAAAATTATAATTTGTCCTGGTACTACTTAGAGATAATAGAGATCAAATCACATTGTAATGATTATAGTATTCAGGATGCAGAAAAGTGACTAAAAGTATCTAACAAACTTATAAAAATTGTATAATTGGAGTGGCATAAAGACAACATCTAGATTTTCTGGTTTTCAGACTGGGTATCTTTCTGTCTTTCTGTAAGAGGCAAAAATATTCATCTTTTTGCATGAATCTTCTAGAAACTGAAAACAGAATATCATGTTGCTTATTGTGTCCATGAAACATGAAAATAAGATATTACTTTGTGACTTTTGAAATTGAAAAGCTTTTTAAAAGTGCTATGCTTTATATTAAGCTTACCAAATTCTAAAAAATGCATTTATTTTCTCAAAACTCAATTTAAATTCCATATTTTCTTAAAAAATTTACAATACCGTGTAATGGGTTTCAGTTTTATTTAAAAAAATACTGTTTTATTTCACCTTGTCAATATTTACAAGAACTGGCATTTATTACCATGAGTTTCAAAGTGCCTTTATAACTATTTTAAATTCTATGTCTTAGATATTATAGGGTTTACTTATCTCTCTTCCATTCTAGGCTATGAGAGGTGATAGATCTCCTCTGTAAAATTACAATCTATTTGGAGAAAATAAGATAGGCATATAAGACAAAATAAGAACCATTATAAAGTTTGTACATCAATACAGCAAAACTACCTACCAATACACAGTATGCCTAAGTATTGACGGTGTAGTATTTACTGTTTTATATCTCTGAAATGTGTACAATTGAAAGTATGTTAAGAATATAAACTCATGTGGTTTTATTGCCATTTTACTTTGAATAAAGAAGAATTTTATCTTCTGCTTATTGAACATTTTCTGGGAAAGAATGACAACTTGAATGAAGACTTCTAGTTCTACTTGGTCATATAGATTCTACTTTGGAAATTCTGAGAAAAAGCAGTCGACCACCTTTCGTTTCTTTCAAAAATTAGATTGGCAGAGATAAGTGAAACAAAATACCAGAGCATCTTTCCATTATTTTCTTTGCTAAAATGTGAAAGCACATGCAGGGCAATTCCTCATGTGCATCAGCTTCACGGATGCCACGTTGAGTTGGGTTTCATCTGTCATACTGTGTCATGTCAGGTTGCATGGTGCCTTATAATGGATGCTGACGTGGGGTTGCAAGCTGCCCTCGCACCTATGAAAACACACTCAGAATGAAAGCAGATGGGACATTGTTTGCTGCAGTAACTATTTTGGCAAGTTTAATATCCAACCCCAATTATGGAAAAGGATATCATTATCATGTTGCTAAACCTCACAGTCTGAACTGCATAAAAAATCTGATATAAAGCATAAATGTTATGTGATCTAATAGATGCTGCTTTTTTTTTTTTTTTCTTGAGTCATGGGATAAAAGAGAAATGAAGCTGAGAAGATTTGTTTTCTTAATTTTGCACTAAACATTAAACTGGAAATTATAATGCCACCACGGTCCATGCTATCATGATTAGCTAAAAATTTTTCAGACACATAAACCCTAGAACTTTTGTGGTTATTTGCAACAACACTGAAGTTAAAATGTTTATTAGTCAATTCTTATTTTGGAGAAAGTAATAGTAACCGATTTTTTTTTTTTTTTTGCTACTGATCACTTCAGATTCCTAAATTGTGGCAAAGAGTTGCCAATGCAGATGTTAGCAAAAGTTTCAGAGATGATAACCATTTTAATAGGACACAGAGTGAACAATTGCTGCTAAATAAGGCCAAATGGAGCTAAACTCTTCCTGTATCACCTTAAATTTCAGGCTAGGTCAGTGAACACTGAAAATAAAACCTAATTATTTGTAGTTGAAAAGTTCAATATCACCATTATGATCTGACCTATTTCAAAAGCTCTTGAAGTTTTTCTGCTGCAATGAGTAGCAGGTCATCTAAACTATTTTTGAAACATTCAGCTGTTGTGAGCTACATCACAGCTATGATTAGAAGACTGATATTTTATACTGTGAAGTAAATGAATTATGAGAACAGAGAATTTGTAATTTGGTAAGTCTCTGCAATTGTGTGATTAGAGGTATTCTGTCACAATCAATATAATACTTCAGAAGAAATACAATTAAAATAGATCAATTGACCTAATGAATTAAAATTAATACTTCACTAATTTCTTATATTATAGACTTTTAAGATATAATTATTCCATTAAATATTTATTTTATCCTAGTCCTCATGAGATTATGTGTTTATTTCAGTTTTAATTAAAAAACCATAATATGAAAAAACAGTTTTATTATATAAGTTGGTGGATCAATTTGAAATTTAAACCATAAAAATAAATGAACTGATTCAGTACTTTGAAAAAACTCTCCCCCCCCAGATATTTAACTGAAATGTCTCAATACAGCTTATTTTTATAGCAAAATAAATCCATATTCAAGTGTTTCTGTTGTTCTGTGTGAAATTATCCTGAAAAATGAGGAGGCAGAAGGTGATATGTTAATGTCTTTTAGGAATACAGGGGGGCTTCCCTGGTGGCTCAGATGGTAAGGAATCCACCTGCAGTGCAGGAAATATGTGTTGATCCCTGGATTGGGAAGATCCCCTGGAGAAGGGCATGGCAACCCACTCCAGTATTCCTGCCTGGAGAATCACCATAGAAGAGGAGCCTGGTGGGCTACAGTCCATGGGGTCTCAAAGAGTTGGACACAGCTGAGCAACTAAGCACACACACATGAATAAAGTAATTAAATTATCTCAGGAATTAGTCTGTCCACTATGAGATGACAGAGATCCAAGTTGCATGATATTAGGTTATTTTTCCTTGTTTGAACTTTATCAGTAGGAGAATTTTAATTTTCAGTAGACAATTTGGGTTATTTTAATTGGCTCTGTTCATGAGTATATTCTATATAAATGCCTCATAAAAAGAGCAAGGAGCACTAAACTAACTACATAAAAGATGGTTAGATAGATAGAGATAAACAGAGTTCAGTTCAGTTCAGTTCAGTTGCTCAGTCGTGTCTGACTCTTCGTGACCCCAGGAACCACAGCACGCCAGGCCTCCCTGTCCATCACCAACTCCCGGAGTTTACCCAAACTCATGTCAATTGAGTCGGTGATGCCATCCAACCCTCTCCTCCCCTGTTGTCCCCTTCTCCTCCTGCCCTCAATCTTTCCCAGCATCAGGGTCTTTTCAGATGAGTCAGCTCTTCGCATCAGGTGGCCAAAGTATTGGAGTCTCAGCTTCAACATCAGTCCTTCCAATGAACACCCAGGACTGATCTCCTTTAGGATGGACTCTTGGATCTCCTTGCAGTCCAGGGGACTCTCAGGAGTCCTCTCCACACCACAGTTCTATTAGATTGTATGTTTATACTCTTGCTACAGCACTGCCCAGCGCTGTGCTCATCCCAGTTACATTTCAATCGCGATTTCTTTATTGTTTCTTTAACCACAAACTCAAACTTTTCTTAGTCTTCATCCTTTACATCTCCCCTTAACATCTGAACCCCTATCCAACTCCTTTCACACTGAAATGCTCTTCTATCTCCTTGAGGGCCACTCAAATATCTCTCTTAATGAGCAACCTATCTTCAGGATATGTGACTCATAATTACAACCAATCATTCATTTCTTCATTCAACAAACATTAATATGCCCTAGCTACACTGGCTACTGGACTGTAAAATCAAATAGAACAGGGTGTCTGTCATGTATTGAGGGAAACAAATGTGAAAACATTGAATTCAATGAAGCTCCTTGTAAGAAAGATATATAGGGAATGTATTCAGGGCATGCAAAATTAACTTGTGATTTGATCTTGAGAGTGGAACTTCATAGGAGAAAGAAAAAAATAAAAAGCTTCGAAGAGTGAGGGACTGTTTGTGTGAGTCTTGATAAATAAGGGTTCACTACTTCTGAGGTGAATACTTTTCTTGTGGAAGAAGCAACTTTGCAAAAGGAGATATGAAATAAACAAGGTGGAACATTTAGGTATAGCTAAAGGAAGCCATGATGGTAGACTGTCAGTGCTCACAAATAGATGAGGGTGTAGTCACTTTTAGAGGCTCTATCAGCACATATGCTGGACTTTACTCTGAGGACAATGGAAAGATTAACAGTATTTTTTTTTTCTGGGAAACTTGATGGCCAGGTGTTCATTTATGAAATGATTATTCTTCAGAACATCCAGTATAGCCTGTAGACATGCTCTCAGTCCAAAGCATGATACCGACTTGCTAATTTTGTTTCTCCTAATTTCCTTCAGCACATTTTCTCTCTGGCAATCTCCACAATGAAAGCCCCAGTTGCCTTGGAGTTTATCCATTACTTCTCCCCTTTCTACATTATTTAACCTTAGTTAAGTCAGTTCTACCTCAAAATGTCTCTGTAATCCACACCTTCCTCTCTAACCCCAGTGAAATTTTCCTATCTCGGCCTCTCAAAATCCCTTACCTGTACTAAAGACGCTACTATTTTTCTAACTTTACTCATGTCTTAATCCCTTCTAATTTATCATCTACCTTGTCACCAAGGTTGCTGTTTTACATTAATTTTATCAGGACAGCTCCCTGTTGGCTCATTACTGGACAAAATCCAAACTCGTCTGCAATTTTTTTTTTCTATCTGACCTCAAATTCTGGTTCTTGAAACACAGTTTTGGCTTGCTATGAAAAGGCCTGTGATATAAGCAAGTATGAAAGAGATTCACCATTTTATATGTGTCTAGTATATTTTCGGAGAAGGCAATGGCGCCCCACTCCAGTACTCTTGCCTGGAAAATCCCATGGATGGTGGAGCCTGGTAGGCTGCAGTCCATGGGGTCGTGCAGAGTCGGAGACGACTGAAGCGACTTAGCAGCAGCAGTAGCAGTATATTTTAAATAATCTATGCATGTGTATGATATTTGCTATTATAATTAAAGAAAACTACAGATGTTGGTAAAACCAAGAAAGTAAATTAAATGGAAATTCAAACACAAAGCTAAGATTAATGAACTGGAAAATAGATTCAGAACACATCTGTAAGACTGAGGTTTGGGAAAGACATAAAGATACAGGATGCATACACAAAAATTAGGAATCCCAGATGAATATAATGTTTGGAGAAGTAGATAGCATAAGGATATGGCAAGATAGTTGCTCAGAATCTTTGGGTGACAACCAAATTTGATGGATGAGTCCTGCAACAGGTTAAATTCCACTTGTTCTTGTTCAGTCCCTGTCGTGTCTGACTCTGCAGCCCCATGACTTGCAGCATGCAAGGCTCCTCTGTCCTCTGCTATCTCCTGGAGTTTGTTCAAATTCATGTCCACTGAGTCAGTAATGCTCTCTAATCATCTCTTACTCTGCTGCCTGCTTCTCCTCCTGCCCTCAATCTTTCCCAGAAACAGGGTCTTTTCCAATGGGTCAGCTCTTTGCATCAGGTGGCCAAAGTATTGGAGCTTCAGCTTCAGCATCAGTCCTTCCAATGAAAATTTAGGGTTGATTTCCTTTAGGATTGAAATTCCACATACACTAATGTTTAACTGTCTTATTGTCTTCCCCTTTTTCGTGGGCACTCATGTTTAAGACCAAGTATATTAGGTGAGGTTGATGAGAAACATTCTGCTCTTCTATACATAGAACAGTGCTACTCCTTCAGCATATTATTCTAATTAGCAATGAAAAAAGAACCCTTGACTTACACACGAGGAAAAGTCAAACATGATGTCCTCAAGATCTAATGACAATTTTACTGGTCTTGATTTTGATCTGTTGCCAGCTAATCCAATTTGAATTTCCACTCACCTGTGTCCAGCGAAGTCTTGCTTTACCAGCTCCAGTAGAGCTGAGTGGCAGCTTTTCCCCAGCAGATGTTAGAGTCTTTAATAGGGAGAAAATACATTAAGCTCAGACCTTCCAATCTGAGTCTCCTCAACCACATCTAAGCACTTGGCACCGGGTTGCTCTCTATCCTGGGTACATATGGTTTGTTTTGGAACTAAATCTAATTTAGCTATTTCCAAGTTCTGGTCAGCAAACCAGCCTTCTTCCATAATGAGATTTTATTGGTCCATGTCAAATGAAAGAAATATGGTTAATTCAGTAAAATTTTTCTAAATACAAATTTCTCCATTACTAAGGACTTAAGAGTTGACATTATGTTTTTCTAAATTTTGGTATTGAAATATTGTTCCTTCCATGAAGTGATTCTGATGAGAGATTTTATTTTGGGTGGCAAAATCTAGTTTTGTTTTGACTTTTTATATCCTTATTAGAAAAAATGACAATTACAATTCATATATATATATTTAATTTCACTCCTATATTCATATATTTATTTAACTTGATAATTAACTATAGATATACTTCACTGGATTTAATTTGTGAAATCCAAATATGTAAGGATTCCTCCAGTGTACATTAACAATGAACCTGACACTGTCATTTTAAAGAAGCATTTTATTAATAATATTGGTCCCGGCTGCAGAGGACAGCAACCTCTGAACTTGGGCATCTTTCTCACCATGGCATTCTTCCTGGCCTTGGTGAATGGTACATGCTCTGTATGGCCCTAGGGGACGTAATCCTTGAGTGGGTCTTCTGGCATCACATAATATATCTATCCCAGCATGGCCTTCTTGGTCAGCCTCTATCTACCTTCCATCACCATCTGGTGCAGCAACTCATATAACTCAGATCTGTACACCTTCCTAAGCACTGACTCCCACTTTCTTGAAGCTTCTAACAGCCATACTATCACTGTGTCAGGCTCATCCTTAAGGTTTTCAGTCAGGAAGTAAAATAGGATGTCCCAAGAAACTGCTGGGCTTCCTGGTGGCTCAGTGGTAAAGAATCTACCTGCCAAGGCAAGAGATGCAGGTTCGATCGCTGTGTCAAGAAGATCCCCTGGAGAAAGAAATGGCAACCCACTCCATTACTCTTGCTTGGAAAATCCCATGGACAGAGGAGCCTGGTGGGTTATAGTCCATGGGGTCGCAAAAGAATCAGACACAACTTAGCAACTAAACACTGCCACCAGGTCAATGAATTTTACATTTCCAGTTTTCAGTTTCAGACCTCTTAATCAAGTATGGTTGGACAGAGGATGAGATGGTTGGATGGCTTCACTGACTCGATGGGCATGAGTTTGAGTAAGCTCTGGGAGTTGATGATGGACAGAGAGGCCTGGCATACCGCAGTCCATGAGATCACAAAGAGTCGGACACGGCTGAGTGACTGAACTGAACTGAACTGAATCAAGTTTACCTGAAATTTAATCACAAAGATACTCCTGCAAGCACATACTCACTAGCTTTTGTAGCTCCTCTATTGTATAATTTTATTCCTCTTTTGTGAATCCCATCTGGTCCTTAGCCAAATTATACTTGCTGGGGTTAAACTATGGTTATCAGCCCATATGCTCTTAGGAGTGAGTTTCATTCCCTGTGAATTATTGTTCATCACAGGGGAAAAACTATTTTTACTAAAGAGAGGTGAACCACTTCTGTAAGCAGAGACATCTCAGAGGGTCTGCAAAGTGAAAATCCACTAAGGCATCCATCCAGATGTCCAATTCCTTGTTTCTAGTTCTCAGATTTTTCTGAGCAGGGTCTCAAACTCAGTCCAAAGACTGGCCTTGGCTGAATATTGAAATATATTTTGGAGATCTATAACTTTCAGGTTCTAAGTCTGTTCTTCATCTTTGTCTGCTTTCTCACTAAAGGTGATGTGCTCTGCTTAGTTGATCAGTCATGTCTGACTCTTTGTGACCCTACGGACTGTAGCCCACCAGGCTCCTCTGTCCATGGGGATTCTCCAGGCAAGAACATTGGAGTGGGTAGCCGTTCCCTCCTCCAGGGTATCTTCCCAACCCAGGGATCAAATCCAGGTCTCCCACATGGCAGGAGATTCTTTACCATCTGAGTCACCAGAGAAGCCCAAGAATACTGGAGTGGGTATCCTATCCCGTCTCCAGGGGATCTTTCCCACCCAGGAATCGAACCAGTGTCTCCTGCATTGCAGAAAGATTCTTTACCAGCTGAGCTCCCAGGGAAGCCCCCTAAAGGGGATATGGGCCTCTTAATAAACTTATAAAGAGGACTTCTAGTTCTCATGTCAGCCTTTAAGGACTTGGTAATTGGCCCTCTGTTTCTCATTGTCTCTCTCCAGAGAGTATCCTTCCTGTCTTTTGTACAGAATGTTTGTGTCTCCACCTCTACTCAAATTCATATGTTGGAGCCCGAATATTTGAAGGTGGGGCCTATGAGATGATGAAGCTTAAAGGAGGTCGTAGGGTTGAGGTGCTAATCCAACAAGGCTGACACCCTTCTGAGAAGAGCAAGAGACACCGGGGCTCTAACTCCATCACGAGAGGATCCAAGGAGAAGGCGGCCCTCTAAGGCCAGGAAGAAAGTTCTCATCAGGAATACAATCAGTTGCACCTTGATCTTGGACTTCCCAGGTTACAGAACTGGGAGATATAAATTTCTGGTATTTAAGTCACCCAGTGCCTGCTCTTTTGTTATGGCAGCCCCAGTTAAGATAGGAGGTTAACACCGTTTTTCAATAACCAACCAACTCCTTGTGCACATTGCTTCTCGCACATATTTCTAATGCCTAAATCACTTGTTTCTTTCCACCGAAATTTTTCCTAGGCCACTATCAGTGAAACACTCATTAATAAGACTGCTGCCTTGTGCTGGCAAGTATCTCTTCCCACATATCCTTCAGCATGTGGTCTTATTGCTTATCAAGGGACCAGGTGACAGGTGCTCAGTCACCAAATTTCATCTTACCTTCTGTTTCCTCGCTCTTGATATCACCTGAGTTTATGTTCTCTGAGCACACACCAAGAGATTAGACTTGGAAAGGAAATATGAGTGACTCATTGGTATGGCCTTCACAGGGGTTACATGACATGTTCATAATAGTATAAAGACATCCTGGAGAGTAGGAATAATGTCTAATATTGATCTTGGAGTATCAGAAACACAGAAGGGCTCAAAATGTGTAAATAAAATTGTATTCTGGATTGAATTGCTATGTACTGGAAATATCCTCATTTGTTTGGACAGTCCGTGGAGTATTTCAGAGGTCAATAGCACTAAAGAGTATAAAGAGGCTACAGATATTGATTGAGAATCTCCAGTTATCTTCCTAAGCAACAAGGTCTAAAATCAATGTAGTGTTATCTCTATTACTGATGTTTTCCCCAGATCAACTATGCTGTAGCTCTCCTATATTTCCTTATAGTCACCAAACAATTATTATATTACTTTTTGATCTTTTCCCTTACCATAATTTGTCTCCATTTCCCCCTTTTTGTTGGTAGGATGAAAATAAATTGGTATTATTCTGTGCAACTAATGGTGACCTTGAGGAAATGGTGGGCAGATTAGAGATATGGGTGTGATCCAAGCCCTAAGTGTTTGGCTAAATTGGATATTTCATAAAGGTAATTGACCACTTATAGAAACAGAAGAGAGTTGGTAGGATAAATATCTGACACTCTGAAGCAGGGAGTCACCAAATAATCAAATAAATAATTTTTTTAAACCAAATTTTTTAAGCAATTAAAGTTTACTTAGAGGAAATTGGAAGAAATTGACTTTGTGTTAACACATATTACTTCTAATTTACTTTTAATAATTATATTATTTTCCATCACTGCTTATAAATTAATTATTATATTACATACTGCATATTTTAATTCCAGATAAAACCAGGTTACTTGCTGATTTATTTATACTGACAAAAATAGACAATGATAAAAAAATTGATAAACCTTATTTTAATTTTCCTGTCATTTTCTTCAATTTGTTTTCCTTTTATTTCTGAAATGGACAACTTATTATGAGATCATAATGAAAGACATAAAATTTAAATTAAATATAACTTAATCTAGGAAAACAACTTTAGACTCTGAATTCCTGTTTCAGAATTTTTAACCACTGAGACTTCATTATGTAAGTGAAAAACCATCCTGTAGATACAGATGTATGTACATGAGTGTGCTTATTTGGGATTGATTTTTGTTTCACCAATGTATTTGGTGTAATGTTCCAGGACTCTACAAATTGGCTGTCTGCTCTAATATCTCTTGATGTGATACTCTATAACCTTGCTTGTGGAGAGAGAGAAGGAACTTTTAGTGGGAATGAGAGTCACTATTATAAAATGTTGCAGAGAAGTAGAGGTTTGTTTCATCTAGTTCTCATAAAATATGAAATGTCACTTTTTGAAACTAAGAAAAGAAAAGAAAAAAAAACCCTGCATGACCTCCCTTCCAGGATGTGGCAGACAGAGTGAGATTAATCAAATATTTTTAAGATACTTTTAGCAAGCCCTGAAACAAGAGAGGGTAGCTGTTATTGATAATTAGGCTTTGGGAAAGCCCCCAAAGAATTTGCGTGCCAGAAATTTAGAGACAGAACATTAGCTTCTTGAATTTTCAAAGTCCAAAATAAACGTTAATTGTTTGGTTTTATTGAGTAAAGAACTTCAAGGAGAGAATTGTTTTACATTGAATTTCATATGGGTGTGTTACAGTGCCTTGGAGGAGCACTGGAAAACAGAAGATTCTATTACACACAATGCTGCAATGTCATGAAATCCAATAATGAATGCATTTCAGATGACTTTAATTGATTTGTTTTTTCAGTCCTCCACCTTTATTCACCTGCTCAGCTACAATTTCAGTCTTATGCTCCTCTTTTCCTAGCCCAAATGTAACCCCACGATGCTCATACTTTTAATAGTTCTTTGTCACGTATGTGACTGAAGCAACAGAGGCCATCAAATACACCTCCCCACTTCCTAAATTTCCTAGGATTCTGATTCAGCCTTTGCTACTTCCTGCTGACCTCAGAGTAAGAGATGCTCCTCTTTCTGTTCATAGAAAAACCTTAATTTCTGCTCTTGATCTGATGTCTTCTCCTCTTCTCTCATCAGCTAAAGAAGGAAGGGAGGGAGTGGGAGGAAGGAAGGAAAGCAAAGTAGGAAGAGAGGAAGGGAAAATGTCCTTCTTCTTTGGATATTTTCCCAGAGAAAGTGTGCTTCTTCTCTTTCATTCACAGTTCACCTTCTTAATGGATGACGCTAGAATGGCCGTGTCCGTGTTGTCATTCCTTATTTCATCCACAGTCAACTAAAATCTTGCTCAAAGAGAAGGTCGCTAGTGATTGCCTACTAATGCCTGCCAAATTAAAGAAAAAAAAACAACAAAAAACAAACGATATTTTAAGCACTGTTTTTCAGGATTCTATGAAACATTTAAGGGCTTCCCTGAGAGCTCAGTTGGTAAAGAATCTGCCTGCAATGCAGGAGATCCCAGTTCAATCCCTGGGCTGTGAACATTTAATAATATTGACTGTGCACAAACACATAGGATCCTATTGTCAAATCTGGATAATAGAATCAGAGGTTTTCCACGTTTTTCAGCATTGCTAGTAGTGTCAGCGCTCAGTTGAAGCAGAGAGGAGTCCAGAACATCAACAATACTCTTAAAGCTTTTCTCAGATTGAGGCCGAAGAACAAAGTGAATGTCTGTGTGTCCCTCCCTGCCTGTTTTTTAAATAGAAACTTCATGATACTAAGCACACAGCGTTTCTGGGTAGAGAAAGATATCATAGGAATTTTGCAGAGTATTACTGGTTTCTGGCTCCTTTCCTTCTTGTCATCAGATGGAATGTCAGAGCCTTGTACTACCAAGCTTTGGAGAAAAGATAGTGATGGTTTATCAAATTCATCTGTTCCCAGGGGAAGAAAACATCACACATGACTGCTATCATCTGGCCTCACAGAGAACACTTTTTAGTCTGTGCCTCCCTTTGCAGTTGGCTTCTTAATGAACCTATCCACATAAGTTAGTATTCATTTTCCCTTGATTTCCTCAACTTTTAAGAATTTATTTTAAAATATATATCAGTTTTATGTGTATGCCACAGGAAAAGGGAAAGCCGTAATGAAACCACTGAGAGAGGAAGAGCAGTTAAGAGGAGAGAAGGCAGGAAGGAGGGCAGAGAAGGAAAGAAGGGGTAAAGAAGCGTGAACAATATGAGGAATTTATGGGAAGAGACAAATCGGGGCGAGAGACGTGGTTTGAGTTTTCAGATCAACCCAGGACTTGAATTCAGGTTGGAACGCTTATGCACGTGCATACGAATGAATTTCAGCCATTGACACTCCTGACGTTGGTTCTTTGCTGCATCATCATTTGTAATTCTCTCGGAGAGAAGTTCAATTTTTATTGTAGTCTCATCATCTTATTCAGAGTTTCTCGTAAACATCGTCTGTCCTCATTTGCTCACTTTCTGATCTGTCTTCTAGGCTTTGAACTTTGACTTCTGCCCGTGGCAGGCTACTAAAACTGCCTTTACTAATTTGGCCTCCTACTTGTCAGAGGTAATAGCTTTTTCAATATCTTTTTCTTTTTTCAGTCCATCTCTTGTTAGAGCTCTCTGTTACCTATTTTGTAAAGTGGATTGTAAAGCTCTGTTCCTTGGGTTTCCATGGGATGCTCTGGTGATGTTTTGGACTTTATCACTGTTTTCTGCCTACTCGTTTCTGAGCCTCTCCCCTTAGCTCCTTCAGGATTTCACAAGGTGGTCCTAGACTTCCACTCTTCACTCCTGACCCATCATCCCTCGATCATCCCACCTACTTCTACCCTTCAAACCACCTCATTTATGATGAAGACTGGCAAGTCTCCATCTTCAAGCCCAAGCAACTCATTTGACCTTCTGAATTATGATGAACTTGACCATCTGTTCAATACAGGCCTTTATGTTTCACAAACATTTCAAGTTTCACACGTCAAAACTCAAATCCACCCTCTTCTTGTACAAACCTGCTCGTGGCTTTTTCTGTGTTTCACTGTCTCCACTCAAGAATCTGGAGGCATTTATCACCTTACCCTGTTCCTCCAGGCAATCTCTAAATTTTATGCCACTTCCTAAGGTTTAGGAAATTGGGCCTTGTTCTCTATCCCCATTAATGACAGCTGTCACATTAATGACAGCTGTCACATGCACACACCTCTTATCACTTTACAGTTGTGCTGCTGTTGTAAAGTGCTAAACAGTCATCTTGCATCCATTGGCAAGTCTCCTGAATGTATCCTTTGCACATATAATCAAGATATATGTAAGCCATAAAACTCACCACATTAACACTTGCAGAACTCTTTCTTCTTATAACCCAACTTCTTATAACCAAGAGAATAGGTTTCCGCATTTAGATTTCTCCTTGGGAATCTCCCTTCTATGAAATCCCATTTTTCCTTTTGACAATCAATTCCTAAAGAGAGTTTCCCCTGAGTGCTGGGGACTGGGGCCATTGTCCCTCTTCTGCGCTACCATCAACCTGGTCTTGCTATAAAAAGATTGCATTATAGCTGTGTACCTGTGTCTGTCACAGACTAAAAGTTTGGATACTTGAAAGAAAGTATTGCTGTTCCCATTACAACAGGAAAAATAGAGGACAAGCATTAAGTAAGTTAATTCCCTTCAAATCGACATGGAACTGAGATCTCTGAGTAATCAAATATCCCCCAATCTTGAGAGCCATACATCTGCAGGGAAAAGCAAGACTTGGACATTTGCTTATCTGGGAAAGACTTCCCTGGGCCCCATAAAAACTGTTAAGATACAGCTAGAAATGTATAATGCATTGTAGAAAGCCAACTGTGGGCTCCTGAGACAAGATGAAGCCCTTAAGGCTGCAGACATAGGGAGACTGGTGCCCTCTTGTATATTTTACACCAGGCACTCAAAGGGAAGATCAGGAAGAATTCTGACCCTTTGTTGTGCCTGAGGATGGAGAGCAGGTACTTCTGCCTAAATTAACCCAGACCTACGTCCCCTATCTGCCCTATGGAAATAAAGACTTAAAACGTAAGAAAACAGTAACTGAAGCCTGGGAGCGTGACTGGATTTTCACATCACTCAAAATTGATTCTGTTAAAAATTAGAGAGGAAAACATTGAGTATACATTCCAAATATTTATATCTAAGAAAAACATATCCTTAAAACACAAAGGAATTGAAATCTAACGACTGGAACTACAATTTGCTTGTGATTGGTGGAATAATCTCTGAGTCATTGCATCATAGACTGGAACTTGCTTTCATTATGAACATATGTTAAATGAGTAGGTGGCTGAAGATGCTGTATTATTTTGAAGATTAGGAGTATAAATGAAGAACTTGTTTTCCCCTGGGGAACTATCTCTACCAGCAGTGGCTGAGACCAAGACAGCAGGTCAAAACCACAATGTGTCTTTACTTCTTTCCAGTCTTCACTGAGCGTAAGAAAATATATTCCTGAAGATGGTGGGAAGTTGCCACATGGTGTCCAGGGTAGTGAACATTTAGGCAATTGCTCTGACATTGGCAGTGTTGCTTCAGACATACACTGATTTTCACGATCTAAATGATCGGCTATAGCTGACAACAGCTAAAATTAGGAGAGCAGAAAGGAGTAACAAATTACACATCACTATTTGGATGGTTTAGTAGCTGGGTAACTATGGAACTAGTTGCTTCTAGGTTCCAAATGTGACTCTGCTTTGCTTAAATCCATGACTCTGTCAAAAGTAATTAATTTCTTTAGAATTTAATCTCCTTAGTTGTAAGAAGGGAAATAGTACCTACATGGAGAGTTGCTGTGAGGTTTAATATCTTGACCATGCCAGTCTTTCCTTTAACCTAAGTATTCCATAGGAAATCTGTTACAACTGCTACTAGTAGTACTACTACTAGAAGTTCTGCTGCTACTACAACTATTATTAGAGGTTCCTTTACGTTTAAATAAATAGAATTGGCATTTTGGTTTTATATTTTATTTGAATAAATGGATTCTTATCTTGGATATCTATAAATATAGAATAGATATATATTATATATAGTATACAAATATATGATATATAGAGAGTTTGATGTAAGTGCTACTGCTTTATTTGAATTTGCTGTGATCTTTACATTAGAAGAGGAATAACGCTTGTTTTGACTAGAAGAGCCTTGTCCTAGGTGAACTAGTTCACAGTTTATCAAATGCTAAAGCCAATTAGGAGTTCTTTGAAAGAATAACTGTCTAAACTTGCAAACTGCAGATGCAAGAGTTGATGTGCTTATAATGGACTCGCTGTACATGACATTTCATCAGGCATTCAATGAGCTAAATTTAGAGTAACAGCTAGCATAACGGTACCATGGAGTCAAATAAAATCCGTGCTATGATGGCAACCTGCAACATTCAAAGACATTTGCAATGTTAATACATTTGATTTATTAATCTCTTCCACTCAGCATCTTATTAGGTTTTAAATGGTCAATATTTAGCATCACATTTCTGGAGAGAAAATGAATCCCTGTCATATACTAAATCTAAAGTAAAAGGCTTATACTTGGTGACTAGAGTCTGACCCCTTTTGCATTCATTATGGATGAAGCAAATGCTGTATAAAGACCATTTTCTCTTGTCATTGAATTCACTTGAGATGCAGACATTTTTAGATGTGTTTATGTCTATGAAATTCATCACAGCATAAATATGGCCTGTTAAGAGCAAGGTAACACCTAGGATAGAAAGGCTGTACATTCTGAAGTCTCTCTTCTGTCACACACACACACACACACACACACACACACACACACACACACACACTCCTCAAGCAATTGCAGTGTTGTGCAAGGAATAATAGGAAGTATTTGGGTAAAATGAGCATACAACTGAGAACATTATGTTGCCAATTTTCCTTCTGAATCTACAGAGCTTTCCTTTTACCCCTTCCCAATCATCCCATCCACAATTTGTAAAATAGGCACCAAAACAAACAAACAAACAAAAAATCACACTGTCTTTGAGAAAACTGCCTCAGTTCTGAGAAGCAAGATTTTCAAATAAGATGATCTGTATTATAATCAAGTTGATATTTGATGCCATCTATCAGTCTTGTATTGTATGTATACATAAAACTAATTGTTGTGTTTGAGAGCTCAAAATTTGTTCCCACAGGATCTTTATGTAAACCACTGTCAGGACAAAATATTTTAATCTATATATTGAGTAGGTGAGTAAAAATCAAAAGTTGTGTTTAAGAAAATTGTTAATCTACAGCTTTTTTTTTTTTATTATTCCCTCTCAACTGTAGGTAAAGCTGGATTAGTTGGGCATGTGAAGAAAAGAACATTGATACACTTTCAGTTTCGAACTTTTTCATTATATTTGTTAAGGTCATCTGTTATCAGTGATGTTTGATGTTACTCTCATAATTGTCTTGGGTGGGAGCATCAACTGAGTCCATAAGTCAGCAAAGTTAGTCCATAAATGTATGTATTTTGACTGTTCCACCAACATACTTTCCCCCATCTCTGTCCTTTTTTGGGTCTTCCTTACTACATGAGACACAGAGGCATTCAAATCGGGTAATTAATAATCATACAGTGGTACTCAATGAAACAGCCATGCCATGTAGGGCCACCCAATACGGACGGGTCATGGTGAAGAGGTCTGACAGAATGCGGTCCACTGGTGAAGGGAATGGCAAACCACTTCAGTATTCTTGCCTTGAGAATCCCATGAACAGTATGAAAAGGCAAAAAGATAGGACACTGAAACATGAACTCCCCAGGCAGGTAGGTGCCCAATATGCTGCTGGAGATCAGTGGAGAAATAACTCCAGAAAGAATGATGGGATGGAGCCAAAGCAAAAACGATACCCAGCTGTGGATGTGACTGGTGATGGAAGCAAGGTCACTGGTGATGTTATAAAGAGCAATATTGCATAGGAACCTGGAATGTTAGGTCCATGAATCAAGGCAAATTGGAAATGGTAAAACAGGAGAGGGCAAAAGTGAACATCGACATTCTAGAAATCAGCGAACTGAAAATGGACTGGAATGGGTGAATTTACCTCAGATGACCATTATATCTACTACTGTGGGCAGGAATCCCTTAGAAGAAATGGAGTAGCCATCATGGTCAACAAAAGAGTCTGAAATGCAGTACTTGAATACAATCTCAAAAACGACAGAATGATCTCTGTTCATTTCCAAGGCAAACCATTCAATATCATGGTAATCCAAGTCTATGCCCGACCAGTAATGCTGAAGAAGCTGAAGTTGAACGTTCTATGAAGACCTACAAGACCTTTTAGAACTAACACCCAAAAGAGATGTCCTTTTCATTATAGGGGACTGGAATGCAAAAGTAGGAAGTCAAGAAACACCTGGAGTAATAGGCAAATTTGGCCTTGGAGTACAGAAAGAAGCAAGGCAAAGGCTGATAGAGTTCTGCCAAGAGAACACACTGGTCATAGCAAACACCCTCTTCCAACAACCCAAGAGAAGACTATACACATGGACATCACCAGATGGCCCACACCAAAATCAGATTGACTATATTATTTGCAGCCAAAGATGGAGAAGCTCTATACAGTCAGCAAAAACAAGACCGGGAGCAGACTGTGGCTCAGATCATGAACTCCTTATTGCCAAATTCAGACTTAAATTGAAGAAAGTGGGGTAAACCACTAGACCATTCTGGTATGACCTAAATCAAATCCCTTATGATTATACAGTGGAAGTGACAAATAGATTTAAGGGACTAGATCTGATAGACAGAGTGCCTGATGAACTATGGGGAGAGGTTCGTGATATTGTAAAGGAGACAGGGAGCAAGACCATCCCCAAGAAAAAGAAATGCCAAAAAGCAAAATGGCTGTCTGAGGAGGCCTTACAAATAGCTGTGAAAAGAAGAGAAGTGAAAAGCAAAAGAGGAAAGGAAAGATATTCCCATCTGAATGCAGAGTTCCAAAGAATAGCAAGGAGAGATATGAAAGCCTTTCTTAGTTATCAGTGCAAAGAAATAGAGGAAAACAATAGAATGGGAAAGACTAGAGATCTCTTCAAGACAATTAGAGATACCTAGGGAACATTTCATGCAAAGATGGGCTCAATAAAGGACAGAAATGGTATAGACCTAAAAGAAGCAGAAGATATTAAGAAGAGGTGGCAAGAATACACAGAACTATACAAAAAAGATCTTCATGACCCAGATAATCACAAAGGTGTGATCACTCACCTAGAGCCAGACATCCTGGAATGTGAAGTCAAGTGGGCCTTAAGAAGCATCACTACGAACAAAGCTAGTGGAAGTGATGGAATTCCAGTTTCAAATCCTCAAAGATGATGCTGTGAAACTGCTGCACTCAATATGCCAGCAAATTTGGAAAACTCAGCAGTGGCCACAAGGACTGGAAAATGTCAGTTTTCATTCCAATCCCAAAGAAAGACAATGCCAAAGAATACTCAAACTACCACACCATTGCACTCATCTCACATGCTAGTAAAGTAACGCTCAAAATTCCCCAAGCCAGTCTTCAGCAATACGTGAACCGTGAACTTCCAGATGTTCAAGCTGGTTTTAGAAAAGGCAGAGGAACCAGAGATCAAATTGCCAACATCCGCTGGATCATCGAAAAAGCAAGAGAGTTCCAGAAAATTATCTATTTCTGCTTTATTGACTATGCCAAAGCCTTTGACTGTGTGGATCATAATAAACTGTGGAAAATTCTGAAAGAGATGGGACTACCAGACCATCTGACATGTCTCTTGAGAAACCTGTATGCAGGTCAGGAAGCAACAGTAGAACTGGACATGGAACAGCAGACTGGTTCCACATGGGAAAAGGAGTACGTCAAGACTGTATATTGTCACCCTGCTTATTTAACTTATATGCAGAGTACATCATGAGAAACGCTGGGCTGGCTGAAGCACAAGCTGGAATCAAGATTGACAGGAGAAATATCAATAACCTCAGATATGCAGATGACACCACCCTTATGGCAGAAAGTGAAGAAGAACTAAAGAGCCTCTTGATGAAAGCGAAAGAGGAGAGTGAAAAAGTTGGCTTAAAGCTCAACGTTCAGAAAACTAAGATCATGGCATCTTGTCCCATCACTTCATGGTAGATAGATGGGCAAACAGTGGAAACAGTGGCTGACTTTCTTTTTCTGGGCTCCAAAATCACTGCAGATGGTGATTGCAGCCATGAAATTAAAAGATGCTTACTCCTTGGAAGGAAAGTTATGACCAACCTAGATAGCATATTAAAAAGCAGAGACATTACTTTGCAACAAAGGTCCATCTAGTCAAGGCTATGGTTTTTCCAGTGGTCATGTATGGATGTGAGAGTTGGACTATAAAGAAAGCTGAGTGCCGAAGAATTGATGGTTTTGAACTGTGGTGTTGGGGAAGACTCTCGCGAGTCTCTTGGACTGAAAGGAGATCCAACCCGTCCATCCTAAAGGAGATCAGTCCTGGGTGTTCATTGGAAGGACTGATATTGAAGCTGAAACTCCAATACTTTGGCCACCTGATGTGAAGAGCTGACTCATTAGAAAAGCCCCTGATGCTGGGTAGGATTGGGGGGAGGAGGAGAAGGGGACAACAGAGGATGAGATGGCTGGATGGCATCATCGACTTGTTGGACATGGGTTTGGGTGGACTCCGTGAGTTGGTGATGGACATGGAGGCCTGGCGTGCTGCAGTTCATGGGGTTGCAAAGATGCGGACACGACTGAGCGACTGAACTGAACTGAACAGTGGTGCTTTAGAGTTCAAGTCAAAGGAGAGGTCAGTGGATGTGCAAACTTTATTTTTGTCTTATTTTAAGAAACTGCTACAACCACCTCACCTTCAACAGCCACTACACTTCTCATTCAGTAGCCATCAATATAGAGTCAGGAACCTCCTCCAGCTGAAAGATTACAAACCACTGATGGCTTTTTACTATTATAAGGCACTTCTGCTTTCCTCAAAATAGATATGGGTTGCATTGTAACAAACTGACATATTATCAGGACATGATACAATTACAGCAATTGCCTGTAAGGTAAAGGTGCCTTATTTTAGACTATATCCACCTAACGTTGTGTGGTAGGTTTAAATGACAAAATTTACATTGTAAAATTGTATGATTATTATATAGTAAGCCAGATGATATAGATAAATTGATTAAAGAAAAAATAGATAGATAGATAGATAAATTTGTTAATTGATAAATGATCGGTAGGTAGATAGAAAGATGGAGAGAAAGAGGGAAACGGAAGAATATGTGGATAATATGAGCACATATACACTGTAGTAGGATTGCGATCATAAATCTTTTTGCTAATCTGTATTCTTATTTACTTTCTTAAAATTTATTTTTAATTTGAGGATAATTTCTTTACAATGTTATGTTGGTTTCTGCCAAACTTTTTAGAGCTAACATATATTGCCTTTCACATATATAGGGATAGAATTTCTGGTGATGTCTCCACTTTCAAAATATTAAACTATTGACATTACTAAACAACCTTTCAGCACTATAGTCTTCTTTAACTACTTGAAAATATCTGTTTTCTCTTTAATAAACTCTAAACTTGTTCCTCTTTTTAATCTTAAAAATCTTGTAAAATATTTTAATTATTTCAAACACTTTCTGTGCTAATTTTGTACACTTTAGTGACTTAGTCGATAAACATCTGAAACTTTAATTGCCCTAAGAATTCATAAGAGAAACCAAAGTTTAGGGCCTAAAAAAAATAACAAACCATTGATCATAGGTTATTCTTTAAATCCTATTTCCATTTGAAAATACAAAGCTCCTTTTCTTCCCCACGTTTGATCATGCAGTGATTGCTTCTAATGGGACCTTGTAAAGTTCTTGCTGTGCATTTTAGAAAAGATTAGATGACAAATTCACGGAAGTTGAATTGAAAAAAGAGATGTACGCCACATCCATGGATTCAAGCTATTTATTTTCTTTTATGACTCACATCGGTTTTGATTGTTGCTTTTAGATGGGATTAAAATTATAGCAGTTGAAAGTCAGTACTACTGAAATAAGTATAAAATATTATCCACTATATGAATCTAAGAAGTTGTCTCAACTTCTATAGCAATTTCACAAAGTTCAAATGTGAAACACAAAATAGTATATTAGAAAGAGGAAAAATGGGCTCTAATTATTGAAAATAGTTTACATGTACCTATGATTTAAATGATCAAAACTGCAAACACACTAGGAAGTACACTAAAAGGAAGCTATAAACAATATGGAATTAGTAAAAAAGGGCAAATCTAATTTTATGGCATTATACGTAAAATATTAGGATTGTTTTGGCCATAAGAATGATCATTGGCTTGCTTGCTGAAAGAGTGTAAAAGAATTCTCTTTCTTTTTATATGTGAAGCTTTTGTATACATGGTAAGACTGAATCTGAATGGTTAGAAATGTCTGGGTGCTTCCCTGGTGGCTCAGACAGTAAAGTAGGAGACCAGAGTTCAATCTCTAGACTGGAAAGATCCCCTGGAAAAGGAAATGGCAACAGATTCCAGTATTCTTGCCTGGAGAATCCCATGGACAGAGGAGCCTGGTGGTCTACAATCCATGGGGTTGCAAAGAGTCAGACACGATTGAGCATCTAACACACACACACACACACACACACAGAAATGGCTGATGCTGTTTAAATACCACATCTGATAGCATCGTCTATACTATTATGAGCCTTCTCAGGTAGAAAGATAATATGAAAAATAATGTTAACAGAATTTCATACCATGCATTATTTCTCTAAGCTAAATAATAACTTTGATTATAGACTAAATCATAGTTTGTTTATCTAGGGGAATGCTCCAAAGTCATTACAATCTCGCTGCAGATTGAGAATATATGAATGTTTTAAAGAAACAATATTTATTGGTCAACTCATATATGATGAGAAATAAAGAAGAAAATCTTATTCACAGATGGCACAGCCATTGCAACAACAGCCAGAAAGCAACAGAGGGAAGTGAAGTGAAGTGAAGTGAAGTGAAAGCACTTAGGCATGTCTGACTCTTTGTGACCCCATGGACTATACAGTCCATGGAATTCTCCAGAATACTGGAGCGCGTAGCCGTACCCTTCTCCAGGGGATCTTCCCAACCCAGAGATTGAACCCAGGTCTCCCTCATTGTGGGTGGATTCTTTACCAGCTGAGCCACAAGGGACGCCCAAGGATTTCTCTAAACCAAGTTAGAAGGTGTTCTTTAATGAAGCATGGGAAGAAAATATTAGACATTCTATTTATATACTTCTATAATGATGACACAATATCACTAATTGATGATATTTGAATTGCTAGTAATATATTTTTAAATGTGTAACTAGATATACCAATGTTCAAATTCTTATTTACTGACATGTAAGTTCTGCTTATGACCTGCTGTTGTGACAGGAGCAAGTTGTTTTGAGACTACTTCTCTAAGCAACGGGAAGAGGCATGAGGTTAATATTTCAGTGAGTACCCTGTCTTCAGGTTCTTTTCAATAACCTTCTTAAGCTTGAATGTACTGAGGTGCGTCCACCCCCCCGCCACATCTGCTAGTAGAACTTTGCAGCAGGAATGTTACAGAACCCACACTAGGAAAAAAAAAAGACAAAACAAAAACACTTCTGTACTTGAACGATCTACAAAATTTGTTTGTCAACAAAACAAATAAACCCACAAAGCAACCCACAACAACAAACAAAACAAAGGGCAGTAAAGCTGAAGTAGTTTTCATTTAATAGTAAAACATTTACTGGTGCTTGGTACATAGCGTATGCAATCAATTTCCTTCCTTTTCCTGAAATTTAACACTTAAAATTCATGCTGGTAGAACACAGTGTTCAGCTTGCGTAAGCTGACTGAGGAGATATGAACGAAGTTTGTTGGCAAGGGACAGAAAAGATGAGTGAGAAAACTGGTGATGAAAGAAGTCGACTCTGCAAAGACTCAAAAGTATTTCTCCAGCCACACCCAGCAGAAGAGGTTACCATGGATGGTGTATGACATTATAAACATTGTGATGTATTTGTTGTTGTTGTTCAGACACTAAGTTGTGTTGCGATCCCATGGACTGCAAAACGCCAAGCTTCCCTCTCCTTCACTGTTTCCCGTAGTTTGCTCAGATTCATGTCAACTGAGTTGCTGACGCTATCTAACCGTCTTATCCTCTGCTGCCTTCTAATTCTTTTGCCTTCAATCTTTCCCAGCATCCATCTTTTCCAATAGTGACATATTGGTTATGTTATTTAATAATATATGCTATTATAATATGTGGCATGTATTGCATATTAAGTTTTATTGGCTTACTGGCAGTGCATGCAACATCAGCTGAGGCAATTTCCTAGAGGCTGGAGGATCCATTTCCAAGATAGTCTATTTCTCACATAGAGTTTTGACTGGCTGATAACCAGGAGATCAGGTAAAGATGAGGGCTAAGAATTCATTTCCTCTCCCCATGGGTTTCTCCATGTGTCTTAAATGTCACAATAAATATAAGATACAGAGAGAAAATCCTATCCCATTGTATGGTCTAAATTCAATCACATAGCATTGCTTCTTTCTTACTCTGTTAGTTGTAGCTATCACAAAGATATGATCCACCAAGTTCAAGACGAGGAGAAATAGTTTCTTCCACTTGATGGAGGGGCTGCCCAGGTGGCTCAGTGTAAAGAATCTACCTACCAATGCGGGAGATGCGGGCTGGATCCTTGGGTCAGGAAGATCCCCTGGAGAGGGACTGACAACCTGCTCCAGTTACTGTGCCTGGGAAATCCCACGGACAGAGAACGCTGGTGTGCTCGAGTCCACAGGATCGCAAAGCGTCGTATATAACTTAGCGACTAAATAACAACAACAACTTGATGGAGGAATGGAAAGGTTCTGGGAGTAAAGGTGAGATGACAGAATACGTGGAGAACATCTGAAAAATATATACTCTTTCACAGCTCGTTTGGGTGTTTTGCGTTTTTTTTTTCCCCATATTGGTTATATGAAAAACTAGGTTAGTATTTGCTTTCCAAACAGGTAACAAAGACTAAGTCAACTTTTTGGAAAACAGGTGGTAAAATAAATTGACCCAATTATTTCAAGGAAGTCAAGAGTAGAAGTAACCTAAAATGTCACCTAATTAATTGGTGATTTTCAGATTTGTGTCTTTAATAAGGTAAGAGTGAAATTGGATACCAAGATTAAATACTACACTTTTAAGTTTTAAATACAATATTGGAAACCTCTTTTTTATAATTTCATTAAAAGCATCAATCAATCCATGTATCATGTTTTAAAATTATGACTGTATCTGTAAAAAGTCAAAAAACTACCTGAAGAGTGAAAGCAGCAGTGAATCGACTAACTGGGTTTTGTTGCTGGTTCACTGTTAACTTATTGAAACGTTCCTCCCTCTTCCTCATTTACACTTGGGTGTGACAATGAAGTCTGTTATCACACAACCCAAGGTCGTGAGAACGTTTCTTCCTGGATACTTTTACCATCAGTGTATGAGGAAGCAGTACTTACATAAGTGTTGTGAACTAATTAGTAGAACTTGGGTTTCTCTGTTGGCTAAGATAGTATGGAATCTGCCTGCAGTGCAGGAGACTCGGATTCAATCTCTGGATCGGGAAGATCCCCTGGAGTAGGAAGTGGCTACCTGTTCCAGTATTCTTGCCTAGAGAATGACATAGACAGAGGGAAGTGGCAGGCTACAGTCCATGGGGTTGCACAGAGTTGGACACAACTGAGTGACTACATTGTTATTTATTAGATCCTACCTTTTATAACTATAGGAACTCAGCACCAGTGACTTTTCGTGGTTTCAAATAATCTGCTCTGAGATATGCTATTGATACTTCCAAGTGTTTCTGGTAATTTCCACACAATATCATCTGTTCTGGCTTCAGCAAGTTACTGTCCTCTGCCTCTGCTGGTATGAGAGCTCAGAGTATGTGTGTGTGGTAATTGCTCAGTCTTGTCCGACTCTTTGCAACTCCATGGCCTGTAGCCTGACAGGTTCCTCTGTCAATGGAATTCTTCAGGCAAGAATACTGGAGTGAATTGCCATTCGCTTCTCCAGGGGATCTTTCCAACCCAGGGATCTAACCCAGGTCTCCTGCATGGCAGGCAGATTCTGCACCATTTGAGCCATTAGGGAAGCCCTCAGAGTATAAGTTCAGGAAACGAAACAGCAATGTTTCTGAGATGGAGAAAGGAAGCATTAACCCTAACTTGAATCTGGATTTCACTTGTTTCTGTAATCCTGACCCAACAGCTTCTGGAAAGGTTTTACAGTTGCAGTTTACTTGCTATTGTTAAAATAACTTCTGACTCTAAAACCTCTGTGGCATTAATTTTTCATATCGACATGATTATCCATGAAATGCCCAGATTAAGCATTATTTCTAGGTGTGCTTGTGAGGGATTTTTCTAGATTTGATTAGCTCTACTTCTGTGGACTCAGTAGGTTACTCTCCCCAGTGTGAGTGGGCATCACCTAATCTATGAGAGTCATCAAATGGAACAAAAGTTAGAGGAATGATGATTTAATCATTTTTGCTTCTTGCCTGCCTGTCTGAATTGGGACGTCTTGTCCCACCTTCTCCGGTTCTTTGACTTGGATGTGAACCATAGGTTTACCTGGCTCTTAGGGCTTTGGACTCAGACTAAATCACAGCACTGGCTTCCCTGAGTCTTCATCTTGCAGAGAGAAGTTCGGGGAACTTCTCACTCTCCAAAATTGCAAGAGCCAGTTCTCGGGAGAACCTAAATACATTCACTCTCACTACAGAACTCTCTCAAAAGGAATCTGCCATGTGGGCAGTCAAAAGCTATTTCATCACTTTCTGCATCTCTCTCTGCCTCTGTTTATCTCTCTTGCTCCCTCCACCCACTCTCTGTATATCACACATTTGCACATATCTCCATCTGTTTCCACCCCTAAAAGCCCTTGAGCCAATCATAAAAATATACTCCAGAGAGCTGCACAGCCTCCCAGTTTCACAAACATTCAAACGGAATCTTGGTTTGAGCTCAGCTGGGACGCCCTGCCACGTTGACGGAAAGTAGAGGGGAGACTGAAATTAAAGAATCATTCTTTTGAATCAGAGATGCTTCTTCAGGGCTGTTTGAATCTATCAAGTGACAAATTAGGAACATGTAATGACAAGTGATCTTCAAAATATCAGAGGAGCATGCGTCATTTAAAAAGTCAGAATGAAATTCAAAGATGCTGAACGAATTACCCCTCTGTGCCGACTGTGGAGTTAATTCTTCAGAGGCTCCTCTCTGATCAAAGGAAGACACATTGCATTTATCTATCACACAGCCAAAATGTGTATGTTCTTCCAAATGTGCGATTCCCTTTTGATTTGCTTCTTAAAATTTATGGATCTTCTTATAAAAACAGGACTCAATAAAGGAAAGTGTGTCTATTGAATAGAGGCCTAAGGAAACAGCAGATTCTAGTTTCAGAATTTTCAGTTGCACCCCCTAAATGGGCTTCCCAGAAGGCGCTAGTGGTAAAGAATCCACCTGCCGATGCTGGAGATGTAAGAGACTGGGGTTCGATACCTGGTTTGAGAAAATCCCCTGGAGGAGGGCATGGCAACCCACTTGAGTATTCTTGCCTGGAGAATCCCATGGATAGAGGAGCCTGGCGGGCTACAGTCCACGGGGTCTCAAAGAGTCAAACACGACTAAGTGACTTAGCAGCATGCGCCTAAATGCAGATGGGGTATATAGAGCTCTCTCTTTTCATTTTAAAATTCTGACCACCCAATGAATGGGTTGGAAGAATTTTGAATGAAGATAAGTGCGTTTTGTACTTTAGCATGCGCCCTAAAACAGAGCGCATCATGGGCCGGTGCACAGCAGGGTGCTCATGTGTTTATTCATGAGTTTACTTACCTGTCACTTTCTCGGAAACATCTTCCCTGATTTTTAAAACTAAATCAGATAGTCTCCTTATGTCCTGCTTCAAGCTCTCAATTTTTTTTTTTCACTCCTTGCCCTCTGTGAAAATCAGAAATAATGGATTTGTTTATGCCCTGATTCCTTTCTTGTTGTCTCCTTCACTGAATTGTTACAGGAGCCACATTTGTTGTGTGCATACAGCACGGTGCCTGAGACAGAGTAGGCATGGAATAAGTATGCGTATACTGAATAAATAAATGGCACCATCAGCATATATTGCAGTGTTATTAATTATCCGACGTTAGCCTTCAGAGGCCGTGCTTGTTGAGTGACATTTCTCCGAGCCCTGCAAGTGTAAGAGATGCTCTTACACATTTGTCATATCAAGAATGCGAGACCCGTATCTTCCTTTGTCCCAACCATTGCTCAGGATTGGGGTCACAGCAAAGGCAACTCAAACCAAACCACCACATCTTTTTTAATGATTATTTTTAATTAGAATATAACTGTTTTACAATGGGAAAGGAGCTTCCCTACACCCCATATCTTACCCCTTAGGTCATCACAGAGCACCGAGTTGACCTCCCTGTTCTATATGACAGCTTCCCACTAGCTACCTATTTTACCCACGGTAGTGTATAAATGCTAATGCCACTCTCTCAATTTATCCCACCCTCTCTTTCCCCTGCTGTGTCCACAAGTCTGTTCTCTATGTCTGCATCTCTATTCCCACCCTGAAAATAGGTTCATCAGTACCATTTCTTCTAGGTTATGTTTATATACATTAGTATACCATATTTGTTTTTCTCTTTCTGACTTATTTCACTCTGTATGACAGACTCTAGCTTCATTCAACTCACTGCAGTATATTAAGTTATATATTCTATAATTACACACAGATTTCTAAGTATCTGCACTAATTGTAATTTATAATAGTAAGTGGAATAAACGTTAAACAGAAATAGTAAGGTTTACAAATCTTGAAGCCTTTAAAGATTATACCACTGTTAAGAATAAAGCGAAAGGACGGCCTCTGAAAACGTGTACGTATGGTTTTCATATGTGGTTTCTACGTATAGAAGGTACTTCAGTGTGTAACCAGCAAAGGGGAAAGATCACAAGTAGCTTTGCTAATGCTAATAAGTCGCCAAAATCTCTAGATGGTGGGAAATGCTTTTCTTTTCTAATTTTTTTTCTACCGTTTCAAGTATATTTTCCTATGGTAAGATAATATAGACTAATTAAAATGCTAGCATTGCAAACATTTATGAACATTACAGCATTTTAGAAGGAAAATTGGGCTTTATAATTTATTTATAGTTATAATAATAGATTATCTGAGTTTGGAAGAGGGAAGGAAATCCTGAAATTTTTCTGTAGCTTACTGATATTTAGAGCCTGTGTTTCGAACTCCCAATACGTGTTCCATCTATTCTGAATGCAATTCTAGTGAGGGATGTTGAAAACCAATTTATATTTCCAGGCAAAATAACCAAACACAGAAGTAGAAAATGAAAGAGTGAAATTTGTATGTGTTTGTGTTAGCCTATTTCTGGTCTCTATGTCTGGAGCATTAGAGTCCCAATTTAATTTTTTCCTGAAAATATCATGTTTGAAAATTCTAATTATCAATGGGTATTATTCAATATTCCTTCTTATTTTATTTAATTTAAAAATGTAATTTAGCTTTTGATATTGATTTTGTCTCAAACTGGACAACTGGTTCAAAATAACTTTTAAAACAGTAAAATATAAAATTATATACATTTAATTATATATAATTTTGTATAATATATAATGTATACACATATTCAATGTGTGTGTGTTAGTTGCTCAGTTATGTCTGACTCTTTCTGTCTCCACGCCCTGTAGCTTGCCAGGCTCCTCTGTCCAGAGAATTCTCTGGGCAAAAATACTGGACTGAGTAGCCATTCCTTTCTCCAGGGGATTTTCCCAACCTAGGGATCAAACCCAGGTCTCCTGCGTTGCAAGCAGATTCTTTACCATCTAAGCCCCAAGGGAAGCCTATATAATATATATATATTGTATATATATATAATACTAGCCTTGGTGTCTCCATGCATTTTGGTATTTAGTTTTCTCCTGTGTTCACAGAGGAGCTGAAGGTCTTGTTAGCAATCCATTGTGCAAATATTTATGCTTTGTGAGTGAATATCATTGGGTTTCTCTCAAAGTTTAGGTTAAAATTAGTACTATGCCCTTTTTCCCTCACTGGTTAAACATTTTGGTTGGAATATGAAAAGTTTTAATAAGTCCTTTGACATTCTGGTGACCACCTTAAAGCCCCAAGGCAATAAAATAATAATGGAGAAATGAAAACAAAGAAGACGGCAAAACAGCTCATCTAAAAGTTTGCTTGGCTATAAAATTTATAATCCTGTTAGAACATATCTCTATTGCAAATCATAGGAACTTGGGAGTAACATTTCCACAGCATGTGCCTAATGTAAGGCTTCTTTATCCACATACATGCACGTGTGTGCACACACACATGCACACACACAAACAAACACACACAGTTTCCTTTATAATGGTTAACAGCATTTTTCAAACTGGAACTTGTACCAAACTGGACTTTTGGATTGCACCTGCGTTCACATTCTACTCTGGTTATGTCAATAGGATGAAAATATTTACTTTTTAAATAAAAAGTATAAACTTAAATCAAAGCATAATTCTATAATATTTTTAATGTTTATTTTTGTCCTATTTTTGAAAACCGTCAAGTCTATTTTTTTATTCAATATCAGTGTAATTTATTTTAGAGCACTGATTCTTAGGATATTCACATATTTTTAAAAATTCTTAATGTAGAGTGTATAGCACTGTGAGATACATAATTTGATGAATTGTTTTTTATGGTGAAGAAAATTAATTTCATTTTCAATAAGCACATTTTGTTTTCTTTATGTTGAAAAAATGCTCTTTAAAGGTCATTGTAAGATAGAAGGTTCCTCAATATATTGGTAGATCACTGCAGTTTCTTCAAAGATATCATACCTAAGATGAAATACATTCATGCCTAATTAAAAAATAAACAATGGGAAATCTTGTGCTGTACCTATACTGTACATTCTTAATTTGTTTATGAATGTTGCTTTCTTATGTACAAAGTGAGTAGGAAATTTCCAACATCTTTTTATTCTTTCTTGTGCCTTTATTCTCTTATTGGTTATTCCCTTCCCAGAACATTTACTGATAACATATTGTGTTCACTGTTCTGCATTATACATATACTTTAAAGAATAAACTTAATATATTTTAAATTATTATAACCTGATGTCTATAGAAGTAGCATTTGAGTCTAGGCCAGGTGATAAGGAGGAAATCAAGTTATTTTAAATATCATTCTTTGCATGTGCATTGGTTTAATGTATGTTTTCTAGTTAAAACCACTATTAGAACAAGAAAAATCTAGTTTGTGCAGAAGTAAGTCATTTTAATAAAATATAAATGGCATGGGTATGTATGCTAAGTCGCTTCATTTGTGTCCCACTCTTTGTGGCTCCATGGACTGTAGCCCTCCAGGCTCCTCTGTCCGTGGGATTTTCCAAGCAAGAATACTGGAACAGGTTTCTTCTCCAGGGGATCCTCCCAATCCAGAGAGCGAACTCACAACTTCTATGACTACAGCATTGACAGGCAGGTTTTTTACCACTACCACCACCTGGGACGCTCCAAAAAAGGATTCAGTGGTAATGAGATGTAATCTGTGGCTGACCAAACCACCTATCTCTACAATATTTGATGGGGGTTTCCATTATTCTGAATGCCTTTGGATGAAATTCATTTAATTTCAAATCAAGGGAACTTGTTGGAACCTTGAAATATAGGCTGATGAAGAACTTTGTCAGTAGCAATTGTTCAAATTATGTACTGTCACTAATTAGCACTTTTTCCCTGCGGTGAAGATCTGAGAAAAATCTTAATGTTAGCTCCTGTTTTTTTTCATGGAGTGTTGTAATGCATGTTCTTTAAACAAGGGGATGTTTAATAAAACATGCTTTATTTCTTTGGAAAAGGACTAAAGGCCCTTTGAGAGAATTCAGGGAGTCGCTTGGGATAAAAGAAAAATCCTATGACCATGCATTCCTCAAGATACAGCAAGAGTTAGGTGGAATCATATGACATCAGCATTTTGAAGATCAACATATTTCTAAACATATGCAATTTTTTATGGTTCAAACTATTATTATTTGATGTCATAAGCCAAGGTTTTTTTTCCCCCTAATTTGACAAAATTACTCTTCCGCAAGCCTTAGGCTTCAATGTACAACATTTTTTTTTCCAAAGAAAGCTCTTCAAGGAAGTAAAAATAATTTCAAAACAACAGTCTGTGCAAAATCATAAAAATGTGTGTAGACTAATAATACAAAACAGAAAGAATAACAATTTGCCTTTCATGAGTAATTCTTTTTAAGATTTAAATAAAGAGAACTTCAACAGTAGTTTAGATGATTCTACTTTAACAATAAGCTCATTTTTGACAATAAATTAACCATAAAAGAATTTTTTATTAATAATGAGTTCTTTTAATATAAGATAAAAGCTTTTGGAGGATATGTTTATGAGATAGACTGTGATTATATGGATATATATATTTCCAAAATAATGGCGTTGAAACAGAGACACACACATAGAGAATAAATGTATGGACACCAAACAAGGGGTGGGATGAACTGAGAGATTAGTATTAATATATATATACACTACCGATACTATATATAATATAGATAACTGTGTGCTTAGGTGCTCAGTCATGTCCGATTCTTTGCAAGCCCATGGACTGTAGCCCACCAGGCTCCTCTCTCCAAGGGATTCTCCAGGCAAGAATACTGGAATGGGCCGCCATTTCCTCCTCTAGGGGATCTTCCCAACCCAGGGATTGAACCTGGGGCTTCTGCATCTTCTGCACAGGCAGGCGAATTCTTTACTTCTAGTGCCCCTTGGGAAGTTCAAAATAGATGACTAATGTGAACCTCCTGAGCAGCACAGGGAAGCCTATCAATTTTCAGTGGTAACTTGGATGGGAAGGGAATCCAAAAAACAGGGGATGTATGTATGCATATAGCTGATTCACTTTGCAGTACAGTAGAGACTAATTCAACATTGCAAAATAACTATACTTCAATTTAAAAAAAATGGCAGAACATTAAGCACAACTCTTCAAAACTGGTGGTGGATCAGTGAGGGATTAGTTATACTATCCCATTTTATTTGTACTGTTTTGAAAGTTTTCCTGACAAAAAGATTAGGATATATGGGATTGGGCATGCTAGCTCTGGACAACCTATTTCTTGACTACTTACGAGAAAGACATGCACGCTATATTTTACACCATTGCTTTTAAAAATGTTGGTTTAGATTTGCTCTTTCTATCAAGCAAGAAATTATAATAATTAAATATGCTTAATGATATAGAATTACATTATATATTTTAATTATATCCACATAGTTAAATACATTTCTGTTATCTTAAACAAGCACAAATCTCCTACTTTACCACTTTCTTTTTTGCAAATAACTTTGAGACATGAGAAAACCTTTTCTTCCTCTTTTTATCCCAACCTAACTCTCAACACTAAAGATTTGTTGGTCTGGTTTATTAGTTTTGGACTTCTCTGAAGTTTTCCTTGCAGAATGTTTCTGTGAAAAAAAAAAAAACACACAAACAACTTCCTTAGAACTTACATACCGAATTCCATTCATTCTATTTACTATTCACTCAATATTTATATATAATACAGAAGTATTATCTATACAGAAATATATATAGCTACAGTTTCATTTCAGTCTTATTATTTTCAAAATCAATGAAGTCAACTAAATACAATCAACAAAACCAGTCAGTAGATTTGCTTTATTGGTGTGTGGTTCATCTGCAATCCTATTCCTCCAGAAACATTCTCCTTCAATTGCCTGTTCAGTTACCTCAGTCGTGTCTGACTCTTTGCGACCCGGTGCACTGTAGCTTGCCATACTCCGTTGCCCATGGGATTTTCCAGGCAAAGATACTGAAGTGGAACGCCACACCCTCCTCCAGGGGATCGTCCCAACCCAGGAATCGAACACACATCTCTTGGGTCTCCTGCATTGCAGGCAGATTCTTTATCCACTGAGCCACTTGAGAAGCCCCCTTGGATTAGTGATCCTTAAAATTTATAATCTATTTATTCTACTATACATATAAACATTTCCTGATTTAATATTAATAATTAAACTCCATATGGCTACTTCAAAACTATTAATTGGACTCTTTAAAAAAAAATTCTAAAAAAAAAAAGAAAAAAAATTCTATACTGAAATGCAAAAAGGGAAAGAAAGTAGATTGAAAACATTGTATCAGTTGAGAGATGGTATGAATTTTGCTTGAAAATGATACTCATAGTCTGAGTTTCTTCATTGTTTTAGAATTTCACAAGAAAAATTGATTGGCAGCAAAAAAAACTAGGCAAATGACCTTTATTATTTAATATGAGGGAAGAAGCACAACTACTTTATTCCATGTGTAGTTTCATCAGCTGTCTAATGAGTTATGGAAGAAATCAGAAATGAGAAGAGAAGGAAACATTAAGTATTATAGTACAGACTTCCTGGAGTGAAAAATATTTTTAAACTGTGCTAGTAGTTTGTGAGGCAGATATTCAGTGATCATTTATTCTTGTAGCATGCTCTTGCATAAGAAAAAAATAAAGACTTTTCTTGGCACTCTTCTTGCTTTACATAAATCATGTCACAATTAAATATGTTTTGAGATACTTTGTTGGAAAGATTCTATGTGCAAATAAATGTGGTTTTTTTTTCCATTTGCAACTTCAAAGACTATTTTCATTAATGAGACATTTGAAATTCATATCTGGCCTACTTGCTACACTTGGGAACTTTAAAATTGCATTTATAGACAGTTCAAGTATATAAAATAGAGGCCAGTAGAAAATATCATTAATTAAATCCCCTAATTGTGTAGATATATTTTATCCAGATTTGTGTGCCTCATTTCTGTTTTATGAAGTGTTTAGACTATTGTAAAAGGTGAAAGAAAATCCATAAGATAATGTGGAAAATGCAATCTATCTTTCAGTAATAATAAATCATTTAATTTAAAAGTTCTAACAATGTATGACAACCATATTACCAAAATTGTAATATATATTCCATGGTTTCATCATCTTCACAAAGGAAATATTAGAACAATAATATATATTTAAAGGTATTTCCTCTTTCCCAGCTAATTTTTTCTATCATACGCACCCATAGAAAGGGAAAATATTTTGATATCTCTGACTGACAATCAGGGTAATTCAGTGATTAAAAATCCCCTAACAGCAGCACTCTAAGTTCTGTATTCAACACTGAAGAGCAGAGGAAGCACTGGCAACTGCCACAGCACACTCGTACAATTGCATAAATCATTAGGCTCCCAGGGGCCTCACTTGTCTTACATATAAAATGACACAGTTGGAAAGAATGATCCTCAAGGTCATTGCCAGATCTAATATACTCTGATTAAATCCCAGTTTGAGGGTAACAAAAACACGTGTGGAAGATATAGGGCTAAAGGGACTTTGTAAAGTAGTGAGAATTACTGCACACCTCCTCGCTGTTGCCCCTAGAACAAGAAAAAGAATAATAATATCCGTATCTAGTTTCAGAGTTGTTTAAACTTTGTTTCTCCTCCAGGTCACTTGAAAGGTGCACAATTTCCTCATTAGCAACCCTATTATCTGACTCTAGAAAGATTGTTTTCCCACTCTACCAGACAAATGTTTCATTCTGTCTCTTTTCTTCCAAATTCTCAAAAAAAAAAAAAAGGAAAAAGAAAACATTCTCCCATTTATGACAACCTTGCTTATGAATTCACTGGAATACAAAAATCAATCTTACAGGAACTCCATCAATATTTTTTTACCCTTAAGTCTCCAAACCTCATGCAAGCTTTGTTCTTATTCTGCCTTTTTTCAGTGTACATTGGAAACCATTTCTCCTTTGGTAAGATTTCAACCTCCAACATGTACTCCAGGTTCTTTATTATCTGGGTTACTCAAGGCTGTTTCAGTTTTTGCTATTATTTAATACATTTTCTAAATGATCTTGATACAAACATGGGGCATAAAAGTGGACGCTAAACACTGAACATTCATCTTGCTTTTTCTTATCACAAATTCCTCTCTCTCTTTCTTTCATACACATTATCTATCTACAAACTCTCCACGAATTCATTCTTTTCTTTGCTGTCAAAAAACCTGCAAACATTGATGTTAGAGAATTTGCATCTTTGACATTTATTTTTCCTCTAAACTCCAAAAGCATATATACTTTTTGGCATGTCCACTTGGGTGTTTCACATATATGTCAAATGCAATGAGTCCACAACAGACCTCTTGTTCTTCTACTCTGTATATGTCCTTGCGTGTGTGTGTACTAAATCACTTCAGTCGTGTCTGACTCTTTGCAACCCCATGGACTGTAGCCCACTGGGCTCCTCTGTTCATGGGATTCTCCAGACAATAATACTGGAGTGGGTTGCCATGCCCTCCTCCAGGGGATCTTCCTCACCCAGGGATCGAACCTGAGTCTCTTCTGTCTCCTTCATTGGCAGGCAGGTTCTGCACCACCTGGGAAGCCCTAAGTCATTCTTACATTCTTTCTAATCATATACAAAAGTATCAGGAAAGTTAAGTGACATGTCAAATATCACATAATAAACTTTTGGTTTGAGCAATACCAGAATTTAAGTCTTCTAATTATTTTGCTTAGTCACTGTTTACTCAAAGCCTGCACAATTCTCAAAAAATCTTTGAAGATTAGTTTATGAATCATATACTATGTTTGGAAGTAAAATTATTTTCTTCCAACTGCACATACTAGATGTGATTATCTAGCATGCCATTTTATTGATAATGTGTATATTAAATGTCTACCATTATTTTATTGAAATAAAGTTGATTATGTAAATGATATACACAAAGCACAATTTGTTATTTTAAGTGATATTTATGGGAACATAAACACTGTGGATGGTGACTACAGCCGTGAAATTAAAAGATGTTTGCTCCTTGGAAGGAAAGCTATGACAAACATGTTAAAAAGCAAAGACATCACTTCACCAACAAAGCTCCATATAGTGAAATACTTGCTTTTCCAGTTGTCATGTATATCTGTGAGAGCTGGACCATAAAAAAGGCTGAGCAGTGAAGAATTGATGCTTTTGAACTGTGGTGTTGGAGAAGATTCTTGAGAGTCCCTTGAACTGCAAGGACATCAAACCAGCTAATCCTAAAGGAAATCAACCCTTAATATTCATTGGAAGGACTGACGCTGAAGCTGAAGTTCCAATACTTAGGTCGCCTGATGTGAAGAACTGACTCATTAGAAAAGACCCTGATGCTGGGAAGGATTGAAGGCAGGAGGAGAAGGGGACAGCACAGTATGAGGTGGTCAGATGGCATCACCAACTCAATGGACATGATTTGAACAAACTCTGGGAGATAGTGAAGGGCAAGGAAGTCTGGCGTGCTGCAGTCCATGAGGTTGCAAAGAGTCAGACACAACTTAGGGACTGAAAAACAAAAACAATAAACGGAAATATTTATAGATTTTTTTTTTAAGTAGTGAAGAAGAAAGGAAATTAATACTTTTTAGTTTGTCCAAAGGAAACAGATAACAGAGAAAAGAATAGGATGTTATTACTTAAATTATATCTGATTTTATGAGTTAAACAAAAATATTGTGAAGAATTTATCAAGAGACCATTAGTGCTGAAATAATCTTGAAACTGCGAGCCAAGTGAGACCTAAGACAAGAGGTACGTTCAATAGAAAAAGAAAAAAACAAAACCGTCTGATTCCAAAACAAAAGAACCAGAAGGACCATACACGGCAAATAAATGCTACAAAGTGTAACAGCAGATGTAGTGTCATTCACCATCATAAATTAAGGGTCAGAGGGCCACAGAGAAGCCATCTGAGGAGTGTCCATGGGCATGCAGTCAGTTAGGAAGAAAGTAACAAAGATTAAGCAAGTTCCAACTATGCTGGACAACACAACGCAGCCCTTTAACTGTGAGTGCTAAAAATAAATTAAGCTTTGACACCTTAATCTGGATAATATATTCATTGTGATAGCAATGATGCTGTCACAGAATGGTTAAATTTGCTTAGGTTTTTAATTAAAGAGAGATTTATAGGAAATATTTCACTGAAAACGCGTGCCTCACGGTGTTTTGTATGAACTGTACTTAGAATTGCATCATGGCATCTGGTCCCATCACTTCATGGGAAATAGATGGGGAAACAGTGGAAACAGTGTCAGACTTTATTTTTTTGGGCTCCAAAATCACTGCTGGTGGTGACTGCAGCCATGAAATTAAAAGACGCTTACTCTTTGGAAGGAAGGTTATGGCCAACCTAGATAGCATGTTTAAAAGCAGAGACATTACTTTGCCAACGAAAGTCCGTCTAGTCAAGGCTATGGTTTTTCCAGTGGTCATGTATGGATGTGAGAGTTGGATGGTGAAGAAAGCTGAGCGCTGCAGAATTGATGCTTTTGAACTATGGTGTTGGAGAAGACTCTTGAGAGTCCCTTCGACTGCAAGGAGATCCAATCAATCCATCCTAAAGGAGATCAGTCCTGGGTGTTCATTGGAAGGACTGATGTTGAAGATGAAATGCCAATACTTTGGCCACCTCATGCGAAGAGTTGACTCATTGGAAAAGACCCTAATGCTGGGAAGGATTGGGGGCAGGAGGAGAAGGGGACGACAGAGGATGAGATGGTTGGATGGCATCACTGACTCGATGGACATGGGTTTGGGTAAACTCCAGGAGTTGGTGATGGACAGGGAGACCTGGAGAGCTGCAATTCATGGGGTTGCAAAGAGTCAGACACGACTGAACGACTGAACTAGAATTGGAAAACTTAGAAGGAAGAAATGGCAGGTGATACAATTGCACCTGAATAGTTGTCAGAATTAGTGTATAGAAAACAAGTTTAAAAATTTAATAAAACTGCCCTCTCCAGGGCTTTTTCTGCCACCTCTGTGAGAGCTGAGAAGGACACATCACCTGGTGGGATGAGACTTTACATTTTGGTTCCAGTTTCCCCAAACCATGAGCTAGTTATCTTGCTGGGTACCTCTCTATCTCCATGACATCCAACTTAGAAATATAAGTGTGTTAGTACAAATAGCTGTAGTGAAAGCAGAAGGAGATATCCTTTTCTGCCACACAGAAAAGTGTTGTAAATCAAGATCTCCCATGGAAAAGTCCCCAAGAACAAAACTAAATATGAGCTACAAGAGGCTTTAGGATAATTCAAATTTGTTATGATAAAGCCTGTCTGTATAACAAAATGATAGATATTAGGAATTTAATTAAGACGGATGATTTTATAGTGTAAACGTAATGGATATTGGAAAAACATAATAAATTTAGTGTAACTTCAATGCATGGCCATATGTCAATCTAGAAAAGGGGAAATAATTCCCATGTGTCAAAAATGAAGGTGAATTCATAGTGAGGACACTCAATGGGGGGTTAAATCACTGGGGTTATGAGAAATATACGAAATAAGAATATGACAGAAGTTTTCAGAATTTGCAATTGGAGCTTTAACTACTAAAGGAGGATGAGGCTTGGACTGTAACCAGCTGTGTGTGAGTGCAGAACTGAACTTCTGTAAGACTAGGAGAAATACATAGAGGTTTGTTATTCAAAGCAAGAATTACGAAAGTTTTGCTCATCCACCTGAAAGGCTTTCTATCCATTGCATATAACTTGGAA
This sequence comes from Okapia johnstoni, assembly GCA_024291935.2. Taxonomy (NCBI): domain Eukaryota; kingdom Metazoa; phylum Chordata; class Mammalia; order Artiodactyla; family Giraffidae; genus Okapia; species Okapia johnstoni. Next base: position 6,506,598 of record CM044321.1, on the reverse strand, counting down.
CCTAGGTATGATGACTTTGTGGCTACTGCAGCCATATTGGATTATGGCTTCCTTGAACATGGAAAATAGAAATGGTGAGACTGATATTTGGGAGAAGGTTACCCTACTTATCTGATGGGACACTCATTCTAACTCTGGGTTGCCATTTCTACACTCTTACTTGTGAAACTAAGCATTTATATGTCTAAAGCAAAAGACTCAAGTCTCTGCTACAAGTCTCTGCTAGAAGCCAAGAGTCATTACATACATGCTAAGTTGCTTCAGTCGTGTGTAACTCTTTGTAATCCTATGGACTGTAGCCCACCAGGTACTCCTCTGTCCTTGGGATTCTCCAGGCAAGAATACTGGAGAGGGTTGCCGTGCCCTCTTCCAGAGGATCTTCCCCACCCAGGGACCAAACCCTCATTTCTTATGTCTCCTGCATTGGCAGGCAGGTTCTTTACCAGTAGCGCCACCTAGGAAGCCCAAGAGTCATTGCTAACTGATAAACTGCTGCTGCCCCCTCTAAGTCGCTTCAGTCGTATCTGACTCTGTGTGACCCCATAGACGGCAGCCCACCAGGCTTCCCTGTGGCTGGGATTCTCCAGGCAAGAACACTGGAGTGGGTTGCCATTTCCTTCTCCAATGCATGAAAGTGAAAAGTGAAAGTGAAGTCGCTCCGTCATGTCCGACTCTTAGTGACACCATGTACTGCAGCCTACCAGGCTCCTCCGTCCATGGGATTTACCAGGCAAGAGTACTGGAGTGGGTTGCCGTTGCCTTCTCCGACTGATAAACTGATCAGAACCAAAAATTCAATCTTAACCATAATCAGAAGGGACTGAAACTCTCTGAAAAATCACTCCTTAATTATTTATGGCCTAACTGATCACACTCACTCTCTTTTAAGTAAGATATGTTCATTTAAAACAATAACAAAACATTTCAGAGTACTTGATAAGTGATATGATCCTAAATATACAGGATAATATTAGATTTATTTTCCTAACTTCTGAAAAAGTACTTTAGTTACCGATAGAGACTTTGGGGGTAGACACGGATATATAGAAAAATGAAACTGTAAAAGGGTCTGTAAAAGATTGTCTTTAAAATCATGACAGCTGAAAAAACTATCTCATTTCCCATTTTAGGAGTATTGTAAGCATCAAAAGCAACACACAAAACGGTTCAAAGGAAACAGTGACATAATCATAGATGGTGCCTGAAAAAGCATTCAGTGATTTTTGCAGAATTTATTTCATCTAATTGTTAATTATATAATGAAGTGGAAAATCCCAATAGCTTCTTTTGTCATTTATCTCACAGACTGTTCATCTGTTTATTTCTCTAAAAAAAAACAATCTGGAAATGAAAAATAAAAGCAGCTCTTTTTTAAAGTTTAATTTCTCAATACTAACCAGTCGATGAGTTCTATTTCTGTTTGGAAGGCAACTTGTGTTATCAAGTGTGATGATTTAAATGGCTGGAGTCTAGTGTTATAGAGTTTCTCTTGTTTAACATTTCCCTCTTGATCCATTTTTCCTTGATCCTTCAATATTTATGAAGAAGCTACTATATACTATATAACCTGTTAGGTGCCTGCCATCAAGGCAGCCGTCAAATGAAGGTTCAATTCTGTAAGCCACTAGAGGTCTGTACCAAGTGGTCTAATTATGGACAGTTTATAACTGGAGCTAGAAAGTGTGATGCTTTTAGACAAACAGGTCTTTGGGAAGATCTCAGATCACAGCAACTTGGCTTCTTTCTTGACCTGCCTATGTGCTTAGCTAGACATGGAATTAGAGGTCTCCAAATAGGCATTCTGTCTAATTCATATGAGATTCCTGATAAAAAGATCTAGTATATTCTAGAGTAATAGAATCTGGGCACTCTTTACTTCCCTGATGACTCAGACAGGGAACAATCTACCTGCAGTGCAGGAGACCCGGCTACAATCCCTGAGTCAGAAAGACCCCCTGGAATAGGAAATGGCCACCCACTCCTGGATTCTTGCCTGGAGAATTCCATTGACAGAGGAGCCTGGTGGGCCACAGTCCATGGGGGTCACAAAGAGTCAGACACCACCGAGTGACTAAACACACACCATACGTGTATGTATATGTATGGCCTAGGGATAACGTTTATTTAACTTTTTTAATTTATAGCTGAGAAATTTAAAGGCCAAATAAATTAAATGATTTCTTAATAAGCTAATCAGTAAAAATGAACATGAATCTGACTCAAGGCTTCAGATTTCTCTAGCAAGCCTCCTTGTTGTTTGATGACAGCTGGTCAACGTAGACCACTTGACAAGCCAGGAAAGCTACCAGCGTCCTGGTATTGACTAAGAACCTTCCCTCTGGTGCTTGCCCTCTCTCAGTAAAGATAAATCTACCATCAAACTAGTTAGCGGAATATTTTAGAGGAGAATATACAATTCCCCACTAAAGAACAACCTCACAAAAGCACAATCATATATTGTCCCTAAATCATCAGTTTGTTATTATGTAGTTATGTATTAAAGGCAAAATAAAAATTGGATAAAAAATGCTGCTTTAAAAAAATATGCAACTTTGTGCCCATGAAGTTCTCATGATCTAAAAGACAAAAAGCCACACCAAAGTAGTTAAGAAAACAAAGAATAAATGTTCTACCTCGCAAGAATTTCAGGAAATTAACAAGTGGTTTAGGAACAATATTGAAACTCATTGTTAGGATTTATAATCTTATATTTGTGTAGAAAGACTTAAATGAATGACCACATGGGATATGAGAAGAGTCACCTTACAAAACAAAAACCTTGATTCTTAAGACATATACACTATGCAATACAATTTATATTATATTCAGTTCAGTCAGTCAGTCAGTTCAGTCACTCAGTCGTGTCTGACTCTTTGCGACCCCATGAATCGCAGCACGCCAGGCCTCCCTGTCCATCACCAACTCCGAGTTTACCCAAACTCATGTCCATTGAGTCAGTGATGCCATCCAGTCAACTCATCCTCTGTCATCCCCTTCTCCTCCTGCCCTCAATCCTTCCCAGCATCAGGGTCTTTTCCAATGGGTCAGCTCTTCGCATCAGGTGGCCAAAGTATTGGAGTTTCAGCTTCAACATCAGTCCTTCTAATGAATACCAGGACTGATCTCCTTTAGGATGGACTGGTTGGATCTCCTTGCAGTCCAAGGGACTCTCAAGAGTCTTCTCCAATACTACAGTTCAAAAGCCTCAATGCTTCGGCACTCAGCTTTCTTCACAGTCCAACTCTCACATCCATACATGGCTACTGGAAAAACCATAGCCTTGACTAGACGGACTTTGTTGGCAAAGTAATGTCTCTGCTTTTAAATATGCTATCTAGGTTGGTCATAACTTTCCTTCCAAAGAGTAAACGTCTTTTAATTTCATGGCTGCAGTCACCATCTGCAGTGACTTTGGAGCCCCCCAAAATAAAGTCTGACACTATTTCCACTGTTTCCCCATGCATTTCCCATGAAGTGATGGGACCCGATGCCATGATCTTAGTAGTCATCTGGATAGCAGCATCAGAAGAAAGAAAAAATGTACAAAGGGGAAAATGAGGATAAATACAAGTGAAATAAAATTTAAGGAAACCTCACTTAGAACCAACTGAAGAAATGCTAGGATTTCACATTAACGGCAACCAGAAGTTAATCCAGCTATCCATCAGGACGTTGCAAGTCAGAACATTCTCAGGAAACAGGTTTTTGTAACAACTACTACACAAGGCACATCACAGGTTCTCAAGGCTCTGGATACCTTTTTACCATCTTAGACATCTGAACAGCTGAAAGAAAAAATTACAAATTTTTGAAGTCAACCAATCTAAACTAAATGTTGAGGGAAAATGTTGACCAAAACTGTAAAAATCCCAATGACCTGATACTTGCAGAATTAACTTCTCTGAGTGAAAAATGACAGTATTGATGGTGCTGATGGTGGTGATGATGATTGCTAACCTGATTTTAGTTCTTATGATGTGCTAGGCATTGGTTAAAATGTGTATGTGTACTTATAACGTTGACTGGGGCTTCCTGGGTGGTGCTTGTGGACACTTGCCAATGCACGAGACGTAAGAGATGCGGGTTCGATCCCTGGGTCAGGGAGATCCCCTGGAGAAGGAAATGGCAACCTACTCCAGTATTCTTGCTGGGAAAATCCCATGGACAGAGGAGCCTGGAAAGGTACAGTCCATAGGGTCATAAAGAGTCAGACAGGATTAAAACGACAGCACACACACATATCTTCAGCCACTAGCCATCATTCAAATAGATAGTGGTAACTTGGTTAATCAATGTATAAATATTTAGTTTGGTCAGTGAACTTTGGTAACTAATTTATTGTCTAATACTTAAGGCTTTTTTATTGTAAAGGTCTGAACTATACTAATGAGTCCTCCCTACAGGATGTTGAGTGACATCATGAAGAATGCTTAATTTACATTGCAATGTGCAAGAATTTCATCACTGCGGAAAAGATAATGCAGAAATTGATCTTTGTAGATAAATACCAATTTTCCCCTTGAGTACCATTTGCAGAATGATACTCAGATTTGTTGTTGTAAATTCCCTATGCTTCATAGCTCACACTTTATAGCTAAATTCACTTCCTCTTCCAGAAATGCTTTTACCCTTTTTACCTCAAAAGTCATGAAATGGAGGGAAAGATTTCTGCTGCTGGAGGTCAATGCATTATTAGACATCTCCACTTAACAGCCTATTATGCAGAGTGAAGTAAGTCAGAAAAGTGAAAAGGAGAGGCGCTCGTCGTGTTTGCGACCCCGTGGACTATACAGTCCATGGACTTCTCCAGGCCAGAATACTGGAGTGGGTAGCCTATTCCTTCTCCAGGGGATCTTCCCAACCTAGGAATCGAACGGGGGTCTCCTGCATTGCAGGAAGATTCCTTACGAACTGAGCTATCAGGGAAGTCAAGAAGAGAAAGACAAAGGCTGTGTGTTAAGGCATGCATATGGAATCTAGAAAGATGGTACTGATGAACTTATTTGCAAGGCAGCAAGGAGGTGCAGATGTAAATAACAGACTTGTTGACACAGCTAGGGAAGGAGGAGTGGGACAAACTAAGAGAATAGCATGGACACATATATGCTGTCATATGTAAAACAGGTGGCAAGTGGGAATTTGCTGTGACACAGGGAGTTCAACCCAGTGCTCTGTGACAGAGGGGTGGGATGAGGAGGGAGATAGGAGGGGGTTCAGGAGGCAGGAGATATACGTCTACCTGTGGCTGATTCATGTTGATGTATGGCATAAAACCAACACGATATTGTAAAGCAATTATCCTCCAATAAAAAAATTAAAAAAAAAACAAAACAGAAAAGACATAGAGGAAAAAATAGGGGGGTGGGGCAGCTCATCCCAATTTGCCTGGGAATTCCCAGATTGACTCTCTCACATCTTTGGAAAGCTCTCATTTGGGGCAAACCCAAGTAGTTACTCACTATTAATAGACGCAAACATAACTGTAATACCAGAAAATGTCAATAGACAATCTAAGGTTGTTACATGTAGACTGTTCCATGTATTATGATTTATATGTCATTTTTAATTGGGAGGCTCTGTTCATTTACGAACTACGATGTTTGGATTCTGTTTCTGATACCATGGTGATGAGTATAAATAAAATGATGCCCAATGCAAAGCTGAGTATACTGTGGCAGGGACCATGGAAGTGATCAGACTTAGTCTCATAGACTTGCGGGAAAATTCAAGGAAGAAAAAAAAAAAAAAACAAGAACACTGTCTCTCCTTAACTCCTCTGCAAGGCCTTTTAGGAGAGCAGTGTGAGGGCCTGATTTGCCAAAGTCGTGCTGAACTGTCAGTGCCACCAGCACACCCTCCTGTTTATTTCAGGTGTTTATTTCAGTCCTGTTTATTTCAGGTCATTCAGTAAATGGTGCCTACCTGCCCCATTTTGACAACTGCTGATCTCAGTTTTAGAAAGCATCTCTCTCCCCTTTGATTGGATTTCAAGGAACTGCAAATATTACCAATTTACTCTTTGTTGCTGGCTTTCATTTTATTTCCCCCAAAGTGAACAGGATCAAAAAAATATATGGCAACTTTTGTCAGCTGTTATTCACTGTTAACAGGGATAAGGAAGAGCCATTTTCTGTCATGGAAAGAGGCAAAGGACGGGCCAGTGAAAAGCTGAAAAATCAGAACAATCACAGAAAGAACCATGAACCCAGGACCTCAGATTGCTGAGATCAGGTTACTTCTCAGACTGGGGTTAAACTTAATACTATGATTTGTCTTGTGATATCCTGACTGCTTCTGCTTAACACAGACCCAACTTAATTTTAATGGGTATTTTACTATGATTAATAAATGTCAATTCAGCGTGTTATCTCCACATTATGGCATATTCACAGACTTTATCTATGCCAAGAGTATTTTTATTGGACTTAATGTTTGAGGGAATTGTAGCACTGTTGACAATAATTTCATGGTTTATGTATTTTGTAAGGCTCCTTTTTAATGGAAATTCTTTGTGAACTTATGGATGTGTTTGGTTGATAATAAAAGAGTTAAGAAATATAGAAAGGGGATGGGCAGTGCTGGTATCATTTACTGGATAAATTAGTTTTCAGATTTGTTGCTAATAAAAATATCCTGATTTTTTTTAATATCATGGGAGATTATTCAGGCTGCATAATTCAACCAAACTTCTTTTTCTTTCAAATTCACATCCCCTTAACTTTATCCAGAATGATTTACACAGAAGACTACAAAACTTATGACTTCTAATAAGTAGATGATTTACTTCTAATAAATGTAGGAAACATGATTATTTTTTGCCAAGTACTTTTAATGATAAAAATTCCCCAGGGTGGCCTGATATTTCTGTAGCCTTTGCTTTATCTCGTGACTCAAAGCCAAAGAGTAGAAGTCTCATTTTACTTTCACAGAGCTATTTTAATAATCTTTAAATTTTGCTTATGGTATAGACAAAGGTATGTTTTCTCCAGTACTCATGTACTGATGTGAGAATTGGACTGTAAAGAAGGCTGAGCACTGAAGAATTGATACTTTCAAATTGTAGTGCTGGAGAAGACTCTTGGGAGTTCCTTGAACAGCAAGGAGATCAAACCAGTCAATCCTAAAGGAAATCAACCTTGAATATTCATTGGAAGAACTGATGCTGAAGCTGAAGCTCCAATACTTTAACCACCTGATGTGAAGAACTTATTGGAAACGACTATGATGCTGGGGAAGATTGAAGGCAGGAGAAGGGGATGACAGAGGATGAGATGGTTGATGGCATTACATCTTGTGTATTTATCCCAGCTAAGAAGAGCAGGTGTGAGCCACCAGATAATATTTTATCACATTTTAGCATTAGTTTGTCATTCTACACTTTAAGAAAGAAGCCATTATTCAAATGCTATCTCAGAAGACCTTTTAAACAACCACTATGTAAAATCTCAAGACCAAGGTGATCAGTGAAAACTTTTGTTCAGTCACTATTGGAGATCACACCTCTTCAATTATCCTAGCACTCAGCCCTCTCCTTTATAGACAGCTTCATGGTTACAGAGTCCTTTTGCATATGTTTATGTATTATTTCCAGCCCTAACCTAAAATGTAGAGATTGTTTTTCTCTCTTAGGGATTTTTTTTTTTTTAAGTTTTGCAACCATGAAAACTTCTTCTTTCTCCTTCTCTCTTCCTCTTTTTTTCACTCTTATTTCCTATAAATATGAGCAAAAATAGTTCCTTCCCTTTTAACATATCTCACAATAATTTTTGTTTGACCATATTTTAGTGTTACATGCTTAGAATTCCTTACAAGTCAAATAGAGAAGTAAAATCAATGCAGAGTCACAGAGCTTACGTCAGAAAGGGGTTTGATAATAGCCGGACTAGGTCTTTTTCTTCCCACTACCAAATAAGAATGTCTCTGGCTTATGAACTGAAACTGAACCAAAACTGAAAAATGCTTTCTTTTTTGTGATTAAACTCAAAGTGATTGAAACCATCTCAGTGTTTTCCCAAAACATTAATGACATAAAAATCACTCACACACACACACACAAAATGAGAGGGGTGGGTGAAGCCCTTTTCATGAGCTCACTGGATTTCAATCCATATCTGTTTAATCTGCTAATAAAAAAGTATTTACCATAATGATCTTTATCACTCAACAGAAAAAAAAAATTTCTTAAAAAAGCCATAAAACTCTGCAACCTGTTTAAACTATTGCTGCTAAACATTTTAATCAGAAAATCTTAACATGGACCAAACAAGATAAAGATGTTGATTTAAAAGAAGAGAAAAGAAAAAGGCACCAACTCAGAGGAGCCTGGTGGGCTGCCATCTGTGGGGTTTCACAGGGTCGGACACGACTGAAGCAACTTAGCAGCAGCAGCAGCAGAGCTTTCAAAGCAGTTCATGATCAACGCAGAAAATTCTTGACCTCGGTCACTAACTTGGGTGGCGCGTTAGAAGTAGGTCAAGGAACCCAGGTAAGGAGAGAATTGGCAACATCGGATCAACACAGGTTCTCATTCCCTCAGGTGCCTCAGGTCACCGAGTAACAGTATGAGAAAAAAGAGGGCATCCTTCATAACCTGGTGCAACTGATGCCTCCTCTTGCCCTGCAGTGGTACCTACAGGCCCCAATCCTAATGCCTTCCATAGGGCATCTGTAAAAATGAAGCTACTTTAATTGAGGAGAAATAATTCCTTTCTAATGTACGATATTCATCTCTTCCAGTAATTTGTTTGCTAATATGCCAGCAATCGATAGACGACAGTGGAGAAGAAATTTGTTTTCAAAAGCGCTCTTCATTAAATCACACGGGCTTTACCCGCTGCAACTGTAGTTGGCTTCATTATTCAAGACCACTTTCATATCCCATGTGTGCGGCTTTCATTATTACAGATCATTTTTCCTTAGGATGTGTGATTTAATTTTAATGCCTGAATCTAAATCAAAATCCTCTGCTACTTAGAAGCTCTCTGGTGTAATAAGAAAGCGAGGTTTATTCTGCTTTTGTGTTTGGGAGGGTTTGACTCTGTTTCTAAATTATGATTAAAAAAAATCAATACAAACAAATGGACAGCAAAAATGAGGCATGAAGTTTTCCTTTTCTAGATAAATATGTGATTCAGTCTCCTCTTAAAACAATGCTGATACCTCTGGGTAGCTTCCTAATTCTTGGTTGATACGATCATTTAGCGATGTTTTTTGCTGTGAGAGGTACGGTTATACTTCTGAGATATTTCCTCTTGGAATAGTTCACAGGCTTTGCAGTTCAGAGCTGTTCTGTTATTTGCCATTGTTCTTTTAATTCCTGAATCGCCCATGCACACAGTACCCTCTTTCACTGATGAACTCTTCACAATGCTGGCAAAAATTAAAGCATTTCCCAAGCTGGATTATTTCCAAGACAAGCCATGATCTAATAGAGCAAATTATTTTCTTTGTTTCCACCGGGAAGCCAGTCAGTTAAGAGCCATCTCCCCAGCCCGCCTACCGAAGATCCAGGCTCCAGCAGGTGTAGGGGTTTCAGCAGCTGTGTCCCCACTTCCCCTGGCCCACAGAGGGCCCACATGTGCCGCTGGAGGGAGAACCAACTCATTCATCTCTGAGCAAGTTTTTGAATTAGTGTGAATAAAAGGCACGATGGAAAAATTTCTCGTTGTGCACAATTCCCATTTCAAATATAGAGCTGGAGCAGAAGGAAAAATATCAGCTTAAACCATGAGCCTCAAAACATGGTCAGAAGGCAAAATATTGATAACAATAATAGTAATAATAATAATGTATTTGAAACCAAGTAAGAAGTATTTGAGGCTTCCCAGGTGGCTCAGTGGTAAAGAATCTGCCTACCCATGCAGGAGTTGCTGGAGACACAGAGGGCCGGAAAGATCCCCTGGAGAAGGAAATAACAACCCACTCCAGTATTCTTGCCAGGAGAATCCCATGGACAGAGGAGCCTGGAGGGCTACAGTCCATGGAGTCACAAAGAGTCCCACACCAGTAAGCATGCATGAAGAAATAATTACATTTAGAAAGTAGTGCTATGATGGGTTCCATGTTTCACACACAGACTCCAAAAGATGCTGTTTCTGATTTTCAGGAACACTGCTCAGTCTCCATGTAGAAGGATGTGAAGTTGTTCCTTACTGGCTCCTGAGTTGTCCAGGAGCCATTTCTCTACTGTATCTGATACGCTTCCCAATCTCCCTGTGGGCATCTCTTCCCATCCTGTGGGCTCCCCCACCTACTGTGGGCTCCTGGATACAGGCCTTTGAAAAGAAGCTGCTTCCAGATCATAGACATTAAGGGAGAGAAAGAAAGAAAGAGAGAGAAAGACTGAGGTCACTGTCTTCCTCTTCTTTTCCTTCCTGTAGTCCTACAATGCCACCCTATACAACTATGCAGGTTTATTGGATTTTAATACTTTTCAAAGCAAAAGGATTATGAAGAGGAAAGGAAGGCTGTTTATTCATTCACTCTGTAGAGCTTTCCTCACACAGGCAGGAGGAGGCACCTATGGAAATGCATCCTTCAGATGGAATTCTTTCAGGGAAATCACCAGTTTCTGACTGGAAGAGCCTGCTGTCTGGTTCCCTAGCTCTTTGAGAAAATACTTTTCTTTTTCTCTTAAAATCAATGATATGACATTCAACCCACTCTTCTGGAAACCCACTAGGTCACCATACTTCATTTCCTGAGTCCCCACAGGTGTGAGAAGTTGCGTCTGGAGGTTACATGGCTTTGGCAGGAAGCCTGTGAGAGCTGTCAGCATCCAAGTCCTGCAGAAGGGCCAGCTCGGGTTGCTGGGCCAGCGGTTCTCCAGAGCGGTCCAGTGAGTGTGGCCCCGTTACACGTTCTCCATCAGTGTGTGCATGCAGGCTCATTTTTTTAATTATTTTGCCTGATGTGTATTTGTTTAGTAAGATGTGTACATGCATGCTTTCACACACACAAAAACACACACTCTTTCTAAAATACAAACTCTCAGATACACAATACTATATATGTGTGTGTATATGTATATACATATGTGTATAATGGGTAAACAACAAAATCCTGCTGTATAGCACCAGGAACTATATTTAATATCTTCCAAAAACCTATAATGGAAAATAATCTAAATATATGTATGCACACACACACACACACACACACACACACACATATATATGTATGTTTTGTATATATTAATATATATACATATGTTTAACTGAATCACTTTGCAGTCCACCTTCAATTAAAAAAGACATAAAATGAAATATGAGCTCTCAGCGCTAGTACTGTCTTCACCGTTTGGAGAAATAGAAGTGTTTCCCCAAAGCCACGACAATTTGAAAATCTGGACTTAGCATTTCTAACTTAGCTCCTTTCAATTATTCCCCCTCAAATTTCAAAATGTACCTTCTTGGACCTTCCAAAATGTAAACAGACTCCACTCCTGAGGCATAACCTCTCAGTGACTAGTTCACGTTGATCATGATTGTGATCATGGTTCACAATCCCTGCAATAGAAAATATATTCATAGAAAGTAGTGCTATGATGGGTTCCATGTTTATATTTATAAATATATTTATAAATATATAAATATATTTATATTTACTTCTAAGGACATAAGTTAATTATTTCATTTGACTCATTTCTGAGAATAGTAGTGAGGTTTGGGAGGAGCCTGCCACATTATGCATTAAGAAGGCCACTTTGACTTTTGCGAAACTAAAGGTGATACTCAGCCTAATCTTTTAAAATGAGTGATTTAAGGGAAATTTTCACAACTAACGTGTATTTGTGATCCAAGAGCTGAGTAGTTTGAGTAAGAAATTTCTAGATAGGACCAGGTGCAGATATTTGAAAGAGCTGAGTGTTTCAAAAACACATCTGATATTGCAGGAGGAAAAATAAGCCAGACATCAGTGAATTTTGATACGCATCAGTAAGGATGCTGACTAGGAGCTCTGTTTACTTCTAGCTTTAATCAACAGTTGTCCCTTTGTATCCGCAGGGGATTACTTCTGAAACCTGGGCTTCCCTGGTGGCTCAGAGAGTAAAAAATCTGCCTGTAATGTGGGAGACTGGGGTTGGATCCCTGGGTCGGGAAGCTCTCCTGGAGAAAGGCATGGCAACCCACTCCAGTATTCTTTCCTGGAGAATCCCATGAACAGAAGAGTCTAGCAGGCTATCATCCATGAGTTTGCAAAAAGTCTGATACAACTAAGTAACTAATACGTTCACTTTCAGGGACACAGGGATTCTTGGATGCTCATGTCCCATATTTGGCCTTGCATATCCAGGTTCCAAATTCATGGATTCACTCAACCTCAGATAATGCACCATTGTATTTATTGGAAAAAAATCTGCTTATAAATGGACCCTCGCAGTTTAAAGTCGTGTTGTTCAAGCGTCAATGGTACTCAGAGAGGTTACCCAACAGCATAAAATCACCATGTAATGAGTCAATACTGCCAGTAGTCTTTGTGGTGAAAATTTCAATTATGAGAGGGAAATCAACATTTGATATAATGAACATTAAAATAAATTGAAATCAACTGGCATAGAGAACCATGGTGCCTAAGACAGTATTTTCTGAACTCACTTGAAAAAATATTTAGTTGTGATATTTTAATTATTGATAATAGTGATTTTATAAGTACAAATACGATAGTGCATGTTGCGCTTTCCAACAGGTGGTGCGATGTTAAAGAATCCACCTGTCAATGAGGGAGACAGGAGAGATGCAGCTTCAATCCCTGGATCGGAACCCGCTCCAGTAATCTTGCCTGAAAAATCCCATGGACAGAGGAGTCTAGCTGGCTGCAGCCCATGGGGTTGCAAAGAGTGGGACATGACTAAGCACAGAGCCCATGGTGCGTCTTAAGTCTATACTCCCTTTTCAAAATTCTACAACCATTTCATTTAGAAATATCCAGTTGTTGTGACTGACTAAGTAGAACAGGAGTCCAGTATTGTCCCAAAGGAAAGTTTACCTGGGAATATTCTAATCTGTTGAGAGTATATTTCTTGTGAATTCTAGATACAGGCTATTTTTCTTCAGAGAAAGATAATTTACACACTCTTACCTTCTGAGATTTAGAAATAAGATATCTAATGCCGGCCTTCTATGCAGGCGTTTACACATAATTTTGTGTTTATGTTTTTACTATTGTGAATGTTTTGGGGATGGCAAAACTAGGGATCACAGTGTAATGAATGGATGCACTGTTACACTGATTGATGGAAACAGATGAGAAGACCCATGAGTATCTCTCTCCCTCCTGTGCTCATGTGCTCAAACTGTAAGATTGTTTCTCAAATAAAGTTCAATGACACCAAAGATAACTTATTATTCTCAAAATTGCCTGAAGCTTCTGATTTGAAACTATTTCCTCCCAGAGTTTTAGAAATATACTTTGTATTAAATATTGGTAGTCTACAATAATCCATTTCTAGTATAACCAAATTATCACTTGGTGGATTTGAAGAGTGAAAAAAAGATAATAAAAGAGACTAGACACCAACAAAGTTCAAATGTTTGAACTTGACACCTGCATATCGTCTAATTATGGAATCTGTGTCTTTTTATGTCTGCAACATAGAATAGGATAAAATGCTGGATATACCTAAAATTACATAGTGTAACTGGAGAGAATGGTCTTCATTAAACCTCTAAGCTTTAAATAGTATGGAAGATAGACACAAGAAGAGACCAGTTCAAGAAAATCTTTGCTTTTCTATAAACTACCTTTGACGACTCTGCAAACTACTCTTTCCCACTAAATTAATTATTGATTTGATCAAAAAGTTCGTTCAGGTTTTTAAACCTGAACGAACTTTTTGGCCAGTCCAACAATACCTAATATAAGGACCTGAAGTAATAAATTCCTTTAGAAATTTAGATCTAGCAAAATCTAATCTCTTTTGATATAACTGTTGTGTTTAGTATTAATGATATTTCAACCGCATGGTGCTTTTGCTTTTCTCTTTTTCCCTTGGATAACAGAAGCCTCAGATAAATTTAATATTCAGTTGAGTAATACTTGCGTAGACAAACTATTTTACCATCACATTTGACATATATTTTTAATCATTACTTTAATCTTAAGACCTCTCTATTATGCTCATATAAAACACAAGAGAGCATTATTTCTGTTAGGGTCCTTTTTTTTGTTTCCTATAGTGATGTGTTTTAATGGAGGCAGACAACAGTAGACCTCTAAGCATCATTCAGACACACATAGCGGAATTAATATGAAATTTGGGTCAGGTGAAAAGGTTTTATTCTTGAGTGGTTAGCTTTGATGAAGCATAATGTAAAAACACTAGCATTCGAGAAAAAAACGTAAACAAGGTGACATGACAAGTTGCATAAAGTGAAGCTCAGAAGAAAAACTCCCTTCCTCTGTTTGTTGACAGGCCCGATTCACTAATCATCGCCTTGTTCTGCCTCGCGCTTGCTTGCGTGCCATCTCATTCTCTCTGCCCCCAGCCCTTATCAGAGGAGCTATCGTATAAAGGGCCTCTTTACAAATCGTATAAATTTTATAGGCCATATTGAGTTCAGTACAAGGGCATTTTACTACCCACAGCTTATCTGAGGCTTTGAGGAACAGGGGGGCCGTGAGAGCCTTGAATTCTTCGGGTTTTATTCCTGCAAGCTTTTGTCAGGGCTTTCAGAATCCATCATATCTCTAAGGCAACACCCTGTCTGCGTTTCCGCACGGTGTTTGTGTACAGGACTCAGAACTGCCAGTTCACATCATGCGGCGTTGGTGTTTCGGGCTCTTCTAATTCAGGCTAAAGATGTAGAGATCTTAGCTCAGTTAGGCTGCCTGCTGACCTGTGTTTGAACTTTCTCCCAGCTGCTCCTGGGTCTCTTCAACATTGTTCTAAGCTATCTAATTTGGATGAAGCAATCCCAATATTAAAAATGAGAGATTATGATTTCTTTTTAATCCCGGAGGGCAGTCGATAATAGAGATGAAATTGGGAGATGGCTGTTGCTTTGTTGGATTTAAGCCTATACATATTGTTGGTCCCTGGTCTGAATGGTTCTTTAAAAACATTGCAAGAAAATTATACTCTAATAATAAAATAAAAAGATAGACAGCTAATAAGAACCTACTGTACAGACAGGGACCTCATCACTCTGTAACGACCTAAATGGGAAAAGAATCTTAAAAGAATGGATATATGTAAATGTATAACTGATTCACTTTTTTTTACAACAGAAATGAACACATTTTAAATCAACTGTATTCCAATAAAATATAAAAATAAAATATAATTTAAATGAAAATAAATTTAAAAATTTCTAAAGTATTGTAAAGATTTCCTCTCTAAGATGTTGCAGTTGGTGTACTCTTTTGGGGACAGCAATGAGCTGAGTGCACCAGCTTTGTGTAGCTACCCAGGGTTTTTTATGGGATTTAATTCATGAAACTATTGCAGAATGTAGGGTAATGCAGCCTCCACTGACATAGGTATGTCCAAAGAGATAACCTTGAAATTTTAAGAGAGGGCTAAGTATAGTTAGTTTACAGTAAGAACTTTTACTAGAGGTTATAACAAGGGATGAAAGACAAACATTATATCGAAAGCATTTGGTGAGCATAGGAACAAAAGAAATGACAAGTGTTTTGAAGTTTTCTAAGTGTCTTCTTTTGAATTTCATAGATATTTTTAGATTAAGTTAATGTGGTCAATTTATTTTTCATCACTCTGCTGCCTCTCAAGTCAATTAGTTTGGTGGAGTAAAGTAGACTAAAAACGTTCATAAGGTACTATGATTTTACCCAGATACGACATTTATAATGCATGAATAAAATGTTTTGAAAATGTGTGTAAAGCTGTCATTTTTAAAATTCTATTTTAATTTCTTAAATTCTATTCTGTAGCTTGGAAGTGTGAAAAAATTAACATATCAAGTTTTTCTATCATATCTTTTTATTGATTTGCTGCCTATTGCTTTGGTTCATTTCTTATAAGACATTTAAAATAACTGTAGCCTAAATATGAACAATTGTGTGATGGTGCCTAGGGCAAAAAAATTACTCAAAACTGAATACACGCTTAAAAATTAAAGTCCGATACTACACAACTCGAATATTTCTCATTTTTAGATTTTTCATTGTTAAATAAACAAAAATTTTAATACGTATTCATTGGCAATGTGTAAACTTGTGGTGCTTGGCCCAGAAATTGAAAACTTTCATTTAAATTTTATATTTTCTGTGTTAAGGTATCACTTATACATAAAAAATCAGAACATTCAATGAATTTTGACAATTGAATATTCTCTATGTAATCACCACCCAAATAAAGATAAAAATGTCATCAACTAGAAAAGTTGTCTTGGACTTTTTCTCTACTTATCTCTCATGATTTATTATCTTTTCTGATTTCTGTCATCCACGATTGGTTTTGCTTGTTCTGAGATATCATGAAAATGGGATCATACTATATACACATGTAAATTTTTTTCTACTCAATATAATGCTTATGAGATCATCCATGATTTCAGATGTATTAGTAGCTATATAAAAAAAAAAAACCTTAGTGGTGTTTCATTGTATAAAATACAGGACAATTTGAATATTCATTTATACATTGATAAATATTTGGGTTCTTCCTAGTTTGGGGCTAAATATGCACTAGCCTACCATGTACATTATTGTACAGGCTCTATTTTAGGATATATGTTTTTGTTTTTCTTGGATAAATACCTGGTAGTGAAATCTTAGGGTCACGGGTAGATATATGCTGCTGCAGCTGCTAAGTCGCTTCAGTCATGTCTGACTCTGTGTGACCCCACAGACGGCAGCCCACCAGGCTCCCCCGTCCCTGGGATTCTCCGGGCAAGAATACTGGAGTGGGTTGCCATTTCCTTCTCCAGTGCAGGAAAGTGAAAAGTGAGAGTGAAGCCACTCAGTCGTGTCCGACTCTTCACGACCCTATGGACTGCAGCCTACCAGGCTCCTCCGTCCATGGGATTTTCCAGGCAAGAGTACTGGAGTGGGTTGCCATTGCCTTCTCCGGGTAGATATATAACTTTCTGTGAAATCACACACAGTTCTCCAAAGTTGTAATTTATTTTACAAACACATGACTAGTATTCATGTCTTCACTAATGTTTATTATTTGCAACTTTTTAAACTTTATTCTAGCTAATGAAAAATTATCTTCTATTTTGGTTTGAACTTGCATTTCTCAGATCATAAAGATGATAAGCGTTGGTTTCTTTATGTGTGTATTGACCATTTGTATATCTTCTCTTTTGAGGTATCTGTTTGAGTCTTTTGCTCATTTTTAATATGGACTGTCATATTTTCTTTATATATTCTGGTGCAAGGTTTACAGATACACCCCATCACTTGATAGTTTACCTATATTAATATTGTTTTCTAATAAGTAGAACATTTGAATTTTAATGAAGTGTAATCAATTTTTATATGATTTGTGCTTTATACAAACTTTCTAAAAAATTTTTTGCCCATCTCAGATCATAAAAATATTCTATGTTTTCTTTTAGAGTGTTTACAGTTTAATCTTTTACATTTATGTCTATGGTCTGGCTCAGATCAGTTTAGGAATAAGGAAAATGGTATTCTTTTTTATGTGGATGTCCAGTTGTTCCAGCATGATTTGATGAAAAGACAATCCTGGTTTTTTCCATTGAATTACTTTGGCACATTTAAAAAAAAATAATTGTTCAAATGTTTTTGAGTCCGTTGTCAAGGATATTTTATAATTTTAGAGCAAAATATTTAGTGCACATCATTTGTTATTTTTTCCTAAGAAAATTGTTTTTATTCCAAGTGGTCATTTATTTTAGTGTCCTATTGTTCACTTTATGTATTTAGAAATGTCACTGAATATTCTCTGTACAGCTTAGGTTGAACAACTCCGGTAATTGCACTTTTTAGTTATAGAATTATTTTCTATGTAGATTCCTTAAGATCTCCTGTGTAGATTCATTAAGATCTTTGCCTAAGTAATCATGTCCTTTGTGAATAGAGATGGCTTTATTTTTTGCTTTTGATTTTCTGTGGTTTTTGTCTCAAGGCTTAAATTTCCCATGTGTTTAAACATGTTTATTTTTTATGTCAGATTTTTTATTTGCTTTAAAATATTCCAACGATTATTTTAATGTCCCAGTGATCTCTGATTTTGCTTCCATTGACTGTTTGGTTTTGTTTTGTCTGGTCCTCATTTCCTGCTTTTTCTCTTGTCTTGTAATTTTTTTTTCAATTGGTCCATACCAAACACTTCAGGTAAAAGAACAGTAAAGGTAAAACAAGTATTAAGTATCTAATATTTATACCAGAAAAGACCCCGGGGCTCCTTCTGTTGGTGTCCCAGAGAAGGAATTGAGTGGATTCATTTTCTAGATGAGCTAGTTTAGAAGTTGGTTGCAGCATTTTTAGATTTAGTTCACTAACAGCTTTAAATATTTTGAAGGCAGAATCAGGCCATTCTCTTCAACACTACTTGAAATGGAAGCCCCAGCAAAACTGGAGACACCACTGAGATACAAAGCACACCCATCAGCTTTTCAAACCATTTGAGAGCCCGTCATGCAGTCGTCACTGACTCATGTCCCATGGACTGTAGCCCGCCACGTTCTGCTGTCCATGGGATTTCCCAGCAAGAATAGTGGAGTGGGCAGCCCTTTCCTTCTCCAGGGGATCTTCCTGACCCAGGGATCAAACCCCAGTCTCCTGCATTGCAGGCAGATTCTTTACTGACTGAGCCACCAGGGGAATTGAGACTTTGCTTTAAAGTAAAACCGCCAGCATCAGGGTTCCCTTTGTTTCCTGACTTCCTGTGCCTTGAGAAAGTTGTTTTCCATGCCCTACCATGGTATTTGCAGTTATTCTTTGTCAATAAAGTCCTCAAAGATGTCTCCTGCAGCCCCTCTACTCTATATGAAGGCTCAATGCACAGCTTGACACACAGATGAAGCCCTAAGCAACTCTGACTCATCCTTAGATTTTTTAAGAGAAATGCCACAGTGCACTTGATAGAGATTAGTGGTAAAATCTGGGTGTGAGTGTGGATTGATTGTGGAACTAAAGCTTCTCTGAGTATGAATTTCAAAAGCTAGTCTTTGCAAGGCTGCTAATTGAGTATTCCTAAAGATTCCGGTTCTCCTTCCTCTCATCTATGGCACATTCCTTGTCCAGCAGTGGTGAAGACACCAATGGGTCTCCCCTGTCTAAAAAGGACCTCGCACTGTCTGCTTGCCACGCTAGGTCGCTTCAGTCATATCTGAGTCTTTGCGACTCTGTGAACTGTAGCCCACGAGGCTCTTCTGTTCATGGGGTTCTCAAGGCAAGAGATACTGGAGAGGGTTGCCATGCCTTCCTCCAGGGGATCTTCCCAACCCAGGGATTGAACCCACATCTCTAACGTTTCCTACAGAGGTAGGCAAGTGCTTTACCACTAGCCACCTGGGAAGGTTCATTTAGACTTCCTGTGCTTGCTTCTCTCTGATGAGTTAAACAAATAGACGAGCATATGTGTGTGTGAGTGTGTGTGTGTATGTGTGTGTGGTTGTGTGTATGCTCGGTCATGTCCAACTCTTTGCGACCCCATGGACTATAGCCTTCCAGACTTCTCTGTCCACGAGATTTCCCAAACAAGAGCAAGAATACTGGAGTTAATTGCCATTCTCTCCACCAGGGGATCTTCCTGACCCAAGGATAGAACCCAGATCTCCTGCCTTACAGGCAGATTTTTTACCACTAGCGTCACCTGTGAAGCCCTGTATAAATATATGTATATATATATACATGTACGTATATAAGGCAACCCAATTTTCTTATTGGAATAATGGTGAGAACAAGAGTTTTTGGGATTTCCGTATCCTAACTGCAGAGGAAAGCCATCATGACCGACTTTTCAACAAATTCTTATTGCCTATTTTCTGTATTTTGGACTATAGGAAATTATATTTATCTGTATCAGGTAAAATGGTGTCTTGAAGGACAAATTAATTATAACTAAAACCAGAATCCAAGAAAGATAAGTATATTTTTCAACAGATGCTATACCATATGGCTAAATTTTAAGACAGAACACAGTCAAGGGGAGAAGAAAAAGAATTTAATAAGTGCAATCTTTCATTTTATGTTCCATAGGAAAGGAATTATATGACTACTGGCTGGAAAAGTATAGGTTCACTATTCAAGAAATCTCTTAAATTCATAATTTTTTAGTCTTCTAAAATTGAAAATCTGACAGTATTGCACACATATTTTTTCCTTCCTTTCCTACATTCATTGATTTTTTTTTTTTGAGCAAAAATACAAAATTGGAAATAAAACTCTACGGACAATAATATACAATTAAGAAAGAGAGTTAATTCAGAATGTGAACTAATTATATTTGAGCCTGTAATATTTGTACAATTATAATAGTATTTATGTATTATAATTAGAAGCACAAAAACAATGATTAAGCACTTCTATATTAACCTAAGTATGCTACAGAATGCTTTTTTAAGTTTTCTGATTTACTAAGGGATGTTTGAATTTCATCTATTTTTATGTTTACCTAGAAAAGAGTTCTGTTATAAATATTGGGCTATGGAGACATACAGAAGAGACAGAATCACACCAATTATGTGAGTCTGGGCAGATATTGAGCAACAAAGCCACTGTCCATAGCTACATTGCCTCCAGACCTCCAGTCATCAGTCAACAGCATAATGACTAAAACCAGAGGAAGCAAACGTGACACTGAGAAGTTTTCTATCCGATTGCTAGAATCTAAGGAAGAAACAGCGTTTGCCAACTAGATACATGGAACAGTGACAAAAGAATTCAAGTGTCCTAACCAAGCTTTGCCCAGAGTCCCATGATGGGAGTAACAGAAGCAGTGTGGCATGCCTTTGTAAAGCTTTAGTGTGTGTGTTAGTCACTTAGTTGTGTCCGACTCTTTGCGACCCCATGGACTATAGACTCCCAGACTCTGTCCCTGGAGTTCTTCAGACTGAAATGGGTTGCCATTTCCTTCTCCAGGGGATCTTCCTGACCCAGAGATTGAACCCAGGTCTCCTGCATTGCAGGCAGATTCCTTACCATCTGAGCCACAGGGAATCAGTAAAGTAAGAAACACATTAATTAATTATATTCAATGTGATACTAAAAGGCTTTAGTATCTGGGGCTTCCCTGTTGATGCAACTTAGCAACTGAACGACAACATATGATAAATAAATTCATAATTGTAAGTAAAGATCATGTTAGTTAATTTATAGGAAAATCACTTTGAAACTTACAACGATTTGTATTAATATTAGTAAAATAATTGGTGAAATGTGGGAGCTAGGTTATGACTAGTGTCACAAAGAAATAGCTCATGGAGGAGAGGTGAAACTAGCAGGATTCTGCAATATGAGGAAACAAGAAGCCCACGATAAGGAGGAAAAGGATAGTGTGATCAGTGGGTGGTGAAAATGAGAAGATTTTAGTTTTACTAGAGCAAATAATATTTTTATGTGGGAGTGGTAGGACATGATATTTCATAAGTAATTTTTAAAAGATATTTAAATTGCCCTGCCTTAGATCTTGTCATTACTGTGTTATCAACTCTCCATAATCTTTTTTGAAAATTTATCTATTTTAATTGAAATTTATTTAGATTATTTAAATAAATGTTTTTAATTTCTATTTATTAATTTTATTAATTTTACATTTTATTTATTAGCAATTGTAATTCAAATAAATTGTTAATAGATAAATGATAATTTGAATATAATTAAATACATTTAACGTTCATTTAATTTTAATTGAAAATTTATTTAGTTTCATAAATAAATAAAATTTATTAATTTTTAAATTGCTTTACAGACTTTTGTTGTTTTCTGTCAAACATCAGCATGAATCAGCCACAGGTATACATATGTCCCATCCTTCTTAAACCTTCCTCACAGGTTTTAATTCCTCTATTCTCTGAGTGCTCACAGAAAATTGCATTATGGGTCTTCACATATTTCAAACCTAATAGGATCCACCATTTTTCCAATGCTCCTCGCGTCCCTCATGTCTTCAGTTTCTTCTCCTACCCAACTGTAATTCAGAGTCAATTATTATAACTCAGTTGCAGTAGCTTCTCTCCTGTTCTCACTTTTTAGACTGCTCCGATATTAACTATACTGGTTAAATAGAATTTCCACTACTTCATACTCCATATTCTGTGTGCTTCCAGCTTAACGTGGCTGGATCAGGCCCTGCGGCTTGTCACCATGCTACTTGATAAACTAAGAGAAATTTTGTACTTTATACTGTTCAACCTCAGAATGTTTCGACAGTCAATTTTTTCAGCACCCATTAGCAGCCTAATGTTTTGCAGGTTTATAAAAGTAGTATGGTATACATAAACATATCATAACCATTGTGGCAGTGAGATTCTGCAGCCAGTGGTTATACTTAGAAAGCTATTTTCCATTCAGTAATGTTTGCCTAATGTTGATCATGTTAATCATAAAATTTTCAATGTCAAGAACAATATAAAACATGTCAAATAGCTAACAGCTGAAAACATACATATTTAAATAATAAATTATTCACATCATATATTAAATTCTATTTGAAATGCGTTCAGATCTTGGGCTAACAATCTCCCAACTCACTTTCATGAGTGTTTTCCAAATCATAATTAGCTTGATAATTTCTCAAAAGTGAAGGATAAGTAAAAGTTGTTATGTTACTCCCTTGAAAGAGACTATTTTTCATGACAAATGTTATTTCAGTACAAATTTTATTAAGATGTTGCTTAATAACTTACAATGGACAAATGCTCCTAACATTGTTAGGCAATTGAGATTTTGTTTGAGAGTTTGTCTCTCATGAGAATCGTGAGGGCACACAAATATTTCAGAAACCCTCAGTGTGTGCAAGATCTTAGTCAAGATGAACATATGGTTGAAAAGTTCAGGATATGGCCTAAGGCATTTGGTGACATAAAGTGGAAATACCACTTCATTAGCTCGCAGGGCAAATTTATCTTTTTTTTAAAGTTGATAATATATCAGTTATATCCAGAGACAATATAATTTTTTAAAGAAAATAATCCACTTCTTTTATGAGTAAGTGGCTTTTTAAAGGTATTAATGTATAGCAGTATTGTACTAGTTTGGAGATAAGATTTCCTTTTTAAGCATTTTATAGAAGTGGTTTTAAATGATGTATTATTTTAATATCCAAGTACTGAATTTATTTATAAATGTATTTACTATAATAATGTATTATATATGTATTTATTCATTGTTCTTTCTGAAGGCTGGTAATCTTCTATATAAGAAACCATTAGGGAATTTTATGGAAATATCTTAAATATTAGTTAAAATTATATACTTCCCAAGACACTTGTAAGTCTTAAAAACATACAATAAAGCTTCATGTCAGATTCTGAACTACTTTATCAGAACTCAGTTGCAAAGTGTAGAAGATTAGATTGTAATGAGATATAGTAGGACCACACTTAACAGATCCAATGTAAAAAATATTCAACAAAAATATTTGTGATATGATATAATTTTTATAATCATAAAAATTGTTTTTTAACCTTACAATTATTGAAACTCTGAAAAAGCCTAATTTCCATAGGTGCGAATTTTTCTACCTCTGAATACTATAATCCTACTACAGCTTGGAAATTGTATTCCCTTATTTTTAAATAACAATAAAAACTTTATATAACCTGGAGAAAGTTTAACATAAAAGTATATGTTTATGTAAACTAGCATTGACTATCTCCTCTTCTGGCCAATTAAAAACCCATGGAAATAATGCATTAAAAATATATTTGCCAAATTAATAGAAAAATTGCATTCATTCTTAGAAACAAGTATGGAGCTTAAGGTTAGATTAATATACTAGAATTGATGCCACCACTGGCTAGTGGGTGTCAAGACCTGGGAAATGCGTCCTCAGATGCTTCATGATAGGGATTCTTTTTCAGAGCCTGAAATCTGCGAGAACCCCTGTGTTTAGAAAAGTTCTGCCCATCAGCATAGAAAAGCTTGCAAAGATGCTCACTTTCTGTCTAGGAAAACAATTAGAGAAAAGAAGAACAGTAACAGTAACAGCCAATTACAAACAAATGACAGCCCGAGACCTGGGCTCAATGCTTCTATTTTCTGTACACCTGTCTGCAACCCTAAGCCAAGAAATCAGCATGAGCAGAGAAATCCTTTGTAGCACAGGCAAAAACAACAACAAGACACTTTGACAAGATGGGGCAAATGGTACACAGTGCTCTTTGGGAAAAAAATACAGCCCCCCTCCTACCAAAGGAAAATGAAATTGCAGGAAGTAGTATGCTCAAGAGGTTTAATTACAAGATGTAACAGAATATTTTGCATTCCTATAAGTGGAGGTAAACAATAATGAGAAGAATTATATAGCATAAATAATTCAAAATTATTGAAGGGATAAAAGTCACAAAGAACTATTAATAAAAAACTAACTACTATATTTAGAGGCGGGAAAATATGCCGTCATCTAAACTAAAACAGAATTTAAGGAATTGCCGTTTGTATTACATTGTACTTGATGCTGTAGGAGATACAAATGTTTTGAGACATTGTTTAATATATAATCAAAATTTAGTGTATAATGAAGACTTTTTCATAAGCATAAAAGAAGTATAATTTATACATAAGAAATTCTATAAAGCTGTATTGTCTGACAAATTAAAGGAAGGGCAACATTCAGAAATCTTTGGTACAAAGGAATTTCATACTTCAGAAATCCAGTGTGTTCTTATGAAAGAGTTTGTCATTCTTTCTTAAAAACAAATTTAATTACGTTGGTACCCTTGTTTTTTGTTTTTGTTTAGTACCTCAGTAGTGTCTCCTCTTTGCAACCCCATGGACTGTGGCCTGCCTGGCACCTCTGTCTGTGGGATTTCCAGGTGAGGATACTGGAGATGGTTGCCATTTCCTTCCCGAGGGGATCTTCCCAACCCGGGATTGAACCCATATCTCCTGCATTGCAGGCAGATTCTTTAACGCTGAGCCACTACTTTTATTTTAGTGTGGCATTAACACTATCCCAAATATTTGACTACAGATATAATCTGAAAAACCATATTATTATATTGTCCATAGAGTAGAATTCTTGCTCTTTGACATTTTTTTAAAGTAAATCCATTCTCTTGTTTTTTATTGTACATCATAAAAATGATTCAGATAACTTTGAAGATTTCAGAAAGTGCAAACATATGTGAAATGTAGTCTGAAGAATTTTGCCTGAAGCTTCTGTGAAATAAAGTTGATTTCTTCTGAGAATAAAGTACAAAAATACTGTATTATACAGTTTTTCTCTTTCTACAAAGCACTGTCTCATAACATCCCATGTCGTTTTACAACAGGGCTATGAGGCGGTGATTTCAATTAGATTGTGAAGTAATGACTATTGATAAAAATAAATGGCAGATTATATGGAGATAATGGGAAGCCAGGAGACTTGTTAGAAACTTCAGTAGCATGTGTAAAACATCATGGTGGCAAATAGATCAAGCAGAGAAGGACAAAGGTTGATTGTTCAAAGGGTTAGACTCTTTAACTCTTAGAATACGTTAGATAGCACAGCAGGTGACTGAAATCTGAAAGGCTGTGTTGAGCCTCTTCTTCCCTAGTCCATGCTGTAGTAAGTCCCCTACATATGAGCCTTCGAGTTACAAACTTTCAAAGATGCAACCATGCATTTGCATGTCTGATCACTTGTCAGTTCACGTGTCTGGTGTATGCTACCACAGATGTGCAGCCTCTACAACTGTTTGTGCTTTTGTGTACTTTGCTGTATTTTACTGTGTAGAGTACAGTAGCTTTATTTCAAGCCTAGGATATCCAGTGCAAAAGCAGCGATGATACAACTGGTATCTTCTAGTTAAGATGATCCTTCAGTTCTATCATTTCCTGCCACCTCTTCCTCCTCCAGTCTGTAACTGCTATTGCCCAGTCACTCGGTGCCAGCCCCTGTGTGCTGGCTGTTGTACTGTACTAGTATTCTTTCCAAAGTACTCTACTGTAAGATTAAAAATGTCTCCTTTGTTTTTGGATTGTTCTTTATGTATTATTTCTGTGAAAAGTATTGTAAACATATTACAGTATAGTACTGCACAGCCCACTGTGTTAGCTGGGTACCTAAGCTACTTTTACTGGACTTAGGCACCTGCTCTCAGAATGGAACCTGTTTGCATGTGGGGGACTTACTGTATTCTTTGTTGTCCCCGCTTTTTCTTCAAAAATACTACACAGTAATGAGATTCACCAAATGGAACATGTGCTCATGTCACTCAAGGCAAGAGTCTTTGAAGAAGCACAATATCATGAAAAGAAATGTGCAAGGAAGGGTGTAGGCCATTATGTCTTGGCATCCTGCCTGTAACCTCATGCGCGCGCTCATTCGGGTCTGACTGCGACCCCGTGGACTGTAGCCCGCCAGGCTCTTCTGTCCGTGGGATTCTCCAGGCAAGAATACAGGAGTGGGCTGACATTTTCTTCATAAAGATATCTTATTAACCACCAAAGGAAAGTGGAAACCTGGGTCTAATTTCAATATGATTAGAGAACACAAATGTCAAGTATGGAGCCTCATTCTTTACCACCGTAGAGAAAGTAAAAGAAGAAAAATTATGTATCGAGTTAAAGTACTCTGTGTACATGTGTATGAAGTAAATAACACATCATGGAAACATCAGTAAATCAGGGATAGATGACTAACTTGAAACTGAAAATAAAAATCCTTTGGTAATTTGAACCCAATTGCTTTTGAAATATTGCTCCAGCTCAGATAATTGATCACAATAAATATTCAGGAGCTTATTTAGGTGTGTTCCATGAGCAGTGTTAGTGAGAAATCACAAAAGCTCATGATTATAGTCACTGTTCAGTCTCTTTGCTGATAGAACTATTCTCATGAGATTAAATTTTCGAATTATTGCAGAACCCAAGTTTTGAAGTGAAAGGATGGTAGGTTCATGCAGCTCTAAAAATTACACCTCTTGATGAGGGAAAGACACGAAACAGGTTCCCACTATTTGATTACCTGCACATTTATCATCGCTCTTGTCTGAATTTTCCTCTGAGCACCCTACTGAGGACCATATAACTAAAAGGTTTTCCATTATATGTAATTTTAAAGAGCACTAATGGTATGCAATCATATACAACGTGAAAAAATTATGACCATCACCATCTTGTCTCCAGAGACATTCACATTTAGCCTCAGCCTCAATTTTCTCCCAGGAAACCCAGGACAGACATTCTCGGCAGTTTTCTGAGAGTCGTGGGTGGAGAGGGCATGCTTCCTGCTACCCCAGCAGGAGTATGTCAGTCTTCTGCTGATGGCACGTGGTTTATGCCTACATGCAGTAGATGTAGTTGGCAAAAAGCGAAGTACCAGTAACACAGATACAATGCTCGTGTACCTATTATATCGTCTCCCTTGTTTATCTTAAATTCCCCAGATGATAGATGCTCTATCAGTATTTCTGGCGCACATATATAAATTTAAAACACTGACAAATGATGTTATCAATTCGTAAGGCTCTCATATAAGGACTGCAGAGAGTGCATGGCACGGTGGTTGATAATGAGTGCTCACAACTTTTGTTAGTGGAGAAATAAATCTCTGGGTGAATGGAAGGCTTTTGGATACACCTCTGATTCCCCATGATGTTGACATTCATTACCTAGATATTTAGCCTAATTACCCAAGACTATCTGGTGTTCGTTATCCCAATTTCAAGCACAAGTTACCTAGAAACAATAAACTTTTCCCTGTACATTTACAATGGAATAAAATTACCTCCAAATGTCACAAAAGTAACATAAGAAAATTAAGCACTTTATTTCCACTGAAATGTTCTGCCTTACATTTTCACTTAATATTATTTTCATCATACACGTGCATCTTTTGCAGACTTCATTTATTATTTTTTAAATTTGTTTTTATTATAAAGAAAACAGGCACACACATTTCAAAAGTGAAGGAGGAAGATGATGTCCTTGGGCTGTGTGGGAAGACCTCTGCGCTATGACCATGTGCCCGCAAAGGAAGAAAATCAATTTGCAGATTTGTTTCTGCAGAGCCTTGAGAATTTATTCCAAGAGCTGAGTGACCAGGCATCGTCTTCCCAGCAGTTTTGTTTCCAGTTCTGACTTTCTCAAGTCAAGATTCTACAGATTGGCTACCCCAGGATATGTAAGTCTTATGCTACTTGGGGTTTGATGTGATAAAGAATCCTACTGTTCAGAAGCGAAGGCCTGTCAGAACAGAACCAGCATCGTTTCCCATCTTTCTCTGTAAAATAACTTAAGACAAGGGTTGGGGGAAGCTACTTTTTCTTTATGAGGAAAAACATAATCAGAGCCTTCAGGAGTCTCGCGTGATTTTTGGAACCCCAGCAGCATTTAGATTTAGTTACTGCCCCGCTGCTATGACGTGCTTTTCCTGATCAAGGGTGCTTTTCCTAATAATATCTTCTGCCTTGCCAGAGACATACCTTCTGAAAACTCAATTCAGATGAGAGAGATGATTCTATCTGACACTTAGTAAACAGTGAACAATTCAGATCATCACCATAAGGCCACCTTTATCCGTGCATTTTTGTCATTCATAGGAATCTTTTATACGTCCGTAAAGTTAGGACTCTAGGGGACTTAAGGAAACTATGAGCCTGTCACAGCCCTTATCTGGAGACAACTGTACTCTTCTAAGACAAAATTTTCTTCCTTGGTGACCCGCCTTTCCATGGGTGTACAAGCATGTGTGTATGTATGCTCGTGTGTGCACGCCCAGTGACAGAACACTCTGACAGATCTGATAAGCACAGCACAAGGAAAGTGTAGTTCCCATTTAGAGTCTGATGGTGTAAAATGAGGTGGGAGGCAGGCAATTATTGCAATAATCTCAGAAACATAGGTCAAAGGTCCCTTAAAATAGGGACCCCTTTCTCATAATTTATTGTAATAAGTTAAAAATAATAATGCCTCCTATGTTTATTTCAGCCAAGTGGATGTTGTCATAAAAGCAAGCTATTGCATTGAGAAAAGCTACTGGAGAAGTAAGAGACCTGAGATACATCATTCTCATGATGGGTTATTTCCTCTTAAATGTGTTATTTGTGTAAAATGAGAAAATCTCCACTTTTTGCATAGAGTGTTTATTTCTTTCAATAGAGAGCGCTCAGAGCCCTAACAAAAGAGCCTGCATTAGCGCTCATATATCCTGCCGAGGCTGTTCAGTGGATTTGAGAGCCAGTACCCTGCCACTGTGCTCCATGGGGAAGACTTCAATATTGCTTTCTCTCCCTTAGTAATGCTAAGCAACCTCCTGGTGTGCAAAGTTGCCTAAAACCCTTATACACAAAGAAAAACTTAAGACTCCTTCCAGTCTTGTCTTATCTCTGGATGTATTAAAAACAAATAGTTTGGCAAATATCTCTATTTTAAAGCTGAAATAATCTCTGTTCGCCTTGATTTGGGAGGCATATTTGTTTGACATTTGCTGTGATGTTTTCTCCAAATGGATGCAAATAATCACAGATGTGGCTAAATACAGATGTGAACCAGGTTAATAGTTTTTGGCAAATCTGAATTCTCTCAGAATATACAGATGTATCACTGGTGGCTCAGTGGTAAAGAAACTGCCTGCCGATGCAGGAGATGTGGGTTTGATCCGTTGGTGGGGAAGATCCCTTGGAGAAGGAAATAGCAACCCACTCCAGTATTCTTGGCTGGAGAATGCCATGGACAGAGAAGCCTGGTGGGCTAGAGTCCATGGGGTTGCAAGAGAGTTGGACATGACTTAGGGACTAAACAACACCAACCACGAAGTTAAAATAACATAGAATACAAGAAAATAATTCAGCTACATCAAGAATTTGCCAACATGCATGGAATTGGTAAAATCCAGTTAACTTGACATAATCACTCATATGTTAAATAAAGCATTTCCTTTTTAAAGCCTCAGTGAAATCCTGCGAAGAGAGACACTATTTTCAGGATCATTTTATATTTTGCTTCTCTTGCTAAGGCACACTTCTTTTTAAAAGGATTGAGTACAGTTTTCTTATAAAAATTTAATTTTATCTTGACATTTTGGATTGGATATGAGGGTTTTAAAAGGTAATTGTTTCTTTTGATATTATTTTTGGAAGAAATGCAGAAAATTAACAATTCCTACATAAATCATATGATGCAGTAAGAGAACTATTTGTTGTAAATGTTACAACTTGGAAGAGACACATCTGAATAAAACTGAACAAGTCTGATTCAACACTTAAAATCATGTCTTAAAATTTATAGTGTTATAATTAATCACAACCTCACTTTGACATAAAGACTTCTATATTCTTGGAGGAAAAATATGTAAAACTATGTTTTTAAAACTTGATGCAAGCTAATTTTTTCATTTTCCTACAAAAGTAGTGATGTATTTGGAGAGAACTGTAATGCTTACTCCATTATATCTCTTAAAGAGATTATTTTCCTTTTGCTTTGACCATACTAATTCTCTTCTTGTGATATCTGTCATAGATAAATCACCATTTTTCAATTGACTTTTATTATTAAATATTCTCACTTAGGTTCCCTTTTGAAGTAGTTATTGGACATGGGATTAAAGAATAAAATGTAGTGAATTGTGATTCTCTCTAAATTAAAGTACGATGTGATAGAGACTGTTATGCAGAGATGAGCTGTAGCTACATGACATCAGTAGGTACAGCTTTGGAATGGTGTCTGTTCTTTCTGCCCAAATGGTGATATATTTCATTTTGTTATATTAAAAAGAACAATAATTAGGCATAGGTATTTAAGCCATTAGATAAATGTTTTCAATCATTTCCACTGCTCAGTGATTAACTTAATAAGCAATTCAGATAATTGTAAAAAATCTAATATAGATTACTTTATCAAACCTCAGGAGTCAGCCAATATCATTTTAAAACTCTTCTAAAACATTATCAAATATTGCTCAAAGTAATTTAAAGCCCCGAAGAGGATTTCTTCAGTAATGTGATCTGCCTGTAAAATTTTTCCCATTGATATTAAACTTAATTTTTTACATTAAGTTTGTGCTGAGGCAACATATTTGCTATCATAAAGTTAAGATTTCTCTTACATCCATCTGATACACAACTTTGCTTTCCTACGCTTCAGTCTCTTTGAGGTGGAAATCAAAAGTGTCTTCCTCCTGCTCTTTCCTATTTGTACTGGAAGCAGATGTTAATATTTAATACACAATTTTCGTTAACCAGTAATTGGCAATAAAGAAAAAATAATTTACTGTTTCAGGATTCCTCAGTGATAACTAATTAAACTAGCCACAGACCTGGAGCACAGGACAATGGCAAACTTTCAGATGAATTAATTTTATGGGAGACCAGCTGAGTAATTGGACTCCAATTACAGGCAGTTTAGTTCAATCATCACCTTCATATATAATTAAATTCAATTGGTTGATACAGCTTCTATTTTTATGAGGCCACTTACCAGCTTTTTGAACCCCACTGTGACTTTGGATTCAGGCCAATCAATTATTAGTCATTTCTCTTTCAAATGGAAATGCTCTGTAATAGGCATATCTTCCATTATGGCCACAGTTACAATCTCTTTTTAGAACATTGTGATATCTTTGAATCTCTCTTTTTTGCTTCTACACGGAAAGGATATTCATTTGTGTTCAAATGTAATGAGATGAACACCAGTAGGGCACAGCCGTGTGAGTGTGAGGCTGGTTAAGATAACGTCCTGTATCATCTCCTTTGCAGATGAGTCATAGCCTTTTGGAAAACACAGGACAAATTTTGACTTGCTTTAAATTTTTTTTTTTTGCCAAAGCTCACCTAGAAATCTCTTTTGCTTATTATTTTAAAGCTCAAAGTGACTTTTCCTAGGTTTTAGGAAATATATACCAATTCCACAAAAATACTGTTAAGTATTTCTGCAAAAAAAAAATGCCATGCATATATTATTGTAGGTGGATTGATCACAGGTTTTGATCTGCATGTGCGTAAATTGCTAATGTTTATGATTATAAATGTACACTTACTTGAAAGTACTTTTTAAAACAGTGATTTTTTGACAAAGTATTTATTGGCACTTATTAATTATTTTGAAAGTTTAGATTTGCTTTATTTCTCTAGCTACACATTCTTAGGAAAAGGGAAAACATTTCTCTAAAACTCAGAATCATTTGAGGGGGAATATTTTTGCTCCTAGTCTAATCTGTTAGAAAGAAAGTAATTTATTGAACAAACAAAGAGATGAATTATTTCTAAGGTCTTCTGATCAGTCATAATTAAGTACAAATTACACTGATAGAACAGTCTTGACTATACTATGGATAGCATATTTGTCATTTTTGTAGTGATTTTTAAAAATAGTAATATATTATAAATGGTAAAATAAAATTTAGAAGTTATGAGATTATACAGTAATACAATAAAACTAATACTTAGTTCAAAAGTCCTAACATGACAAAAGACTTTCACTTCCATCTATGCAAAGGGAAGGTCATCACTTCACAAGAAAAAAACCGGAGAATCAAGGGAATGATCTGAGATCAATTAAAGAAAATTGACTTAATTCAACCAAATAAATGTTGCCTTGTGTTCACTGAGTTTGAAAGATTTTGAATATTACTTGAAATTTCTGTCTCTACTCTCTTTTTCTAGCTTCAGTTTTATGAGAAAACTGCAATTTAAAATTCAGCAAATTACTAACCAGTTAGTAAAATTTCTCAAAGAGGCATCAATTAAAAATAACCAGATAATAATTTATTAATAACCAAGGTGATGAAAACTCTAAATCATAAGAATAATTTTTAATAAATTTATTCAAGTAAAGTTACAAAGATTAAATTTACTCATGCAGATAATTTAAGAACTCTAGACCATATATAAATAATAGTTTATAAACATATACAGTTTATAAATACATATATAAGATAGCTTGTATATAAACTATACAAGTAACAGAAATATTCCTATATATAATAATTATATATATACACATTATATATAAATTTTATAAATATTTAATATATACATATTATACATATTTATACATACACACTGATACTGATACCTATTTGAAAAAATAATTGAAGCAATTTCAAGTTTAATCTAATAATTTATATATCATAGAAAGAATACTTTTTATAGGAGATAAACATAATATTGTCTATCACTCATAATCGTGATTATCACTCAGTTTATCCAACTTAGTTTCATATTCTATGAATTACTTTACTAAATATCCTACATAACAAAATTTCCAACTATAATTTTATTATCATATAGTTCATTTTTATCTTTATTTATTTGAAAATAAATTTAAAAATAATTTTGATATGGATATATTTAAAATGAAGACAATGTCCTTATTAAGTGGATGACAAACATATTAAAAGGCAGAGACATTACTTTGCTGACAAAGGTTCCTATAGTCAAACCTATGATTTTCCCAGTAATCACATACAGATGTGAGAGCTGGACCATAAAGAAGGCTGATCACTGAAGAACTGATGCTTTTGAACTGTGGTGTTGGAGAAGACTCTTGAGAGTCCCTTGGACTGCAAGGAGATCCAACCAGTCCATCCTAAAGGAAATCAGTCCTGAATATTCATTGGAAGAACTGATGCTGAAACTGAAACTCCAATACTTTGGCCACCTGATGGGAAGAACTGACTCATTTGAAAAGACCCTGATGCTGGGAAAGAAAGAAGGCAGGAAGTGAAGGAGGTGACAGAGTATGAGATGGTTGGATGGCATCAGCAACTCGATGGATGAGTTTGAGCAAGCTCTGGGAGATGGCGAAGGACAGGGAAGTCTGGTGTGCTGCAGTGCATGGGGTCGCAAAGAGTTGGACATGACTGAGTGGCTGAACAGTGACACTGACAAAATGGTAATTTTCTTGAATTGCTTTTATTGGATCATGTCTTTTAGAGAAACATGGGATATTTCCAAACTATACCTGTAAACGGGTGGCAAACATTATAGAGGACCATGATAGACTGAAACGGTCTTTGGTAGAAACTTAATATTTTTGGACTTGCCTTGAAGCTCAGCAGTTAAGACCCAGTGCTTCCAATGTAGGGAGCATGGGTCCGATCCCTAGTCAGGAAACTAAGATCCCACATGCTACATGGTATGGCCAAAAAATTTTAATAAATACAAATTAAAAAATAAATAAACCATAATGTTTTTGTTTGTTTGTCTGTTTTCCTTAAGAAAACATACAATGCTATTTTAACTCAATCCCCACTCCCCAGAAAGAAACATCGTTATGGAATCCTAAATCCATCAGTGAAGAAACATCAGATTTTTAATGAAAATCCAAACACTTAAAAGTCTTCTTGGACTGAAGTTACACACTAGACAGAAGGTACTGATACATCTGAGCCTCGAGTGCGTGCTCAGTCATGTCCGACTCTTTACAACCCCATGGACCATAGCCTGCCAGTATCCTCTGTCCATGGGATCCTCCAAGCAAGAGTACTGGTGTGGGTTGCCATTTCCTCCTCCAGTGTATCCTCTGGACCCAGGGATCAAACTTGTGCCTCCTACATCTCCTGCCTTGGCAGTCTGATTCTTTACAACAGTGCCAGCTGTCCCAGTGAGCCTTAGATAATGTAAAACTTAACTGTGTTACACAGCCCCAAGCTGAAATAAGGAAATGGAAGCAGTCATCAAATAATTCACAGTCCCAGGTCTGAGTTATGCCTAATGCAACCATTCAATTTAATATCCAGGAGGGACAATTCAGTTATCCACTCTGTATCTAAGGAACCAGTCTGAGTTAAGTATTGATATAAAAACATAAGCTTCACAATCAATACACATTACTTCTCCAAGCATTTTAAAGTATTTTTAATGAAGTTCTAAAGCAATATGCACAGATCACACAGCCTTGGCATAACCCCAAATAAGTAGACTGATGGTTGACCTAGAATAAACTTTCTGAAAACTAGAGGATCAATAATAAGAGAAATGATTGAGCATTAGTATGAATTTAATTTTAAATTTTACTTCCTGAATTATATTATAAATCTTGTATTTGTTGAATTTTGTTCCATGTATTAAATAGGACATTCATGGTGATGTAGTTAAGTTATTTTACAAATAAAACTGAACACTCAAAATATCAAGGACACATCAATATTTGCTCAGATAACTTAGTCTCGTATTCAGATTTTGACAAGCGATAGTGTTCATTCTACCACATTTTGTGTAACTGCAAATCTCATGAGTGTTGTCTGCTTTGTGTTCATATTTGCACTGCAATGCATCATAATATTAAAATATGCGGTCAAATATTAGCCTTTTATGGTTAAAGACTTTTACAAAGAATTAAAAACAAAATAACTGGGAGACCCATTTTGAAGATATTCTTGTTTTCCTTAAATCTATTTTTTTTTGGGGGGGGGAGCATAGAATAGTGAAAAATGCCAAGGGACATTTTCAAGTAGTCGGTAATGCTTCCTAAATTTTTCTAAAACATGTGATCAGTTATCACTATGGTATTTTTTTTTCCCTATGAGGAAAGGACAACTAGACAAATGCTGCTTATTTCTCATGATAAAAGACAAGAAACATGATCAATGATGTAACTCTTCATTTGCCATTGGTTAATCAAAGCAGGGTTGTTTTTATTTGGGGAGTCATCTGAAGTCACCAGGCTCATATTATATAAAAAGGATTCCATCCTGATCATAGGCAAGTAGGGACCTTTGCCTTCCCTGGGAACAGAATCACCTTTAAGCATCATCTGAATCAGGAGAATATGCAATAAGCTGTCTGTCTGTCTCTCCTGCTTCTCTAAGAGTTTAACTGAGATGGTCAGCGTCCCCCCCACCCCCGCCTCCCACCAACAGTACAACAAAAGCCTGTATGTGCCCTGGTGTCAGCTTCACAAAGAGCATTGAGCGCGCAGGCCTCCTGGGCAGAGAAGCACATCAATAACCCAGTGGGAAGTGGCACCAACAGAAGGTAAACACGGGTCAGTCCCAGAAAACCTGGTGAGGAGTGGGGCACGGTTCCCCAGACACAAGAAAGAGAATGACATCGAGGGTTCCGTCCTTCCTTTCAACCTGCATTCTCAGTTATTAACTGTGGCATAACATCATACAGCCACAACAAAGGGAGACTTGGCCACTTTCAGCTCTCATGCAGATGGCAAACTCGGAGCTCCTGTGAGAATTGGTCGGTGTCCATTGTGTTATGGTTTACTCAGCTTGGGGGTAAATGGGACACAGAAATGCTCCAGTTTAAGGAAACACTATCCAGTCATGTACTCTACTAGACCTGCCCGATTCTCTGTCATTATTTATTAGGGCAGGAGGAAAAGGCTCGACAGAGGATGAGATGGTTGATGACATCACTGATTCAATGAGCATGAACTTCGGTGAACTCTGGGAGATGGTGAGGGGCAGGAAGTCCTGGTGTGCTACAGTCCATGGGGTCACAAAGAGTCATACATGGCTTAGCAACTGAAAACAATAACAATCCTGTCATGTACCCAACTAGACTGCCCAATGATCTGTCATTGTTTTTTAGGGGAAGAGGAGAAGGGCACAACAGGGGATGAGATGATTGGATGGCATCATCGACTCAAGGGACATGAGTTTGAGCAAACTCTGGGAGATGGTGAAGGACAGGGAAGCCTAGAGTGCTGCAGTCCATGGGGTCACAAAGAGTCGAACATGACTTAGCAACTGAACCACATTTATTAGGGGCATGAGAACTGCAGGGAAGATTTTCAAAATTCTGGGCATAATTTTTCTGTCAAACATTGGCAAAAGAAAATAATATCACATAGACATTGCACATATGTCAAGGCTTTTTTTTTTAACATCTGAGCAGGAATTGATTAGTTTTGACTTTAACTACGTTTGTTGTTCAGTGGCTCATATGTGTCCAACTTTGTGACCGCATGGACTGCAGCACACAGACTGGATTTAGTAGGAATTTATTGGAAGATAATTCTTTTGCTATTCATATTAAGTCAAATAAATATACCTTTATAATTTTTCTATACCTCTATTATTTTTCTATTTGAACTATAAAATCGAGGAAATCAATTCGGAAATGATGGTTCAATAAGTTGAATGAAATTCCATGATGTCCCCAAAGTATGTTGATATTGTGAGTGGACTCACTGCTGTGAGAATTCCAGGCTCTTTTTTCTGGAACTTACTTAGGGAAGTGGCATAAGTCTTTGGGCTTTTGTGGATTATAAACAGAAAGTTTGGGAGAATGTCATTATTCACAAAGCATCATTGTATCAGATAAATTGAAAGCTTCAATCTGAGTACTCATTCAGATGTTTAAAACACATAAAGATCTACTTTCAAGTGTTTATTTTGAAGCATCTTGGGGAAATACTTGCAGAACTTTTTAACGGAAACACAGTCAAGTAGAATTTTTCTATAACAGTTATAAAATTGCATATTTTAGTAACCCAATCAAACACATTTACTCTGTGAAATCTAAAAAATCTAATATAGTCAACATTTTTCCAATTCTATTCACTTAACAGGTAAGTAATAATCGAACTGGCTTTCCTATACATCTAATAATTTTTCAAATGAAATCATTTTTGACCATGTTTGTCCTCTTAAAAAAAAATATATATATATACATATATATATGTATATATATATATATATTTGGCTGTACTAAGTGTTAGTTGTGGCATGTGAGATCTTTAATAGCAGCATGCAAACTCTTAGCTGTGGCATGTGATCTAGTCCCTGGACCAGGGATCGAACCCAGGTTCCCTGCATGGGAGCACAGAGTCTTTGCCACTGAACCACCAGGGAAGTCCCATGTTTACTTTCTTCTCCTGAAATAAATATCACTTTGGTTCCTATTGTATTTTTAAATATAGTGAAGAATCATAGTAACACTAGATTTTCAGGACAGCATAGCTATTATTTTATAGCAAAATTATGTCCCATCAGATTCTTTTTTTACGAATGTAAATGTATAAATACCCCATGATGGATTTAAATGCATAGCACAGCAGAAAGCTTAATAACCTAGCTGTGCCTTGTAAAATCTGCACAGGGTGTTTGAAAAGTAGAATTTCAGAAATGAGAAATACATTCATGGTAGATTTTAAGGAAATACTGAGTAGTCATCATTATAAAATTTAGATAATAAAATGAAGCTGTGGTGGAAATGTATGAAAATGTTCATAAGTAGAGCAATATGAATATGCATTAGAATTTGCTACCAATTCAAT
Organism: Okapia johnstoni; assembly: GCA_024291935.2. Taxonomy (NCBI): domain Eukaryota; kingdom Metazoa; phylum Chordata; class Mammalia; order Artiodactyla; family Giraffidae; genus Okapia; species Okapia johnstoni. The sequence goes on along the minus strand of CM044321.1, from coordinate 6,468,336 downwards.
TACTCTTTCCACCTCATCAGTTAGGTAAAAGCTTAACTAAACAAATTAATATTGAGTAGTTCCCCGAAGGCCGAGGACCTTAGCTTTGTTGTAATGAAGAGGAAATGAGTTCCAGATATGTGTGTCCTTTGGGGAAAATGGCAGAAATTCAACTCTGAGGATCACAGACAGGAGTGCCTATTGATCTCTTTTCTCCAAGGGTGGATATCATGAAGGTAAGGAAGTAGTCTCTGAAGTAACTAGAGATTTAACTATTAAACAGGGCAAAATCAATATCTGAGCTCTCTAGTCAAGCAAATATAAGGTTCAACTGTAATACACAGATGCAGTCAGCTCATTAAATGAGAAAGAGGATTTATCTAAAAGTTTCATGGAGAGGAACTATTTTCACAATTATAATGTATGGGATGTTTTAAAAACACACCTAGAAACACTGTGGTGTAGAAATTATTCAATGTAGATGGTAGACTTCAAGGTAATAAGAAAGGGTCATTCTATATGTTTACCACTGCCTTCTTTAAAAGTCATCTTAAAAACTAAAACAGCATCATTAACTCACCCCTCCACTTGCCTTTTTATTGCAATGGAAGAAAATGGTTGTCTGTAATTTAGAGAAATCCAGTTACTGCAAGGATTTCCATTCGAAAACCTCTGAGACTTACTGCTTTCATTTTTTATTTGTTCATTCATTTATTCATTAAATATTTATAGGAGTGGATAATATTTGCCAAGAATCATCCAGATTAGGAATAAAATATTGAATACAGCAAGAAGTTGCTATCATTAGGAAGAGACAATTAAACATGAGGGAAGATGTAAATGAATACTGAATATTGGCTATTAATTCATGCTACGAGGCAGAATGTGTTTGGGAACATGAAGGGAGTGAAGAAGGTTCCATGTATGTATGCATTGGAAGTGGGTTCCAGGCAAAGAAAAAAGTACAGACAAAGGCCCTGAGGTTGTAATTGCCTGGAGAACTCACAAAGCTGTGGTCTGGCCTGGGTAATGTGAAAAAAAAAAGAAGAAAGCAAAGATCAATTAAAGAGGCTCTTGATGAAGGAGAAAGAAGAGAGTGAAAAAGCCTGCTGAAAACTCAACACTGATAAAACTAAGATCATGGCATCTAATTCCATCACTTCATTGCAAATAGATGGAGGAAAAGTGTAAACAATGGCAGATTTTATTTTCTTGGGCTCCAGAATGACTGCAGATGTTGACTACAGCCATGAAATTAAAAGGTGCTTGTTCCTTGGAAGAAAAGCTGTGGCAAACCTAGATAGTGTATTAAAAAGCAGAGGCATCACTTTGCTGACAAAGATGCACATAGTCAAAATTATGGTTTTCCCACTAGTCAAGTAAGGATGTGAGATTTGTACTATAAAGAAGGCTGAGTGCTGAAGAATTGATGCTTTCAAATTGTGGTGCTGGAGAAGACTCTTGAGAGTCCCTTGGACAGCAAGGAGATCAATCCAATCAATCCCAAAGGAAATCAACCCTGAATATTCATTGGAAAGACTATGCTAAACCTGAAGCCCCAATCCTTTGGCCACCTGATGAGAAGAACTGACTCATTGGAAAAGACTCTGACGCTGAGAAAGATTTAGGGCAGAAGGAGAAGTGGGCGACAGAGGATGAGACGGTTGGATGGCATCACCGAGTCAATGGACATGAGTTTGAGCAAATTCCAGGAGTTAGTGAAGGACAGGGAAGCCTGGCCTGCTGCAGCCCATGAGTCACAAAGAGTTAGACACAGGTTAGCAACTGAACAGAACCCAACAACAATGTAGGGGGAAAAAAAGGAAGCCAGGGAAGACAGTGGTTAAGAGGATGAGGTCAAAGAAATGACAACAAGCTGAAGCTAGACTGTGTCAGACTTTGAAGGTTGGATAAAAACAAACATTTGAATTGATAGAATGAGCAAAGGCCACCCTCAGCCATGCAGGGGTGCCTCATCTGGTCCATTGAGAGCTCACATAGAACAAAAGCAGAGGAAGGGAGAAATTGCTCTTTTGCTTGAGTTGAGAGTGCCATCTTCTCCTGCCCTCAGACATTGGTTTCTTGGTTGCAGGCCTTCAGACTTGACTAGAACTTACACCATCACCTCCCCACCCTCATTCTTAAGCCTTTGAACTTGGACTTAGACATACATCCTTGGCTTCCCTAGTTCTCAGGCCTGCAGATTGGGACTGAATTACCCCGCTGGCTTCCCTTGTTCTCCACCTTGCAAACACAGATCCTAGACTCGTCTGTCTCCACAATCACAGGAGTCAATCCCTATAATAAATATATTTATTTAACTGTACCTATTTCTATCCTATTGGTTCTCTGAGAACCCTGATATCTTCCTCCAGTCTTCCATAATGTGTGCCTATAGCTTCTTGTGAAGGATACCGGGTAATTGTGTGGGTCATGCTCACCTGGAAGGCTCAAGACAGAGAGACAGACTGGGGCTCCAGTTTTGCCTTTCTTTCCTTTAATTCCTTTCCACTGTGCCTGCCTCATCTTGGGCTTCTTGATTTCAGATCCAATACTAGTTGCAAAAGTCACAACCATAGCATAGACTGTTTAACTGGTTTCCATAACATAATAAAGGCTAGTTATTACAATGTGTACTTTATACTGTATTTCCTCATAGTGATTCTACCTTGCGGATCAAACTCTACCTAATGCAATGAAAAGAGAGCTGCACCAAACTGCTAGATTTGAATCTTAACTCTGCTGCTAGGCAGCTGTATGACATTTGGCAAGTTTACTTAATCTCTCTGGGGCTCAAATTTCTTCATCTGTAGAGTTGAGATAAAAGTAATACTTGCTTCCTGGGATGTATGAGTGAATACGATATCTGTAATGATTAAATATGGTGTCTGTGATGAGTAAATATGTTATCACATGTAAAGCACTATGACCTGTGCCTGCTTATAAGTTCTCAGTAAATGATGAGAATAGCTTGACTAGTAGTGTTAATAGTTGACTAGTAGTATTAATACTTGACTAGTAGTATTAATACTGGCTGGAGTGATCCCAATGTGTACTAACGGGTGTAGTACACTTACCTGCATGTCATCAGAACTTTAATAGGCAAAACACTTTAAAATAAGTCTTTAAAATGATGAGACATAAGACATAAGACATTGGTTAATGTTTGTTTGAAGAGAAAGCTCCTCAAACAGTAATAGTTCTATGTTGTCTTTAAATATAGGCCTTACCTCTTCCAAAGTAAAACACCTCTTCCTGCTTGATTTTTTTTTTAATGGACTGTAGATGTGACATTTGGAAAATGTGTTATAAAATTTCAAAAATGCATATAAATATTTCTTCTACATGATCTTGTATTAGAAACAGTAGTGAAAATTATGCTGCTTTAAGAAAAGGCTTTGAAAATGAAGGGGCATGTGGATTACCAAAATCAGTATTTCCACCAAAGATATCTATATTTCTAGCATACACTAGCAATGAAAAGTTAAATATTAAAATATTTAAAAAATCAGTACATTAAATATACTTTAGAAGCTTAATTTGTTGACTATAGTTAACTTATAGATTTTAAATCAACATTTCTTAATAATCATTTTCTGCTGAAGAATGAAGGTTGAAATGAACATGACCTCTATAGAAGGGAAAGTAAGATATAGAAAACAAAGGAAGCCAGTATATAATAACAGTAGGAGACTCAGGTTTGATCCCTGGGTCAAGAAGATGCCCTGGAGAAGGGAATGGCTATCCACTCCAGTATTCTTGCCAAGAGAATTCTATAGACAGAGGAACCTCGTGGGCTACAGTCCATGGGGTTGTAAAGAATTGGACATAACTGAATGACTTTCACACACATACACAGACTCTAAATCAGTGGCATTAAGTTTCATTCACAAGGTCATTCATTGACTCATTCAAGGATTGTTTTTTGAAGGCCTGTCCTGCTTTATCCCAGCTCTTCTGTTGGCTAGCCCTGACTCCTTCATTTTGAGAGCTGAAATTAAATAATTCACTGTGGTCCCTTTGTGCTCTGACATCTTATGATTCTTCACAATCTCAAGAAAGTGTAATGTTAAATTTCATATGTAGGATACTCTTAAAATGAAGATATTTCATAGATAAGTTTGAATTGTTAACCATAACAGGCTATCTCCAAATTATATTTTAAAATAAAACTTTAGGATTCACCAAATCCCTTCACAAAAAAGAAGGATCGACTATTCTGGGCTGTGTAGACTCAGTGAAAATTTGACAAATTCTTAGAGCTCAGTTCAGTTCAGTTGGTCAGTCATGTCTGACTCTTTGTGATTCCCATGGACTGCAGCAAGCCAGACTTCCCTGTCCATCACAAACTCCCAGAGCTTACTCAAACACATGTCCATCGAGTCAATAATGCCAGCCAGCCATCTCATCCTCTGTCGTCTCCTTCTCCTCCTGCCTTCAATCTTGCCCAGCATCAGGGTCTTTTCCAGTGAGTCAGTTCTTCCCATCAGGTGGCCAAAGTATCGGAGTTTCAGCTTCAGCATCAGTCCTTCCAATGAATATTCAGTACTGATTTCCTTTAGGATGGACTGATTGGATCTCCTTACAGTCCAAGGAATTCTCAAGAGACTTCTCAAACAGCACAGTTCAAAAGCATCTATTCTTTGGTGCTCAGCTCTCTTTGTAGTTCAACACTCACCTCTATACATGACTACTGGAAAAACCATGGCTTTGACTAGACGGACCTTTTTTGGCAAAATGATGTGTCTGCTTTTTAATATCCTGTCTAAGCTGGTCATAGATTTTCTTCCAAGGAGCAAGCATCTTTTAATTTCATGGCTGCAGTCACCATCTGCAGTGATTTTCGAGCCTCCCCCCCCAATAAAGTCTGTCACTGTTTCCACTGTTTCTCCATCTATTTGCCATGAAGTGATGGGACCGGATGCTATGAACTTAGTTTTCTGAAAGTGAGTTTTAAGCCAACTTTTTGACTCTCCTCTTTCACTTTCATCAAGAGGCTCTTTAGCTCTTCTTTGCTCCCTGCCATAAGGGTGGTGTCATCTGCATATCTGAGGTTATAGACCTAACCTTCCAGGTTCCTATGCAATATTGCTCTTTATAGCATCGGACTTTGCTTCTGTCACCAGTCACATCCACAACTGGGCGTTGTTGTCACTTTGGCTTTGTCTCTTCATTCTTTCTGGAGTTATTTCTCCACTGATCTCCAGTAGAATATTGGGCACCTACCGACCTGGGGAGTTCATCTTTCAGTGCCCTATCTTTTTGCCTTTTTGTACTGTTCATGGGGTTCTAAAGGCAAGAAGACTGAAGTGGTTTGCCATTCCCTTCTCCAGTGGACCACATTTTTTCAGACCTCTCCACCATGACCCGTCTATCTACGGTGGTCCTACACAGCATGGCTCATAGTTTCACTGATTTAGAAAAGGCTGTCATCCATGTGATCACTTTGATTAGTTTTCTGTGATTGTGGTTTTCATTCTGTCTGGCCTCTGATGGAGAAGGATAAGAGGCTTATGGAAGCTTCCTGATGGGAGAGACTCATCAGGCACAAAGAAACAGTGAGAAAAAACAGAGCTCTCCACTCTCCTGTAATTAGTTTTCAAATATGATTCACTTTCCCCTTCTCTGGGTTACAATGTAAAGCTCGGATGTATTTGGAAGAAGCGCAAAGGAAAAAAAAAAAGGAATTAAACCATATAAATTGAGAGGGATTTTCTACCTCAGTGTTTCACTGACACTAATGTTCATGACTTTTAGCCATGTGGTTCTTCAAGAAGGAAGAAAACAATCAAGTGATATTAGATTTTATTTATTTCTTCCTGTTTTAAATCTTTGTGGAAGCATGGAGGGATCACAGGGTGTTGGATAACTCTTGGTATAGAAATTAAGATTCTTTCTTATGCAACAGAAATAAAAACCAATTAGAAAACAAGTAGTCTTCTTGGCACTAGATGATTTTGCAAATAAATGAATCCTGCCTGGGATTTCTTCTCTGTTTATTTTAAAGACAATGTTAACTCATGTGGGGGTCTTTCTACATTTATCTCTGCACTTCAGTTGCTTGAAAAGTCTACATGGAGTTTGACAATTGGTAGGGGAAGAACTTGGTTTAGCTAAACAATTGTCAGATTTTATAAAAGATATTTAACCCAAGCTGTTATAGCATTTACCATTTTCTTTAAGAAGTCAGCAATGAAAGATGAGACAAACTTTGGAAATGGATATGACTTTTAATTACTTTTAGATCATGACTAAATCAATTTGAAATCTTTAACTCCTAGGTATGAATTAGGGAAAAAAGTTAACCATTGTATCTTGTTAATGGTAACCGATGAGAAAGCTGAGTGCTGCAGAATTGATGCTTTTGAACTGTGGTGTTGGAGAAGACTCTTGAGAGTCCCTTGGACTGCAAGGAGATCCAATCAATCCATCCTAAAGGAGATCAGTCCTGGGTGTTCATTGGAAGGACTGATGTTGAAGCTGAAACTCCAATACTTTGGTCACCTCATGCAAAGAGTTGACTCATTGGAAAAGACCCTAATGCTGGGTAGGATTGGGGGCAGGAGGAGAAGAGGACGACAGAGGATGAGATGGCTGGATGGCATCACTGACTCGATGGACATGGGTTTGGGTAAACTCTGGGAGTTGGTGATGGACAAGGAGGCCTGGCGTACTGCAATTCATGGGGTCGCAAAGAGTTGGACAAGACTGAGTGACTGAACTGAACTGAACTGAATGGTAACCGATACACAAGCTTTATAAATAGCATTTGGTACAAAAGAATCACAGGTGAGAATTTAAGCACGAGAAAGAAAGCTAAATTATTAACAAAAAAAGCTTCCATTTACTAAAGTTAAATTATTAGCAAAAAAAACCTTCCTTTTATGCTACTCAGATAGTTTAAGTGAAAACTGTCAGATTGCACAAATTTTAAAACTGATAAAAACATACGGTCAAGTTAACATTTTGTGGTTTACATAATACACATATTTGTATGGAAAATAGAGTTACACCTAAAAAAAATTAAAATGACATTTATACATTATCATTATCACAAAATTTGACACTAAAAGGGCACCTAAACTTGCATTAGACTCTATATTCATTAACAGTTATCCCAAAGATATGGATACCATTGCCTTAAATAAAAATACAGCATTTTTGATCAAAGGAAAGTAAAATGGATGCAGAAAAATGCATCCAATGATTCATTGACATGTATTTGAGAGCAGAATATGTTTTCTTTCTATGTTATTAATGCCATGGCTATGCTATGTTTTTTCAGTAGCTTTTCAAAGATTTCACTAAATGAGATTTGATTTTTGACCACATTTTTGTACACAGACTTCAATCTGGTGTTAAGCATATCAGATAGCACTAGATGATGCACCCCGCCCGCCCTGGCTTGACAATTGTTGTCCTTTCAAAAAATTTAGTAAACACCATCTATTTGAAAACATGTACGCTAATGAGAATGGAAAAATTCAGCAAAAGAGAGAGGTGAAGCTTTTTGGGCAGTACCGATACAATGCTTCAAAATCAAGGAGGTAGAATTAAGACAAGTGGCCTGAATGTTTGATTCAACCTTCAACTCTGGAATTTTATGACCTGAGGAAGTGTACTGAGAGATTAAAAAATATTGTTAAAACAGCATATGGAGTAGTAGGTATTTTCCACATTCATTTTATGATTTTATAAATTTGAGGAAGGAAAGCTGAATCAGTGCATGTATACATATATACTGCATACATATGTATGAATGCTCAGTTGCTTAGTCGTGTCTGATTTTTTTGTGACCCCATGGACTGTAGCCTGCCAGCCTCTTCTGTCCATGTGATTTCCCAGGCAAGAATGCTGGAATGGGTTGCCATTTCCTTCTCCAAGGTATCTTTTTGACTCAGGGATCGAAACCCCATCTTCCTCATATCCTGCATTGGCAGGCGTATCCTTTACCCTGAGCCACCTGGGAAGCCGTGTGTGTGTGTGTGTGTGTGTGTGTGTGTGTGTGTGTGTATACAGAGGGAGAGAGAGAGAGAGAGACTTGAGAGAGACTGATTTTAAGGAGCTGACTTACATTATTGTGATGGCTGGCAAGTCCAAAATCCATGAGGTCAGCCATGAGCCTGGAGACCCAGAGAAGAACAGATGTTACAGTTTGCTGGCAGAATTTGATCTTTCTCTGGGGAATATCAGTGTTTTTCTTAAGATCTTCAAGTGATTAGATGAGGTCGACCCACATCTTGGAGGATAATCTGTTTTTGCAAAGTTTATTGATTTAAATGTTAATCTCACCTTAAAATATCCTTACAGTGACATCCTCACATGATTGACCAAATACCTGGGTACCTGTTGGTCTAGTCAAGTTGACACGGAAAATTAATCAGCATGGGAGCCATTTTAGAAAGCTTTAGAGAAAACAGATGCTGTGGCGCTGGCTTTTAAATAAGAGTAAATTGAATGAGTATCAGAAAAGTAAAGCTCTTGCAAAAAAACAGGTTTTATATAATAAAACATCTAAAAATGATGGGTAAACTGTGATAAATGATCTTTTAAAGGATTAACTGAAGTGGCATACACAAAAAATTGAGAAAAATTCCCAGAGGATAAAGATGAAAAGGCAACTGCAAAAAAAGAGTGGTAAGATGGGTCTCTGTTTGGCCATTCTCAGGATGTTTAAAGATTCAAAGCTTTGGGGAACAAAAAATAGAGAAAAATCTTTAGCCCATAAAGGAGGAAAATTGAGGTGGTCACTAGATATAATGGAATAAATTAATGAATTAACCTCTAAGAAAGTTCTGCCAACTAGTCAGGAGGAACATGTCTTTTCTGTTCTAGGCACAAAAGATTATATAAAATAAAATACCCTTCTCAAAAATATATTATCCAAGACTTGACTTTGGACTTGGAATTTATAGTACATGCATGGTCCAGGAAATATTGAGCAGAGCAATTAGCATAAAAATGTTTAACACATGGGAACCTGACAAAAACTAACACAGATATTTCTCCAGTAATAAGTCATCAGCAAATACAGGAGGAGAACATATCCACAAGAAAAAGAGTTAGTGGAAAAATATCAGAATTAGTAGTAACAATATATAGTAGATTTTTCCATTGCTGTATAAAACATTATATATGCAATATTAGTAAAAAAGTTGGAATCAAATCACTGTACCAATTAAAAATATTAAGGCAATGTTAGACACTGATTTAATAAGATAATAGCAAATACAATAATGACTAATCTGGGAATTAGGATGTTTGGCTGAAATATAAAAACAAAATGAGGTCAGGGAACCTTTGTGAAGACTGTATTGTTTAGGCATATAATAAAAATATTTACCACATCTCTAACCACAGTAATATTATTATAAGTAAAAAAAAGTTTACTAAGATATCTTATTGTTGTTGTTCAGTCTCTAAATCATGTCTGACTCTTTGCAACCTCATGGACTGCAGCAAGCCAGGCCTCCCTGTCCTTCATTATCTCCCAGAGTTTGCTCAGACTCATGTCCATTGAGTCAGTGATGCCATCCAACCATCTCATCCTGTGCCACCCTCTTCTCCTTTTGCCTTCAGTCTTTCCTAGCATCAGGGTCTTTCCCAATGAGTTGGCTGTTTGCATCAGGTCAAAGTATTTGAGCTTCAGCTTCAGTCCTTCCAAAGATATCTTATATGGTGGGAATTTTAAATACACAGCATTATAATCAGTGAAGATTTAATGACACATATCAAAAACTACAATTGAAAAGTAACAAAAACAAAAGAATTTGAAAGTTTAGTTTAAATTGTTATTCATAGAAAGTATTAAAGAGAAAAAATTTTCTAGCAAAAAGTCATATACTAAAAAAGGAGAAATTATTTAACCTTATATTTTATTATATTGTAGTATAACTGATTTACAATGTTGTGTTAATTACTGCTGTACAGCAAATTGATTCAGTTATACATAAATACACATTAGTTTTTACATAAATTATTTTCCAGTATGATTTATTATATGATATTAGCTAATTTTAGATTAGGAAATTCTCAAAAAGATAAGTCACTTAAATAATGTAGAAGAAAATAAATACTAACTACAAGAGTTTACATTATCAAAACTGAATACAAGTAACATCGGAAAATATTAATGACTCTGTGATCACTTAAGAAATTTTATCTTGAGCAAAATATCTGTTCATAAAATTTGTCAGACTAGCTTTTCATTGTATTGAGCTAGTGTTAATTTCACACCAATACCCAGCAAGGAGAGAAAAAGAGGGAAAAGTTACACACCAGTAATATCAATTAGCAGTCATTAGACATAAGTAAAATATTATTGGACCAATCCTGTGTTATAGTTTAAAAATATATTATTATGTTGGGTTGAGTCATTCAAGAGTAAGGATGGCTGACCCTTAGAACACTCTATCCATGTAACAGCACATTAACTGATTAATTCAAGAAAGATTATATCAGAAAAGAGAAAAAGAATTTGATAAGACCTCCACACATATTCACATAAAAAGATATTCAACAAATAAGAATTTGTTTAATTTTAAACTTTTTAATAGCTGTATTTAAAAAAAAACTTAGAAACAGATGAAATTAATATAATAGTATATTTTATTTAATCCAAATAGAAAAATTATGATTTCAACAAATTATCAAAAAAAAAATCTCTAATGAGATATTTTGCATTATGAAAAAAGTGAGTTTTGTTCATGAAGTTCTGTTTGTATTGGTCCAATCTTGAAAAAAATAGCGAATTGAATACATAAAAGCTGCCTGATACAAAGCCTATGTTTTTAGAGTAGATGCTGTTTTCATATGATGTGAGGTGTGGATTTGATATTGACCTAGCAAAAAATGTTCCACAATCGTACTAAATTTTTCCTAGAAAGGAAAAGCAATTCTGTGCTCTTTCAAGGGTCCTCTGAGCTTTTATACAATCAGTTAGTGATTGTAACTGTCTGCACGTGAGACAGCATCGGTTTGGAGTGAAGTATCTTACAGCAAGTCATTCATGCAATGCATCTTAGATTTACTCAGTTTAAAGAGAGCAATTAAAGAAGCCATAAAGATGAAAAAGGATACCGTATTTTAATATATATTAGCCCTTTTGTTGTAAATTAATTTATTAATTTTAATTGGAGGCTAATTACTTTACAGTATTGCAGTGGTTTTTGCCATATATTGACATGAATCAGCCATGGGTGTACATGTGTCCCCCATCCTGAACCCCCCTCCCACCTTCCTCCCCATCCCATCCCTCAGGGTCGTCCCAGTGCACCAGCCCTGAGCGCCCTGTCTCAGGCATTGAACCTGGACTGGTGATCTGTTTCACATATGATAATATACATGTTTCAATGCTGTTCTCTCAAATCATCCCATCCTCGCCTTCTCCCACAGAGTCCGAATGTCTGTTCTTTACATCTGTGTCTCTTTTGCTGTCTCGCATATAGGGTCATTGTTACCATCTTTCTAAATTCCGTATATATGTGTTATTATACTGTATTAGTGATTTTCTTTCTGACTTACTTCACTCTGTATAATAGGCTCCAGTTTCATCCACCTCATTAGAACTGATTCGAATGTATTCTTTTTAATAGCTGAGTAATATTCCATTGTGTATATGTACCACAGCTTTCTTATCCATTCATCTGCTGATGGACATCTAGGTTGCTTCCATGTCCTTGCTATTGTAAACAGTGCTGCGATGAACATTGGGGTACACATGTCTCTTTCAATTCTGGTTTCCTCAGTGTGTATGCCCAGCAGTGGGATTGCTGGGTCGTACGGCAGTTCATATTAGCCCTTTGAAAAATATTTGAAGTGTGTACTACTACCATTACTGAACTAACATTTGATTTGGCTTTAAGTACGGGCTTCCCACATGGCTCAGTGGTAAATAACTCGTCTGCCAGTGTAGAAGGCCTGGGTTCGATCCCTGGGTCAAGAAGATCCCCTGGAGAAAGAAAGGAAATCCACTCCAGTATTCTTGCCTGTGAAATCTCAAGGATAGAGGATCCTGGTGGGCTACAGTCCACGGGATCACAAAAGAGTTGGGCACGACTTAACGACTAAATAACAACAAATCAATACAGTCTTTAGTGGGGCAAGACATGCTTTTTATAGAGTGTCTGTTCCCTTTCTGTAAGAATCATGTTTCTATAGGGTACCAGTTACTTTTTTATTTTTTACTATTGATGATAGTCTTAGATTTCTTCTCTCTACCATTCAAAGTTTTACCTTGGGAGTGATCCTTTTTAATGAAGTATATTAATGAATAACTATGTCAAGGTGGGCCTGCCTGCACTAAACTGCAATATCCCACAGGTGAAGTGGTTGAAATCTATGTGTTTCCTTTTCGGGTTCCAGAGATGCAAGGGGGGTCTCCTGACAGTACCTCATGTCAAGTAACTCATGGGGCTTGTTTGTCCTACCTTCCCCGACCCTCAAGGATACTATCAAAAATCAACAGTCTTCTGTCCTCAGTAGGTCTCTGCTCCAAGTTGGAACCATGCTAAACAAATACAGTTTGCCATGTTCATGACTGTTAATCTTACCCATGATATATTTATATTTTAACTCTGGTTCTTGTCAAATACTGTCTTATAAAAATATTTTTCATGTTCTTCATTTATTCTAACTCCAGAAAGAGATTGTGCTCCATTATTCCATTTGATTTTCACAACCTTGGAGGAAGAAATTATTCAGACTGTGTTAGAGATTAATGAGTTGAAGTCAAATAACTTGATTGAGGTCACACTGATAGTAAAACAGTGATACTGAATTGGAACCTGGCTTTTTCAGATTCAGAGGTTGTGTTCATTGAAAGACTGGAAAGCTGTTGTTCTTTTGTCTGTTTGTTTGCATTTGAGTGACTTTATTTCCACCACCGTAGCAAGTAAATGGGATTTTTTTAATAAAAACTAATATTATTTTACTTTCCAAAATTTATGTTTTATTTTATAATTCTATGCAGAACCAGTTCAGGGCTCAAATTATTCTTTGTATTAGTTTATACTTAAAAATAAGATGAATATGTCAGCTCTTGTTATTTTAGCAGAAAAAAAAAGTTTTATTTCTATTAAACTGAAGAATAGGAGTCATTCTTCAGGCAAGATTTTTCTCAAAAATCAATAATACATTTGACAGTTAAGATAACATATGGTGATTAGAATATAAGTTTAGATACTTGGAATTCAACAAATACAATTACAGCTACCCTCCCCTCCCCAATCCACAGTATCACTTTCTGCAATTTCAGTCACCCATAGTCAACTGCAATTTGAAAATATTAAATGAAAAATTCAAGAAATAATTCATAAATTTTAAATTGTGAGCCATTCTGGGTAACATGATGAAATCTCACATGACCTGCTCCTTTCTGCCTGGAATGTCAATCATCTCTTTATCCAGCATGTCCTGACTAGTAGTCGCTTAGTAGCTGCTGAATCATCAGATTAACTGTTGAAATGCTAGTGTTCAAGGGACACTTATTTTACCTAATAATGGCCCCAAAGGGCAAGAGCAGTGATGCTGGCAATTCATATATGCCAATCAGAAGATGTAAAGTGCTTATTGTAAGTAAAGAGGTGAAAGTCCTAGACTGCACAAGGAAAAAATAAAGTATGTTGAGGTTGCTAATGCTAAGATCTACAGTAAGAATAAAACTTCTATCTATGAGATTGTGAAGAAGGAAAACAAAAAAATTGTGCTAGCTTTGCTGTCCCATTCAAACTGCAAAATTTATTGCCACAGTGCTTGATGAGGGTTAGTTAAGGTGAACAAAGATGTAAATTTGGACAATAATATAGTTTGCATTCATATAACTTTCATTAAAGTATATAGTTAAAATCATTCTGTTTTATAATTGGTTCTTAGCATTAATCTCTTACAGTGCATAATTTATAAATTTATCCTAGATATGTATGTATAGGAAAAAAAAAACATAGTATATAAGGGTCTGGTGCTATCCCTGGCTTCCACTGGGGGTCTTGGACTACATGCTCCCCCAGATAAGGGGGTACAGCTGTCCACCAAAACAAGATATTGACAGAGGGCACACAGGAAAAGCACTTTGACTCATAGCAAACAAACAAACACCTTCTAAGACATTTGATCTGATATTTCAAAGAACAGTAATCCAAGGAGACAAACTGTCATTGAGATAGAAATCTGATTTCGATTTAAGAGTGAACTAGATTAAACCTTCTTTAAGACCACTTTTAGAAGATTGTTCCTGTTTTCTGTGTAAATAAAATTTCTCTAGTTAAATCTAAACAGTTTCACCCATTCCTTTATTTGTTCATTCACAAATCTATACATCCATACCTGCGTAGATCCCACTATCAGCTCAAGGAAACATATCAACCCTATGCTTCTTATAACACAGTAACAACGTTCTAATACTATGAAACCAGAAAAGATTAACACATGGGTTGAGATTGAAAAACTCCAAGACTTACATAAAAATAGGTTATGAATACAGTCATGAAATGATACTCTGTCTTCAGTTATTCATTCATAAAGAAATCAATGGGAAGGAATTAGATATGTATCACGTGCAGCTGTAAAGGGCATGGAATTTCTCTAAAAGTGATATACATGAAGGAACTGCCATCTGGGGACCTGTGGCTTTAGTGAGCAAATATAAATGAAGAGCAGGGTTGAAAACTGATCTTAAAAGCAGTGTTGGAAGTAAAAGTCGCTCAGTCGTGTCTGATTCTTTGCGACCCCATGGACTATACACTCTGTGGAATTCTCTGGGCCAGAATACTCTAGTGAGTAGCATTTTCCTTCTCCAGGGGATCTTCCCAACCCAGGGATCAAACCCAGGTCTCCCGCATTGCGGGTGGATTCTTTACCAACTGAGCCATCAGGGAAGCCCTAGGCAAAATTAACCTGTACAGATAAGCAAGATATTTTTTTAATTTCATTTTAAAGGTTTTTAAGAAATTCCAATCTTCATAGCTATTAGCTTTAATGGATAAATTAATAAAATATTTAGTTTCATTCTTATCTGTGGAGTATATATATATACATATATATATAGATAGATATATGTGTATCTATCTATCTATCTATCTATCTATCTATCTATCTCTATATATAATTATATCCTTTTTGGTAAAGAAGAAATGTTCCACATAACAAATTTACCTGTAAGTTTGTCCACAAACAAAAGCGATTGGAAAGAACTGGTTAAAGTTTTTCTTTTTTTTTTTTTTTTTTAAATAAACCTAATCCACTTGGAAAGATAATTCTGAATAATTTAAATTACAAATATTCTACGTTTCTCTGAATTAAAAATTTTATTTCTTCCCCAAACATTGCATTTTCAGATTTCTTTCAAGATGTCTATTATTAATAAAAACAAAACGCAAAACACAAAACAACCAAAAACTTATACACAATGAAATACCTATTCATATATTTTATGGAAATAGTTTTCAGAACATACTAACCAGTATTGTCAAAACCAGTCTATTAACAGCAACTGAGTTGACCTTGAATTCAGTATTTTCAGAGTTGAACAGTGAATGAATGGTCATAAATAGTACAATAGCTACTAAAGAAATAGATCCTTTTTATACTTGAAAGCTTCATAGCCACGAGATTATAAAATAGAAGGAAATTGTGGAGCAAAGAAGGGATTTCCACTTACTATACTACTGAGAACTAAGAGAGAAAAAACTGTAAGCTTTCAGTCAATAAAGGCTGTGAATAATAACCTAGGGTGAGTAGCAGGTGAATAATAGTTTACTTAGAGGCTAAACTATAATTGTCCCTGTCCATCAGAACATTGTGTAAAAACTGTGTTTAAATATTTTAATGCAAATAAAACACATGGTGGAAGTGAAAGTCATTCAGTTGTGTCCAACTCTTTGAGATCCCATGATCTATACAGTCCATGATGTTCTCCAGGCCAGAATACTGGAGTGGGTAGACTTTCCCTTCTCCAGAGGATCTTCCCAAGCCAGGGTTTGAACCCAGGTTTCCTGCATTGCAGGCTGATTCTTTACCGGCTGAGCCACAAAGGAAGCCCAAGAATCCTGGCGTGGGTAGCCTACCCTTTCTCCAGCAGATCTTCCCGACTCAGGAATTGAACCCGGGTCTCCTGCATTGCAGGTAGATTCTTTACCAACTGAGCTATCAGGAAAGCCCCAAAACACATGGTAACTCTTTATAAAACCAAATACGTCTGACATATTTTAAAGAGTTGTGTCTTTCATACCAACGACTGAAATAGCCTTACTCAATTATCAAAAATCTTTGTTTAAATCTTGGAGATGCCTTTTTCCTTAGCTATGTGAATAACTTTTCAAATAATAAATCATGAATGAAAAGTAAGCTGCTTTTAAGTATTTCCAAAATTTATGGCCTCCTTAGAAGTAATCTGTAACATATTAATTGCACTGGGAAATTCAATAGTCAAAGTTCTCTCCTGAAGACCTTGATCTTATATATATTTTTTATTAACAAGTCAGCATAAAATTAAACTTTTCCCTGAGACACTGAATATTAAAATATGTTATTTCTGCTGCCTGGATTTATTTGCTACATTTTCCTGTCTTAAATTCCTGTATCTTCCTGGTGATTTGGCTCTGCTCTGGCACAGTCTGTCTGTCTTTCTTTCTTTTTTTTTTGTTCTGTTTTTGAAACTTTAAACTTTTTATTTTGTACTGGAATGTAGCTGATTTACAATGTTGTGATAGTTTCAGGTGGACAGCAAGGGAACTCAGCTATACATATACATGCATCCATTCTCCTCCAAACTCCCCTTCCATCCAGGCTGCCACACGACACTGATCAGAGTTCCCTGCACTCTACAGAAGGTCCTTGTTGGTTATCCTTTTTAGATATAGCAGCATGTATATGTCCACTCCAAACTCCATAGCTGTTGCTTCCCTCAACCGTCCCCCCTGGTAACCATAAGTTTGTTCTCTAAGTCTGTGCAGACCATCTTTCTTTTAATGAAAAGATAATGATAAGATAATGAAAAGATAATAAGATCCATAGGTCATGGATACCCCATGGACTGTAGCAAACCAGGCTCTTCTGGCGAGCCTGGCGATTCTCCAGGCAAAAATACTGGAGTGGGTAGCCTATTCCTCCTTCAGTGGATCTTCCCGACCCAGGAATCGGACCGGGGTCTCCTGCATTGCAAGTGGCTTCTTTACCAACTGAGCTATGAGGGAAGCCTTCCCTGTGGCTCAGCTGGTCAAGAATCTGCTGGCAATGCGGGAGCCCTGGGTTCGATCCCTGGATCGGGAAGATTCCCAGGAGAAGGGAAAGGCTCACCACTCCACTATTCTGGCCTGGAGAATTCCATGGACACTAGAGGCCATGGGGTTGCAAAAAGTCGGACACCGACTGAGCGACTTTCACTTTGCTTCATAAATACATGACATCCCATCAAATTTGAATTTCAGATAAACAACAAATAAGTACTTCTATGAGTTTTGAGTTCCAATTTAGTTCTTTAACACTTTTTGCCTTCGATTTGTATGCTTACCATGAC
Organism: Okapia johnstoni; assembly: GCA_024291935.2. Lineage (NCBI taxonomy): Eukaryota > Metazoa > Chordata > Mammalia > Artiodactyla > Giraffidae > Okapia > Okapia johnstoni. The sequence goes on along the minus strand of CM044321.1, from coordinate 6,450,845 downwards.
GTAATATGTCAATGTTCCTATAAAATGTGTTATGCTTGTTTTTCTAAGACTGTCTTACTTGAATTTTAAAGTTTACTTGGATACACATGATTCATTACACTTGAGAAAGAACTAGTGACATGCACCCCCCCAACAAAAAAAAATATAAAAGTCTTTTTTGCTAATGTGAAGATGAGCTGTTAGCTGTGTGTATGTTGACTTTTCACCCCTAATTTAGTGCATTTTCTGAATGCTATTCAAACTTACACTTGAAAGTAATGAATAGTTTCATTTTATAAGTTGGTCCTTCTCTGAGTGCTTTTAGCAAACTCTGCCTTCAGAGAAAGTGGACTTGATTTAATAGAAATTGAGGCAGGGTACACAGAGAAGTTAGAGAAAAGGTTTCTAAAAAAAGAGACTGTAACTTACCATTTTGATGTTTATCTGTAAAACTACTTCATTTTAGTACAAGAGGAAAGAAAACACTTATGGAGAGGCCATTAAGTTCCCAACATTTTAACTAATAAAATCCCACCAGTATTTTTAATATTTTTAATATATGGTGCCTAACCAAATTTTATAAAATGAATAAGTCAAGTAGAAAACATGAAATATAAAAATGTAAAATTAATGATCTTACTAAAGGTCTCAGATTGCAGCCAGCCTTTTAGTGCCAGTGTTCACCAATTTAAGAAGTTCCTTCCTTAAAAGGATTCATCCTGGTATGCTTCAATTATACAGCAAAGCTAATTTTTTTTCCTCTCTCTTCTTGTATTTCTCTCCTTTGCCCATAAAAACTTATCTATCACCTTTGTTTTTCATAGAATGAACAGTAAGTGACACTATCTTACTTAATCTCTAAACCCAGATCTTCAAACCATTTCTCTAAGATAGGATCTCATGTCACCATGACAGCTTTTATGCAAGGGTTAAGCATTATCATTTTCTACCTCATTTCCTCCTCCAGGACACCTTGACATTAGAAAATAAGTTCACACAGCAAGTTAATTCATTTAAGTACTTTGCAGGCCATCGACAATTGACTCTTCTTGGGAGAGATGCTCTAAATCAGACTTTCTATGGGGACCACACTGAAGTTAGTTTATGACTCAAGAAGCTGGAGGTTAATACCTGTTCCTAAAATTTTCCAAGCGAGAATTAGCTCATCTCTGGGTGAGGTTGCAGGCCTTTCTGAGTCTTAACCGAACACTTGTTCAAAGACATAAACAGGAAGTGTGCCTACGTGCTGTTTCGCTCAGTCATGTCCAACTACTTGCAGCACCATGGCTGGACTGTAGCCCGCCAGGCTCCTCTGTCCATGGGTTTTTCCAGGCAAGAATACTCGAATGTGCTGTCCATTTCCTACTCCAGGGGATCTTCCCAATCCAGGGATCCAACCCATGTCTCCTGTGACTCCTGCTTTGGGAGGTGGATTCTTTGCCACTGAGTTTCCTGGGAAACAAGAATCAGTTCACCTCTGGGCTAGGCTGCAGGACTTCCTGAATCTCAACTGAACACTTGTTCAAAGACTTAAGCAGGAAATGATTCTACAAGACTATGAAAGCAAGCGCATTGCCATTAAGCAAATCCAGATTTGAGTCTTGATTCTGGTTTTTTCTCTGTAAAGTATGAATCACCCTTGACAAAGTTCATTAGGAATGTAACATGAGTTCATTTATGGAAAGTTTCAGTAAAGAGTTTGACAGCAAGAAACTAACTTGCAGCTTTTCTTGGTGTTTTCATTTATAGCTGCAGTCATCTAACCATGGGAAAGTCAGTTCATCCAAGCATCAGTTCCCCATCTACACAATGAAATCGCGACACCAAGTTCTTAAGTTATGGTTGTGAGAGTGATGATTAAATGAGGCAACAGCTGTACTTATATATCCTAAACCTCAAGTGAATATGTGTATTTTTAAGTGCTGTCAAGGACACACGATCATACAAGTTTAAAAAATTATTTAAAGAGGTTTGAATATTGACATTTATAATAATAAGCAGTTAATCAGAGAAGTTATTAGCAAAGGCTTGGAAATAATTCGGACTCAGCTTCAGATCACAGCTCTGTTATTTATTTCCTGTATGTATCTGAGTAAAACATTTGATTTCTTTACCCCTCAATTTTCTCATTTTGAAATGGAGGAAACTTACTTTTCTGTAGAAAGTCAGTGAGAAGTATACAGTAATTAATGAAAATATATGAAAGAATATGACTTAGAGCTCAACCCACAATCATAATAAGAACAAGGGTAGTAATAGCTAAGATCTCAGTAGTCCTGGGCAGATATGAGATTTGAACCATGAAGAAGGTTGAGCACCAAAGAACTGATGCGTTTGAACTCTGGTACTGGAGGAGACTCTTGAGAGTCCATTGGACTGCAAGGAGATCAAACCAGTCAATCCTAAAGGAAATCAGTCCTGTATATACATGCATAACCAACATTTCTATGCAGTTGGTAGCATTTACACATCACCACCATATAACCAGACATACTGGCGAAATATGTGTGTCTATAAGGAAGAAACACATAATTATTAGAGACATTTACATTTTTAGGTCTCTTGATGCACGTGTGCGTGTTCAGTCTTGTCATACTCTTTGCGACCCCATGGACTGTACCCCAGCATGTTCATCTGTCCATGGACTTTCCCAGGCAAAAATACTTGAGTGGGTTGCCATTGCCTCCTCTAGGGGATCTTTTCTTATCATAATTTACTCCATAAGATATGTCACATGCATAAATTTAGATTTTTTGATTTGCTTTGTTTTTTGGGCAAAATACTAAATTACAAATGGTGCATTATCACGTTAGCAGAGAGAAGGTGATATTTTTTCTACTTGCTGTTTTTTCTACTCTGAAAAAGTCTTGTGTAATGATCTCGCCTTGCATTATTAACACTAAGCATGTGTCTTGATTTCCCTACAAGTCTCCAAACTCATTGAAATCAGGGGCTGTTTCATACACCACTATTTATACTTCACCTGCCTGGAGAATTGCCTTCAGTTTTGTAAAAGGTCAACAATTTGCAAGGGATTGAACAAGTGATTGAGGGCACACCTGCGACTCTCAGACACGGTGGTGAGGGCACTTTTGGATGGAAAGTGTTCTTCCCTCCATTAAAGTATGAAACACCAAAGGAGCTTTCTCTCTCTTTTATTTCCTATAATACTTCTTCACGGCCCCTTTGAAATTCCGTTAATTTGGCACGGATACCAGTTTATGGAGATTCAGAACACACTTCTCCCTTGGCAGCATCAATTTTTAAGTTTGTTTGGGTTGGGATGCTTGTTGCGTTGATTGTCGCTTCAGTTCTAGCTAGTGATCTGTACACAGGCCATGTAAGTGTGCTCTGTAATGGAGTGTGTCGGGGACGAAGAGCCAAGACATTAGGCAGTGCATTAAGCAAGGCCTCTCCAACTCTCACACTGGGCTTGGCTGGATCTGAGAGAGGCCAGACCTCTACAAACAGAGCCCTTGAGATGCATTTTCTTGCACTCTTTTTGTTTGTATTCTCTGATGTTTGCAGATGCTGTGTGACTCTTTTGATTGATTCCATTTGGTTGGTTCAATGAGCACGCCCGATGGGCTTTGTTCTCTGTGAGTTGAGATAGCAAGAAACTATAATGAAATGCTTCCACCTGCTCATAAAGATCTTATCATATACTACAGCCAGCTTTATCGTGTTCAATGCTGATGGATTTTCTGAGACTTGTTAGCTATTAACAAAATGCCTTTTAAAGTCCTCTGCAAAGTTCATAAACATCAAATGTCTATTGTCCATTACCTATACATAATCTTTCCTCCACCAAAAAATCAGTGTTTCATATCTTACATTCAATTATCTAGATGCAGCAAATACATTTTGATTAACAATTATCTGAAAAATTGCCTTATTTTTGCATATGATTTTTATGGTGAATGGTTTACGGAATATGACTCATTTCAAATGACTGATCAGCTAAGGATAACTTTTACATTTTACAGACAGATTTAAACAATTTATACATTATTTATACACCTATTTGACTATTACCAGAGAAAAGTTTTCTGTACTTTAAATTACAAGTGGAGTGAAAACAGAATCCATCAATTTTATTTACTTAAAATCATTCTCTACCAAACTCTTCCTCAGTTGTATTAACTTTTGTAAAAAGAATATATATATATATAAAATTTTGGCTTCATTGTTACACACAGGCTTTTCTTTTTTTATAAAAACTCATTTTATAAATTTTTCTTTTTGTGGGAGTTGAATAGCCAGGCACAAATACATCAGAGCTGTCCTAATCTATAGAGCTAGTACCTGAAGATATTTATTATTTTGTATTTATTTTACAGGCAGGCTCTAGGCCGTGCGGGCTTCAGTGATTGTGGCTCCCGGGCTCTGGAGCACAGGCTCAGCAGTTGTGGTGACGAGCTTAGTTGTTCCACAGCCTGTGGGATCTTCTGGGACCAGGGATCCAAACCTTACCTCCTGTTTGACAGGCAGATTCTTTACCACTGAGCCATCAGGGAGTCCCCTTAATTTCTTAATTATGTTGTTTCCTTACTTAAAATTATTTCTTCTAGAATTGACTTTTTAAAAAAAGTTTTTTAAAAAACTACTGTTGAGATTTTTTTCAAGTCTATTGATTAAACTTTCCTTGATCTAATTCTTAGTAATTTATTATTAGAATGTCTTTAATCCTGTTACAATTAGTTTTTTATAAAAACTCATTTTATAAAATTTTCTTTTTAGTGGTAATTGAATAGCCAGGCACAAATACATCAGAGTTGTCCTAATCTATAGAGACAGCACATGAAGATATTTATTAAAAATGTTTCTTATAGATGCTGTAACTATACAGATACTTTGCCAAGGATGAAATAAAATAAGCAAACAGATGCATACCGGACATATGAAATTACAGTGAGGAAATATAAATGATCAATGCGGTTGGTTCACTATGCTTTGTTTATTTAATTGGGAAAAATATAGAATGTTTATGGATCAGTTTTAGGCAGACCAGGAGTTTGTGAAATAATTTTTAATATACCAACTAAAGTTTACGTAGGAAAATTATGTGTAAGAGCAGATTTTCAAAGTTGGTAAGACTGGCTCATCTTACAAGGAAACTGACAAACCTATAGAACACAAGTGGGATTTTGGCTGATAATCCCGTTTGGAGGGTCAGAGGAACCTCAGCCCCTAATTCCCTCGGCAGCAATAGATTAGTATTTACTCATTCAGCATCACAGGAACTTTATAGTGCACACCTACCATCGGTGATGAGAATCAGCTGTGTGTGTGTGTGTGCATATGTTAAAGGAAATGTTGACAATATTAAGCTACTTCTCATACTTCTCATACTTCTCTTATTCAAGTAGATGTAAGATTCTAATGAGTTCACTATGACCATTAGTATAGTAGGGCAGAAGCATTAAAATATATATATACATATATATATATGCAATTTTAACATAAGTCTCTCTCTTTTTTCATTTATATTAGAATTACATCAGTTTACTGATTTAAAAAAAAATATGTGAAGTAGGTTATATTAAATAGAAGTTTCATTCCAGGATTGTAAGGGAACATTACAAAAACAATTTGATTTGGTAAGATTAAGTACCACTGAGGTAGAGTATTAACATTTTTCAGAGAAGTCAGAAGCTCTCTAAATTATAATTAAGAATTTAAAATATGATTCTAGTGAGACAAGAAGGCCATTAGAGAAAGATTATTTAATAAAAGATAATGGAGGAACTGTTAATCATTTGGAAATAGCATATTTGGATACCTAATACATAGCATATATCAAAATAAATTTTGTAGGAAATTGATGTACATGTAAAATCTGAAATAAGTGTAGGAATTATTCAAAAATATTTTTTAAATGACAAAAATTCTAAACACCACAGAATCTCCAAAGGAAGACTTTGTATAACAAATTCAATGCACTCACAAAACCCCACTGTAAACAAACCTGAAAGATACAGTGGGATGTGATGAGAGCTTTCCTACTTTTCCTTCTCCTTTTATTTTTATTTTTGAGATAACAAACTTAAATCTGGGGAACCACTAAGAAAGAGAATGTAAGTTTCAAATTATCTTGTTTTGATGGAGGTTTTATTTTTATTCTGCTTTTGCTGAGGCTCGATGATGCTCTATTGAGTCTTATATTTTTCTTTGTAGCACTGAGAAATAAAATGTATCAGATGGACTGTAAGTGCAGTTTTATGAGGAAAAGAAACTATATGACATTGACACTTTCATTCTCAACATATCTCTTATTGGTGGTATTTTGAGCCATAAGTCTGTTTGTTCTACACAGGAACAAGCTGTTTTTGCTGCTGCAAGAACTCAAGAGTCAATATAGTTACAGGAGAGTAAGTCGAATTGTATACCTCCTTGCACATCATGGACTAAATTGTCAATGAAGTAATTCCTAAGAAGCTTTATTATTAGTCCCTGTGTGAGAAGCAGAAAGAACAGCTTGATTTTTAAGGTCCCAGACTGAGTCTGCACTGCTGGCAGTTACTGCAATCACCTTTTTTCCTACATAAATATAAAACATTACTGTAAAAGTCATTGAAAAAGAATGAATACAGACCCCACAATCATATTTTCACGGCAGTGCTTTCTGGACTAGCTGCACTTGAAGAAATACTTCTTTTCCTTCCTTCATACTGCTATTCTGTGCGTCTCTTAAAATTTTTTTCTTCATTTCTTGCATTAACACAATTGTTGAATTCTAATGGCAGGGAATCCATGGTGCATCTCCAAGCACTTTATTTTTCAAGATAATGGATGTGGGTGTTCTCTGTCCATCCATCTATCCACCACATACTTTTTCAAGTAAAAATCAGTAAAACTCTTGCTGATATATGTTGATATGTTTCAGAATTCCTTACCAGCTTGATCATATGGAATGACTGAGTTACTGAGTTTTTCTTCTATCTACTAGAAACAATGATATATTTATTTAGTCAATTTTCATCCCCTAAATGAAGCTCTTCATTTTCACGTACTTACTTTTTAAAGTTCAGAACTACTCTGAGCACTTGTCTAATCCATACAAAAATATCGACTGATTAAATCAAACTTATATGTGTGTTACTGTATTCCATAAAAATACCAATGACTATTTTGAGAAAAATTTAAATTTTCAGCACACATATGAGTATTTCTACCACCAACATGTGGTTAGTATTTCTGTTTTGAAACACACTGATAAACACACTGTAAAAAACCAATAAAACCTTGTTCACTGCCCAGCTTGAATGAATGATGTATAGATAATGAATGAATGAATCAGAAACATGTTTTGCTACCCAATGGCCTTTCCTTTCCTTGTATAAATCCTACCAAAGCAGTTTAATCTAATCGACATGCAGTGATACTAACATCATTTGGGAGTAGTTCAAAATTTCTCTTTCTGCCATATAACATACTCCATGTTAATATACTTTTAATGACATCCATTAAATGCTCTAGTTCTACCTATTATTGGAAAGATAGAAAATCAGCAATTTGAGGCATTCAATTTAGACCTTTTCTGAAGAAAAGAATCATTTCCTATGCATGCTAGTGTGGAAAATATTGCCCAATAGTAAGCAAGGTATGGAGAAGGCAATGGCACCCCACTCCAGTACTCTTGCCTGGAAAATCCCATGGAGGGAGGAGCCTGGTAGGCTGCAGTCCATGGGGTCGCACAGAGTCGGACACGACTGAAGTGCCTTAGCAGCAGCAGCAGAAGCAAGGCATGCTGTTTTCCAGAGATGTTGTGTATATTGGAGTGAATTATTTTACTAAATGTACCACAGATCTCTGAAATATTTTATGGAAGTCCGAAGGACCCTAACATCTCAGACAGTAATTTATCTATGGGAAAATTTGGGTAAATATTTAAAATTCAAACAGCCAAAATTTTATACTAATTAGACTGTAGTGTGCATAGGCATTTTACAGGTTGTAAAGGTAAGACCCTGAGAGAGAACCCTAGCATTGATTGGCAAGATTATGTCCTGTAGTTACAGAGGAATGTGTGGTATGGAGCCCATGTGAAATCATGAAATCCATGTTTTCAACTAGCTTAGACCACGCAGATTTCAAGTTGTTTTTACACCTGGTTAAAATATTATTTTTGGATTCTTTTAAATGCCTAATTTAAAAGCTGAACAGCAATTTGGCCTGTAAAACAGCACTGTTATTATAACGTTGTGATGAGATAAGATTAAATGAATCAGAAATGATACATTAATTCCATATTACAATATGCCTGGGTTTAAACATCAGGAGGGTGAATGTTCTTGGTCTTTAATCAAGGATTTGCTATTTCCAAACATTAAAAAAAAATAGCTGATGTTCCTCAGGAAAAAATACTATTGCTAAGCTCACTCATCTCAATTCATTAAAGTATTCTGTGAGTGCAGGGTACAAAGCTAGGCTTAAGCTTTGCTGGTTAATATGCCTGCAGAACATTGCACATTGCTTACAGAGCCAGCCAGTGGCTATATTGAAAAATGGATGAATTTTTATTTCCATGACACTCAATACACATCCCAAACTCCTCGTCCATTGCAGCTCACAGCTCCCTCTTTTTAATTCCCTCTGCTCAGCCTTATCCCATGCCTGAATTCCTAGGTCTGCAGCACATATAATTACTATTCAGTTTGCTTATTAAATTGTTTGGCTTCCTACGGAAAAAAATAAGATCATGTAAACAATTAAAAGGTGGGGATATATATCTTCCTTGGGGCTTTCTAGGTGGTGCTAGTGGTATCACCTGCCAAAGCAGGAGACACTAGAGACCTGGGTTCGATCCCTGGATTGGGAAGATCCCCTGGAGGAGAGCATGGCAACCTGCTACAGTGTTCTTGCCTGGAGAATCTCTTGGACAGAGGAACCTGGAGGGCTATAGTCCATAGGACTGCAAAGAGTCATACACGACTGAAACAACTTAGCATGCACATATCTTCCTTATTCTCTGATAGTATGATTATCACCTATACAGGGTCTTTCTCGTAACACAGCACTGAGTTAATATAAGTTAACAATTTTCAGCTTTGCATGTGGTCAGGAAGCAGAGTGACATGAGACCTGTGGCCAAAAAGTTGCTCTCAGTTCTTCCTGTGGCTATTTTCCTGGTAATATTTTTCATGCGAAAGCTTCAAAAATTCTTTTTTGAAAATATTAAATTTGAAATGCATTTCCCATGCAATAATCCATATTATTAAAACTAATATGTAAATATTTATATTAAAATAAAAATGGAAACTTAAAACTGCATAGTGATAGCTAATAAATGTTTCACGTTTATAATACTTTCCATTGTTGTTGCTGTTGCTGTTGTTTAGATGCTAAGATGCTAAGTATCCAACTCGTTTGAGACTCCATGGACTGTAGCACACCAGGCTCCTCTGTCCATGGGAATTCCCAGGCAAGAATGGTGGAATAAGCTGCTATTTCATTCTCCAGGGGATCTTCTCAACCCAGAGATTAAACCCACGACTCCTGCATGGGCAGGCAGATTCTTTACCACTGAGCCACCAGGGAAGCCCAATACTTTCAATTGCACTGTGTTTTATTAATATCTCTTGAGTTTATTTGAGACTCCATTTTGGAAATCCCCCAATTTTTGTCAGTTCATCTCATTCCCTTATATCATTCTGAGAGCTTGCATTCGACTTGACCATTCAACTCAACCATCCCTCTAGGATGCATATATGACCTAGGGTAACTGAAGTAAATCATCTTTTCAGGAAGATAATTCATTCAGGGGTGGTTGGAGCCGGTTCATTCAGTGTTGTTTTGGATGTTTTCTTTTTTAACCCTCTGTCATTCACTCCCTGGCCAGATCTGCTCTATGCGGGGACAGAGACCTGCTGGAAAATAAAGCCAGCAAGACTTGAAAGCTAAGACAAGTAGTCAATCTTGACATATAAATGTAGATAATATAATACCGATTGTATCTTAGACTCATGAAATGGCTTTTCATGACCATAAATTTGAGGACTGGATAAAAGTAAAAATAGGATAGATATTGAAGTGTGTTGCCTACTACTCCCAGCCTTAAGTGAGATCCTACAAGAAAATGTGTATAAGCCCAAACGGCTCATGAGAAAGGAGAAACAAAATACTTCCAGTTTTCCAGAATCACTGTAGGCTTGTGGTCAGCAACGAATGGGCTTCCCAGGTGGCACTAGTGGTAAAGAACCCGCCTGCCAGTGCAGGAGATGCAAGAGACATGGTTTCTACCCCCGGGTGGGGAAGATCCCCTGGTGAAGGGCATGGCAGCTCACTCTAATATTCTTGCCTGGAGAATCCCCATGGACAGAGGAGCCTGGTGGGCTCCAGGTCACGGGGCTGCAGGGAGTCAGACACGACTTAAATGACTTAGCACACACACAGAAACGAATACATCTACAGATCATGAAAATGTGCCTTATATCTTTGCAAGAGTGTGTCACACTCAGTGCCCCAGAGACATGGAGGCAGCAACTGCAACAGAGAAAATATTCTGATGTAGACAGAGACAGAAAAAAAATCGAGAAGCTGGCTACCACAATTATTCCGGGTACTTCTTCCTTAACGAAGCCTAAAATTTTTCTCCTTCTGAATTTTTTCTCTTTTTGAAGTAAGGACTATCAAATCACCCATGCTGATTTGCCATTCATCTGGCAGGACAGACTCAAATAAAGCTTGCCGCTTATGGTCTCTACTGAGTAAAATCTGCCTGTTTCCCTTGAGAGCAGAGAATGCTCAGAACTCAGTATCGGGAGAAGGACCTGCGCCCCCTCCTGGCTGAGGTGCGAAATCACTCGATAGGTCAGCATCCCAGCCTCTTGGTGGGTGGCGCTGGAGATGCTCCGCTTTGCTCATGCAGTGGGCCGTGCCTCTCTCCTTGGATTCATAGGTCAGAGAACAAGAATCATCAGCCACTTGGGTCACCTAAAAAAAAAAAAACCCTCTATCTCACCCCCAGGAAAAACAGCCACCTGTTTCCACCACACCAGTGGAACTTCAACCTATTGACATAGAGGACTGCTGTTCTGCTTAGAACAAAACCTTCCTCAGTGAACTACTTTGTAATCTAGATCATGATCACAAATAACTGAAGCAACAGATGAACGTGGAAAACCTCTGGACTTGTCTCCATTTGGAAATTGATGTCCAGAGGTGACCAGGAAATCAGGGATTGTCTGAAACCGTGGAATATAGCTGTCGTGCCCTGGAGTTTGTGTGGAAGGTATCAAACTGCACCTTCCTCTTTTTAGCAACATTGCTTATTATAAAGAAATAGGAAGAAGGTTTTGCTCCTGACTCTCTATTCAATTATATTTTTATGCACAAGAAAGTAATCTGTACCCATGCCAGCGAAAATGTATCTGAGAACAAAGTAATGATCATAGATTTAAAATATGATGCATTTTGAATATTTGAGGATTATTCAGAGATAACATTGTATTCTTAAGTAAGTAAATTATAATTACAAATTGTAGTTATGAGTCATATTTTTAATTTAAAAAAATCTGCCTCAGTTTTAAGTTTAAAATGCATCAGTTTTTTACTTGCTTTATGAATGCAATGTCAATAATAGATTTGTTGTTAATAAACAAAAGATTTTTCAGCTCAATATGACTTTTGTATAGTGTCCCATTCAACCTTCTTACCCTTCTTAACAATATGTATTTAATCTCCTTCATCAACAAAAATCTTGCCTTAATTATTTTCTTTTCTCCAAGAAAATTCATCCCAGCCTCATGAATTTACACATGATAGTATAAAAATGAAAATTTAATATCTGTCAGGGATGGAGTTCAGAGTAAACTTTGGCCCACCTTCACTGAGATATTTTAGAGTCACCCAAAATAAAGGGACATGTCCATCTATATAAATAAATTGTGGTATATAGAATACGACCTGTAGGCATTTTTGAATAGATGACTGGAAGTCTAAACGTGAACTCATAAATATATTCCACAAACACACTAGACATAAAGCCTCACTAGACAGTCAATATTTGCTTCCTCAGAGAATACCAATAGGGTGCACAAGATTGCAGTTGCCAGATCCCTGAGGGCATTTTCCTTTCCTTTCTTTATCTCCTTGGACTAAAAGAGCATTTTACTGAACTAAAGAGCATCCATATTTATCTGTGTGTGCTCAGCCACTTCAGTCATGCCTGACTCTTTGCGATCCCGTGGATCATAGCCCTCCAGGCTCCTCTGTCCATGGATTCTCCTGGCAAGAATGCTGGAGTGGGTTGCCATGCTCTCTTCCAGGGGATCTTCCCAACACAAGGATCGAACTTGTGTCTCCTATGTCTCTTGCATTGACAGGTGTGTTCTTTACCACTAGTGCCACCTAGAAAGCCCATATTTATCTAATCCTATCTAATGTCACCACTTCATCTTTCCTGTCTTATTCTCCAAACTGATCAATATATTTTCTCTTAAAACTGTTTTCTTATTAAAAAAAAAAAGACAAAGACAAAACTCAGTGGATCCATTGTCTGAAAAATAGCGACTGGAGTTTTAAACTTGCCCTAGAACAGTCTTTGGTATAATTGTTCTCCAGTTTGTGGATCTCCCAGCTGGCGGCTCTGTGGTGAGGCTAATGTCTCCAAGAGGACTTTTGCCACATGCCACGCCTCCATGGGGTCACAAAGAGTCATGACTGAGTGACTGAATAGCACCAACAAAGAACAGTCTTTACGATCTGGCTTCTGCCTATTTTAGTGATATCACTTTTCCCCAAAGTTTAACCCCAAATGAATTACTTGCCATGCTTGAAAACACCATGACCTCTTGTGCCCAGGTATCATGACACAGATGATCCTTATTGTCTTCTCACTCTTTGACTTCTGCAGCAACGTGGGTGAATCCATCTTCCACATTTATGATCTGATATCACCACCCCTACAATTCCCAATTCCCTGATTTCTGCTGGGCAAAATGCTCCCTTAACTATACATTGCTTTATGACTATATGTCTGTCTATTACCCACAAAAAAATGCATCTACCCAGCATCCAGCTCATTTCAGAGGATCACTAAGTGGTTTTGAAAGCCTAACCCTTTAGCATATCAACTTTGTAGAATCAAAGTTTAAAAAAAAATTGGAAAGAGTAAAAAAGACTTCAAATATACATGCAATTTAAAAAATAAATAAATAATGTTGCCTTATTGCTGGCTGAAATATAGTGCTTATTTTCTATTAATAACACAGAACTATTTCCTAGCCTTCCACGAAGTGAGAGCAGTTGAAGATTATTTTTCTGTGAGTAAGGTTCAGTGATAAATTGACAATAATTTCCTGAAATGTCAAGTGTTTATATCTTTACATATTTTTTGTTGTGAATCAGATTATTCCTTTAAAATGCCAAATGCACTTTTGAATGTTGCACCCTTAATCTAATATTTTTTTATTTTTTATTCCTTAGCATTTGTGTGTACAGAAAAAGGAGTTCAGGCATCAATGTCTTATGCTAGAAGTGTAAGCTTTGGGGTACTAAGTGGGAGTGTATGTTCTGTCTCTCATTGCATCCTGCCATGGGTCCATTTGCATGTTATCTAACCTTTGTAATACTCATTTTTAATTTTATATGATTTATTTTTATCAAGATAACAAATTGACATACTTTTGAAAAAGGATAATGTACTTAAATCACTGTAATTATAATAACTGGGAAAAAAAAGCAAATAGCAGCTCACTCTCACCTTTTTTTTTTCCTAAGAATTGCATGGTGGGAATTTCCTGGTTGTCCAGTGGTTAGAATTTGGGGATTTCACTCCTGGGTCCTGGACGCAATCCCTAGTCAGGTAACTAATTCCACAAATCACAAGGTATGGCCATAAAAAAGAAATAAAAAATACTGCATAGTAATCAAGTTGACAGCAGTGGATTCATTCAGAAACTTTCAATGTCTTCAGATAAGGCTCTTTCAAACATTGCCATGAAATAACTTGTAGTTGGGGTTCAGAAAACAGTGTGGCCATAGGTGATTTCACCTTTGAGAACGTAGGGTTTCCCTAATTCCACCTCGAACTGCCTGCCTGTCCCCAGTAGTGTTGACCCATACCATTTGTCCAGCAATGACTCTTCTGGCTTCTGTGAAGGTGTATACATCTGCCTGTGCTTAGTCGTTCAGTTGTGTCCGATTCTTTGCGACCCCATGGATGGTAGCCCACCAGGTACCTTTGTCCATGGGATTCTCCAGGCAAGAATCCTGGAATGGGTTGCCATTTCCTACTCCCAGGGAGACATCTGCCTAGACAGCATGTTAAAAAGCAGAGATGTCACTTTGCCGACAAAGGTCCCTGTAGTCAATGCTATGGTTTTTCCAGTAGTCAAATACAGATGTGAGAGTTGGGCCATAAAGAAGGCTGAGCACTGAAGAATTGATGCTTTCAAATTGTGGTGCTGGAGAAGACTCTTGAGAGTCCCTTGGACTGCAAGGTGATCAAACCAGTTAATCCTAAAGGAAATCAACACTGAATATTCAGTGGAAGGACTGATGCTGAAGCTGAAGCTCCAATACTTTGGTCACCTGATTCAAAGAGCCAACTCATTTGGAAAAGATGCTGGGAAAGATTGAAGGTGGGAGGAGAAGGGGTTGACAGAGGATGAGATGCTCAGATAGCATCACCAAGTCAGTGGACAGGGATTTGAGCAAACTCTGGAGGCAATGAAGGACAAAGGAGCCTGGCATACTATAGTCCATGGGGTCACAAAGAGTCAGACATTACTTAACGACTGAACAACAGCAAAACGTCTGCCTGCCCAGGGTGGTCATGATGACCCAACAGTGCCTTAAGTAGACTTTTAGCAAACAGCACTCTCTTGCTTTCACTTCTGAGTAACTGGTGCCTGTCTTTTGTGGCTTCAGTTTCTTCCCCTCAGTACCTCAGTCAGCTTGCCTCTCCATGCTCTCCGACTATGACTGAGAGCAAAGTATCTTTTCCCAAAGATAGAACTTTCATACTGATGCTCATTCTGTGCACAGTTTAGGGAATATTTTGCAAGGAAATAAATTTCACCTTCTTGCAACTGGAATTCGGCTTCATAATTTTTTAATGTGAAAATAATGCCTGCCTCATAGCATTGCTGCTGAAGTTAAACAAAAAAAAAAGTGCAAAGCTTCTTAAACTTTTAAAGTTTAAGAATGAGTTGTAATTTGGTTCATCCCCAAGACTTTTAATAATAGTTTTACTGACAAAAATTGCAAGTGCATGCAAGAGCTTCTTCTAACTCAGAGGAAGTATGATGCATTTACTTTCTCTCTTTAATTGGGCAGATATTTTTCTATGGAAGTACAATTATAGCTCTATATAATTTCATTGTCTATATTTTAATTATCAAAACTAAATGAAATGCATTCAGGTTTTAATTCTGCTTGCAGAATCAATATTCAATCACAAATTTTATGGCTAGTTTGAATTAACCTTCGAACAAATGAAGGGAAACACTATTTTAAAACTTTCAGAAAATTAATGATATTTAAAGACATCTTACTGTTTATTTCATACTTAAGTATATTTAAAACTAAAACGGGAAGAATAGTATTCTAGTATATTAAACAGAAGGAAGAGAAAATACTTCCTAAGCCATCAAATATACACAATTCATTAAAGAAAATATTGAAGATTTTTAAACTTGGCATTCTCTACCAAAGACCAAGATGGTCTAATTTTAATATCTGAAGGCTAACAGAAATTAGCTCTTCTATTATGACAACTTTAACTAATTAGAGGAGATAGCAAAGTTCTCTTTCTTTTTATCTTTCCCGCTTACAACTTAGGAATGATTAGATCTCCACACATAAAGAGAGCAATGAGACTAATGCCCATTAAAGATGTTTGTGCATGCATGCCGTGTTGCTCCAGTCATCCTGACACTTTGTGACTCTATAGACTAGCCCGCCAGTCTCCTCAGTCCATGGGATTCTCCAGGCAGAATACTGGAGTGGGTTGCCAGGCCCTCCTCCAGGGGATCTTCCCGATCCAGGGATCAAACTGACATCTTATTATGTCTCCCGTATTGCAGGCGGGTTCTTTGCCTCTAGCATGTTCATCAATAAAATAATTTAAAAAATAGGCTACCATATTATTGAAACACAGATGTGTAAATCAGATGCATCAGGCAAAATCAAAATGAAGTCAGTCAGAACTAAAAACAAAGGCAAGCATAGGACTTACAGCTAACTGGGCAGTAAGCAGTTGCAGTAGGAGGAAACAAGTTGAAAATGAACTGTGCTTTATCAGATGTGTGGTTTAAAGACGTTACTCTAGAATGTTCTTGCCAAATGAAGATTGAGAAGTTAATTTAAAAACAAAAATCCTGGGAGGTACCACAATAGTAAGAGAACTTGGCTCTTTCTTAGGTTTTGTCTTTTACCATATATATATAGACACATATACGGTATATATGAAAAGTGCTGAAAGTCTCTGTAATTTTTCTTTCAAATGACTGCAGAACCTGGAAGAACTGTTACTGCTATTGATGCATGCATGAGTGTGCACTAAGTCGCTTCAGTCGTGTCCAACTCTTTGCAACCCTATGGTCTGTAGCCTGCCAGGCACCTCTGTCCATGGAGTTTTCCAGGCAAGAATACTGGAGTGGGTTGCCATGCCTTCCTCCAGGGGGATCTTCTATTGATGCGTAACATACTTCTATTGGTTGCCATATGTAGATATAGATATAGATATATAATTTGAATTTTTTGAAACTTTAGCTGTGCTATCAACTTTAGAAAAAGTATCCCATTGTACTGCTTTGGGTGGGTTGGCATCACACAGAAATTAACAGCCATATTGTTCTAGAAATGTTAAACATAATTTTTCCATTTGTACGGGGTGGGGGACACAGTGTCTTAAATACATGGGTTTGATTATAGAAACTAATAAAGTATTCTCTAAATAAAAATAAAATATCACATGTATAGAAAGCAAAGCAGGGTGGTGGAGAGTGAAAGCAAGTGAGCCCTGAGGGACTAGTCCGGGCTGTTTCTCTTTTTGCCGATGCTTCTGTCCTCAGACATTTGCACAACACACACACAGCAATCAGAGTAATCAGAGACACTGTACTCTGATCTCAGGCTCTGGAATGCCCGTCTTTTGGTCAGCTGTGTCTCTTGGCACTGCAGCAAGAGAGGAAATGAAGACCAAGCGGAGGAGAAGGCGTGATGGAGTCTGGGGTGAGGGCAAGCAGAGTTTGCTTGTGCCCTAGGCTTTTCTCCCTGGGTGGACTTAATCTTAACCATATTATGGGATACAGTTTGGAGTTTCTACATAGTAAATATTTCCAGTTCTAAACAGCTGCATTTGTGTTGGCACAACTCTCAATCAATTTGATACACTATCCAGTTGGGCAGAGAATGCAGAATTTGGTCCAGAGGGAAAATAACATTTTCAAATGGTTCTCTGCTTTTGATATTTTTAAAATGGAATCAGTGGATTAGGCTAAACCTGCCACCAAAATGCTGTGGATGTACTGCTGTTCCTGCGGCTTAATAATGCTACTGATTTTCGCAGAGAAATAGTTTTGATGCTTCCTTGTAGAAACAGATTTAAATGTAACTAACAAATCTAGCCATGTGAAGCTTAACAAGAATCTCAATAAGGTAAAACATAGAGTCATTAAATTGGATTAGTTTAAATCACTTATATTTTGAACTACTTATCACTGATATTATTCTAAGATGTGTAAAGATATTTAATAAAACTGAAAGATATTTACGATTGCTTTAATGAAATTATTTAATATATAAGACTGAATTCCTGGTAACTAAATACAGTCACATAGAGATCTTATTAGAAAATGTGGACATAAAAATTTACCAACTGTTTGAAGAATACACACAATGAAAGTCTCTAGGTCTGGCCAATATATTGCAAACCTTATGTGTAGTTAAAAATTATCTTCCTTTAAAGTCTGTTCTGAATTTCATTCTTATATCACATCGATTTTGGATGCTCAATTTTCATGGCAAATACTTGATCCACATTTAGCTTTTCTTAAATTTATTGTTGCAAAGTAGATTCATAAACACCAGTTATTCCAAACATAGTTAAAAGTTTTCACATAACCAACTTGACCATTGATTTTTAGATTAAAATTTTCCTCAATTAAAGTTAAATAAAATGAAAAATTCAGTTGCTCAGTTTTACTATTCGCATTTTAAAATTGCTAACAATGATGTTAATGGCTATCGTATTTGACAGATGGTTAATCTAGTATACTCCTTTCAAAAATCTATTTTTAAGGTCAAGGAGAAACAGCACTGAGGATTAACTAACACAGCTTTCCCAAATTAATATATGCAAATTAGTTTTTAAGGCTAAAAAAATAAATGCACGAGTGAGTTTGGACATTGTTATTTGGGCAACATTGTATATTAAGCTCTATAATACAAATTAATATTCTTGATTTGGTGAGGCAAAATGCTTAAACTGGTTATTCAGATCAATAGAGCAAGTATGCACAAAATTAAGTCTAAAAAACATTTTTGGTATTAATGCAAAAGTAAACCTTAGTACAACAAGAGAGGATGTAATTCTGACAGTAACTGAGGTAACATAAAAAGCAAAGCACATTTGAGATTTTGTAAATAGATCAGTAGAAGTATAAGCAAAGAAGAAGTGATCTTACTTGTCCTCTCTTTACTCCTCCTCTGTTTGTAGGGGGCTACAAGATTTTCAGTTGTCTGCAGACAGTACTGTTTTTTCACAATGGTTGTTTGACTCACAGTCAGCCTGCCTGTCAGGGATTGAGCAAAATCACATCATTTATGTGAGAAGAAAAGGGAATTAACAGGTCAGAATTATAGCAAGTGAATTTTCTGGTCTCAGACACAACTTGGCAAGTTTACTTTGGATGCCTGGGAAAAGTTTGGGGGAGTTTTAAGTTTGAAAAACTGTCTTTTATTATATTTTTTTTACATTTCTGAACTATTAAAAACAGAGGTGTTGACTGCCCCATTATAGAGCACAGTAAGTTCCCTACCTATGAACAAGTTCCATTCCAAGAATATGTGTGTAAGCCCAACTTGTTCATAAGTCCAACTGACACAGTCTATATAGTACTGTACTGTAATAAGCTTCTAATACTTTTCACACAAATAATAAACCATATTAAATAATAAGACACACAAAAAAGGAAACATTTTTGATCTTCTAGTACAGTAGCTTGCAAAGTAGAGTAGAACATCACAAAAGCTGGCACACAGGGGCTGGCATGGGGTGAACACGCAGGAAGAGTTACAGGCTGGAGAAGGTAGAGGAGGCGGCAGACGGCAGAGCTGAAGGGTCGGGGTCGGAGGGCAGGCTGCAATCTGATGTTGATGACAACGTTCCGGCTCCTTGCTAGAACCACATGCATGTTCACATCTTTGAAAGTTCACAACTTGAAGGTTTAAGATGGTCACGATGACCCTATATATGAGACAGCAAAAGAGACACAGATGTAAAGCACAGACTTTTGGACTCTGTGGGAGAAGGAGAGGGAGGGGAGATTTGAGAGAATAGCATTGAAACATGTATATTACCATATGTGAAACAGATCACCAGTCCAGGTTCGATGCATGAGACAGGGAGCTCAGGGCTGGTGCACTGGGATGACCCTGAGGGATGGGGAGGGAGGTGGGAGCGGGGTTCAGGATGAGGGACACATGTATACCCGTGGCTAATTCATGTCAAGGTATGGCAAAAATCACCATAATATTGTAAAGTAATTAGCCTCCAATTAAAATAAATAAATAAATTTCAAAAATAGTTCACAACTTGAAGGTTTATATGTAGGGAGCTTACTATATTAATATAGTAATACTAATAGACTTACTGTATTAACATCATTGTTAAAATGATGTTAATTTACAATGATGTTTATAATTTGTAATTTGTTTGTAATTTACAATGATGTTTGCATAGTCAATGCTCTTGGCATATAGACATGGAGTCTTCCGCTGAAGTCAGGTAAAACTACTGCCCGTAATAAAATACTTGATCTCCTAAAGCTCAATGTTCTTCTGCTTTCATATCATGCACCTAGTATGAAAGTGAAAGAGGAGAGTGAAAAAGCTGGCCTTAAAACTCAACATTCAAAAAACCAAAGATCATGGCCTCTGGGCCCATCATGGTGAATAGATGGGGAAACAGTGGAAACAGTGAGAGATTTTATTTTGGGGGGCTCCAAAATCACTGCAGATGGTGACTGTATCCATGAAATTAAAAGACACTTGCTCCTTGGAAGAAAAGTTATGACCAACCTAGATAGCATATTAAAAAGCAGAGACATTACTTTGCCAACAAAGGTCTGTCTAGTCAAAGCTATGGCTTTTCCAATAGACATGTATGGATATGAGAGTTGGGCCATAAAGAAAGCTGGGTGCTGAAGAACTGATGCTCTTGAATTGAGGTGTTGGAGAAGACACTTGAGAGTCCCTTGGACTGCAAGGAGATCCAAGCAGTCCATCTTAAAGGAAATCAGTCCTGAATATTCATTGGAAGGACTGATGTTGAAGCTGAAATTCCAATATTTTGGCCACCTGTTGTGAAGAACTGACTCCTTGGAAAAGACTCTGATGCTGGGAAAGATTGAAGGCAGCAGAAGAGGATGACAGAAGATGAGATGGTTGGATGGCAACACTGACTTCATGGACATGAGTTTGAGCAAGCTCTGGGAGTTGGTGATGGACAGGGAAGCCTGGTGTGCTGCAGTCCATGGGACTGCAGAGTGGGACACGACTGAGAGACTGAACTGAACTGAGCTGAACTGAGTATGAAAGTGTCACTTGGGCTTCTCTGCATCGCTTCATGGGAATTAGAGCTTTCCAAGCATCAGGATCTTTTCCAATGAGTCAGCTCTTCATGTCAGATGGCCAAAGTATTGGAGCTTCAGCTTCAGCATCAGTCCTTTTAATGAATGTTCACTGTAGTTGGTGATTTAATGCAAAACTGATGGCTCTGGGTAAAGAAACTGCCTGTCAGTGATTAAGATTCTGCCTGCCAATGCAGGAGACACAGCTTCTATTTCTGAGTTGGTGAAGGAAATGACAACCCATTCCAGTATTCTTGTCCATAGGGAAATCCTATGGACAGGGGAGCATGGAGAGCTAAAGGCCACAGGGTCCAAAGAGTTGGACATGACTGAGCAACTAAACCACAAACAAGGAAGTGTTTGAGAGGAGTCAGAGTGGAGAAAAGTGGTGCTAAAGTGAAAATTAATAGAAAAAATTGTGCAAATAGTGAGTTAATCTCTTTGGAATCCATGTTATATAAAACAACAGGGAATAAAGGTTGGAGCAAGGGCAGTTAAGCAGAGATGGACTATGGACAGATCTGGCTAAAACACATTTTATTGATTGATGCATACATATAGGTTTTTGTTTTATTTTATTTAAAGAAAGCCCTAATTTATCAAATCAGGAGATTTATCACATTTCTCAAGCTTGGACTTCAGGATGATTTTGATAAACTGAATATCTTGGATCAATGAACCACATTTCCATAAAGAATATCACAGTGAGGCTGAGTAGCAGCTGCTCCCTTTACAGGGGGCGCGTACCCCTCCCCCACCAGATACATTTCAGCTCTTACCCACCCTTCCTCACTCTGGGAAGGAATCTGCATTTATGATTATTGATGTAAACTCTTTAATAGCAAATTAAAGACGTGAGGTTTATTTCCATAGGCCATAGACATGTTTGGCTTCCCAGGTAGTACAGTGGTAAAGAATTTGCCTGCCAATGCAGGGGACACCAGAGATGAGATTCGATTCTTGGGTGGGGAAGATCCCTTGGAAAAGGTAATGGCAACTCACTCCAGTATTCTTGCCTGGGAAATCCCACGGACAGGGGAGCCTGGCGGGCTACGGTCCCTGGGGTCACAAAGAGTCAGACTAAACTGAACAACTGAGTACACACACACACACACACACACACACACACACACACACAGACATGTTTGGCAATGGGGATGAGTAGCTTCAAGATTCCATTGTTTGTCATTTATGGAATGAATTTTAGGTTATGGGAGTAGTGTTTATGGGAAAGAATAAGTTTGTAGCCATAGTAACAATAACATTGAGAGAGAAAACGTGATTCGAGTATAATTCAAAGGTAGCATAGACTTTTCTAGTTCTCTTACTAAGATGAGGGTGGGAGGAAATGGAAGGGTCCTAAATTCACAGAAATTTTGAGCCCACGAGAAGGGAAAATAGAAGTGCTGTGAACAGACTTTGAGTATCAGAGGGGTTGATGATTTTGGAGGAAAGATGAGTTTATATTTTCACACCTGAGCTGCTGAAACACATCAGAATATTTCCATGGAAGGTTGACAGGTGTGAAATTGAGGTGATCATGGAAACAGCATAACTGAGTAAAATGGGAAATAGGGTATTGTTTTGAATAATGCTTATATCTAGTGGGGAAAAACAGAAAGTAGTGAGAAGAGCTAAAAAGAAGGGGCCTGAGTGAACAGAGAATCCATCCAGAAGGGGATTGTGAAGGAAGCAACTTCAAAGGCTAAAGAGCAGCAGATGCTGCAGGGACCTCCAGGAGGATGGGCACAGAGATGCCATGGAGGACACAGACAGGTGTGACGCAGAAATTAACATGGGGCGGTCTAGCTAACTCACATAGATGAGGCATAAATATAAAGTGAGAATGGAGATCATCAGTACAAACTACTTTTATGCATCAGGGTAGCAAGGAAAGTAGTGACATAGGATTGTATGTTGAGTCAGGGTCAGGTTTCTGGGAAGGATTTTGCAGAAGTTTCATAGTATCCACTTTTTCTTGCAACAATCCTACCAGCATAGTTTCTAATATTCCCTCAAAGATAATGCCCAATTATTATATTGTACCACACTCAAGTGGTAAAGAATCTGCCTGCAATGCAGGGGATCCCGGTTTGATTCCTAGGTCAGGAAGATCCCCTGGAGTAGGGATAGGCTACCCACTCCACTTTTCTTGGGTTTCCGTGGTGGCTCAAATGGTAAAGAATCTGCCTGCAATGCGGAAGACCTGGGTTCAATCCCTGGGTTGGGAAGATTTCCTGGAGCAGAACATGGCAATCCATTCCAGTATTCTTGCCTGGAGAACCCCATGGACAGAAGAGCCTGGCGGGCTACAGTACAAGGGGTTGCAAAGAGTTGGACACCACTGACCAACTAAGCACAGCACAGCACACCACATTCAAGGAAGCTATAGCTCCCCATCAAGTATTCTTAGTTTATTTGTGGTTCTTTATATGCTTCCCACTCTAAGTAACACTGCCTAGTACCATAGATGACATATTCCGTATTCTCAGGTCAGAAAAGAAAAAAAAGAACAAAATAGGAAGTTACTCAAAAGCCAAATTCTCATGCAGAAAGAGAAAGGTCTTGTTAAGTTTTGCCCACACTCGATGTGTATCATGATCTCTATAGTGATATTTAGATAATGTTAGCAATGGTAATATTGAGTGGCTGTTTTTGCTCTATTCTTTAATTTAAGCTTTATTGAATTTATTACAGTATTGCTTCTGTTTTATGTTTTGTTTTTTGGCCACCAAGCATGTGAGATCTTAGTTCCCTGACCAGGGATTGAACCAGCATCCTATGCATTGGAAGGTGAAGTCAGCCACTGGACTGCCAGGGAAGTTTATGCTTCATACTTTGAGTATTGTATTTCTTTAGTTATAATGAATGTAAACCTTTTTATCAAAAGGATACAGCATATATATGCATGTATTCATGGTGAATGAATTCTCATCAGACACAATGTTCTGTGTTTCTGGCCATGGGACTAATGCAACAAAGAGAAATATTACTTGTAGTCTTTAATGGGATACAGAAATAGTAACTATTTCCAGATGATTTATTTATATGCATACCATTATAAGCTTGCAATCTTGTAATTAATAAAGCCCTGCAAATCTGATTGAGGGACTATGAGAGAGAATTTAAATTTAAAAAGAGGCCAAGAGTTGAAACATGAGCCACTGAAGGGGCAAAAATACAGGAAAGAAAGGGAGCCTCTGCCAAGCTGACTAAAGTGACCAGGCGGTTAGAAGGAAAATAAGTGAGGTGAGGCTTTCTGCCAAGGAAGGAGATAACGCAAATATTTCCAAGGGGAAGGAAGGAGCCCATGTCAAAGATGAGGACTGTAAATTGACGATTGCACTTAGCAACAGGAATTTCAACAGTAACCTTAGTGAGTCCCTTTTCATGGGACACGTTGAGAAGAAACAGCCTAATTCAACTAAGGTTAAAAAGTTTGGACATCTTGAGCATGGAAAGTGTTTGCAAAAATAAATCCCTCTGGGGCCAGCAGAAAGATGAGCCTTGGCTTCTGGAAGCAGAAGAACCAACTGATGCTCAAGAAGACTCTTGAATTGTTACATAAGGAAGACCTAACCTTTATTTTTAGGTTGCTACATTAGACATCTACTTATCCATGACACAAGGTAAAAATAAAAAGCAAAATAAAAGCAAAATTACATTCAGAATGATAAGATTTTACAATGACTATGTTAGGATAGAATTGAAAGATTCTGTTGCCTAAAAATTAAGCTAAAACCTATCAAAGAAAAGAATCGAAAATAATAGCTGTATATAAATATACCAGAAAATCAAAATTTTTAAAAATTTTTAAATGAATTAAGTATTAATTAAAAGTGCTACATTAATTAAAAGGCTACACAGCTATGTTACTATGAGACAAAATGAAATTTAAGTCAAAGCCATTACAAAAGAAAACAGACTTGCTTTATTTTTTGAGAGAAAAATACTTTTATCTGTAGTTAAGCAATTAAGAACCTTCAGTATTTAAAGCAAATATTGATAAAACTAACTGGAGTATTGGCAAATGCTTAAAAATGTTTAGAAATGTTTTATAATACTTTGTAAGAAAATGGAAAATTCGCTAGAAAGAAAATAAATAACTACAAAGAATAAATAATAAAGCAATTAATAAGCTTGATCTAAACAATAGATATGCGTATGTCTACTTAAAAAGAATTAATATAGACAGTGAATTTGGAGAAGGAAATGGCAACCCACTCCAGTATTCTTGCCTGGGAAATCCCATGGACAGAGGAGCCTGGCAGTCTACAGTCCATGGGGTCACTAAGAGTCAGACAAGACTGAGTGACTAACACGTACAGTAAATTGTTATAAAAATAACTATGCATTAAACCACAGGGGAAATTTCTTAACTTTATATTATTAAAACCATAATTACTGACCTCAACTCAAGGAAATTTGAAGTAACAGCAAATAACGTCTAGAAATTAAAAACATTTTTATAAAATTGAGGGGCTAGAGAAAAAACAAATCAAAGTTGAAAACTAATTTGAATGGCAATCCTAAACATGTGAATATAGATAAAACACTTAAAAGAGTTATGTTTTAAATGCATTTACTGTAAACATAAACATTTTAAATAAATGAAATAAGTTTTAGCTGACTTGTAAGTTTGGACTTCCCTGGTGGCTCAGATAAGTAAAGAATCGAACCCATGTTCCTTGCATGCATGTCCAAAAATATATCCAAAACCTCTTTAGAACTACACCTGTAGATAACACTTATGCTTGATTCTTTTCCTATGGTAAATAAATAAATAGAACGTGTCCCCTCAGCCCCCGCCATGATGGAGTACCACCTCTGAATGCTCTTTATTGGAGTCGGGCTATTTTCTTCATATGCTGCTGGTTGCATTACCATAAGCTTGTGTTCTATGCTGGGGTGGGTGTGTGTGCTTTTAGTAGAGTTAGTCTCTTCTTGGCTGAACTGCCACTATTTCTGCTTTTCTCCATGGTGTGAACCTAAGGATCTAAACCATGCTTTTCTTCTCTGCTGAATTATTTGCTGTTTTCACTAGAAAACTTCACCAGATCTAGTTTTCACACTTCACTAGATAAAGCGTCAGACTCTTTGCGACCCCATGGACTGTAGCCTTCCAGGGTCCTCTGTCCAAGGGATTCTCCAGTCAAGAATACTGGAGTGGGTTGATATGTCCTCCACCAGGAGATCATCCCAACCCAGGTCTCCCACACTGGAGGTGGATTCTTTATCGTCCGAGCCACCAGGGAAAACCCTAGATGAGGTACCAGAGATCTTTTACTCTCTTGTTGGTTTGTGTGATTACCTCACCATATAAGCTATTCCTGATGCCTTTTCCTCATCACACACAATTGGATAAAGTCTTGCCTTATGTGACTCAATGTCTGTCCAAAGGATTTAGAGGTGAGAGTCAAAGGGGGCTTTTAGCCAATCATTTTAAAAGACAATTAATTTAATGCATTATTTTTGTAAAAGTAATTTAAATTATAAAAACTTGATAGATTTGAAAGCTATACCTAAAAAGTTAACAGTCCGAAACAATAGTGTAATATAAGTTTATATTTGTCTCAGTTTCAAAATGAGCAACACCTTCCTTACCATAGAAACATAGACAAAACACAGTTCACCTTTGATTAAATCTAGTGCAAAATACTGGTTATGTCAAAATGACACAAATACAATGATGAGATACTCTCTTTCAGCAAGGGGCTTCCCTGGTTGGTCCTTGGTAAAGAATTTGCCTGCAAATTCAGGAGATGAAGGTTTGATCCCTGGGTCAGGAAGATCCCCTGGAGGAGAAAATGGCAACCCACTCCAGTATTCCTGCCTGGGAAATTCCATGAACAGAGGAGACTGGCAGGCTACAGTCTATGGGGTCTCAAAGTATTGGATGCAACTGAGCACACACACATACACATTGAAATGCATAATTATCACATCTGTTATAGAGAAAGATGTCTGAAACAGAATCCACTGAAAGACTGAGTTCCAGTCAGAGAGGTCCCTGAGCCTGCCAGTTATTCCCTTCTAACATCATGAGCAATGCCCTCAAGAAAGTCCAAAATTCATGCCTGAGCCTGAATTGACTAACCCCAGAAAGTTAGATAACATGGATCACAAGATCCTCTAATATTAAAGAAACTTAGAAATCCCTGCTCTCCAAGGCCAGGTTTTTGAATAAGCAGCTGAGGCCAGTGACATCTGGTGATTTGCATTTCATCTTCATTATCTGCAAGAAGGATTAGGTACACACACCTAACCTTTTGATTACTAATTTCTAAAATTGCTTTGACAAGACTCTCCCAATATGCAATACAATATCCATACACATTGAGAAAGGAAATAATGTGTACAATATTTTATATAGTATAGGCATTTTTCCATTATTCAATTTTATATTATCTAGTAGACAGTATATGTGCTACTAAATCAGCTGATTTTTCTTAAAGTGTAATGGTTTTGAAATAAATAGTTTGGAACTAATGTACCTTCAGATGTATGCGTTCTACAGACTCCAGATGAGAGAGCGGTGGCTTTAATTTACATCAACCCATCTGTTTGGGAAACAGATTCTATATTAACTATAGGTTTAGCCAATATTCAGTACTTTATGTTGTAGTTTTCACAACACAGAGTACACGAAATTATTTTTGAAAAGAGCCAGAGGAGACTTGAATTGAATCATCTCCCTTTCCTTATTATCAGTTATTCATACAATCTTCAAACATTTTTTTGTAGCGTTTGCTCTTTTTTTTTTTTTAACTAATTGTTATGTTTTGTGGTGAGGCTATTTAGATATCATAGAGTGCTACATAGAACTTGTTTTGTCTTTGACTGCAGAAAAGTTGATTCTGTGTAAAAGCAAATTAAATAATGAAAGAGAATGTTGAATGATATAATCAAATGAAACCTTTGGCACCCACATTTTAGATAACTCAACTACATTATTTTTCACCTGAAATCATGTGGACTGATTATAGGTCTTGAGATACACAATAAGAAGATTGTCACCTATTTAGTCAGCTCAGTCACTCAGTCGTGTCCGACTCTTTGTGACCCCATGAACTGCAGCACGCCAGACCTCCCTGTCCATCACCAACTCCTGGAGTTTACTCAAACTCATGTCCATCGAATTAGTGATGCCATCCAACCATCTCATCCTCTGTCGTCCCTTTCTCCCACCTTCAATCTTTTCCAGCATCAGGGTCTTTTCTAATGAGTCGGCTCTTCGCTTCAGTTGGCCTAAGTCATCTATTTAAACCTTTGTTTAAGAACATAAGGTATGTAAAAGAAATGGTGGTTTCTAATATTCTGAACGTGGCTGAATCTACAAAGCATCCCCAATAAACATGATGATTTCCATTAGAAAGCATAATATCAGAAATCATTAATAAAAATTTAAGGTGCACTTATAGCTTAACCTGATTAATAAATTATGCATTCATGTGTGCTTGCTCAGTCGTCTCCCACTCTTTGAGAACCCATGGACTCTAGCTTGCTAGGCTCCTCTGTACGTGGAATTTTCCAGGCAAGAATGCTGGAGTGGGTTGCCCTTTCCTTCTCCCAGGACTCTTTGTGACCCAGGGATCGAACTCGTGTCTCTTGCGTCTCCTGCACTGGCAGGCGGATTTTTTAGCACTAAGCCACCTGGGAAGCCTCGATTCATAAATTATACTTGGGTTTTTTTTTATTACTAAAGATGTATAAATTTTCAAAAGTTAATACTATTGATGGGTTTTCCCTCAAATGTGTTTTTCTGGTAAATGAATTCTACTTGCAAATAAATTGAATTATTGAGTAAAATAATATTTAATCTTACTGAGAATTTTTATGACCATTCTACCCTGAATGTAGTCTTCTTTTGCTATTTCCAGTCTATTTCCTTTGATGCTTACTAAATGTTAGAACAATTTAGGAACAATTGGTAACACCAATACAAGAGACAGGAAATACCTGATTTAATTTTTTGTTCTTTCTGACAAAGTGGCATGAAGTTATTCAAAATCAAAGAATATTCAGTGAAGTATTATTTGTATCATATTGTTAGTTAAGCTTCAAAACAGCATATTTTGCTCTTATTAATTAACAACAAATCTCTTATTTTAAAATGTTTTCAAAAAAGTTTTAGAATGAAAATCTAGGGTTAGATTTCACCTCAATAAGTCATCAATGATTTAGGCCAGTGTGGGTCAAATTGCATAAAATGTTTGCTGTTATTGAAAAAAAGCTGTTATTTGATTTTGAATAGTTTAATTTTTTAGTTTGAAATCATTGTTTTCCTATTGATGTTGGATGTCCAAGTTGGATGCTGATAGAATGATTGCCCTATTTGACTTCAGAAAATGTGGTCGGTGAAATAAAACTATGACACTTGTCTAAACAAAGCAACTGTCAACTCACATCACAGACTCCTTCTAAATACAGGACTCCAGTACATTAAATTTGTTTTTCTTTAATGAACCTAAACCTTTTCACTGTCATTACTCATGCCTTCTAAAAACAGTGGAAAATGCAATACATTACTCAACTGAGGCCGTTTGTCTTGAGGTGCATGTTTTATTGATGTAAATAAATGGGATTTTGGCCCATTCAACTACCAATGTTTTGATTTTATAGAAATTCTGTGTCATTTTTGAAATTACTCCATCTTCTTCCCAGAGACTCTAGTGGTGATGTACAGGATCGTTAGGGTTAGACTGCTTGAAAATTATCATCATAAAAGTATGTTAGGTGAGAAGTGCATGTTGATTACGATCTTTGACTCATATATGAACATAGAGATATACATATATAGATATACACGTATATATAGATATGCATATTGATGGCTCAGTGGTAAAGAATCTGCCAACAATGCAAGAGACATAGGAAACATGGGTTCTATCCTTTGTTATCCCCAGGAGAAGGAAATGGCAACCCACTCCAGTATTCTTGCCTGGAGAATCTCACAGATACAGGAGCCTGGTGGGCTACAGTCCAAAGGGTTGCAAAGAGTTGGATACAAGTGAGCAGCCCAACACCACACATACATCCCAGCTTTCACTTATGAAACACATTGTTCAATTTACTGCTATCGCTTTTTGTTCAGTTCTCTTTTCCTTTGTCAGTATTTCCAGGTTAGAGTCCAGCCTTCTCAGTACAACTATATAATTGTTGCTAATAAACAGTGTTTCTAATTTGTTTTAGCATTTCGACTAACAGCTTCAGTGAATTGTATCTTTAAGACAGAATCATGTGTTCAAACATTTACTGCTTGCAATACATGACTTTTGACTTTTAAACTTCCAAAATATAGCATGCTATTGAAACATTCCATCTCTTGGTATAGAGAATGAATAAACTACATGGGCTTCCCAGGTGGCTTCCCTTTGCCAGTGGTAAAGAACCCACCTGCCAATGCAGGGGACGTAAGAGACTCGAGTTTGATCCTTGGGTTGGGGAGATCCCATGGAAGAGGAAGTGGCTACTCACTCTAGTATTCTTGCTTGGAGAATCTCATGGACAGAGGAGACTGGCAGGCTCTGGTCCATAGGGTCATAAAGTGTTGGATACGACTGAAGTGACTTAGCATGCATACAACCTGTTTGCAGAGGGTTTCTTTATTGCAATAGCGTATCTACCATAGAAATGTAATGGGCTTCATCCTTTTGGTGGCAAAGAAATCACATGTCTAGACTAAGGCACAATTGTTAAATGAATGCATAAGGTAGCAGGGAAAACTTCAGGTAATAATGAGTGTCTTTGAATGTTATCAACTTCCATCTTCTTATATACCTGGTGGACTTTTTCCCTTAGGTGTAATATTAGTATAACTTTTCTGTGAATTATTCTGCATTTAATTTATCTCTGCAGTGAAAAAGCCAATGAAATAGTCTATCAGTCAGTTTGTTAAAAAAAAAAAAAAGACCCAGTAGAATTTTGTTTCTTATATAGTTGAACCAAATTAAAATGTGTTTGAAAGCTTTTAGTTAAAGGAATGTTCCCCCTTAAAAAAACCTTGACATTGCAAGAACTAAAAAAAATTAAAATAAATTTTTATAGTATCTCATCAGAAAAAAATGCTCTATTCTTTTCTTTGAATAGTAAAGTAACGTTTTCCTTCTTTTGATTTTTCTGGTAGAAAAATTAAGTAAGGTTAATGTACATGAAAATTAGATTTCCTTTGCCATTGCTTTAAGTGGTGAGGCCTTATTATGTCACCAACATAAATTCTATTTTTAAGGTTATTGATTTAATGGAATAATTTAGATGCTCATTCTTTTATTCAGGAAAATAAATTAGCTTCTACTAGGTATTCATTAGTACAAATTATACAGGACTGAAAGCAGTGTAATCATATGAGTGATAAATCATAAAAAAATATTGACTTAATATTTGCTCCTGAGAAAAGAAAAATAGTGCCAATTTGAAATGAACAATCTTAAATCAAAAAGAAAACAGGAAAAAAGAGAACTTAGAATAATCAAGTCCATTCATTATTTGCCTCCTATATGAACAACATAAAGACTATATTATAACATTTAATCAATAGGTATAAATATTCAACTTGTCCACCTGTTCTCTGCCTTATGAAATTGTTATATGCAAATCAAGATTTACACTCACACTTGAAAAACATGCTATTTCCATTTTCAAATGAGATAATCCTTACTTTGGACAAAAATTGAATTTTAATCTTTTGAAGTTATTGTATTTATGCCTGTGTGCTAAGTTCTTTAGTCATGTCTGACTCTTGGCAACCCCATGGACTGTAGCCCACCAGGCTCCTCTGTCCATGGGATTCTCTAGGCAAGAATACTGGAGTGGGTTGCCATGCCCTCCTCCAAGAGATCTTTAGCCACCCAGGGATCAAACCCATGTCTCCTGAGGCTCTTGCATTGTGGAATTCTTTACTTCTGAGCCACCAGAGAAGCCCCTATTATGTTTATACCAAGGGCTAATTTTCCTACCAAATTTGTTTCTCTCCATCTGACAAGATAGTTGAAATAAAGGAAAATAAGTGAAGCTATAAATTTCAAAACTAATATTTTAGTGCTCAAATGCATAATATTTTCAATTAAATATAGCTTTAGTCTTTATTTACTTGGGCTCCAAAATCACTGCAGATGGTGACTGAAGCCATGAAATTAAAAGACACTTACTCTTTGGAAGGAAAGTTATGACCAATCTAGACAGCATATAAAAAGCAGAGACATTACTTTGCCAACAAAGGTCCATCTAGTCAAGGCTGTGGTTTTTCCAGTAGTCATGTGTAGATGTGAGAGTTGGACTATAAAGAAAACTGAGCACCGAAGAATCGATGCTTTTGAACTGTGGTGTTGGAGAAGACTCTTGAGAGTCCCTTGGACTGAAAGGAGACCCAGCCAGTCCATCCTAAGGGAGATCAGTCCTGGGTGTTCATTGCAAGGACTGATGTTGAAGCTGAAACTCCAATACTTTGGCTACCTAATGCGAAGAACTGACTCATTGGAAAAGATCCTGATGCTGGGAAAGATTGAAGGCGAGAGAAGGGGAAGACAGAGGATGGGATGGTTGGATGCCATCACCGACTCAATGGACATGAGTTTGGGTAAACTCCGGGAGTTGGTGATGGACAGGGAGGCCTGGCGTACTGCGGTCCATGGGGAAGCTAACAGTAGGACACAACTGAATAACTGAACTGGACTGGATTGATGTACAAGAATCATAAATAGTTCTATAGAATCTCTCTATCAAAAGACAGTATTAATACACACATGTAATAGCTTACCATTTAATTTCAACCTTAAAACTTCTGTTTATTAAAAATAGATTGGGTTTAGAATAAGTGGTTTAATATTTTTCTCCACTTATATATAATACTAGGTACTACTATTAATGGTAAGAATTATGTTGATTCACACAATTAAATAAAATTTCTGAATTTAAATTTTAAGTAACTGTAATATGTCTAAATCTTCTTCCAGGAAGATAATTATGTAATTATTTTGTTTTAACTGAGCTAAATTTTGTGAGGGGTAATGTAGAAAAAGGAACATATTTATGGACAAAGGTTAGTGGCATGATTTCCTTGCCATTGAAGCTTCTTGTTTTGAAAATGAGTGCATATAATCTGAATGTCTTTAATTTAGTACAGTCACCTGGCACTTAGTTTGGCCCATATTTCCATAAGAGAGTTTCAATACCTATATTGCCTTTATGTTGATTGTCACGTGGTATTTCTTTCACAAATGTATAAAAATTCACCATTTAAAAAATTTAACAAGTAAAAATCGGGCAGCATGTTGTAGGCATTATTTCAATATTGCTTATTTATTAAAGCAGATTGAAGTAATAATTGCATATTATGGCCATGGTAGAAGACAAGATGTTTCTCAGCCACTATTTTAGGAAAATATGAAATCACCATTAACCCTAAACAGCTGTTTCACTATAAAACACATGCAACATACAGGTGATACTACCCAAAGTTTCTCAATCTTGTAAAGAACTATAAAGTTTATAGCTAAATTTAACATCAACATGGAAAAATAAGTAGAAAGTATGTACAACTTGTAGGACTGTATTTTTTGGAGTTGGTGATGGACAGGGAAGCCTGGCATGCTACAGTCCATAGGGTCACAAAGAGTTTGACATGACTGAGTGATTGAACTGAACTGATTATGAAAAATAATGATTTCATAAAGAGAAATTCTTAAAATCTAGAATATGACAATATTCCCAAAGCCAGGCATTTTAATGTAGCTAATTTGATATAGCCTCTCAGGATCAGACACACTTTTCCTGTAAAGTGACAGATAATCAATATTTTCAAGCTTTGAGAGCTTTGGGGACTCCATCAAATTGGTCAACAGTTTTGCAATGTGAAAGCAGACAATATGTAATCTAGTGATGAAGGTGGCTGTGTACCAATAAAGCTAATTTATGGGCATGCTAAGTTGCTTCAGTTGTGTTTGACTCTTTGTGACCCTATGGACCATTGCCCACCAGCATCCTCTGTCCATGAGATTGTCCAGGCAAAGATCCTGGAGTGGTTTGCCATGCCCTCCTCTAGGGGATCTTCCTGACCCGGGGATTGAACCCATGTCTCTTTTATCTCCTGTATTGGCAGACAGGTTCTTTATCACTAGCACCACCTGGGAAGCCCAAAGTGAGAGTGTTAGTCACTCAGTCATGTCCAACTCTTTACAATCCCATGGACTGTAGCCTATCAGGCTCCTCTGTCCATGGAATTCTCTAGGCAAGAATACTGCAGTGGGTAACCATTCCCTTTTCCTTGGGATCTTCTGAACCCAGGGATCAAAGCCGGCTCTCCCGTATTGCAGGCAGACTCTTTACCACCTAAGCCTCCAGGGACACTAATTTATGGGCAGTGAGATTTGAATTGTATATGATTTCAAATCTCAAGGCTTCCCTCAGAGCTCAGTTGGTAAAGAATCTGCCTGCAATGCGGGAGACCTGGGTTCGATCCCTGGGTTGGGAAGATTCCCTGGAGAAGGGATAGACTATCCACTCCAGTATTCTTGGGCTTCTCTTGTGGCTCAGCTGGTAAAGAATCTGCCTGCAATGTGGGAGACCTGGGTTCGATCCCTGGGTTGAGAAGATCCCTTGGAGAAGGGAAAGGCTACCTACTCCAGTATTCTGGCCTGGAGAATTCCATAGACTGTAGTCCATGGGATCGCAAAGAGTTGGACATGACTGAGTGACATGTCTTTCAAATATCAGAAAATATAATCATTCTCTCAAGTTTTCAATCTCTTAAATAGGTAAAAATCATTCTTAGCTTGCTAGTCATACAAAAATGGGGAGAGGGGAGTCAAATATTGCTGACTTCTGGGATGGACATTTTAACAGAGTGAGCTCAAAGCTTGGGCACTAAATGGTAACTACAGAGAGTCCCTTTAACCTCTACTTTACCCTATATCTTTGCTTTAGGCCAAAGGACAAGTCGTTCCTCTGATTGGATGAGGCATGAACATGAGCTCCCTGATGGGGTGACATGAAGGCACTCAGTACCTCAAGTATGAAGTCAAGATGTCTATGTCATCCATTACTTGGTAATAGCCAAACAATATTGAAAATTCATTTTTATTGGGTTTCAAAAGCCCTGCTCTGCAGAATTGCATTGCCAAAATGTTCTTGTCAAAGTATGATCTGTCCATACACACAACTTGTTTATTCAGCCTGTAGGCTGGAAAGTTGAAATCAAAATATATAAGTAACTCCATTAGACTTTAACAGTAAGGTTACTTACAGTTTCCCCAAATAACCCAACAGGTATTGGTATATTGATAGCCCACCATTCTGATGGGCTGTATGTATGTGTGTGCTCAGTCACTCAGTCTTGTCCAAATCTTTGAGACCTCATGGATTATAGGTTCCTCTGTTAAACCAGAGGTTCCTCTGTCCATGGAATTCTGCAGGCAAGAATACTGCGTTGGTTTGCCATTTCTTTTTCCCGAATACTGGATTGGGTTGCTTTTGTACTGTGGTATTGGAGAAGACTCTTAGGATTCCCTTGGAGTGCAAGGAGATCCAACCAGTCAATCATAAAGGAAATCATTCCTGAATATACATTGGAAGGACCGATGGCTGAATCTGAAGCTCCAGTTTACTTTGGCCACCTGAGGTGAAGAACTGACTTATTGGAAAAGACCCTGAGGATGGGGAAGATTGAAGGCAGAAGGAAAAGGTGATGACAGAGGATGGGATGGTTGGATGGCATCACCAACTCAATGTACACGAGTTTGAGCAGGCTCAGAGAGTTGGTGATGGACAGGGAGGCCTGGCGTGCTGCAGTCCATGGGGTCGTAAAGAGTCAGACATGACTGAGCGACTGAATTGAAATGAGCTTCCTCTTCCAGGGGATCTTCTTGACTCAGGTATTGGGCTCAAGTCTCTTGCATTGGCAGGTGGGTTCATTTTCACTGCACCACCAGGAGAAGCCCCCTGATTGGGCTATCGTGGTCTGCAAAATGTGGTCTGGGTACCTTGCCTTCAGAGTCTCTGAGAATGGCAAGGGGAGCTCTCCCTCCTTGAACAAATTCATTATATTTTTGTTAGTCATTTATTTGGCTTTACAACAAGATTCATTTAGAGAATCGGTATACTTTACTGACATATATATATATATTTGTAAATCAGTTAACTAGAGCTTTAGTACCTTTATTAGAGCAGTGTTTCAATGGAAATAAACAAACTCAAACTTCATTATTGTTCACTCATCGGTTGGAAGCTTCTCTCACTTACATGACAATGTCGTCCAGAATCTACTATCATGTTGCTTTCCAAAATTTCCCCAGATCCTCCCATAATGGGCTGCACTCCTCATATGTATCTGAAAATCTGAATTTTATATGATCTTCCGTCTATGTTGATTTCCATCGATTTTAAACTCTCTTTTCATTTTTTTCGTACTAATCTCAAAAAGCCAACTTTTGTTTCCTGACTGGTATAATTTGATATTTCCTAATCATTACTTGTATAACTATTTAATTTTCTACAAATACCATTAAATTGAGGAATATAATTTGTTTCTTATGACTTAAAAATATTCTAGATAGTTTTGAATAAAAATCTGTATTCAATGAATATTATCTTATAATTACATATTATTTTTGTCATTATAAAAATGTGTTAATAAATATGTCAGAGAACCTTTGGCACAGTCATGATGTTCATATACACTGCTATATAGAATCTCTTTATTTAAGAATACATCTTTATTAGTATGATTATTATTAGTTCATATCTGGCCTTTCAAAACTACCAAAGCAAACCAACCAAAATATTTTTCCTTTGAGTTTCACAAACTTTAGGGGAAGTAGGTTATTGAAACAAACTATTTAAATTATTTCAAAACTCCAAAGACAATATTTTATTTCGTCACCAAGTGCTGTATTAGTGTATTTAGATCTCACCATCTAAAAGGTGAGACATCTCCATTTTATTCCCTTATATTTGGGAAAGAGTGGTATTTTTATGGGGAAAATAATACCAAACACATTTTCAGTAATAGCAATGAAATGAGAGTCTGGAGAACAGTGGTTTTCTGAATATCAGCAAGAGATAGACGTTACCCTTGAGCCATTCCAAGGGCACAAGTAATGACTGAGTTGTGTTTGCTGTTCACATTATTTGTTCAGTAACATCATGGCTTGAGATTTATGTAATTAGTTTACATCTGTTTCATCAATAAGAGTTTCTTGGTATGCAACACAGGATGTGAGCTGTCTGAAGCAGAGGGTTACTTTGCCAGCTCAGATCTGGAGGGTGGAATCTGAGGTAGAGAGGCCACTCCTAGAGGTAAGACAGTGGGAGACACTCCTCTATGACAGGTCTCCTCACCAGCATCCACTGTGCTCCACCAGGTAGACCACTGAATCTTTTTTTCTACCACACCCTTGTATCTGCATGGGCCACTTCCGTATTTGGAACCAAGCACTCTTTTCCTAACTGTAAAATAGTGGTTCCTTTTTACCAAGAGCCCTGAACCAGCTCATAAGTCCACCAGCACAGCAAATGGCAAAAATACAATGGAAAGATTAACTTTACCTTAGTTGCTTAATCACTAAATTACTTCACTTTTTGCCATGTTCTACTGGCTAAAATCAAGTCATGATACGCTCATGTATAGAAAGAGAAGATATTGTTGACTGTGCATACCAAAGAAGTGAAACCTGTGGGACCACTCTGTGTATACTTGGTTCAGTTCAGTCGCTCAGTTGTGTCCAACTCTTTGCGACCCCATGAATCACAGCACGCCAAGCCTCCCTGTCCATCACCAACTCCCGGAGTTTACCCAAACCCATGTCCATCGAGTCGGTGATGCCATCCAGCCATCTCATCCTCTGTCATCCTCTTCTCCTCCTGCCTCCAATCCTTCCCAGTATCAGGGTCTTTTCTAATGAGTCAGCTCTTCGCATGACTCTAAAGTATTAGAGTTTCAGCTTCAACATCAGTCCTTCCAATGAACACCCAGGACTGATCTCTTTTAGGATGGACTGGTTGGCTCTCCTTGCAGTCCAAGGGACTCTCAAGAGTCTTATCCAACACCACAGTTCAAAAGCATCAATTCTTCAGCGCTCGGCTTTCTTCACAGTCCAACTCTCAAATCTATACATAACCGGTTATACTATATATTAGTATTAGAGTATTAATATTTCTACACATGACAGACAGTGTCAGATGCTATTTATAAGTCAATATATATTTGTACAGGCTTCCCAGGTGACGCTAGTGGTAAAGAACCCTCCTGCCAATGCTGAAGACATAAGAGGTATAGATTCGACCCCTGGTTTGGGAAGATCCCCTGGAGAAGGAAATATTTGTATATTTTACTCTGTGCTGTTACTTTCCTCTCTCTTAGTTTTTAAGTGAAATATCAGACATAAAATCAGACCAAAGGTGATTTTTAGCGATTTCATTATGGCTCAGTTTTCACCCTTTCTCAGCTGTGAAGAATAAGAAGTTCCCACAACACTCAGCAGTGAGGAATGCAAATTTTAGGGAATTAGCTGACATAGCATGTGTGAGGAACACTCAAGTATTCAGCCACTAAGACTAAAAAAAAACAAAAAATTAAAAAGAGAAGACTATTGCTTTCTAAATCATAAACTAATGCCATTAACTGCATAAAGTAACTTTCTCTCAGAGAAATATCCATAGAAAGCATATTTGAAAAGATACATTGAAAATATGGAAATAGTCGCTGTTAGATGTTATTGCTATACAATAACATCTAACATAACTACAAGATCCTGACTTGAACTAAATCTGTGGCTTCTGTTTACAAGAACTAATTTATTAGCTTAAAGCATTTATTTGGTATATACCAAACAACTTGCCTACCTTCAAGTTTAGCTATCACAAAAGTGTCCTGAGGTCACTATTAGTATAATATCTATTTTTCTTGTAAGAAGACAGAGACTTAGATAAACTAAGAAATTTGATAAAGTCATATTGTTAGTAAATTTGTGACTCCAGAGTTAGAATATGATATCTTCCCTGGTGGCTCAGTTGGTAAATCATCTGCCTGCAACGCAAGAGACCACTGGCAATTCAGGATACGTGGGTTCAATCCCTGGGTCAGGAATTTTACTGGGAGAAGGAAGTAGTAATCCATTCCAGTATTCTTGCCTGGAGAATCCCAAGGACAGAGGAACCTGGCCAGCTACAGTCTATGGGACTGAAAGAGTCAGACATGACTTAGCGAATAAACCACCACCACCATCTAACTTGAGAATCTGCATTTGAGGGACTAATTCAGGTTTTTCCATCTCAAAGTCATAATTGAGGATAGGGAGCAGAAAATAAGAGACCCCTGGGAGTGAACTGATTTCAACTGCATTGATTCATTTCCACTGTAACATATTTATTGTACAAATAGCCAGTGTCTTTTCACTTTTTTTTTTAATGAGAAGCTGCTTTTTTGATCTATCGCAACTTTTAATAAATGATCTCCATATCTATATGGAAACAGCCTGAGCTAAATATATCTCGCTTCTGGATTTCTTTTCACTTTCTGATAACTTCTCATAATCATGTTCTCCATGTGCGTGAGTGTCTTTTTTTTTTTCCTTCCTTTACAGCTATATACACTCACTCTTTATTTATCCATGTTTATTCTGAAAATGCTGAAGTATTGATGCTGAAGCCGAAGCCTCAATACTTTGGTCAACTAATGCGAAGAGCTGACTCTTTGGAAAAGACTCTGATGCTGGGAAAGATTGAAGGCAGAAGGAGAAGGGGGCATAAGAGGGTGAGATGGTTAGATAGTATCACTGATTCAATGGACATGAATTTGAGCAAACTCTGGGAGATAGTGAAGGATAGGGAAGCCTGGTGTGCTGCAATCCATGGGGTAACAAAGAGTCAGACCCAACTTAGCAACTAAACAACCACATTCTGAAAAAGCGAGACAGAACTTTTCTGTTAAGGGAAACAAAATAAACATGGAGATGCATTCATGTAAGAAAAGGCTAATCCAAATGACCTCCTGAAGTTTTGGAAAAGTCTGGCATTGTTCTTGACTTTGGGTATGAACTCTATAAGAAGAACCATCTGGTTTGGCTAGTCCACTGTGAATTAGTGTCAGAAATAAACACCCTGCCTTCTGATCCAATTCCTGGCTAATCGATGTGATGTGTCCTGACACTTACAGTTACACATTAGGCTCCAAGCTGTGTGCTTGTGTAGGTCGCTCTTTCTTTCTCTTTTTTCATTCTAGTCACAGTACTGGAATTCATCATTTCAATTAAAGTCTTGATGATCAGAATTCTCCAGGGATTTGATGCAACCCATCAACCGCCTACAATCCATTGCGGGATATATGCTCTATAGATGGTTTTCTTAGAGACAAGCTTATTTACCTGAATGAATGATACCCAAACTCATTCCTCCCAGGTGGCTCAGTGGCAAAGAATCTGTCTGCAATACAGGGAGATGTGAGTTTTATCCCTGGGTTGTGAAGATTCTCTGGAGAAGGGAATGGCAACTCACTCTAGTATTCTTGCCTGGAGAATCCCACGGACAGAGGAGCCTGGGGGGCTACAGTCCATGGGGTCGCAAAGAGTTGGATATAACTTAGTGACGGAGCACACGTGCAAACACATTCACTGAAACCTGTGAAGTTGAATGTGAGAGGAATAATTCCAGGAGATGTTTGGAATGCATTTCTACACTGCGGCTAACACCTTAGCGGCTTTTTTTTTTTTCACTATTTATTTTGAGAAGCGTTCTGGTCTGCATATGAGGTCAGTAGAGCTTCTCTAGACCTGTCAGCCCAAATGATCAGATGATGACAGGAGGTCTGGAGAGGTTGAGTGATCGAGATACCTCTGGGAGGTAGACAGTGATGGCTATTATCTCAAGGCTGCTGGAAACTCTACGTAGGGTGACTTGAAGGAGAGTTTAACTATTAGCAGCCTGTTATAGATAAAGCAAACCATGGCTAACTCTGCTGTGTTGAGTCCATTGCTGGGCTCCCTAACCCTTTAATTGCTGATTGGGAAGAATACTTGGGAGGAAAGTAAACCCCCAAAGACCTCTTGACTATTAGCACATTTTCATTTCCCTTTAGCTGTTGTCATCACTGAGCTCCAAGCTAGGAGTGAATTGTAAGCAAGGAGGAGCAGCCAGACTTACTGAGGTCTGATGGGCTCGTTTCTGTAAGGAAATTGGTGGATAAGAAATAAACTTCATTTTGCAACTTAGAGTCTAAAGGGTTGACAGAAATTAATAGTGAAATATATTTACAATGATATGGAGCAAGTAAATGACCAAGTCCATACAATCTGTGATGGTGGTGGGAAGCAAAGAAGGCTTCTCTGGACATGGGCTTCAAGAGGAGTCTTGAATGAGTAGAAGACATTTGAATCTTTTAATATGGTTGAGAATTTAAGACTATGTCTGATAAAAACCTATTCTGTCTACATGAGTAACAGACAAGAACTTTGAATCCCATTTTACTCTTTCTTGCAGAGTCATTTGACATCAATACCCCAAATTATAAAAGTTTTTAAAAAGTAGAGGAGGTTTGTCCAACAATACTCGCTTCATTGTATATATCTGGTCAGCCTCATGACCATCACAACAAAATGCAGATTCACGTCAACTATGCAGACCTAATTCAGACTGAAGGGGATAACTGGAAATCTCTGACATTCTGCACAATTAAATGAACACTCCATGGGTTTTGTTGTTTTTAAATGAAGCTTCTTGTGCTTGTCCACGAGACCATAAAATGTGGAACAGTGCTGGAGGCCTCTGCTATTTTTATCTGAAGTGCACAGAAAGTATGACTTTTTTTTTAAAGGAAATGTCATTTTGGTGATGTGTTGTTAGCTCCTATCAGACGCACAAGGTGACTTTTCAAGCAGTATTTTAAAGTGCCCAAAGTCAGAAACTCAGAATTTTCGGCATCCTGAAAGAAGCTTAGTGATTAAAATAATATTTCTCCAGATGCTAGACCACACAGCATTATTTTTCACTTACGGTTTTACAGTTGTAATAAATGCTCATCAGAGTTGGCTGAGTAGCTATCTGAAAGTGTGTATCAATGAAACAGGGTGTATAAATTCTGAACAAGGCATCAGATGAGTTAGGATCCTTCAATCTAAACACAAGTGCATAGGAAATTTGGATGTCTGTTTGGGGAAAAAATGAATCATTACAGAATGGTACAGGTTCACCTAAGTCTCTGTCTGAAAGTCAAACTTAGATCATTTTTATGTTTGGAAATATGTGAGCTATTTTAGCATGGTGATTATAATTTTAGGTGTTGAAATATTAGTAAACAGGCCTTGATGAGTTGGTAATTTTTTTTTTTTTACATTCAGTCTTACCTGTAATGTTTTATGTGATCACACGTGCATAGTCACTTCAGTCATGTCTGACTCTTTGGCACCCTATAGACTACAGCACACTAGGCTCCTCTGTCCATAGGATTTTCTAGGCAAGAATACTGGAGTGGGTTCACTAACCTCCTCCAGGGGATCCCCAACCCAGGGATCGAACCTGTGTCTCTTATGTCCCTTGCATTGGCAGATGGGTTATTTACCACTGGCGCCATGTGGAAAGTCCTTTATGTGATCAGTAAGCTTCAAATATAGAAACTCAAGTGGGATGTTGCAATAAAAAGATTTGAATGTATTAATACCTGCTCAGTTAAAGTGTTGTGTATGGATTTCAAAATCAGAGTCAGCAAAAATATAGACCCTAGAAGGGGCTTTCTTGGGAGTCAAGTTGTTGCTACTGTTCAATAGCTAAGCTGTATCTGTTTCTTTGTGACCCCATGGATGCAGCATGCCAAGCTTATTCAAATTGCGACCTATACACTGAACCTAAAAAATATGTGAGTCTTCAAAAAACATAAATCCTAAGTGTCTCATTCTGGCATTTCTAGCTAATTTTAAAGTTTAAGGAAAATCTAGGTATTTAATATCTTACTATGCCTAAGTTTATATTACCTTGTAATCCAGTGTTTAATATCTGTAACCTGAAGAATGTCATCTGACATTTTTTTAGTGATTTCTCCATATAAATAGAAAATAAAATCTCTAAATATCTGGGGGTTAAAAAAGAATATAATATAAAAAGTCTCTGGAGGTTTCTTATAGCTCTGGTGTCTATGATTCTACTGGTTTTTAGAACAGTGACATATAAAAAGTGACAAACCTCAAACTCCAGTGGAATAATTTTTTTATTTTACAATATAAAAATTATAAAAATAATACTTATAAAATTATTTTTAAAGTATATCAAGTCTTTAAGAGTATTCTGAATTTTTAAGATTGCACAGTTGGCAACAAACATCGTGTTTCTAACATGTGACCCAGTTTCTTTCTCTTCCTCTGCTTTATACCAACCCGTTAGTTCTTCCCTACTTACCTGAAATTCCAACAATGGTTATTCTTAATCTTCTTGTCAAAGGCTACATAAATAATGCTAGTGCCTGACTGCATTGAACATGCCCTCTGGGGTCAATGGAGAAATGTTTTTCATGTGAAAATTTGAACTTTCTCTTGGATAAAGGCTGGTATTATTTTCATAATTCACCCACAATTATGTCATCAGTGCTTTTTTTTTTTCCAGGACTGCTAGGCATAGAGTAATTGATAACAGAGCTGCTATACTGTAGAGTGACATCTCTATGAAAATAAACCACCGTTAGTTTGAAACTTACATGAAAGAAAAATTAATGGGTTAGAGGAGAAAGCCATTCTATAAATCATCCCAAGTCACTTATCCATTACCAAATGCAGTTATTGGTGAGTGAGTCTACATATTTTATGCTTTCAAAGATCAATAAGGGACAGTATATTGAACGTATAGAGCAAGTTTATTAGTTGTCCTGGTCAGTTTATTCAAGGTCCTGGACATCTCATTTCATGTTAGGAGGCAAAATACAAAGTGCAGAAGGCTGCCCCAGTAGCCTGACTCATTTTAATTTGCCCAAATCGCTATAACTCTCAGTGCAACCATTTCAACAACTAAAACATGGGAATAAGGATCCTGGGAGATGATGTAAGATTACTTGAAAAGTGCATTGTACTATTCAGAGGCACTTTGCTACGTAGGTAGAAAACATTCTAATTAAT
This sequence comes from Okapia johnstoni, assembly GCA_024291935.2. Classification (NCBI taxonomy): domain Eukaryota; kingdom Metazoa; phylum Chordata; class Mammalia; order Artiodactyla; family Giraffidae; genus Okapia; species Okapia johnstoni. Next base: position 6,406,981 of record CM044321.1, on the reverse strand, counting down.
GCTACATAAATCACTCTGAATTTCTTGGCAAAGAGATATTATTTTGAAGATGAATTTGAGAATTAAGCACTTAATGAAGAGTCACCTTATGAATACAAATTGATTCTTGGGATCTGTTCACCCGCTTGAAGTTTAAGCAAAATTGAAAAGCTGTAACAGGCATTTATTGTTAAGAAGCAACAACTTGAACAACTCTTTTAATTCGATGTGTCATTTGAGTTGTTGTTAAATAGCCATAGCTTATTTTGAAATACAAATTAATTATCTATTACAAGCATGCTATTGCTTATCTCCTTCAAAGTCTCATTAGTATGCAAATTACTCTAATTAGGTCACTGTCAGACAATATTAGTGTAGAGTCACTTTCCACGGTTTAGAATGAAAGGTTTTGGTTCCTAAATAGTTTTAAAACTATTTCTGAAATCAGCCTGACTTAATTGGAATTATTCTGTAAGTCTACTGGTTCAGAGGAAATAATCTCATACAACAAAGAGAAAATCATCCTTTAAAAAACATCAATTTTTAATTGACACACATACAATTAGATGATTAGAGAAGAGTGTTCATGTCTCTAATATAAGCTTTATTTTAAATACTTAAATCACTAAATGTGTTTCTATATATTTTATCATCAGTGTTTTTACATATCACCATGAAAATGAAAGATTAATATATGACTATAAGTTGTACTTTAAAGAAAGTTTGGTTTATTAGGAATATTTTAAGAGCAGAATTATTATTAACAGATAGTAGTTAATAAAGCTGGACATCCCATAGCTCATTACTATGAGTTCCATATAGTAGATTTTGATTAAGCTTAAAAGGATCTCTCCATATGTTCCATCACTGAGGTCTACTCAGATCACAGTAATTTTCTTTACTGGAACAATCATAACAAAACATGCCATTTAGTCTTCCCTTGATGTAAATAAATATGTGTTAAATCAACAAGATTTATGTCTTATTAACCCATAATATTAAACATGGAATTATATTTTGCAAAGATGGACAATGAAATTTTGAGACAGTATTAGATAAATGTGATCACTCATTTCATCAGAATATACTTTTATCATGTTATTCATAATTCCTCATCAAAATACAAAGCACATACTTAGATATTTGCATTTCTACATTGTGGCATACTTGATATCCTGAAAACTCTATTCTGAAAAATCTCTAGAATATCCCTGTAAATTATTTATTGAGCTTCTCAGAGTATAAGGAGACCAGGGAGGCTAAAAAGGTAACAAGGAACAGGAAACCAGCATTCTAAATAGTCACCGAAGCCTCCTGTTCTGGGTGTATATGCACTTTTGCTCACCCCAAAGCTTGCGTGTAAATACCAGTGTGGGAAGCAAGAAACAGGACTCTATGTGCGTGCAGCTGAATCCCCACCAGACACAAAAGTGTGGAACCCTCACGATGCTATATTCTTGGTAAAAAGAAACAGTGAGAAGGGGAGAGGATTTTTATCTGTATGAGCTTAGAGTCTCAAAAGGGGAAACATCTTATAGATACTTACAGTCATTAAATGTCTCTTCAATAGGTTCAGGATCTGTATCTGTATTATTAATGCTATGGTCACGATCCAGGAAATGCTAGAGTTGGGAAATTAAGATGACATGATCCCAAGTTGATAGCTCCAAGCTGGACCTGGCAAAAACAAATGCAGGTCTCACTGGAGAGCTATGGGCCTCACCAGGCATCTCAGCACCATGCCCACTGTCTTTGATCACTCTTTCACTTTAAATTCTACCATCTATTTTGCTGTCTTCTGCAATTTCTATGTCTCTAACCTTTCTCGAGCTGTGTCTAATCCATCCGCTGAATCTTAACATTTTTCTTTTCTAGAAGTCCCTTTTGTTTTTCTCTGATGTCTTTGATAATCTTTCCTGCCTTGACTTTATTTGGACACCCAGAAAGCGTGGAAAAGTGTGTCTGGAGAAATACCAACAAGAATTCATGAAATATTTCATAGATAGTTATTGTGTGTTTTATCTGATTATTGCAATCTGAGTTACTTGTCTATCTGCATTAGTTGTTCTTTTATTGCTACTCCTCACCCATGGTGACTCATTTCCTTGTATATGAATATTGACTAATTTATAAAACTGTCCCCTTAGAAGGACTTATATTTGCTTTACTATGTGCTGATGGATGGTAGTAAGCTAGAGCATGCCTTTAATTTCTTGCCTTTGGATTTCTATAACCAGGAAATATTAATTTTATCTCAAGAAAGATAAGAATACATTCTCAGGTGGCAAGAGTTTATTTAATGAAATTGTCTAAACTAACTTCCTAACAAACTCAAATTTATTCACTTAAAGAAATAACAAGTGTTGCACACCTGAAAATCATGCAGTGATGTACGTCGATTATATCTTAATAAAGCGGACAAAAGTAGATTAACAAATATACTTGCTATTACTGCAAATATTTAGTAGAAAAAAATTAGAAGGATATTGCTTCAAAGGTGGCATGAAAATAATAATTAATACATATTATTGCTTATACCCAAAGTATCTGCAAGTCTCTAAAGTGAGTAGCTATATATAAGATACATATTTTAAAAATCAATTGTATTCCTATATACTAGTCACAGATTGCTTTTTTACAATTATTTAAAAGAAAGATTATACTAATTATAATATCAATTAAAAAAAATTCAAGTACAGATTTAACAAATCAAAAAGTCTTTCGTGTGGAGACACACAAGCTTTATTAAGAGATGTAAAGGATATGATATCACATTCATAGGTTAAATCTTACTAATGTAAAAATATAATTTCCCCAAAAGTACTCTATGAATTTAATGTAATATCAATATTTTCTACATAATTTATTAGAAAACTTGACCATCTTATTGTATTTGAAAGAGACAGTTGCCAAGAATAGCTAAGACTATTAAAGATTAATGTGAGGAAATTTTTCAAGCCAGATCTAAGGCCTGTAAGCCATAGTTACTGATGCAGAGATAATTAAACATATGTATGTAAGCAATAGCAAACCAGGTCCTGAAAAAAAATCACATATGAAAATGGGCAAAATATGACAAAATTGACATTAATCTTTAGTGAGCCTATGATACCAATATGAATTATTAGCCATGTATTTAGAAAAAGTAAAATTTATTAATTTTTATTGAAATAGAGTCGATTGATAATCAGCCTTGTGCTAATTACTGCTGTAAGGCAAAGTGATTCAGTTTGTACTTATATATATATTTTTTTTATCTTCTTTTCCATTACGCTCTATCACAGGATACCAGACACAGTTCTCTGTGCTATACAGCAGGACCCAGCTGTCCATCTGCTTCATGCATAAAAGCTCACGTCTACCAATCCCAAACTCCCTCTCCTTCCCTCCTCCAGCCCCTTCCCCCTGGGCAACCACCAGTCTGCTCCCCATGTCTGTGAGTCTGTTTCTGCTTCACAGGTAGATTCACCTGAGTCACATTTTAGATTCCAAATATATGTGATATCGTATATGTCTTTCTCCTTCCAACTCACTTCACTCATGACAGTGTCTAGTTTTATCCATGTTTCTGCAAATAGCATTATTTCATTCTTTTTTATGACTCAGTAGTATTCCATTATATATACACACATATACATATACGGGCTTCCCTGGTGGCTGAGAGGGTAAAGTGGCTGCCTGCAATGTGGGAGACCTAGTTTCATTCCCTGGATACCCAGGTCTGGAAGATCCCCTGGAGAAGGAAATAGCAACCCACTCCAGTACTCTTGCCTGGAAAATTCCATAGACAGAGGAGCCTGGTAGGCTACTGTATATATGTATATACAGCACATCTTTATCTGTTCATGTTTTGATGGAAATCTAGGTTTTTCCATGTCCTGACCACTGTAAACAGTACTGCCATGAACTTTGGGGTGTATGTGTCCCCTTGAATTAGAGTTTACTCAGGATATATGCCCAGGAGTGGTACCACTAGATATTCCGACAAATATACTATTGGTTTAGAAAAAGTAAAATTGGCTCTCTACACCAAAGACAGAAATTAATTCCAGGCAACAGAGGAGATTTACATACTAGGGAAAACAATCTGTGATAATTTAGAAGATTATATGGAAGTGGGCAAGTTTTGTCAAATTTCTCTCTACTATATTCCAACCTTCTGTGCTTTCTGTCTGTAGGGTAGAGAGGTAGAGGTCTGAAAACTACATTTCCCAGATTTCAGTACCAGCTAGTTTCCATTCTCTCTTTATCATATTTCTTTCTTCCATAACAGCAGCCAGGATTCAGCAGCCTCACATCAGCTCACAGCCCTGGCCCATTTCTCTGAGGGAAGTATTAATATCAGTGTTGGGAGACTCCATCCTCCTGAGCTCCTCCTAAGACAAGGCAGGGATACAGGCTTTGCATGTCAATCATTCTAACAACAGCAGAGGCAGCAGCTTCTGTGACAACATTAAAGCTCTTGTGGCTCTGGGTTAAGGCTTGTTGTCTGTTTTTACCTCCCCATCCTTCCAATATTGTTTCATTGTTAAGTCATGTCTGGCTCTTTGCAATTCTGACTCTGAACTATAGTATGCCAGGTTTCCCTATCCCTAACTATCCCCCAGAGTTTCCTGAAACTCATGTCCATTGAGTTGATGATGCTATCCAGATATCTTCTCCTCCTGCCTTCAATCTTTCCCAGCATAAGAGTCTTTTCCAATGAATCAGCTCTTCTCATCAGATGGTCTAAGTATTGAAGCTTCAGCTTTAGCATCAGTTCAGTTCAGTTTCTCAGTTGGGATCTCATGAACTGTAGCATGCCAGGCTTCTCTGTCCATCACCAACTCCCGGAGTCTACCCAAACCCGTGTCCATCAAGTTGGTGATACCATCCAGCCATCTCATCCTCTGTCGTCCCCTTCTCCTCCTGCCCCCAGTCCTACCCAGCATTAGGGTCTTTTCCAATGAGTCAACTCTTCGCATGAGGTGGCCAAAGTATTTTCATTTAATATGGTGTTTTCCCTATTTTTGTCACAACTTGTTTCTCCACTAGATCATAAAATTCTTCCAAGGGAAAGATTTTTTGCAAGGAAGCTTGCTTGGTAATAGTAAGAATTTAACATGTAATTGTTGAATGAATAGATGAACAAATGAATAGATCTTCCCCAGCAGTCAGGTTATACTGAAATCAAAATTTTGCAGCATCCTTGTGAATCATCTTCAAAGATCCAGAGCCTCTGAAAAAGGATCGCAGGAGGATTTGAAAAACCAACTTTAGAAAAAACATCTTTTTGAAAAATTAAACTATCACATAAAAGGTTAGGAACTGAGTGTGAATTTTCTTTGTACTTATCACTGATTTGAATGATTCTCTTTATTTTTGAAATCAGTTTGGTAATGTTAATTTTGTGCATTCATAATCTGCATTAAAGTAATTTTGAGGTGAGCTTTTCATTCTCGTAGCTCGATGGCTTACAGCAAGCACATACTAAATGAGGACAAAATCTACCTCTCGGAACTTTTACGATTGTTTTATAGAAATAGATTCATGTGTATATGAATATCTCTAGGATGGCTTTTCGGAACGTATCAGGACAATTGCATTTCTGATATATTATTTTTAACTGAGTGCTTGATGGAAAATTTCACATACCTCATAGCCAAATGCTTCTAGTGAAGACCATTTGCAGCCAAGCAGTTTCCTGTTGACAAAAATATTAGAATATTATCATGTCATCTATTAATAAAGTGCTATTTCTGCAATTTTTGACACATTAAAGTAGGCTATCTGTGTGCATTATTCTGGTAATCACTCATGTGTTCAGTATTGATAATCAGAACATTTACTTAAATGAGGCTCTTGACGGAATCTTACTATTCATATTTATTTAGTCCTTTCCTATTTAATATCATGAGCTGAAACTACCATAACAGGAAAATGTTATAGTGATAAATACAAAGACAGCATCATGCTTTTCTCAGCTGAATGCACAAACATTTTAGCACTATTTTTTCTGAGTATAGAGGAATTTTCCTCACACTTCCTACATGGAGGGATTTACTTAGTTGCTGTTAGTGGTGATGATTGTTGGTAATACATATTTAAAATCCCTCACTGAAGTTTTATACTCCACGAGAAACATCTTTCTGGGTTATAAACAAATATTAGAGAAACTATGTATTGCAATTCACTTTCTTTTCCCTTCAGTAATTGTAACAAATCATAACTATCAAGCTCTCAGTAACGGATTTTGTCCTAACAATCATTTAAGAATGTAGATCAATGATATGGAATTTTCTGTTTTTAAATGTTGACTTCAATAAAGTCAATATAAACATGAGAACTGGTCACATCAAGTTTGGGATTTCCACACATAGATCCCATAAAACCTGTAAGCAAAAGCAAATTCATTTCACTAAATCAAGAAATTCCAACCACTCCTCTGTCCCAAGACCTCTGAGTGACAGGCTACATTTTCATCAATAAGAGGACACTTTGTAGTTGTCCTCTGTAATTCTGATGTAAAAAATGGTCAGATCAGCAATACTAATGGGTTGGATTGGTTTTCAAGATTTGTCTAGCCTTAAGGTACAGAGATTCATTCGGGGTCAGAACCAATTTTAACTTATTTGGATATGAGATTACACATTTCTCCATGTTTTACAGTGAAAAAGGGTGCCTATATATATATATATATCAGAAAGCAGTCTGTGAGATGCTAAAATGCAATTTTTTTTGGTAGGACCACATAATCTTTCCAGCATCATCTCCACCTGATCAGATGTGGTAATGCATTTGCTTTTAGCATAGTATTGCATAACAGGTTATTCAGTATGTGTTGTCTGAATTAGGGTGTCTTAAAACTATTGGGTGTGTTGGGTTTAAAGTGAAAGGGCAGGTAGACATCATCTAGTCCAATTCCAGGTACATAGAATGGGCCCAGTTCTTATTTCCTAAAATCAAGAGTTTATGAATAATTGAGTAACTGAATTAGTGAAAGAGTATTCAAGACTGTTTAGTGGCTTAAGTCTAGAGACCAAGGACTCTGGAATGAGATGGCGTATCTGAGTATCTCTGATTCTGAGTACTTAAAATGGATAGTGTCCACTAAGTTTATTTTCCCAAAGAGGTAGGTGTCCAGGATGCCAATGGCAGGAATTCAAATAATAACATTTGGCAGGAGAAAGAAAGAAATAGTTTTGCAGAGTTGGTGGTAACTGAAATAAGGAAGGCATCAACCTGTGGCCAAACTGGGTGAAAGCTGGGCATACTGACAAACTAAAAGTCACTCTGAAGTGGCTAGTGGTAGCGTCACATAAAGAAAAAATTATGAGACCCTTGGAATTTGGGGGTTAATGAATTCCTTTTACCATCCTGGGTTTTACGCTTAGCATCACTACCCAAAATGATTCAGTTAATGCCATGCGTTAAGAAAGCGCAAGAGAAAAATATCATGGACCAGTGCTCATATTGGGTTTCCCAGGTGGTGCTATCAGTAAAGAATCTGCCTGCCAATGCAGGAAACTCAGGAAACCGGAGTTCGATGCCTAGGTCCGGAGGATCCCCTGGAGCAAGAAGTGGTGACCAGCTCCAGTATTCTTGCCTGGAAAATTTCATGGGCAGAGGACAGCAAAGAGTCAGACATGACTGAGCACTAACTATGCTTACATTATTTGTCAAATTCTGAAGTAATTAAATATAGAACACATGCATGAATAAGGTCCAGTATCTTAAGGCATCACTTCATTGTAAAGTATCAGATATGTTTATTCTCCTAATTATATGTTTAAGCTTGATAGATTATAATGTAGCTACTGTTTTAGATGTTCAAAGAAACAGGCTAACTGCTTAAGCATAGACCTAATTTGTGTGTAAATTTTTGCCTTTTTCGGAGAGCCCTACAATCCCTCTTGGACATTACACAAATATAGAGAGGATAGTTTAAGACTAAGAGAGGCATACCCAAGAATGAGGTGGTGGAGAGAAGCAGAAGACCAAGGACCACGTCCTGAAGAATACATACGTTTAAGGAACAGAGATGGTAAAAGGAATGTAAGATAAAAGTTAGAAAATGGTATAGAAAATGGACGAAAATAGAACTATTTCTTCTAGTGAAGATGGAGGTAAAAAGCAGCAAAATCACAGACTTCCCTGGCGGTCTGTTGGCTAAGCCTTTGCGCTCCCAAAGCAGGGGACTTGGGTTTGATCCTTGGTCGGGGGACTAGATCCCACATGCTGCAACTAAAAGTCCACGTGCCAAAACTAAAGATTCTGCATGCAGCAAAAGACCGAGAATGGCCAAATAAATAAATACGTAGATAAATTATACGTATTTTTTTTTAAAAAAGCAGCGAATCTGTGTATGATGCTCTTTAAGAATTAAAAAGTGATCTAACAGAGAATGCTCACTTGATACATAAGAATAAAAAGGCTTTTAGCCTTTTGAACAGCATCAGTGATTGACCAACCTACCATGGTGTCACAGACTAAGTTATAGTGATTGTGTCACAAGGTGGAGTTTAAAAAAGTATAAGGAATTACACAAATCTACAGTCTCTATGGCTAAGTCCAGGAACAAGACTGAATGCAAAAATCTGGAGAAATTTCAAATAGATGTAAACAAGATGCCCAACTCTATTATTCTTAGTCCTCTTCCCAAATATAAATACACACTGAAGACTCATCTTTACAGAAGTTAAATAAATTACACAATGGTTTCAGACTTGAACATATCTGGGAAAATAAAATTATCTGCAAAAAGCTTTTACGACTAATTGATATAGTATAAATTAAAAGGAAAGTCAACATTTTTTCTATTCCTTTGAGAGAGAAAAAAATGGAAGAAGATTTTGACAAAGAAATGCTTTTACTGCTCAAAGGGAACTTGTTTAGGAAACTGAACACATTAGCATCTAATGCTAGAGCTTTCCTTTCAAAGTGAAATTAAGCTGAGTAATAATAATCTCCTCCCTTCTGACTTCTTTAAATAAATACATTTGAACATAAAATCTTGCACTGTGGCATGAGGCTTACAGCTTCTTTTACCTTTAATGAGACCAGACAAACCACGGAGTAAGAATGAAATGTTAATGAGATGAGAGCATGAGTCAGCCCCAGGATGCAAAGAACTTTTATTCTTCATGATTGTGTAGAGAGTTTCCTTCACTTGTTAACCTTCATGCATCTTGGTAACACATGAAAGACCATATGGACTTCCAACTGTAAAGGCACTTTGACTTGGGTGTTTATATTGCTTTGCCAAGAATTTACATTTCCTTATGGTAGGTCCAGCCTTCGGGGATTGCTTCTTCTCTCAGACTACAAATCCAAGGACATTCTTTGATCAACTCTGTCTCCGGGGCCCCTAAGCTCATTTGCACACTCCTCATTCCTGTTCCCTGAAGACTTTTGTTTACTCCCCTAGTTTAATTGAGAAATTGACCACTTAGCTTTAAGTATTCCTCTCCAATTCTGCTTTATTCTGATCTCTCAAACTAGACATCACATATTAAAATTTTATAGAACTAATGTTCATATATTTTACCCGAGCAGTTAAATCACATTTTTAACCAGTGCTTTTGTGTGTATGTCAAATCTACATTATAAAACCATTTTCCTCATTCCTGAAATGTGTCTTTCACAATTTATTTTAGTGAAAGTATATTGGTGACAAACACTTTTAAGTTTCAAATATCAAATATATTTAAATTTCATTCTTGATTGAATCTTGAGTTTCAACTTCTATTTTTTCTTAGACCATTGCAATTATTTTCTCACTGTTTTTTGGCTTCTTTTAATTCATGCTGTCAATTAGTCAACGGTCAGCCTAATGATTCATTGTAGGCAATTTCTCTTTTCTCTGTGAATGCTCTCAATTTATTCTTTCTTTGATATTCTTTCATTTCAGTGTGAAATGTGTAGATGTGAATTACTTTTTAATTGTACTTTCCACGTTGCCTGGATCTGAAGTTTACTGTCTTTTGGCTATAAAACTTTCACACGCTGTTTCTTCAAATAGTGCCTCTTGTTAAAATTTGCTTCCTCTTCCTTCCTTTTGGAGAATTAATTAAATATATGTTACTCAATTGCCATGAATTTGAGCAAACTCTGGGAGATGGTGAAGGACAGGGAAGCCTGGTGTGCCTCTGTCCACGGGGTTGCAAAGAGTTGGACACAACTAAGCAACTGAACAGCAATAGCAACAAAATATTTCTCTTTTCTAAACATGAATTTTAGCCTTTCTTTCACAGTTCCGTGTATTTTCCTTTCTGAGCTGTGTTCTGAGAGCTATGAGGATCTCTCTTCATCTGTGTCTAATCCACTGAGTTTCAATTTTGCAGTCATAATTTTTATTTCTAAGTATTCTCTCCATTATTTTTAAAGTGAACTGAAAGTCGCTCAGTCGTGTCCAACTCTTTGCGACCCCATGGACTATAGAGTCCATGGAATTCTCCAGGCCAGAATACTGGAGTGGGTAGCCTTTTGCTTCTCCAGGAGATCTTCCCAATCCAGGGATCAAACCCAGGTCTCCCGCATTGCAGGCAGATTCTTTACCTGCTGAGCCACAAGGGAAGCCCAAGAATATTGGAGTGGGTACATCCCTTCTCCAGAGGATCTTCCTGACCCAGGAATCAAACCAGGGTCTCTTGCATTACAGGGGGATTCTATACCAACTGAGCTATGAGAGAAGCCCATTGTTTTCAAAACCTTCTGGTTTATCTCTTAAATGTTGCTCACAGTTTCATAATTGCTCTCTTAAACATATATTAAACATATTTATTCTATATTCTGTGAGTGATAACTCCAAAATCTTAAGACTCTCTGTCCTATGTGCCAACTCTTATCCATGGTACCAAGCTGCCTGGGCATTTTATAATCTGTGGCAGTGAAACCCAATGTCTTCCTGCTTTATTTGTAAACGTCCTTGAGACCTAGATTGAAATTTGTTTGTTTTTCTTGAAAGCTTGCTTTTATTTCTGAAAGTGCCTGAGGATAATAACCACCTGTTGTTTTTCAGTCGCTAATTGGTGTCCGATTTTTTGTGACCCCACGAATGGCAGCACACCAGGCTCCTCTGTCCTTCACCATCTCCTGGAGTTTGCTCCATTCATGTCCATTGAGTCAGTGATGCCATCCAACCATCTCATCCTCTGTCACCCTCTTCTCCTTTTGCACTCAATCTCTCCCAGCATCAGGGTCTTATTTATGAGTCAGCCCTTCCCATCAGGTGGCCAAAGTATTGGAGTTTCAGCTTCACCATCAGTCCTTCCAGTGAATATTTAGAGTCGATTTCCTTTAGGATGGACTGGTTTAACCTCCTTGCAGTACAAGGAACTCTCAAGAGTCTTCTCCAAAACCAGAATTCAAAAGCATCAATCTGAGTCCACTATGAATTACACACTTTTCTTGGAGATCTGGGGGATATACAGGTGACATGAATACGTACATCAAAACCCCTTGAGGAGTGATTTGTAATTATGAATTATTAGGGAAATGTTCCCTTCTAAGCGGCTTTACCAACTCAATGGACATGAGTCTGAGGAAATTCTGGGAGATAGTGAAGGACAAGGAAGCCTGGTGTGCTGCAGTCCAGGGGTTGAAAAGATTAGGACATGACTTAGCAACTGAACAAAAACTAGAGCTCAGATTTCAATGAATCAGAGATATTTTTGCCTGTTTACTTAGTAGAATTTTTGTGTGTTTTATTACCTTTAAATATGTGTAGAGCTTCTAGGATCTCAGTTTCATGAAACCAAATTCATTGTCTTTTTCTGTATAAATTCCATCATCATTTCCCCCTAGTGATCTTCACCATTCTCCATTCCTACACTTTCCTGTAGCTAATGATTGTGATATGGTTTGTGTTTAGTCCCTAGATAAAGTGGCAGTGGTGGTTTAGTCGCTCAGTCGTGTCAAGAGTGTTGTTACCCCATGGATTCCTCTGAATACCAGGCTCCTCTGTCCATGGAATTTTCCAGACAAGAATATTGGAGTGGGTTGCCATTTCCTTCTCCAGGGGATTTTCTCGACCCAGGGATCGAACCTGGGTCTCCTGCATTACAGGTGGATTCTTTACCAACAAAATCACCAGGGCTGCCCATGCAAACAAGAACACAACACTGCTGATTTGCTTCTGGATGATCTGGCCCTCTACCTGTACTTACTTTAAAAAATCTCTCTCATAAACACAAGATAATGAATAATTATTGTAAAATGAATAGATGCATGAATAGTGAAGTCCAATAAACAAAAAGTTTGCAAAGACTGCAACAGACAACAGTGGCTTGTTCATGATGAAATGTAGGACTGTGTCCTCTTTCAGATATAATATAAACTACTTCATATGGTTCACTGAAGGTATAAGTGTCCCATCACTTTTAAAACTTTTATTATTGTTATGGTACACTTGTCATTAAGATAAAAGTTATGCTGCAATTATGCAACCATGACACTATTAATATACTCCCTATCCTTCCTAGCTTTTACCATCTCAAACCATAAAACCATTTGGGAATCTATTCTGGCACAAAACATACATTTATGAAACATATGCTATTTTATTTTTTTCTCATAAGTCATTTAAATTCTATTCAGAGCATCTTCTATATATCTCTACAGTTAGATTTCAACATAAAAAGAAAGTCTTAAATAATAAGTAGATTTTGTTGTTATCATTATTTAATAAATTAGTAACCAAACTGTCCCTTTATGATCAAAGTCACTATAACATCCTTGGGTTTTTAGGGTTGGATTCAGATATGCCTCAACATACTTTGTTTATATTAGTAGCGAGCAGTTTTGGTACCATTAAACCCTGAGATCTGTCACCATCGGGCCTCAGGCAGAGTGTCTGTCTCTATTGTTGAGTGTTTTAAGAACATCTTATCTCCAAGAACATTGGTTTCAGGATCTTAACACCCAGATCTCCTACCCATTAGTTTTGCTCAGTTATTATTCACCACCTGCAAAATGGGATGATAAACATCACATAAGGTAGTTACACATTTTTACTGAGTCAATATGCATTAGGTGCTTAGAAGTGTGTCTAGCTGTGAAAAAAGTTCTCAATAGATGACCAGTAGCAGCAGCAGGAATAGTAATGTCTTAATTCCCATGGATTCTAATAGAGACTTAACATTCCAAGTTTAAATAATTCCACCAGCTTTAGATCACATGACTTTCCTCCAATTCCTCTATGGTTAGAAGAATGTCACACCAACTGAATAGTACTTGGGTGATGTCTTCCTCTGCGGAGCACGATGTTATCATTGTCTGTCTATCATCTTAAATTAACGTGTTTTGTTATTAACCTATGACTGCTGTGGAACAAATGACTGTAAAATGTGTGGCATAAAATGCACATCTATTATCTCTCACAGTTTCAGAAGGTCAGGGCTCTAGACACAGCTTAGCTGGGTCCCCTTCTGCAAAATCTCTCACATGGTTGCAAACAAGGGTTCTTGTTTTTTATTTTACTGAAGTATAGTTGATTTACAAAGTTGTGTTAGTTTCAGGTGTAGAACAAAGTGATACATTTATATATATATATATATATACATACACATATATATATAGTCTTTTTCAGATTCCTTTCCCGTATACTTTATTACAAGAGATTGAGTATAATTCCTCGGGCTATAGAGCAGATTCTTGTGGTTATCATTTTTACACACAGTTATTAATCCTGAACTCCTAATTTATCCTTTCCCTTTTCCCATTTAGTTTGACTTCTATGTCTGTGAATCTGCTACTGTTTTGTAAAAAAAGTTCATGGGTATCAAATTTTATATTCCACATATAAGTGATATCATATGATATTTGTCTTTCTCTGTCTGGCTTACTTCACTTAGTATGAAAATATTTAGATCTACCAGGTTTCTTCAAATTACATCATTTCATTCTTTTTTTTGTGGCTAAGTAATAGCCCATTATATATATCAGTTCAGTTCAGTCGCTCAGTCATGTTCGACTCTTTGAGATCCCATGCACTGCAGCACGCCAGGCCTCCCTGTCCATCACCAACTCCCAGAGTTTACCCAAACTCATCTCCACTGAGTTGGTGATGCCATCCAACCATCTTATCCTCTGTCATCCCCTTTTCCTCCCGCCTTCAATCCTTCCCAGCATCAGGGTCTTTTCCAGTGAGTCAGTTCTTCGCATCAGGTGGCCAAAGTATTGGACTTTCAGCTTCAACATCAGTCCTTCCAATGATCACTCAGGACTGATCTCCTCTAGGATGGGCTGGATGGATCTCCTTGCAGTCCAAAGGACTCTCAAAAGTCTTCTCCAACACCACAGTTCAAAAGCATCAATTCTTCGGCACTCAGCTTTCTTTATAGTCCAACTCTCACATCCATACATGACCACTGGAAAAACCATAGCCTTGACTAGACGGACCTTTGTTGACAAAATAACGTCTCTGCTTTTTAATATGCTGTCTAGGTTGGCCATAACTTTCCTTCCAAGGTGTAAGCGTCTTTTAATTTCATGGCTGCAATCACCATCTGCAGTGATTTTGGAGCCCCCCAAAATAAAGGCTGCTACTGTTTCCACTGTTTCCCTATCTATCTGCCATGAAGTGATGAGACCAGATGCCATGATCTTAGTTTTCTGAGTGTTGAACTTTAAGCCAACTTTTTCACTCTCCTCTTTCACTTTCATCAAGAGGCTCTTTAGTTCTTCTTGATTTTCTGCCATAAGGGTGGTGTCATCTGCATATATGAGGTTCTTGATATTTCTCCCGGCAATCTTGATTCCAGCTTGTGTTTCTTCCAGCCCAGTGTTTCTCATGATGTACTCTGCATAAAAGTTAAATAAGCAGGGTGACAATATACAGCTGTGATGTACTCCTTTTCCTGTTTGGAACCAGTCTGTTGTTCCATGTGCAGTTCTAACTGTTGCTTCCTGACCTGCATACAAATTTCTCAAAAGATAGGTCAGGTCGTCTGGTATTTCCATCTCTTTCAGAATTTTCCACAGTTTATTGTGATCTACACAGTCAAAGGCTTTGTTACAGTCAATACAGCAGAGGTAGAATTTTTTCTGGAACTCTCTTGCTTTTTCGATGATCCAGCAGATGTTGGCAATTTGATCTCTGTTTCCTTTGCCTTTTCTAAAACCAGCTTGAACATCTGGAAGTTCACAGTCCGCATACTGTTGAAGCTTGGCTTGGAGAATTTTGAGCATTACTTTAGTTCCTCTATGTGGACAAAGACCATTTTGACAGACTGTATAATGCGTTTAAAGCTTCATTTGACAGTCATACATATGAAAGGTTTATAATACTATAATACAGAATGCTCACTTAGAAAGAAGTGCTCACTGCAGTTGAAGGATTCTACAACAGAAATGCAGAAGCATTCCTTCAATGTAATGTTAGTCACATTCTCTGTTCATTCATGTTTTTTTTTTCCTCCTAGAGTTTTCTAATTTTTCTTTCAGATCTTCATGTTTGTCTGCTTCACTGTTTCCTTCAGTCTAATCTCAGGCAAGGCAGGTCACTGTCTATACACACAACCATATGGATGAAGATGATAAAGTATTCTAACACTTACACTGCTGTAGGATCAACATAGTGAAAATAAATTGCAAGATTAAAAGAGCAACCAAGAGCCTCTACAGCAGGATAACAGTTATAGTCCCAGTACCAAAAATTTCAGGTTAGTTAAACTTTCAGTGGTGTTCTGGCCCAAAGGGATAGAAAGCTTATTTTCCAGAAGGATCTTTAGAATCCTTGCCTCTATATTAATGATGTCCATGCCTCTCCCCAGGACAGTGTTTACCATGGAAGAACTACGTGTGTGTCTACCCACCTTGCTGCATTGACCAATCTCACGGCTCCTTTGCTTGATACACATCCTGCTTCTTCACTCATGCAGTCCTACTTTATACAGGGCTTAAATCTTCTCCTTAAGCATATGGTTCTTCAAGGGTTATAATTTGTCAAAAGCCGTCTTAGTTTGTCTCTTATGACCCTGGCATCATCATTTGGTGACAAAAAGCAATCACAGTGCTCAGGAATGCACGGAGAAGCGCTCATGTTTTTCCCAGGAGAGTTGGGCTCTGGCTTCTCTGGAGTTTAACCCCACAGTGCACACATGTGTGTTCAGTCACCGAGTCGTGTCCCACTCTTTGCCACCCCATCGACTGTAGCCCTCCAGGCTCCTCTGTCCAAGGGATTCTCCTGGCAAGAATACTGGAGTGGGTTGAAATTTCCTTCTCCAGGGGATCTTCCCAGCCCAGGGATCCAACCCGCATCTCTTGCATCTCCTGCATTGGCACATGAATTCTTTACCACTGCACCAGCTGGGAAGCCCAACCCCACAGTAAGGAAGTTTTTATCTCCTTCTGAACCCATAAACAACACTTTGGTATGATGTTGAGCCGAAGTAGATTTGACCTGTTGGGTTATTTTCTTTAGATTTTGAGGCCAGACCATCAAAACCAGCAAAGAATTCCAACTTTCCAACAGAGTTTATCAGCGATGGTTGCATTCTCATCATCATGTCAGCTGGCATCAGCGTAGAAGCCCATCTCCTTTCTAGAGAGGTTTGCCCCTCATCATCTGATACCTTTGCAGCTACCACCCAGGCCACAGCCCCTTTCTTCCCTCATCTGCAATTTATCACAAACACTATAAATGGATAGACTAGCCCTCCCTTTACCTTTGTTCTGTTGTTCTCAGATTGATCAAGTTAAGATGACAGATGGTGCCATTTCTTTACTCAAAACATGTCAGTGGTAGAAACAAGGTGGTCTACATTCCATTTCTTTCCTTTTTTTGGGGGGGGGTTGTTTTAAACATAGTGAGCTTGAAATATAGATTAGACGTCTATGTAGAAATGTTGATGAAGAGGTTGAATCTCACACTCTGGGATTCAGATGAAGGAATCAGGCTGGAGATATACGTGTGAAGCTTGTGATTAGGTGACTTGATGAGGGGTTTGAGTGGCAGTAGAAGACATCCCTGGGCTTACCAGAATTTAGAAGTCAGAGGTTTAAGTTTATAAAGCAGAATGAGAAAAAAAAGCTAGTTTTTCCAGGTGTCTCCTGGAATCCAATTGAAGAAAATGTTTCAGGGTGAAATTATGTCCAATGTTGATACTGAAGTCAGACAGAGAACAGAAACTAGTCTTCTTGTTAATGGCTTGCAAGCATCAGTTCAGCTCAGTCACTCAGTCGTATCCAACTCTTTGTGACCCCATGGAGTGCAGCACGCCAGGCTTCCCTGTCCATCACCAAATCCCAGAGCTTGCTCAAACTCATGTCCATTGCATTGGTGATGCCATCTAACCATCTCATCGTCTGCCATACCCTTCTCCTCCCGCCTTCAATCTTTCCCAGCATCATGGTCTTTTCCAATGAGTCAGTTCTTCACATCAGGTGGACAAAGTATTGGAGTTTCAGCTTCAACATCAGTCCTTCCAATGAACACTCGGGACTGATTTCCTTTAGGATGAACTGGTTGGATCTCCTTGCAGCCCAAGGGACTCTCGAGAATCTTCTCCAACACCACAGTTTAAAAGCATCAATTCTTCAGCGTTCAGCTTTCTTTATAGTCCAACTCTCACATCCAAACATGACTACTGGAAAAAGCATAGCTTTGACTAGATGGATCTTTCTTGGTAAAGTGATGTCTCTGTCTTTTAATGTGCAGTCTAGGTTGGTCATAATTTTTCTTCCAAGGAGCAAGTGTCTTTTAATTTCATGGCTGTAGTCACCATCTTCAGTGATTTTGGACCCCCCCCTCAAATAAAGTCTGTCACTGTTTCCATTGTTTCCCCATCTATTTGCCATCTATTTGCAAGCATGGTGAGTGTGAAATCCTAATTGAGGAGGGTTGATTCAAGAGAAAATATGGAGTGTTCAACTGAAGAGCGTGAGTCTGTTCAGACAATGTTTGGTGTAGATTTACCTCATGGGTTGCTGATGGGAGTTAGAGAAAAACTGCAGAAGAAATGTGGGAACTGACATGAAAAGTAAGAGGGGGATTTTTCTTTTAGAAATGGTAGAAAGCTTTTTTAATGGCAATACTGATTCAGAAGAAATGCAGGGAAGAGCTACAAAAATGTCAAGCTTGGGCCAGAAGGATCTGTCAGGCAGGAGGAAAGGCAGGCAGTAGTTAGGAACCCACCAGGCATGTTTGTGTTTATAGGAGATGAGGTGGAGGCATGGAATCTTTGTGTCATATCTGAGACCTGGCAGAAGTTCTCTCTCCTACTTACATCGATTTTCTCAGGAAAATAGGAATTAAGGTGGCCTGTGAGTGAGCACTGGAGAGAAGATGT
The DNA here is from genome assembly GCA_024291935.2 of Okapia johnstoni. Classification (NCBI taxonomy): domain Eukaryota; kingdom Metazoa; phylum Chordata; class Mammalia; order Artiodactyla; family Giraffidae; genus Okapia; species Okapia johnstoni. Next base: position 6,388,733 of record CM044321.1, on the reverse strand, counting down.
TAGAGGTTTGGAGCAAGAGAACCTTTGAAAAGGTAGCTGTGTAAGCGTGCGAAAGAGAATGGACCACGTCACCTTGACACGAGCTTTGGGTAGAATGCAGAGCACCACGGACATTAAAACTGAATATCGATCAGACCCAGAATGAAATATAACCTTATCAGGAGAAACGACAGATGAGGAAGGTACATGTGTGTGAGAGAAGACAAGGAGAGGAAAAAGAGCCAAGTGAAAAAGCCATAGCTGAAGTGTAATAGATATGAACAAATATGCAATTTGTATAAAATGAGGTGAATTCTCAACAAACCAGATTCAAGAGCTAAACGATTTCCTCTTAAAAGGACTGCATTTTATTTTTAAAGCTGATGAAACTAGTTGATTCTTTTTATAAAGGAATAGTTTTGATAAAAAATAACATTTAAAAACTTAAGACTTGAAAAATTGCAAAAGGAATAGGCTAAGAGAGAAAGAAGTACATGCCCATTTGTGTATAGATGTTTGTATCACATCTATATAAATAAGCTATATGTATAGCTGCTTGAATAAATAATGTATGTGTCTGTCTGTTTTCACTTCATGGCCTTCTTAATTCCAAAAAGGATCTGAGATAGAAACAGATTCGCCAACTCTGTAATGAAGCTTTGTCACAAGTAATAGTGTGTAGCTGTACATTTCAGGAAACAGTGGTATAAGCTAGACTAACCCACTTAATTATTAAAACATGGTATTAAAACTAAGACTTTTTTCCTCATAAAAGTCATCTGACATCTCATGAATCAAATAGTTAGAACTGAAAAATAGCAGTGACAAATGCAGAGAAAAACGCAGTTTTCTCATCTACCACTTATGAAATCCTACATTTTGTCAACCAATTACCCCTGATTAACGTACCAGGACATTTGTTAGTATCATCAATTAGCAGGAAAGTTATGCATGTGAAGTTGCACAAATTAATCTTTACTTCCCAACCCCCCAGTTCCTGTCAAACCATTGTTAATATCCAAGACTTTTAAATTAAAAAAAAAATAGTCACCTTTTCTAGAAAACGGTAATTGAATATGCCATGACCTTTGGGAGAACAGAGGTCTGCACTTATAAATCTGGCATCAGCGCTGGCTTTGGCATCCATCCTGATGGGGTCCAGCCTTGGGGTGGCCTCTGCAGTTCTCCAGAGTTCCTACTGACCTGGGCTCCTGGGACCATTGCCTCACTCTTAGAACTGGAGAGTATGTCCAGAGTTTGTCCTCAAGTCTCTCTCCTAGACCATAATGAAGAGGAGATTACTAAATAGTGTCATGAGCCGCAACCATTCTTACTATGCAAGCATTCTGATGGTACAAGAAAAGTGCTGATTTAATCTTCAGTAACATGCATGGTGGTTTATTGTATACCCAGAGCCTGAGTTATCATTTCAAACCAAGAACAAGGTCCTCATGCCTGTGACATCCAATGAGCCATGAAAGGAACTAAGTACATGGACAGCCCTGGAGACATTCCAGCAGCTTCTCCACGTGAGATCAGTCTATAACAGATGGGACCAGGGTGACTGATTTAATTAGAATATTTTAATAGCAGGATGACGAACATTTCACAGCTCTGTCACTTAGGAAGAAAGCCATTAAATTCACCAAAGTAATTGTTTCATTGGGAGGCTATGTCAAATAAAAAATATCTACGTGTAATATATATATTTAATTTGAAGGGAATTTCAGATGATTATGAAAATGAAGTCATTATCTAACATATGATGGTTATCTAAATCTTTATGAGAAACGAATCTTTAAAGCTCCTCAAATATTTATCTTGTCTTATTAACTGGAGCATCCTGGGGCTCTGAGGTCCTTCTGACCTCTTCACCGTTGTCCGGCAGACTTTGACATGATGCATTAGAAGAGGAAGTAGCCTTTTCATTGTGCTCAGAATATACACATTTTTGAGACATAAAAGGCAGTTTATATAGAAAATAGCATTTATCTAAAGTTAGTGAACTGTCTGAAGGGAATGGTAACACAAAAATGCAATTCTTAGAGAAAGTTAGCATCCTGAATTATGCTCTGAATGAATTCTACAAAAGCAGGAAGCAAGTTAATCTCTTTTAGTTATTATTTAAGCATAAAATTTTGAAGATTTTTCTTGAAAAACTTGCTATTAGCCTAAAGTTTATATTTACAGCAATAAAGATTAGTACATCCAAAAAAAATGTTTATCTTCTAATCCTGGGGAATAATGTACTACAAATTATCTCACAAATAGTGTCTATTCCTCTATTTTGAGCAAATCCTATGTGTCATATAATATAAAATAGCAAGTCTTCTTATGATAATGAGTAATTGACATAACATAAGGCTTAGCACCATGGTACTTAATGGAAATTGAATTAAAGTGACAATAGAATTTGTCAGTAAGCCTTTGCAGAATCTTTTGTTTAGTTTCTGAATCAGAAAAATGCCCTGTTTTATTGAAAATGATTCAGCCTTATTCATGTATACCTGTTAGAATTTTTTTTTTAATTTTGTTAGCAAATCAAAATAATTATCTAGGTTTAAGAGGAAGATGAAATGAGATGTTTACTGTGCCCATCTGTTTGTCTATCCATATATCCCTGTATTTATGTAGCAAAAAGATTTTTTTTAATAAAAAGAGGGATAGCATATTTATTTGCATAGTAATAGGGTTTCATGCTTTATCTTGAGATAGTGTTTTAATTAATGTATTTATTTTTAAAATAACTGGTAAATGCATTCATTACTGTTTTATTTAGATGTAATGATGAATGTTTAGTATTAAAAACCAGAGACAAGTGAGAGTGAAACAGTTAAAGAGAAAACTCCTAGCCAGTAGAGATATTAATATTTGCTGCTGGAATCCGCAAAGGGTCATAGAGTCAAAGATGCTATGTGGTGACTTGATCAGGATGAAAACCTAGCACCAATTTTGTTCAGACCCCCAACTTGAGTGAACTGTAAAATCTCTCTTACCGCCCCAGCACAACTCAAATCTCAGTTGAGGAAATAAACCTGGGGAGCTATGATGATGGCACATTTCTCAGTTAAAGAAACAGACAATTGTACCATGGATTCATCGGAAGCCAGCCCATTGAAGAAGAACACTTGCTCCTATGTTATTGAATTACACAAATCAGTGCAGTAGCTACTAACAGGATTAGCTAGTCTCATGTAAAGAAACTGACAAACAGGCTTAGAATTGTGAACATTCGCAGATGGTGTAAATCAAAAATCCTTTGCAGTTTGTACTGATATCAATCTTTAAAAAGTGAACAATTTGGGACATGGGCGGTGTACACACAAGAGAGTATGAAAAATAAAACAAAGCGGGGTGTGGTGAGGAGGGAACTGGATCCTGGCTGGTTGTGATACACAAAGGATCACAAAATTTCCTAGTGAGAAAGACCAAAGATTAACTAGAATCACGTTATACATTACCCATATTTTGATGTATAAATACTTCTGATTCAGTTAATCATTTAATAAACTGCATGTGGTTCTAATATCTTGTTTTACTTATTCCCAAGGAAAGCTTTTGTTGTTAAGACCATAGTCCTGGCTTGGAGAACTCTTTCCAGTATTATTAAAGCGTGATTGACAAAGTAGTCTAAGCCTCTGGTACCAAGAATGATCAGAAAAGGCAGGTGTCACCTATGAAGCTACAACTGACTTTTCACACTGTTCCTACAGGAGTCTGCTCTGCTCCACACCCATATGAAGCAAGGACTGGCTCTTCACTTCTTCCCTTCATCACTGGGTTTCCTACCACTGAAAGGTCTTCCCCAGATGTACGAAAGCCACATTTTTTATTTTTCCCCTCATTACAAATACAAAGATATAGAGTAAAAAATATATAAAGCATGTCAAACGTAGGAAAACAATCGCATCATTTCTAAATGCCCTTCTTAAGGTTGGTTCCCTGCTAATGCAATAATACACCACTAAAAAGAAATGTGTCCACGTTAAAATCACTTTTCCATTTTTCCGTCTATAAAATATGACAAATAGAATATTTATTTATATGGCCAGCACTTGAAATAGTGTCAGATTTTTGAGATCTTCTGCAAATGTTTATTGAATCACTGGAAGAATTAAGCCAAGCAAATCTTCTGTACCTTGTGAAATGATGCTAATATCTGGCTGATAATAAAGCCAACGCTTCAGGCTACAATTATTGAGGAACAGATATTAGTTTCACCATGATATATCTCATCTCTCTTTCTGCCTCTGATGAACGAAGTGCTTTGTTTCCTGACTTGTACTGTGTAGGAAATTAACCAGAACATATGAAAATTAAGCCTGCTAACATAGACTCAAGAATACATTAAAACCGTGTAATAAAAATAAGCATCTGGGTTGCTAGAGAGCTAGTGTGGTGTGCAGTGGTAAAGAATCTGCCTGCCAATGCAAGAGATGCAGGTTCGATCCCTGGGTCAGAAAGATCCCCTGGAGAAGAAAATGGCAACCAACTCCGGTATTCTTGTCCAGAAAATTTCATGGACAGAGAAGCCTGGTGGGCAACAGTCCATGGGGTCATAAAACCATCAGACACAACTAGCCACACACACACATAGACACACACACAGCTACTACCTAATATGTACAGAGTTAATTTGTACAGTAAAAACAGTATACTCTAGTTGGGAGAAAAGATGTACAACTTTGAAAAAGAAGAGTAATTTGAGAAATGTCATTAATATTCAAATAATGAGGTACATTTATTTATTGCTATGAATCTGGAGAGATGAGAGATGATAATGTTCCATGCTTGTGTTCAAAGGCTTTAAGGAGGCAAGTTCTTGAGTGGATTACATTTGGCTACTGGGTTATTTAGCTAATTATGTGTTTGCAGCATGCCTTGTAATTACCAGGTGATATCGTATTGGTCCTGTGTCAATACTGTAGAAACGCAGAGGATACTTCAAGAAGCAGTCAATAGCCATCTCTGATAGAAGTGGCTTCTTAATGAGCATTCCATATTCTTAATCTAATGATTGGTATCTAGTGCCCTGGTTGCTGGATGTTTACCAACACAATTCAGAAATCACAATGATAGCATGATGTTGGCATTTTTGTTTCTAAGGGAGAAAAGTATCTTTTCAGCACAGTTACGACATGATTAACGTTGGGTTCCAATAAATGAATTTCTTTTTAGATTGGACATAGTGGTCAGTGAAGACAACCTGATTTAGTGAGCCTCATCTATTTGTTGGTTTCAGATGCTTACCATCCAACTAAGAAGCCTAAATGAGAGAAAGTCGTTCAGTCTTGTCTGACTGTGACCCCGTGGACTGTAGCCCACCGGGCTCCTTGGTCCACTGAACTTCCTGGGCAAGAATACTGGAGTGGGTTGCCATTTCCTTCTCCAGGGGATCTTCCTGACCCCAGGGATCAAACCCACATCTCTTCCATCTCCTGCATTGGCAGACAGGTTCTTTACCACTGTGCCACCTGGAAAGGCCATAATTTAGTGCCTAAGGTATGCCTTAGAGAAATATTATGTTATCTTATTTGATCCTCATAACAACTTTATAATGAACCAGGTCTCAACTTTTTAAAATCACATTTTATTTAGTACCATTACAGTATGCATTTTAATTAATGTTTAAGTTCAAAACTGTTTTTCTTTCCACTAAAGTCCACCTAAAAGATCATTTATATTAGCTCATTTATTTTACACAAGAGAAAGCTGAGGAGCTGAATATTTAAGTAATTTGCCCTTTCCTATGTAACTGGCATAGTTAAACTTACACAGAAAATTAACCAGAGAAGAAATTCCTATTCAAGAACCAGTAGAAAAAGAATATATGTTTGAGCACAGATTGTATCTTGCTCACCTAATATGGCTACCCATTTTCTTCCCTTGATTATAAACCTAGTCAAAAAAGGAAGCATCCTAAGCTTAATACAACAGATTTTCCAAAATACTTTTTGAAGTCTCAGGCATACAAACTTTCATCTCTTGAAACTAAGCCAGGCTATGGTTACTGGCTTATTACTGATGAATACAGGTAGGACTTTTGTTTTGTTTTGTTTTTGAACTTTAGGTGAAATTTTTATTATAAACAACTTTTCTTGATGTTAATAAGAAGCCTATAACTATTTGTTCCACTGTAGAGTGAAGCTCTAGTCTAATCTTAACTCAGGCATTCTTAAACTGGGATCCACTGAATCCTAAGGGATTTTTGACTAGTCTTTAGGGGATTCATGAGCTTGAATGAGATTTTAAAAAGTATTTTTACTGTCCTTTAAAATTTAACATTTCCTTTGGCATTCCATGCTGGTATAAATCACAGTACTACAAAGAGTTCTAAGTAACTTTGTCACTGATAGAAATCAGAAATTTTCATATTATGTTCAAGTTATTTGAATATATCAAAAATCACCATGTATAATTACCACTACATTGAAATTATGAAATTTATTAATTTTAATATGCTAATTTCGTTTCAATAAATTATTTTCCTTTGTCATCCTATGTATGTTATTTTAAATGTATAAAAATGTTGGAAGACTACAAGATTCACTGGATTGCCAAAGGGATTCATGGCTCAAAAAACTACTAAAATGAACTATTAGGAATTCTCCGTGTATATATATCTCTTTCTAGACATACTGAGAATGAACCCAAAGAATGATCAGGGCACTTAACGTACCAAAATTCTCCTCTCAAATTTGGATAGAAAATAAAAATATGCACTGGTATTTCTCTTTCTTCTTTGAAAACTGAGCTCAAGGAATCATTAGTAATTGGTTAATCACAAAATAGAGAAAGTGTGTACTAACAATTTGAATAGCTAACATAGAGTATTTACTTTTATTTTTACGAGAAGCCACTGAATTCAACTTCCATAGTATTGTCTACAAGGCAATAAATGCTACAGTACATCTCCTTGCAATGTGTATATTTTCTCCAAAGGTCTAGTTCCTTTAGAGTTCTGTGTAGCTAATGGTTTTGTGTACCACCTGGTCTTAAAAATCTTTCATTTGGTTTTCTTTCACTGGTCTCACCAACCCAATTTGAGAAACACTGATGCCATAGAAACTGAAACCCCATATCCCAGATTTTTCATTATATCAAATTAATTTGTAAATTTTAGTCAAGAAAGTGCCCCTGATAATATTTTTTTATCTGATTGTGTAAGATATAATGAGCTTCTCAGAATGTGTGGCTGTGGATTCATCACCCATTCAGGCCAGTTAACTCCATTCTGGAATGAGGCCACAGATGCATCTCAATCAAGACAATTTATCTTACAAAATTTACCACAAATCTTAAAGAATATTCATAAGAAGAGTCTGATTAGATGGGAATGGGCCAATTATCCCTGGCAGAAACTTAGAACTTGTCATTTATGAGCAATACTTAATGTTCTTTGCTTAAGATGCCACTTTGAAAGTTTATATTAGATCTCTAGAGAGGTCTAAAGGACAGAGTGAAAAACTGAAAGTGGAAACTGAAAGTATAAACTACACGGCTAAAATCAGTTAAGAAAATAAATTGTATGTTATATTTACTTCACCACAATTAATGTAAACTAAACTTTAAAAAGTGGGATCAAAAAGCTGTTAATTTCTGCTCAAATGAAATCCACTGAAGAAGTGAAGATTTGGTTTCAATATGCCAACTTTTGCTAGTTTCTGGTTAAAATTTAAAACTTTGTAAATGGATATATGATATCATATATATATATATATAATATGACATATATGCCATATATTGTCTGCTCAGAATAATGTCTATTTCTACAAGCATGTCTAAAATGTATTTAGCTAGGGCTTTGAATTTTTTATAAACTTAATGTTTAAGATAGGTAAAAAAAGGACTTGGTTTCTCTTTCACTAAACTTAAAATAATCCAGAAGTGACAGAGGAAATCTAAGTCATCCTTATTTGAATATGTGATTTAAATGTTGGGTATTTTAGGATGAAGCTTGGCCGATCCGTGATTCGTCTATTTCATCTTTTTCTTCCATTCTTCCATGGTCTCTCTAAGTTCCTAGGAAGCCATGCTAGTGTCATAGCTTCGGGAAGAAGTGTATGCTCCATTATCATTTTTTGTCTCTGGCAACACTTGTTCAGTCCCTAACTCATGTCCGACTCTTGCGAACCCATGGACTGTAGCCCTCCAGGCTCCTCTGTCCATGGGATTTACCAGGCAAGAGTACTGGAGTGGGTGGCCATTTCCTTCTCTGGGGGATCTTCCTGACCCAGGGATCGAACCCATGTCTCCTGCATTGCAGGCAGATTCATTACTGCTGAGCCACCAGAGAAGCCCACTTATTGAGATGCAACTTAATTTAGCCAATTTAATTGGATCACCTAACATGAAATCTGGTCCTGCTGTCTATGATCTCTGCCGTGGCTTCTGGGCATGGGATCTTGGCACTTAGATGCTGCACTTATCTCTCTTAAGAGCAGTTTCTTCAACACGAGCCTCGTAGATGTACTCCTCCGTTTCCCCTCCCCACCATTCTAGCTATCTAGTCTTCATAAGAAACCACATTTATGGCATAAAAAAGATTTTATCATATTCTTGGATTCTGAGGAGCAGGCATCCAGAGATAGCCCAGTGGGGACAGCCTGTTTCTTCTCTGAGCTATTTTGGTCTTCATCTGGAACACATGATGTCGGCAGACTCAAGTCATCCGAAGGCTTGCTTCCTTTATCCACATGTCTGAGCAGGGAGGCTGCCTGTTGGTTGCAACCTCAGCTGGTCCTGTTGGCCCAACACCTACACGAAGCTTCTCTTGGCTGCTTGGGCTTCCTTACAGCATGGATGGCTGGGTTCCAGGGGAGAAAAGAAATGCAAGAGAAACAGGCAGAAGTTGTTTGCCTTTTACCACTTAGTGCTGGAATCACACAATGTCACTTTTCCTGTTGGTAAGCCCACCAGACTCAGGAAGAAACACAAACCCCTCCTCTTGATGGTGGGACTGTCAGTCACTTAGTAAAAAAGACCGCATGTGGAAAAAAGGAATTGTTACAGTTATCTTTCAAAAATACCACCTGCCACTCCCACCTTATGGAAAACTTGGTTCCTTATCTGCACCAAACCAAGGTTGTCAGAATTTTCTGAAGCTGCCTTCAAGCCCACAGCCTATATCTCTTCTTTTGGTTTGGCACCATCATATGGAGCCTCTCTTCAAGGTCTGAACATTCATGGGCTGCCCTTGGGAATATAGAGGCTTCTCTACTCTCAGATTTCCGTCAAACTCATGTGTGGGCCAACTCTATCTCACTGAACGGAACAGATGGATGGGTGTGTTGGACTTCTTTTCAGCTTCCATCAGCTGCTATAGACCAGAAACTTCTCTAGCTTTCCTCTCCCTGCCTATCTACTGAGACCGTTTTCATCTGTTTCGGAAAACAAAGAATGTATCTGCATATTGCCTTTCTTACTCTAATATTCATTATTTACCTTTTCTCTGTGTTGTAAATATTTGTTCTTGCATTGTTGGAATCTCTAAATCATTTTTCTTTCCTCCAAATCTACATTTATATGAATCAAGAGTTCATGGAAGGCTTTACCTAGCTTTGGATTTTTCAAGCTTATTTTGGAAGTCAAAGTCAATTACTTGACTATTTGTTCATATTCTGTTGTTTTTTCCCTTCACAGGGCAGTAACTCAGTATTATTTTAATGATAGAGGTAACTCAGAGTAAAACAGAACCAAGACAAGGAAAAAAAATCAGTTGAATAGAATTTCAAAATGCCATTCTGCTACATTTGCAGAAATACAATTATCTATATTTATCCTTATATAACCAACAGAATTTGGTAATGATAAGTTTTCCAATGTAGCATTTATTATGACTAAGTCATAATAAAATATATTAATCTAATCCTGACACATATACAATTCCTAATTATACTTCATATTCCAATTGTTTATTATATAATAATATGATCTCTAACTGTATAAATGTTTAGGTCATGCCAGATTCCAAGGAAACCCAGGAATATTTAGTAAAGTTTGCTTTTTGACTTAACTCATCTTTTTACTCTCTAATTTGATGTAACTTCTATTTGTTGTGTTAATATATGTTACGTCATTTTCTAACTATGTGAAAATGTAATATTTAAATCCAACTGATAGATATAATGCATGCCTTGCTAATTGGATGTGTTTATACTAAAAATAAGTTACAATTAGTTGTCAGGTTCTCATAGTAGCAAATTATGATGTTTATCTTGGCTTTGTTAGTTGATTGTTTTGTACCTCTCTAAAATACTAACATGTATATGATTAGATGGTATTGTTCTTATTGTGTGTGCTTAGTCATGTCCAACTCTTTTGCAGTGCCATGGACTGTAGCCCACCAGGCTCCTCTGTTCATGGGATTTTCAAGTCAAGGATACTGGAGTGGTTTGCCATTTCCTTCTCCAGGGGATCTTCCCAACCCAGGGATCAAACCCATATCTCCTGCATTAGCAGATGGATTCTTTACCTCTGGGCCATTGAGGAAGCCCGGGTAAAACTCCTGTAATATTTTTAAGTAGACTGTTAAATACAGGAAAGATAGCTATAGACATAGACTTGGAGACTGTTTTCAGTGTAATCATAAACTTAGAGACTATTTTTAGGACTTTTTTTTCTAAAGCAGAGGAGAAATAGACTCAAAAATACTCAATTAAAGACTTCTTTCCAGTTTGACATGTAAAGAGATTGAAATTCACTATTCCTTCTCAACAACATATGAAAAGATGAACAGATGGAAAAATTAACATTTAAAAAAAAAGTAGTAAAAAAAGAGACGACACAGGACAAACTGCTGCCTCTAAGATTGGACAGACAGGTGAACGAAGAGAGTTACAGTTTCTTGGAACCTGATAAGAAAACCCTTAATACAAGCTGTGGACTTTGGTGATGTTGTTACATCTGTGTAAGTTCATTGCTTGTAACAGATGTAGTATTTGATGGAGGAAGTTGACAATGGTATGTGTGGGGGGTGTGCTATGCATTTGTGGGGGATCTCTGTACCTTTACTTCAGTTTTGCTGTGAACACATAACTCCTCTAAAATATGAAATCTTAACACAAACTAAAAAAAAAAAATTACTCTACTAATATAAGTTGAAAAAGTTATTGAGAAAGACAAGAAATTTCTGGAAATATTCTGCAATGAGAAAATGAAGCGTTTCTTCAATTTTTAATTAGGCTCCAAATTGTTACTGGTAGAATTCCCATATGCCTGTGTGTGAACACACAGATACATGCCCAGAGGGAGAGGAAGAAAACAGAGAAGTTAAATATGAAAAGCAAACAAAGAAACAGATTAGTAACGGAAGGAAAGAAGAGGCCCAGTCTTTATCTTCTAAAGCAGTAGTTCTGAAAACATAGTATTCGGGCTCTCGGGGTCCCCTAGATACCTTCATTGTAGTAGTCAAATTTTTTCATAATAATACTGAGGAATTATGTGTCTTTCTTATGGTGTTGGCGTATGTGCTCACCTTGTAAAGCAGCTTGGGTAAAACTTCTGGCTTCTTGGTGCAAATCAACTGAGTGACCCTAAACCACAGGTAGCCATGGATTCTTCACAGTCAGGAAGGTGTAAGGAAAACATAATAAGAAAATTTATTCAAGACTTTCCTAAGTGAAACATAAAAATTATGACTTTTGTTAAATCTTAACTCGCTGGTAAAGCTGTTGTAATCTACTGAGTGATGAAATGGAGGCATTTATAAAGCATTACTGCTGCATATCAAAGTATGATGATTGCTCCCTGGCTTGTGAAATTGTCTGAATTGCAAGCCAAACTAGCTCTTTTATTTCATGAAGCACCATTTTCACTTGAAAGAAAGATTGACAGAAAAGCTCTGTTTATTTTTTTTATTAATAATGAACAAAGACATTGAACTTGCCACTTCAGGAAAAAAACATCTGATAGGGACTTCTCTGGTGGTCCACTGGTTAAGATTTCATCTTCCAGTGCAGGGGGTATGGGTTTAATCCCTGCTTCGGGGGCTAAGATCCCACATGCCTCATGGCCAAAAAAACCAAAACATAAAAGAGAAACAAAATTGCAACAACTTCAGTAAACTTTAGAAAGTGGTGTGTGTGCACGCTCACTTGCTTCAGTTGTGGTCGACTCTTTGCAGCCCTGCGGACGGTCGCCCATCAGGTTCCTCTGTCCATGAGATTTCCCAGGTAAGACTAGAGTAGGTTGCCATGCCCTCCTCCAGGGGATCTTCCTGACCCAGGGGTGGAACCCACGTCTCGTATGTCTCCTGCGCTGGCAGGCAGGATCTTTAACACTAGCGCCACCTGGGAAGCCCTCTTTTCATCCTTACCTGTGATTGTATTATTTTCTTCTGACTTTTCTCCTGTCCTTTTATTATTCCTTTCTGGTCTCTTTCAAGTATTTGAAAATATTGGTGTTTCTTACAGTTTATCCCCAGCCATTTATTTTTCCTCTGTAACTTCTCTCTGGTGACTGTTGTGAAAGAGGATCCATCTGCTTTGGATAGCACTGTGCAATCTTAGCAGGGACATCGAGATCATACAGCTCCGCCCGCTCTTTCCCCTGGGGGTTTCTTTGCGTTGTGTTTTCAGTGAGAGGTTCTGAAGGATGGGAAACAAAGGGCACGCTGACTTCTCTTTTGATTCAAGCAGTAGATCCCTCCGTCTCCGTGTTCCTCTTAGCGCGACCTGCTGTGTGTGCCAGCATCCATCATGGGCCGCCTGCATTACCTCCTGGGATCTGAGTGGCTTCGCAAGCCGACAGAAACAGACAAGAATCTCTGGCTTTCCTGTTTGGGTTCTAACCAAATGCCAAGTGTCTTCTGCCAGCACCTAAGAATGGTGGCACGCAGATTTGTTAACTGTCAAGTAGAATAAAACCCTTGACCTCTCACAGTTCTTGCTGCTGCTGCTGCTAAGTCGCTTCAGTCGTGTCCGACTCTGTGCGACCCCATAGATGGCAGCCCACCAGGCTCCGCTGTCCCTGGGATTCTCCAGGCAAGAACACTGGAGTGGGTTGCCATTTCCTTCTCCAATGCTTGAAAGTAAAAAGTGAAAGTGAAGTCGCTCAGTTGTGTCCAACTCTTAGAGACCCCATGGACTGCAGCCTACCAGGCTCCTCTGTCCATGGGATTTTCCAGGCAAGAGGACTGGAGTGGGGTGCCATTGCCTTCTCCACACAGTTCTTGAGTGTAACCCTTTTTATCACCTGGGGTTCCCAATAAAAGTCACAAAAGCAAGGACTTTACAATACATGATTTAGCCTGGATTACTGTCCCAGCTCCAGATAATCTACTAGAACAATAGGAAAAAAAATACATTTCATCCCTATTTTTCTCAAAAATAAGGTAATTCATTTCCTCACTGGGTGTAAAATCCTTGAAGTATGGGTCAGACCTTCTGGATCTTGTATCTGCAGCCCTACATCTTGCATCAGGTCATGGCTAGACTTCAGTAAGGTCCTCAATAAGAATTAGTTATCAGTGGTAGTATTTCCTTCTTTGATGCTCTACTATCAGCTAAGAATTCCCAAGCAATAATTCAAGATCCCATAGAACCTTTTTTTGTTGTTGTTCCATATTTTCCAGAAATATAATTAATTTAGCTTGAGAGTTTTCTCACAAGTTGCAGCCCTCACCCATGCCCTTTCAAACAGTGTACCTCTGAGAGTGTCGGAAAACTTAGCTGAGCAGAGAGCTATAGTCAAGACTTCTGTTCAAATGCACAAAATACGATATGTTGGTTCCAAGACTGCAGTTTCTACTCATGGCCGATGTGACCATGGCCCCAAGCCAAGTCTTGGTATGGACACAGTACCCCTTAGTGAGGAAGAAAAAATATCCGTTGTAATGAATATTAGTTATGATTTCAGAATCCAAATTATTGACACATTTTGCTTAGTGAGAAATAAAACAATAAAACTTTGAAATCGTAATTAAGGCTAGGGTCATATTTCAGGAGAGTTTGAACAGAACATTTGCACAGAACAGAGGAAACTTCCAGAAACATTTACAAAAAACTAAAGGTTGGTTTGAATGATGACCAAGTGGTAGCAATGAGGCGTTCTTCCATTGAGGTCACGTGATTTATTACTGTATGTTCTTGCAGAACCAACTTTAGGCCTTTCATAGCAGGATTCTGGTAGCCCTAATGAAATCGACAGATTGTTCTAGCAGTTTCCATGAATATACACTCTATTTTCTATCTCTACCAACTGTGACTAGTTAATAACCGTCTTCATGATGAGCCATATTTCAGAAATTAAAACCATCCCTTGATTTTGTTATGGTTAGATAGTCTTTTAAATTTGGCAGTCAGAAAAACAGATTCAGCTATTATTCTAACTTAAATCTTTGAAAAGAAACAGAGAGAAAAGAACTTATAATGCATATATGTATACACACACACACACACACACACACATATATATATACATATATATATATATAAAATACAAATGCAGGCACACCTCAGAGAACTTTCATGTTCTGTGCCATACTACTACAATTAAGCGAATACCACAATAAAGAGAGTCACCCAAAATTTTGGTTTCCCAGTGCACATTAAAGTTACATATACACCATACTGTTGTCTGCTAAATGTGCCACAGCATATGTCTAAAAATGACGCATATAACCCTAATGGGAGCACTGTGGGAGCAGTGACCCCACAAGACACTGACCAAGACTTATCCATGAGTGTCCAGGAGTCGCTGCTGGAGGCGTGGGTCGGTAGTGGCCTGCTGCAGGGTCCGGGCACTGAGTGCCGCAGTGCTTGCATGGAACCTTTTGAAGGAGGTCCCGTTATCTTCATTCAGTTCAGTTCAGAACAGCCGCTCAGTCATGTCTGACTCTTTGTGACCCCATGAACCACAGCACAGACCTCCCTGTCCATCACCAACTCCCGAGTTTACCCAAACTCATGTTCATGGAGTCTGTGATGCCATCCAACCATCCCATCCTCTGTCGTCCCCTTCTCCTCCTGCCGTCAATCTTTCCCAGCATCAGGGTCTTTTCAAATGAGTCAGCTCTTCACATCAGGGGGCCAAAGTATTGGAGTTTCAGCTTCAACATCAGTCCTTCCAATGAATATTCAGGACTGATCTCCTTTAGGATGGACTGGTTGAATCTCCTTGCAGTCCAAGGGACTCTCAGGAAACTTCTCCAACAACAAACTTAAAAAGCATGAATTCTTCTGCGCTCAGCTTTCTTGATAGTACAACTCTCACATCCATACGTGACTGCTGGAAAAACCATAGCCTTAATTAGAAGGAACTTTGTTGGCAAAGTAATGTCTCTACTTTTTAATATGCTGTCTAGGTTGGTGAGAGCTTTCCTTCCAAGGAGTAAGCGTCTTTTAATTTCATGGCTGCAGTCACCATCTACAGTGATTTTGGAGCCCCAAAAAATAAAGTAAGCCACTGTTTCCACTGTTTCCCTATCTATCTGCCATGAAGTGATGAGGCCAGATGCCATGATCTTAGGTTTCTGAATGTTGAGCTTTAAGCCAATTTTTTCACTCTCCTCTTTCACTTTCATCGAGGCTCTTTAGTTCTTTTTCACTTTCTGCCATAAGGGTGGTGTCATCTGCATATATGAAGTTATTGATATTTCTCCCAGCAGTCTTGATTCCAGCTTGTGCTTCCTCCAGCTCAGGGTTTCTCATGATGTACTCTGCACAGAAGTTAAATAAGCAGGGTGACACTATACAGCCTTGACACACTCCTTTTCCTATTTGGAACCAGTCTGTTGTTCCATGTCCAGTTCTAACTGTTGCTTCCTGAGCTGCATACAGATTTCTCAAGAGGCAGGTCAGGTGGTCTGGTATTCCCATCTCTTTCAGTATTTTCCACAGTTTATTGTGATCCACACAGTCAAAGGCTTTGGCATAGTCAATAAAGCAGATAGATGTTTTTCTGGAACTCTTACTTTTTCGATGACCCAGCAGATGTTGGCAATTTGATCTCTGGTTCTTCTGCCTTTTCTTACCTCCACCATAGTTTGGCCTCAGGTCAAACAACAGAGTGGGAACACAACCACACCCATCAACAGAATATTGAATTAAAGATTCACTGAGCATGGGCCCGCCCATCAGAACAAGACCCAGTTTCCCCCAGTCAGTTTCTTCCAACAGGAAGCTTCAGTAAGCCTCTTATCCTTCTCCATCAGAGGGCAGATGGCATGAAAACCACAATCACAGAAAACTAGTCAAACTGATCACATGGACCACAGCCTTTTCTAACTCAGTGAAACTATGAGCCATGCCATGTAGGGCCATCCGAGATGGACGGGTCATGGTGGAGAGTTCTGACAAAACGTGGTCCACTGGAGAAGGTAATGGCAAACCACTTCAGTATTCTTGCCTGGAGAACCCCACGAACAGTATGGAAAGGCAAAAAGATAAGACACTGAAAGATGAATTACCCAGGTTGGTAAGTACCCGCTATGCTACTGGAGAACAGTGGAGAAATAACTCCAGAAAGAATGAAGAGACGGAGCCAAAGCAAAAACAACACACAGTTGTGGATGTTGCTGGTGATGGAAGTAAAGTCTGATGCTATAAAGAGCAATATTGCACAGGAATCTGGGATGTTAGGTCCATGAATCAAGTTAAATTGGAAGTGGTCAAACAGGAGATGGTGAAAAAAAAATCAACATTTTAGGAATCAGTGAATTAAAATGGACTGGAATGGGTGAATTTAACTCAGATGACCATTATATCTACTACTGTGGGCAAGAATCCCTTAGAAGAAATGGAGTAGTCATCACAGTCAACAAGAGGCTGAAATGCAGTACTTGGATGCAATCTCAAAAATGACAGAATGATCTCTGTTCATTTCCAAGGCAAACCATTCTATATCAGAGTAATCCAAATCTATGACCCAACCAGTAATACTGAAGAAGCTGAAGTTGAATGGTTCCTTGAAGACCTACAAGACCTTCTGGAACTATCACCCCAAAAAGATGTCCTTTTCACTATAGGGGACTGGCATGCAAAAGTAGGAAGTCAAGAGATACCTGGAGTAACAGGCAAATTTGGCCTTGAAGTACAGAATGAAGCAGGGCAAAGGCTAATCGAGTTTTGCCAAGAGAACGCACTGGTCATAGCAAACACCCTTTTCCAACAACACAAGAGAAAACTCCACACATGGACATCACCAGACGGTCAACACCAAAATCAGATTGATTATATTCTTTGCAGCCAGAGATAGAGAAGCACTATACAGTCAGCAAAAACAAGACTGGGACCTGACTGTGCCTCAGATCATGAACTCCTTATTGCCAAATTCAGACTTAAATTGAAGAATGTAGGGAAAGTCACTAGACCATTCAGATATGTGCTGAATCAAATCCCTTACAATTATCCAGTGGAAGTGACAAACAGAGGGATTAGATCTGATAGAGTGCCTGATGAACTATGGACAGAGGTTCGTGACATTGTACAGGAGGCAGTGATCAAGACCATCCCCAAGAAAAATAAATGCAAAAAGGCAAAATGGTTATCTGAGGAGGCCTTACAAATAACTGAGAAAAGAAGAGAAGCTAAAGACCAATGAGAAAAAGAAAGATATATCCATTTGAATGCTGAGTTCCAAAGAATAGCAAGGAAAGATAAGAAAGCCTTCCTTAGTGACCAGTGCAAAGCAATACAGGAAAATAATAGAAGGGAAAGACTAGAGATCTCTTCAAGAAAATTAGAGATACCAAGGGAACATTTCTTGCAAAGATGGGCACAACAAAGGACAGAAATGGTATGGACCTAACAGAAGCAGAAGATATTAAGAATAGGTCACAAGAATACAGAGAAGAACTATTCAAAAAAGATCTTCATGACCCAAATAACCACAATGGTGTGATCACTCACCTAGAGCCAGACATCCTGGAATGTGAAGCCAAGTGGGCCTTAGGAAGCATCATTACAAGCAAAGCTAGTGGAGGTGATGGAATTCCAGTTGAGCTATTGCAAATCCTAAAAGATGATGCTGTGAAAGTGCTGCACTCTATATGCCAGCAAATTTTGAAAACTCAACAGTGGCCATAGGACTGGAAAAGGTCAATTTTCATTCCAATCCCAAAGAAAGGTAATACTAAAGAATATTCAAACTACCTCACGATTTTACTCATCTCACATACTAATAAAATAATGCTCAAAATTCTCCAAGTCCGGTTTCAATAACTTCCAGATGTTCAAGCTGGATTTAAAAAAGCCAAAGGAACCAGAGATCAAATTGCCAGCATCCGTTGGATCATCAAAAAAGCAAGAGAGTTCCAGAAAAACATCTACTTCGGCTTTACTGACTACACCAAAGATTTTCACTGTGTGGATCACAACCAACTGTGGAAAATTCTTAAAGAGATGGGAATATCAGATCACCTTAGCTGCTCCTGAAAAATCTGTATGCAGTTCCAGAAGGAACAGTTAGAACTGGACATGGAACAACAGACTGGTTCCAAATAGGAAAAGGAGTACGTCAAGGCTGTATATTGTCACCCTGCTTATTTGACTTATATGCAGAATACATCATGCAAAACGTTGGGCTGAATGAAGCACTGGAATCTTCTGGATTCAAGATTTCCTGGAGAATTATCAATAACCTCAGATATGCAGATGACACCACTCTTATGGCAGGAAATGAAGAAGAATTAAAGAGCCTCTTGATGAAAGTGAAAGAGGAGAGTGAAAAAGCTGGTTTAAAACTCAACATTCAGGAAATGAAGATCATGGCATCAGGTCCCATCACTTCATGGCAAATAGATGTGGAAACAATGGAAACAGTAAGAGACCTTATATTTTGAGGCTTCAAAATCACTGCAGACCATAACTGCAGCCATGAAATTAAAAGTCACTTGGTCTTTGGGAGAAAAGCTATGACCAACCTAGACAACATAATAAAAAGCAGAGACATTACTTTGCCAACAAAGTTCCCTCTAGTCAAAGCTATGGTTTCCCAGTAGTCATGTATGGATGTGAGAGTTGTACTATAAAGAAAACTGAGCACCGAAGAATTGATGCTTTTCAACTGTGGTGTTTGGGGAAACTCTTGAGAGTCCCTGAGACTGCAAGGAGTTCCAACCAGTGAACCCTAAAGGAAGTCAGTCCTGAATATTCACTGGAAGGACTGATGTTGAAGCTGAAACTCCAATACTTTGGCCACCTGATGAGAAGAATTGACTCATTGGAAAAGACCCTGATGCTGGGAAAGATTGAAGGTGGGAGAAGAAGGAGACGACATAGGATGAGATGGTTAGATGGCATCACCAATTCAATGGACATGAGTTTGAGTAAGTTCCAGGAGTTGTTGATGGACAGGGAAGCCTGGCATGCTGCAGTCCATGGGGTCGCAAGGAGTCGGTCTTGACAGAGCAACTGAACTGAACCTTAATTTAAGGGATTCCCTAATGTCTGTCCGGGTAGAGAAACTGTCTGCAATACAAGAAAAATGAGTTCAATCTCTGGGTCAGGAAGATTCCCTGGAGGAAGAAAGTGCAACCCACTCTAGTATTCTTGCCTGAAACATCTCTTGGGCAGAGGGGCCTGGCAAGCTACAGTTCAGAGCGTCACCAAGAGTTGGACATGCCTGAGCAACTAAACACACAACCTTAATTTAAAAATATGTTTTTTGTTTTTTCTGCAAATCACTGACATCATCTTAGCCTTTAGTGAGTTGTAATCTTTTTGCTGAGGGTAGGTCTTGTCTCAGTGTTGGTGGCTGCTGACCAATCAGGGTGATAGTTGTTGAAGACTGGTTGACAAAGGAAATTTTAAATAAGACAACAGTGAAGTTTGCCACACAAATTGACTCTTCCTTTCATGTCCGATTTCTCTGTAGCACACCAAGCAGCTTGATAGCATTTATCCACAATAGAATCTCTCTTAAAATTTGAGTCAGCCTTCTCAAAACTTGCCTTTACTGTATCCACCAAATTTGCATAATGTTTTGAATCCTTTGTTGTCATTTCAAAAATCTTCCCAGAGTCTTCCCCAGTAGAGTTCATCTCCAGAAACTACTTCCTGTGCTCAAGTATAAGAGGCAGCTTCTCTTCTGTGAAAATTTGCTCATGAGGTTACATTGTTGCAACATCTTCAGGCTTCACTTCTAATTCTAGTTCTCTTGCTGTTTCCACGTCTGCTGTTACTTCCTTCATGGAAGTCTTAGAACCCTTCAAACTCATCCATGAAGGCTGAAATCAACTTCTAAACTCTTGTTAATATTTTTGCCTCTTCCCATTCCCAGATGGCTCACTGGGTAAAGAACCCACCTGTCCAATGCAAGAGACACAGGAGACTTGGGTTCAATCCCTGGGTCATGAAGATCCCTTGGAGGAGGGCATGCAACCCATTCTAGGCCCATTTCAGTATTCTTGCCTGGAGAATACCAAGGACAGAGTAGCCTGGCGGATTACAGTCCATGGGGTCACAAAGAGACGAACAAAACTGAAGCGACTCAGCACATAGGCATGAATCACAAATTTTGCAAATGGCATCTAGGTTGGTGAATTCTGTCCAGAAGACTTTCAATTTATTTTGCCCAGTTCTGTCAGAGGAATGGCAATCTATGGCAGCTATAGCCTTATGAAATGTACTTCTTAAATATTGAGAGTTGAAAATTAAAGTTACTTCTTGATTGATGGGCTGCAAAAATGGATTTTGTGTTAGCAGGCATGAAATCAACATTAAGTCCATTGCGCATCTCAATCAGAGCTCTTGGGTGACCAGGTGCTTTGCCAAAGAGCACTAATATTGTGAAAGGAATTTTTTCCTGAGCAGTAAGTCTCAATAGTAGGTTTAAAATATTCAGCAAACCATGTGATAAACAGATACTCTGCCATCCAGGCTTTGTTGTTCCGTTTATGGAGCACAGGAAGAGTAGATTTAGCATAATTCTTAAGGGCTTTCGGATTTTGTTTTTCTTTTTGAATGTTAAAAGAGCTTTGGCTTCAACTTAAAATCCCCACTGCATTAGCCCCTAACAAAAAGGCCTCCCTGTCATTTGAAACCAGGCATTGACTTCTCCTTTCTAGCTATGAAATTCTTAGCTGGTATCTTCTCAAAATATAAGGCTATTTCATCTACACTGATAATCTTACTGTGGCCACTTTTATTAATTATTTTTGCTAGATCTTCTGGGCAAGTTGTTGCAATTTCTGCATCAGCACACGGTCTTTTATACCTTGCACTTTTATGTGATGGAGATGGCTTCTTTCCTTAAATCCAGTGAACCCACTTCTGCTAGGTTCAAACTCTTCTTTGGCAGCTTTCTTACCTTTCCCAGCCTCAATAGACTGAAAGGAGATAGGGACTTGCTCCGGATTAGGTTTGGATTTAAGAAAATGTTGCGATTGGTTTGATTTTCTATCCAGGCCACTCAGATATTCTCCATATCAGTAGGAATGGGGTATTTTGCTTTCTTACCTTTTGTGTGTTTGTTGGAGTAGCATTTTTCATTTCCTTCAAGAACTTTTCCTTTGCATTCACACCTTGGCTATTTGTTGCAGGGGACCTTGTTTCTTGGATGCAAACAAGATGCCCTGAAGTAGGCGAATGGATGAATAGACAGTGATACATCTAGAAAAAGAAATATTTTTCAGGGCTATCCAGTTGTGAAAAGACCTTAAATGCATGTTCACCAAGGGAAAGAAGCCTGTCTGAAGAGTCTACAAACTCTACTACAAACTAGAGTAGGGTATGTTTTTGAAGAAAATTTCATGAGTGCTGGATACAGGGAATCACGATGAGTGCTAGATAAGCCACAATTTTATAAATAATGCAGCTGCACAAAATAGTATATTAATACATGTCCCTTCCTGTCTCTGCTATATTGAACTCTCCAACTCAACTTGACTCTGACCTTAGAGAAACACAATGCAGTGACAATCCACGTGGATCAGCTGTATATAAAATATTAGGAGATACCAGAGAGGAAGTATTAGGAAAAGTGGGCTCTATTAGAGCTCTTTGCACCTGTTGAAAATGGATCAGCCCCCCTTTGCATCCCTGCTGTGGATGCCCAGTTCCTGCTGCAAAGCTGCTTGCTACTTTCCCAGGCTCGTTGTCTTGCCAACCGTGGAAGCTGACATTTCTCCTCTTGTTTACATGAGCATTTAGAAAAGGTTCTTGAAGCAGCACCTGAGGGAAAGGCAGATCTAGTGGGGAAAAAAAGGAAAAAAAAAGCCACATAAAGAAAGACGATCCCCTTAAACAAAAGCACAAAGTTAACAACAACAACAAATTTTAAAAGAGGAATGAAGCTTTTGGGAGCAATTGTAATAGCTTTGTCACATTGATTTAAGAGAATTATTTTAGGTAAAATGTTTGCAATACAACTGAGAGCTATACATTAAAGAAAGCTGGAGCTTAGAAAAGCTATTGATTCTCTGTTTATCCAGTTCTTAAAATAAAATAGACCTGCAGGCTAAATAACTTTTGAAATAGGTACTAGATAATTTTTATTACATCTCTATAAACAAAGCACTGACAAATGATATAATGCATATGAATGGGCTTATATGTATGCACGTATAAAATGAACACATAAGATACACATGGAAATATATACATATAAATAATAGTAATGCCATCAGCATTAATTATGACTTTAATGCAATGGTTGTATATATGCAAACACCATCTATGTTTACAGATGCACGTAATTTTTCAACTGAACATTTGGGTTCCATTTGGAGTTAATTTTTATTTATAAAATTGCATTTTAAATGTGCTGTCATTTCAGAAGTATTTAAAATATACTATTTTTGTAACATAGATAACTCATACTCGAGGATTGAACCTGCCAGTTTTGAGTCACTATGATACTGTGAGTATTAACAGGACCTTCTGAGGTTATGAAATCCTGTGATGTTTTGATGACCCGGAGTTGTGCTCTGGTGGAAGTGCTGACTTCAGGTGGATCCTTGCCCTCTGTCCTCCCAGGTGTGTTATAAGACCTATATCACCACCTTGCAAATTGCTCCTCTAAAAGGAAAGACATTCTTTTCAAAGAGATCTTGCTAAAGACGCCTTTCTTCTCTGCTT
This sequence comes from Okapia johnstoni, assembly GCA_024291935.2. NCBI lineage: Eukaryota > Metazoa > Chordata > Mammalia > Artiodactyla > Giraffidae > Okapia > Okapia johnstoni. The sequence goes on along the minus strand of CM044321.1, from coordinate 6,365,736 downwards.
AGAATGAGCACATGAGCTCAATCCAGATAAACAGCTCCAGTTTACAATGATTTATGTTTAGTAGCAGGGAGAAGGCAGAGCTATGCCAGCTCATTTTAAGTTTGGCTCTTTGCAACGCTGATGCTTGAGAGGGCAGACCAGCTAGCTCAGTTCAAGGGAGTGGCATCATTCCATGTGAGGAACTAACAGCTGGAAAAAGACTCAGATACAGAGTAGGTTTTAAAACTTGATGAAAGGAAAACACATGAATGAAGAAGAAAATGGAGCTGATACACAGAAAGAAGCAGACATAATAGCTCCTATTAGATCATCCAGGAAGAGGGACTGTGACTTCAGTTGCCTGGAGCCAGCTGTGATTTCTCATCAGTCTTGCCAGAGACAGAGCCATCTGCCCCAATTAGGGACAGGGCACAAGGCCATTATCTTTGAGGAGGAGCAGGCACTGGATGTCAGATGAGAGATGGCCAATGGGGAGACAGTACAAGGGTGTGTTCCCAACAAGGATGATGCCAAGCTCTGTGTCTGCTAAACAGTATAGCAGAGAAGCATCACTGTGCTGTGGTAATAACACAAGTGATGTCTCATGAAAAGTTATGTCAAATAACTTAAAGACCAAGTGTTACATACTTAACTATTGTCAGCTTTTGTCTTCACGTTTCCTAAATGAGTGCACCACAGTTACATCTGCAATATGAGATCAGCATATAACTGTCACTGATTTTTAATGATATTTTTACTGCCGTTATCATTGATAGAGATATCTCGACAATCCAACTTTCTGGGCTGGGCATGTGGCCTCCTCACTGCATAAAGAGGGCTTTGAAGGGAACTATAGCAAGGTATTGTTTTCAAGAAGCAAAGTAAACAGGTTGTTGGGAGCAAAAACAGGGTACTGAACACGCCTCCCGCACTCAACACCACCGGAGCGGTAGGCAAGACACCTGAGCCACCCCTCCAGCCAGACCCCGGGACACACCCTTATCCTCACCCCACATAGAGAACAAGCTCACCCCCAGCCTCCTCCCCAGCAGGGAGCAAGCAAACAAAGGAACCTGTTGTTCCTTCTTGTTACCCCCTGCTGCAGCAGAGGGCCCAGATAAAGCCTTGTCTGAAAGAATAAATAAAAGAACATGTTGTATCTTTGGGTAGTAGCAGCAGATATGATCAGAGCAGGATGAACTGAAGCTTGTGCATCAGGAGGACCTAGGTGCTTTATCTCACTACTTCTTTGCTCGATGCTGATGTGTTTGATATGCAGAGAGAAGGGCCCTCGGGGGGGGGGGATCGCTCCGATCAATTTTGATATGGTACATAGGAAATATGTGGAAATAAGAAGGTGTGAAACACAGGATCAGGTGAAGAAGGTCAGGGCCGACTTTGAGCAGTGGAGGGAGAAGGGTACATCATCCGGTTTAGGGAGCAGTGTTTATTTCAAAGCACTTGTACGATATTTGAAGGGAGGCAGTCTTAACAACGCCAAATGCACACTTGACAATTTTTCAAAGGCTGGCAGTTTAAGCAGATGTAGGAAACATCTGTCATGTTTAAAGTTTACAAATAGCTTTAATTCAAGGATGCAATGGGCTGACACTATGTAATTGAGTCTGGAAGGCCGGCACCGAGGAGGAAGAATGTGCGGCAGGAACGTCCACCCTCAGTGTGTGCATCTCTAGAAATGAATCAAAGGCAGTTTAAGACTTTCTGTAGTTTCAAAATATTGAGCTAAATGTGCTGTGGTCTCCTCGATTGGATCCTAACACAGACAAAATGTATTAGTGGAAAATCTGGTGAATTCTGAATAAAATCTGGAGTTTAGTTAATGGTATAGGGCTTCCCTGGTGGCTCAGTGATAAAAGAATCCACCTTCAATGCAAGAGACACGGGTTCAATCCCTGAGTCAGAAAGATTCCCTGGAGAAGGGATTGACTACCCACTCCAGTATTCTCGCCTGGACAATCCCATGGGAAAAGGAGCCTGGTGGGCTCCAGTCTATGGGGCTGCAAAGAGTCGGATGTGTAAAGGTATTTAAGCCTTAACTCTCTGTGCTATCTTTGCAACATTTTTGTGTATCTACAATTATTCCACAATATTTGCATTTTTAAAATTGGGATTTTTAAAGATGTCTCTGCAAAACTGAATAAAAGCGTGAAATCATTGTTTTTCCACGCACCAGGAGGCGCATTTCAATCTCTTATTTCTTGACTTATTTTTATTGTTCTATGTTTTGAGCTACTGAGTATTGAATAATGAAACAATGCAAGAAAAGAATCTCAAAATTTGTATGAATGTCTGTTTTTGAGTCATGTCTATCCTTGGAGCTTTTGAATCAATGATAAGTACCCTCACGTGTGTGTGTTAGTCACTGAGTCATGTCCTACTCTTTGCGACTCTATGGACTGTAGCTCACCAGGCTCCTCAGTCCATGGAATTCTCCAGACAAGAATACTGGAGTGGGTTGCCTTGTCCTTCTCTAGGGGAATCTTCCTGACCCAGGGATCAAACCCTGGTCTCCTGCTTTAGCAGGTGAATTCTTTACCATCTGAACCACCAGGGAAGCCCTCTGAACAACAAGGGAAACTCTTCATTAAATTTCTCTAACCTAATTTTCCTGAAAAAAAAAAATTTTACAGTGAAATGTTGTAATTTATACATGCAAAGAATATTCAAAGTTTTTAGAGATTGTACCTTAGTTAGAGAAATTAAGCCTAAGGGAACCAGCTTATAAGAATGCGGATGAATCTGAGCACTTAGCCCCAGAACACAGGCAGATTTTTTCTAAAAAGTGGAAAAAGTCTGTCCTTTAAATTCTACCACATTGTCTCAGGATAAGATATTCTCATCGATCCTGGCATTATTTTTCTTGCAAAAGTTATTCTCTAGCTTCACATCAAGGATGATTTTTAAAGTGTTAGAGATGTAGTTTTGGAAGTATGATATGTATTCCATTCTTTGTAAATCTATTCACAATTTTCTATAAAAACGGTTGTGTCTTGGTTGACCTTCATCGGTAGATTGTAATAAAATTGTTGCAACCATAAACCATTAGAAGTTTAGTAATTTCACATCAAAATATCTTGTTTATTCTCCCAACAGCAAGAATTTATAAAACCCATACAAGACATTAGACACCAGGTGACTTATTAGACAAGAATCAGACAACTCAATGTTCTAACTCACGGGATGATTTCAAAGCTAATGATTTAGTGTGTTTTACTGTTTGTGAGAACTATTAAATAGCACTTGCTTTGGTGATGTATTTGATACTACTTTATTTTGATTCTTGGAAGATTGGGGAGTGAAGGAGTTGTGTATTAATACATTCTATTAATTTGCCAAAATCTTTCCTGTTAAAATTGAATATGAATATAAAATGGGTCTTTTAAAAAATGGTGGGATTTCCCCTGAAGTTTGTAATTTGGCTCATAAGAAAGATACAGGAAAAATATACCCACACATTTTACTTGATGCTTTTTGGCTATTGCTTTTCTATATTTTAAAACACGTTCATTTTGGTGAGTTTGCTCTGGAAATTCATTAAATTTGAGCAAAATAATTAAATCATATGTGAGAAATTTATGGCAAAAGTGGTATTCACAATGCTATATTCATGTTCAGGGCTGTATGATGTTTTAAAGAAATGATGATCAAAATACTACCACCAATATCCTCCATGTTTCAACATGTTCCAGGTATTGGGGGTTCGATGACAAATTAGTGCGTGGCCCACACATTTGACCAGAATTTTAAAAAAGAGATAATATTAATTCTAACTTACAACTTAAATACATTTTAATGTTCTAGAAAAATATAGAAAGAACCTATATACTTGTGCGATTTTCTTTCTTTTTCTGCTTTTTCTTTATATCTCTCCTCCACAGCCATGGCCTCTCCTCTGATGTTCTCTTAATAACACTGACAAATTATCTTATTTTTTCTGGTACTTTTTTTTCACAAATCGTTTTTACACACAACCAAGGAGTTTAAGTTTCAGTTTTGGTTGTTTGCTTGTTTTTCCCTTCATTTATTTTTTGATTGATTTTTGTGATAAGATCACTTACCATAAGTTCTATGCTCTTTAACAAAACTTTAAGTGTACAGTATGACCTTGTTACCTGCGGGCACAGTGTTGTCCAGCAGACTTTTAGAACTTAATCAGCTTGCATCACTGAGACTTTATATTCCATGGACAATCTTCCTTTTCCTTTCCCAGCCACCCCTGGCAAGTACCATTTTACTCTGCTGGTTATGTGTGCTGGGCTATTTTTGATTCTTCACATCAATGGAATCACACGATATTTGTCCTTCTGCAACAAAGTAGATGAATCTTGAGAATACCATCATCTGATTTCTCTTTAACCATGTTCTTAGCCTAGATATTATTACTTTGTTACAGACGTAAGACTCAATGGACATGAGTCTGAGCAAACTCCAGGAGACAGTGAAGAACAGGGAAGCCTGGTGTGCTGCAGTTCATGGGGTCACAAAGAGTTAGACCCAACTCAGCGACTGAACAACAACAAAAACAGATATAAATAAAAATGTTACAGATATAACTAACAGTGCCACGCATGGTTGCCTTATTCTGTTTCCTCCACGTCCACACACACACAGTGCAGGACCTTCCATTTTCCCTCCATGGAATAAGATTTCATCATTTCTACTGTGGTTTAGTCGCTAAGTCATGTCCAGCTGTTTTGCAACCACATGAACTGTAGCCCACTAGGTTCCTCTGTCCATGGGATTTCCCAGGCAAGAACACTGGAGTGAGTTGCCATTTCCTTCTCCAGGGGATCTTCCCGACCCAGGGATCGAACCCAGATCTCCTCCACTGCAGGTGTTCTCTTTACCAACAAAGCCCCCAGGGAAGCTGTCACCTCTACTGTACTAGGTTTATATTTCTGCTGCAACAAATAGCCACAAACGGATGACTTAACACAACAGAAGGGTATTATCTTAATATTCCAGGGTAAGGAGCCTAACGTGGGCTGGCAGGACTGCTTTCTAGATGTTTCAGGGCCAAAGCATCTCCTTACCTGCTCCATCCAGTTTTGAGAGGCAGCCCCTTAGTTCATGACCCTGCATCAGTCCCACCTGTACGTCCATCATGACCTCTCCTTCCCTGAACCCTCCTATTCCCTTTTATAAGGATGCTTAGGGTTACATTGGTCCCATCCAGAAAATCCAGGAAAATTCCTCCACCAGAGGATTCCTTAACTTTATCACATCTGCAAAATCTCCTTTGTCATGTGATGTCACATAGTCACAGGTTCTGGGAGTAGCAGGTGAACAGTTTTGGGAAGCCATTATTCTGCCTACCACACTGGTTCGTAGGATGAAGTCCAGATTGAATAGAAGAGCACCCAAGACCCTGTTAACATCCAGCTCTCATCCACGTTATCCATCCCTACCCTCTCTGAATTCCTCACTGGCCTCTCAGAACAAAGCCATGCCAAGTTGTGCATGGCTTTCTGAAACCATCTTCTTCTTTTACAGTTTCTTAATTCTTTTGCTTCCTTCTGCCTGCAATGCATTTTCAGTCTTTTTCTACCAGACTAATTCCTACTCATCCGTGTTTTATTTTAATTACAAACCACTTTAAACATATGGAAAGAAACAGAAAATAACAGAACAGAGCCCTGTACTCCAGCTCCCAAGATTAACCAGATGTTAGCCCTGTGTTGTGTTTGTTTTGAGTTTCTCTTCCGTTTTTTAGAGAAATGAAACATCACAGATCCCACTAAACTCCTGTTATCCTCCATCTCTGCCAGCATACCCAGATAAACACCTGAGTTGCTATTTTTTGTTTATAAACTGTGTATATTGTAGCTTTTATCTCTATTCATATAAAAGATAGATTAAAACATGAATTTGTTTACAGTATGATTTGTTCACTCAACATTGTGTTTTAAGATCCTATGCATGTGAACACTTACTATTTTTTAATTTAACTCCTCTGCAATCTTCTAGATTATTAAAACATACATTTACCCAAAGATCTATTTATAATTAGTCAAGAAATTTCCAAATCATTTTTTGCTGTTTGAAGAATCCTTCAATAAAGAGTAATGTGAAACTCTCCCTTTGATGATAGGAGGTTTCTCTAACATAAACACCTATAAGTAGAATGTTTTATGATGCTTAATACTGTCAACCTGTTCTCTAATGTGATAGGACTAAATCCTACTCCTGTATCCTATTTGGTAGTATCTGATTATTTAAAAGAAATCACCTGATTATTATAAAAATATGGTTTTGATATTTATTTATCATATTTGTCACCCAGTGAGGTTAAAATCTTCATATGTCAATTTGTCATTCAATTTCCTTGGTCTTCAAATTGAAATCAACATGAGCAGTTTTACGTTTTTATAATTTGTGTGGGTGTATGTTTGAGCCTTTTGTAACAAATCCTTCAAACTCGAAGGTATAAAGATACTCTGTGATCTTTTCTTCTAAATATTATAGACTTATTATTTAACTATCTTTACTTAAAATATGTTGGAATTTGTTTAAGATGTGAGATAAGAATCTAAATGTATACAAATAGACATGCTTGTTTCTGGGCTTCCGTTTTCGATCCACTTGTATATTTGCTTTGTTTTGGTTTTTTTGTGCTACTAATACACAATATTATTGACTTGATCTTTTTAACATGACCTCAGTTCAGTTCAGTTCAGTTGCTCAGTTGTGTCCAATTCTTTGTGACCCCATGGACTGCAGCATGCCAGGCTTCCCTGTCTGTCACCAACTCCTGTAGCTTGTTCAAACTCCTCTCCATTGAGTCAGTGATGCCATCCAACCAGCTCATCCTCTGTCAGAGGAGTTTTACCTACATGGCAAAATTGAGCTGAAGTCTATGAGTGTGGGTCCAGGGGCCATGTGGGAATTCTGTGTACTTTCAGCTCAATTTTGCTGGCGTAAACTTCAGCACTGTCAACGTCCCACACCAAAGTAGTTCATTTTTTACAAAACATGAAACTATATTGACACATCATTGTCACTCAAAGTCCTTAGTTTACATAGGATTCACTCCTGGAGTTGTACATTCTATGGGTATTGACTAATGTATAGGGACATGTCTCCACCAGTGCAGTATCTTACAGAAAATGTCACTGCCCTACAGAGCTGTGTGCTTCATCTATTCATCCCTCTCTCCCCAGGCCTCCTGGAAGCCACTGATATGTCCACACAGTTTTGTCTTTTCCAGAAGTTTATTTATTTGAAATCATATATCATGTAGTCTTTTCAGATTGGTGTTTTTCACTTAGTAATATACATTTAAGATTTATCCATGCCTTTCAATGACGTGATAGTTCAATTCTTTTCAGTTCTTGATGGAAATGTCATCATCAAGATGTACCAATTAATTTATCTACTCACCTACTGGAGGACATTTTTGTTGCTTCCCAGCTCAGCAATAATGAAAACACCTGCTGTAAACATACATCTATAATTTTCTTACAGATACAAATTTTCCAATAATTTAAGGTGATGTCACTAGATGGTAAGACTAAGTTTAGTCTTTAACAAACTGCCAAACCATCTCCCAAAGTTGCTGAACCATTTTGCATTCCCACCAGCAAAGCATGAAAGTTCATGTTATTCCACATTCTTGCCAGGATTTGGTGTTGTCAGTGTTTCAGATTTTGGCTGCTCTAATAGTCGTGCAGTGGTCTCTGGCTGTTGTTTTAATCTGCAATCCTCTAATGACATAGAATGCTCTTTATTTTTGACTTAGTCTTTTTTATTCATTTTCAGAAATGTCTATGCCATTCTTGCTCCTTTACTTGACCAATTTTATGTACCATATTGAATTTTCTAATTAGCTTCTATTTTTAAAAATTTCTATAAATTCTACTTATCTTTCCATAGCATCTCTCTGTTCTTACACATCTGATAGCTTCTTTTACATTTTCCATTGTTGGCAATATCTGTATTTCGTATTTTCTGATTGTCTGTTATCTGAAGAACGTGAATTCACTTTCTTATGGTAGTTGTGCCTGTCAAATATTTCTCAGATTCAACACAGATAAAAATCACATAGACTGGGAGTGGAGGAGAGGTGGTCAATCTCACCTGAACTAAATGAGGTGAGACTGAACATCCCACAAGAAAGACATATGTGTTACAAGAATAGGAAAGGAAGTAGATACATTTTGAACTAGGGGAAAAGCCATTGTAATTATCCTAGTCCTCCAGAGCTCCTCTGATTCAATAGACAGACTTTCTTATGTAATGATGCTCTGAGCTCCCACTGTACTTTACAAGACTGAAGACTCTGTAGTACTGATAACATGACTCTATTGAATTGTCTATTTGTATGTCACTTCTATTCTTCTGTAAGCCGTTCAAGATCAGAAAGTGTATTCTCTTTTATACTTGAAATCTCAGTTCCAAGCCCTTTGTAACTGCATCAAAAAAAAAATTGTTATTAAAAAAAGAGAAAAGGGCAAAGAAAAGGAAACATAGGAAGAGAGAAAAGGATCCGACATAAAGAAGGATTAAAACAGTTTCCATCATTGCTTCAAGGTCGTGGTAGAGATAGAAGTAGAACCCATTTTCTATAAACACAGCCAACTGAACACTTCTGTTATATGTATATTTCTAAGTGACATCATATATTTATAAATGTTGGTAAAGAAAAACCAAAGAACCTAATAAAACTGAAAAATGAAAAAAATGCATTAACTCCTTTACTTAAATAATTTCATGGAGACTATTAGTTTAATTTATTCTGGAACTTTCGATTTTACCATTTGGATTTAAGGTCCTATTTTGCAGTCCTCTATATTTGCCTTTGTCTGGTTCAATGTCATCCTCAGATTGTCCTCCCCAAAGTAGCCACGAGTGTGCAAATTCCCTGAGCTCAGGTTCTCCCCTCTTAGCATCCAAGAAAAGAGTGAGCATCTCCTTCAGGCGCTGCTTTTTAAAAGCATGAGGTTGGCTTTCAGAGTCGCCAATAAACATCCTGCGTTACTTCATTGACTGTGCCTGGCGCTGCTCCACAAACAAATCCTCTTGGGCACAGGAGGAGCTTTCTGAATGACTTACCTCAATGAGGTCCACTGTGAGAAGTCTTTGGGTCAATCCCTGAAGAAAAAATGCAATTCAGAACATGAATGTTTGGTCTTATGAGAGAAATCTTAGAGAGTTCTTTACCAGAAGGTGAAAAAATGAACATCGGACAGGCCAAACCATCATTGGGCGTGCACGCTCAGTCGCTTCAGTCATGTTCAGCTCTTTGTGACCCCGTGGACTATAGCCCACCAGGACCTCTGTCCATGGGCTTTCCCAAGCAAGATTACCGAAGTGGGCTAGCCATTTGTTTCTCCAGGGGATCTTCCCAACTCCAGGGATCGAACTCAGGCTTTCTGCATTGCAGTCAGATTCTTCACCATCTGAGTAGCCAGGAAAGCCACTACCACCAAACACCATTTTCACCCTGAGAATAGATTGCAGTCTCTGTGTGGTTGATGACAAGGTCTAAATCAGTTGATGCCCAGTAGTTATTTATATTTGCCATTGAATAATCATCTGCCGCTGGTACTAATTTTCTCAGGACAAGTCAGAATTACTTTCTTTGTTAGCCATGTCCCTCTGAAAATATATTCTCTTCCCATACTTGCTAAGACCACCCACGTCGTACTGGAATGTCACAGGCTGAAAGCTCTATGTTTTAATTGGTAGATCCAGTTACATATTCACTTTGTATAGGAGAATAATACCCAATTAATTAATATGAAAATGATTACTATGCTTTCATGCAATGTGTTTTACAGATCTGAATATCCAGTTTGTATCATCCTACCGTTAGCTTCCACCCAGCATGTTCTACACTCTTGAATGCCCCTTGTTTTCCCTCCTACTAATGCAGTCAGTCTGTCTGCGTTAGAAGAGGACTTCCTTGGTGTATACACCTTCTCTGAGAAAGGAAGCAATTAATAGACTTAAAAGTTCCTTTTGTTCGCCCTCGCTAGCTCCTACTGGTCCAGTGTAAACTGTGACACTGTTCATGTCAACAAAATAGAATCAGCAAACAGATAATCCACGTGCGATTATCCAGACTTCACAGTAACAGCTTCATTTCTATTTCATAGTTTTGAAAACTTGTCACTCCGCTGCAGCCGCAAGAGCCACTGAACTTAACCAGATGTGAGAGTTTGGCTGTTCTGTCAGTCCCTGAGGAAGCCTTGGCCCAGGTTTTTAAATCTCTGACCTTATTCTCACCCTCCAAGAGCAGAAGCAATAATCCAAAGTGGTTTATCTTACTTGCATTTTAGACTTTTTCCCAGCAAATGTACATTTACTATTTTTTTTCAATTTTTCTTTCTTCACTTTTTCTTTCTTTTATAACTTTATTTCTTGAATCTTGGTGAAAGAGGAGAAGTGATTTTCCTTTAATCCTTGAGGGAAAGTAGGATAGGAAGGCACGATATCATCTTGGCAGGTTGAAATAACTCCAAAGTGTATTATAATACTTTACAGATATATGAAATCTTGGTTTATGAATCCCTTTTGTGTGTGTTAGCTCACATCTCAGAGAGACCAGTAGGATAGGAGGCTCAGACAGTTGAAATTGTGTGTCCAGTATCACGCACAGGGTGATGTGAGGACACCCATACAAATCTGTTTTGAAATGCAGTGTCTTTTTTGAGCTGCCTTCTTCCATGTCTCAGTGTTGGTTAGAACTTGTGGAATAGGGAAAGCACATTCATTTATTCACATTTTTCCTTGCTCTTACTTCTCTTTGGCTTGCCATCAGATTTTCTGTACTATCGAACTAAAACATTGCAAAATTTTTCTGAGTCCCAGTAGTTTTGCTTCACAATTATAGTTCTAATTGTTTTATAGCCAATGAATTAGGCAAATCCAAAAGTATATACTGAATTCCAAGAATCTGCCTGCCAATGCAGGAGAAACAAAAGACTCAGGTTCGATCCCTCTGTTGGGAAGATACCCTGGAACAGAAAATGGCACCTCATTCCAGATTATTGCCTGGAAAATTCCATGAGCAGAGGAGCCTGGTGGGCTACAATCTATGGGGTCACAAAGAGCCAGATATGACTGAGTGACTGAGTATGTATTAAATCTGCTTGATATAAGGTACTGAGTCATCAGCGCCAGCAGAGAGTGAAATGATGGTTGCCAAGATTTGAAGAAGTGGGAGGGCAGAAAGATTGGTTAAAGGGGGTGCAGTTTTAGTTGCTCTCGATCAGTAAGTTAGTTCCGCAGATCCAATTTACAGCATGGTGACTGCAGTTAAAAATTCTGTATTATATACTTGAAATTCATTAGGAGGGTAGATTTTAATTGTTCACACACACACAAAATGCAATGATGCTAGTTGATGGATATCTTAATTAACAAGTTGTGGTAAATATTTCAAAAATATACATGTATCAAAACATCACATGTACATCTTAAATATATAAAATTTGCAAGTGTCAGTTATATCTCATTAAATCTTAAAAAGAGAGAAAAAGAGAGAGATCAGGGTTAGTGATTTTTTTCAATGGTCGCACCCAGAAAAAGCCATTTTGGGATAAGATGATGCAAATTAGACTGAAGAAGGTATTGATCCTATGAATGCCTATGATTCTGGAATTAGAACAAATTGAAGAAGCAAGTGAGTGGTATTTTCTTGTTTCAAAAATGTAAGAAGCCAAGAGAAGCCAGAGGTGATAGGAAGAGATTTACATGGACATTGAAATATGTCGGGAGGCAGTGGGTTCCCTTGTATCAATAATCTGTTCTCAATTCGGTGACAGTCCCGTTGATAAATTACCTCAACTCGAACAGGATGACTTCCTGAAAAGTGAAAGTGAAAGTCGCTCAGTCATGTCTGATTCTTTGCGACCCCATGAACTATACATACAGTCCATGGAATTCTCTTGGCCAGAATACTAGAGTGGGGTAGCCTTTCCCTTCTCCAGGGAATCTTCCCAACCCAGGGACTGAACCCAGGTCTCCCACATTGCAGGCAGATTCTTTACCATCTGAGCCACAAAGGAAGCCCAAGAATACTGGAGTGGGTAACCTATCCCTTTTCCAGCAGATCTTGCTGACCCAGGAATCAAACTGGGATCTCCTGCACTGAAGGCGGATTCTTTACCAACTGAGTTATGAGGGAAGCACAAAGATGGGTCTGAAGTATGAGTCTTCCAAGATTCCCAGTAATGCTATGGTCCAAGCAAGGCATAGATGCCAGAGAGAAACTCACTCGAGGTCACCAAAGTAATCATGCTGATTTGGACTGTGAACACATACGATGTCTTTGATATTGGTCCAGCATGGAGATGAGTTTGGAATTATTCTAGAACATGCATGACTGTGAAGAAATCAGGGCATCTCTTATCTAATCTTTTCACAATTGTGCTTAGCAGAGAAATACTGCTTCATGTGAGGAATATATAACTTCAACTGCTGCTGGAATTACTGTCAGTATCCTCAAACCCCAACTGTAAAATGCAGGAATGGTATATCTCAGGAAGTGTTTTTAGATCCATGACTCTGATTAAACAAAGAATAAACCTGTGACTTTATTGATATTCCCTCCAGAAATCTGCTTAAGATATTAAGATAAGAAGAAAATAGTGGTGACCAGCAACAAAAGTTATGTCTATGTCTGTGTCACTTGCTCCCTTTCACAACAGATGATAAAAAATCAAATTCATATTTCTCAGACTCCTATGTTGGCATGTTTGGCCACGTGACCCAGTTCTGGTCTCACAGGTAATTGGAATCAATTGCATTTGCAGGTTGCATTCTAGCAAACATTTCCTCCTTGAGAAATATTAGGTGTCACTCTAACCTGAAGGGGAATATAAAGGAGATGTGTGCATTTTCTTAATCAAATCATAAAATAGCAACTGGCTATATCTACTTATAACATTCATCATTCTTCTGCTTTTCATGCCCACATTCCAGCTTACAGAATGGCCTTTTACTGCAGCTATGTTTTCTCAACCATACCTCTTTCACATATATTTGTTACGAGATATTAATTTTTGTGATTGCTGATGACCTTCTTGTAGTAATCAGGAAAATAATTTGGAACAATTTCTACAATGCCACGTGGTATGGATTAAAAAATGAGCTTCATTAGAAACTTAACAAGATAAGGGCCAGCAAGAGAAGACCAAGCATACATCTTTGCCTTAGCTCTCACTTTACCCTTGGAGCTGTTGCTGTTCAGTCAAAGTCGTGTCCCTTCTTTGCAACCCTATTGACTGCAATATGCCAGGCTCCACCGTCCTTCACTATCTCCTGGAATTTGCTCAAACTCATGTCCATTGAGTTAGTAATGTTATCTAACCATCTCATTCTCTGCAGCTTCCTTCTCCTTTTGCCTTCAATGTTTTCCAGTATCAGGATCTTTTCCAATGAGTCGGCTCTTCACATCAGGTGGCCAAAGTATTGGAGCTTCAGCTTCAGCATCAGTCCTTCCACTGAATATTCAGGGTTGATTTCCTTTAAGATTGACTGGTTTGATCTCCTTGCTATCCAAGGGACTATCGAGAGTCTTCTCTACCGCCACAGTTTAAAAGTGTCAATTCTTCGGCACCCAGCTTTCTTAATGGTTCAGTTCTCATGTCTGTACGTGACTACTGGAAAAGCCATAGCTTTGACTCTATGGACCTTTGTCAGCAAAGTGATATCCTTGCTTTTTAATCTCTAGGTTTGTCAAAACTTTCCTTCCAAGGAGCAAGCACCTTTTAATTTCATGGCTGGAGTCACCCTCCACAGTGATTTTGCAGCCCAAGAAAATAAAATTTACCACTGTTTCCACTTATCCATGGAGAGGGACACTCAGACCATGACACTCTGCTGGATACGACCCTCCATTGCTTTCTGTACTTATAGGACAAGTGTGGCAGCAACCTGCCAAGCAGAATTTGAAAGGACTGTTTCACTGGTAGACAGGGTGTGTTTTCAGGGAAGCTATTCACTTGTATTATCTCAGAAAGCGGTCTTCCAGCACTTGGGAAATGTGGGGTTTCACTGGAACCACACACCCGCCTCTGGCAGATGACTGAAGTTTATCTTGTAGGAACTTGGCTTTGGGTGCTGGGAGAAGGTGGAAGCCCCTAGATCCTGTTGGCTCTTGGTCCAGGCAACCCAGAGTAATTTGTAGACATTCCTGCCTCTCTCACTATGACTCAGCAACTGTCATAACTAGTGTAAAATCTTAGGACATTTGCCTTCAAAGCAATAATTTTAGACTTTGTACAATACTCAGGGGTTAACTCTATTCTAGGAGAGATCATTTTCATCTTTAAAAAATTATTATAGATTCTTAGTAACAATAGATGGAAATTAGACAGTGTTCTAATTTTAGTCCAACAACTATGCTCAGATTTAGAGCTATAACCTTCTTCTCTTGGAGTAAAAATGATACGTTTTATTTTCCACCCATGAAGATCAATTAATCCAGAAGGATTCCAGAATCTTTTAGAAAGCATGATGGTGCCCACATAATCTGACATAAATCAAGCTTTGATTGGACATGATGGCAGTATTAGCTTCAATAGAATAATGGTGATACTTCAAAAATACATCCCTAATTGTAGAGACAAGATTTTTGTGTAACACTATTGGAAGAGGTGCCCAGGGACATGTACGAAGTGAGATCAGATGGCCTGGCAAAATTAAGAATATGTTAAATACTCACTTTAATGCATCCAAATGAGTGAAATGTTTACAGTTTATGAGAAAATGAAATCCTGCAGGTCTTCATTTATATTTACAAATCCTGCTAGTCCTCTCTCTTACTGTAAAATATCATGTTTGGCATATGTCAAACATATACATGATTTAACTTTGTCATTATATATGCTCTTTTTGCATTGTGCTGTTTAATTTATACATTAATCTATGACAAATATATCTATATAATTTTATATTTAGATAAATATACTCATGAAGATTCAAAAGATCAGTAATGTGTTTTCTATGGTAGAGTGACAACTTAGAACCTGAAATATGATTTATTTTATATAAAATCTGTGACTCTTTGTGACCCCACGGACTATACAGTCCATGGAATTCTCCAGGCCAGAATACTGGAGTGAGTAGCCTTTGCCTTACTCCAGGGGATCTTCCCAGCCCAGGGATTGAACCCAGGTCTCCCTCATCACAGGAAGATTCTTTACCAGCTGAGCCACAAGGGAAACCCAAGAATACTGGAGTGGGTAGCCTAACCATTCTCCAGGGAATTTTCCCAACCCAGGAATCACAATGGGGTCTCCTGCCTTGCAGAAGGATTCTTAGCCAACTGAGCTATCAGGGAAGCCCCTTTATATAAAATTGTGATGATTCTATGCACACTTCTCCTAAAGGAATGGTTTTGTGTATCATACAAACCGCTTCATTTACTTTCAATTCTTTTGCAAATCACATGCACAGATATACTCTCACATTCTGTGTCTATTTTGAAAGGTAACGTGTTTTAAATTAGGGAGAAAATAATCTGAAAGATAGCCAGGATTCAGACTAGATTGTGTGCATTAATGTGTGGATTTGTGTTTGTAGGTTTCCGTATATTTGTGTTTTGTATGTCTCTATATGTATGCATGTATATTTGTGTATGTGCTTGGGTGTGTGTATGTTTGTGTGTGCTGGCATGTGTAAACTTGTGTGAGGCCATATGTGTATGTGTGTGTACATGTAAATTCCTCTAATTTCCCTGAGTAACCTATAAATAGCACATATATACATTCAGAGGTACAATAAATCTTTAGACAATGGATAACGTGCAATAAATTGCTTAGTTCAAATTAAAGATTGTAGATAAACTCAAAGGTCAATCACTGAAGAGCACATTGTAAATAAGTGACACGTTTGTAATGAAATCATCCATTTAAAAGCCAATCTGTACCAAGTGAATTTGTATTTCATTTCAGTTGCTCCCTAAACTTGCATACATATTTAATTCTAATTTTTATAAATAATAATAAAAAGCACAAAGAATAAAACTGATGCCTTCCAGTTACTTTATTTCCTACAAAACCTAACACAATGAGGACTATAAGAAATAAAAACAGTTGTACCACTGTGCTAGCTTTATAGAGAAATCAATAAAATTACATTCTTTACAGGTGTGGGAGAGACGTATGATAGATAATATGCGTGTATGTAAATATATATGATCTCTAGTAATGCAATAGAATTAATATTTAAGTTATTTTGCTTCTGAGTGATTATTATGGTTTTATATTCAAATCACATAATCACAGCATATGTTTCTGTGAGCCATTTCAATAGCATAATACTCATCAAATTGTTTTCTATAAACCAAACTTTAAACATATATATAAACTGCTATAAACTTTTTAAATTTCTACTCGCTTTAAAAATACATTGGTATATTAATAACACTAATAATATTATGTGAATATGTTTTTAGGAATTACATGTTTATGTATAAAAATGTGATAATACACTATTATATTTTAATTAATACATATTAATTTGAAAGAAATTGGCTGTACTACTCTACCAAGTCCTGATAGTTTGGGGTAAAGAAAAGTGTAGAAAAATAGAGAATACTTCTTTTAAATAATAATAATGTCTCTCTACACATATTGTATTCATCTGTATTTGTTAGAGTCTCATCTTTACAAAATATTTTTCTGAAGCACTCTGGTTCATTTGAACATCTCAGGGCATATAACAATGCAATTTCAGTACTTTTCAAATATCACTGATGATAAACGTACAGAAGCCATAGATTCACAAAGGCTGTCTCACATTTAAATATCCCAAAGAGTTTGTTTTTCCATTTTCCCTAAGAGACAATTCCTACTGAAAGGCCTTACTATCACCAAATTTTGGATGGCAGTCAACCTAAATTTTCTCTTTATTAACTTGGAGTGATTCAGGCTTTCTGATCTCAGCCTGAACATTTCTGCTCCAGCCTTGATATTTGCATCCTTGTAAGTACTTGTAAACAATTACCATATCCCCTACTTAGTTGTCTGTTAGCCAAGCTAAACAGATTGAGCTCTTTTAATCTTTTCTCATAAATCAATCTCTCCATTTCCTTAATTACTCCTGATGTTCAGTTTTGAACTTTTTCCAATATGCTCATCATATTTCTAATACTCAGTTTCCCAGAACTAAAGTAGCTTTTTAATGGATTCATGTCAAAATTGTGCTTATTCAATTGAAATAACTGCAGAAAAAGATGTTTTTCTACTGTGTTCAGTTCTCCACAGAGTGGAACCACCACCATCAGGGTGTTCTTCATCAAATGTATTCCTTTTTCACTCTTGTGGCCTTGAGCCAAAGTACAGGGCTAGCGTATGATATGTGAGGGATAATGGTTTTAAGATTGCATGGGATGAGCACAAAGACTGTCTGCTAAAAAAAAATTACTGTTTCCCAATGTAAATAGGAGAGTGAGTTCATTTGCACATGTCAGCTTGACAAAGAATTTCTCTATAGAAAGTATAGTCCAAAATGTAGGTGCCTCCCCACCAAGCTAATTCATATTTAAACCAAAGTTTTGCTACTGCTTTTTGTGGTTGTTGAACAAATCTTCTCTCAGAAATTAAGAGCTATGATTTAGTGTTCAAAGTAAGAGCTTGTGAACTGATCACAAACGTTTAGTATCAAGAAGGGAAGAGTGAAAAGAAGAGTTGAACTTGAATGTAGACCTATGTTGCAGCAGCAAGTGTACTGAGGACTTTTGATCTCTCTGAGACCTCCCGGTAATCCCAGCGGGGAGAAGCTGACCAATGCCATGACCAGGCTAGGGTTACAGAGCAAGAAAGTCGCTGGGTTGTATAACAACTTGCCTCCAAGGATAGAGGAGTGATGAAAATATTTTCTAGAATTATCTTATGATATAATCATTTCATAAAACTTTTATTCTTTATCATTAAACTCTACTTTAGAAATGCTTTGAAGTCTTGAAAGAGAGTCTTTGATTCATTTAAAGAATCCAGAAGCACAACTGGGAGACCCAAGCACATAAGAAATGAATGGAGTTATGGTAACCAAAGGGGAAGAGTGGAGGGGGACAAATTAAGAGTTTGGGATTAACATATACTCACTACTATATACAAAACAGAGATTCAAGGACCTACTGTACAGAACAGGGACCTCTACTCAAGAATCTGGAACTACCTACATGGGAAAAAGAACCTGAAACCGAGTGGATATGTGTATATATACGACTGAATCATTTTGCTGTTCACCTGAAACTAACACAATATTGTAAACCAACTATATTACTAGATAAAATAAAAGTTAAAGCAAAACAGAGAAATGAATGGAGGACACATGGCTTCAGGGTGAACATTTCACAAAATATCAGAATCAGATAGGTATGCCAATATCTGCACTGTTTCAATAAATCTGAAGATGTCCTCTTCCTACCTTCTCTCCCATGCCTTCCTTGGTTTTTCTGACACTTTACAGCTTTTTGAAATATTTTCAGAAAACTCTAATCATTTACTCAATGAATCAACATTTATAGAAAGCATGCAAGTGTGCATGCTCAGTTGCTTTAGTCATGTCCAACTCTTTGCGACCCTGTGGACTGTAGCCCATCAGGCTCCTCTGTCCATGGGGTTCTTTGGGCAAGAATACTGGCATGGGTTGCCATTTTCTTCTCCAGGTGGTCATCCTGACCCAGATATTGCTTCCTACATTGGCAGGCTGGTTCTTTACTTCTAGTGCCACCTGAGAAGCCCTACAGAAATATATTAAATGTCAAAAATATATATTTTCAGGGTGTGATATGAGTAGGAATTTGAGCTAGAAAGCAGGTAACCATAATAGAGCACAGTGGAGAATTATAATTGCCTCAGGTGGATTGAAGGTGGTTATGGGAATCAGTTCAGTTCAGTCACTCAGTCGTTTCCAACTCTTTGCGACCCCATGGACTGCAGCATGCCGGGCCTCCCTGTCCATCACCAACTCCTGGAGCTTACTCAAACTCATGTCCATTGAGTCGATGATGCCATCCAACCATCTTATCCTCTGTCGTCCCCTTCTCCTCTCACCTTCAATCTTTCCCAGCATCAGGGTCTTTTCAAACAAGTCAGGTCTTTGGATCAGGTGCCCAAAGTGTTGGATTTTCAGCTTCAGCATCAGCCCTTCCAATGAATATTCAGGACCGATTTCCTTTAGGATGGACTGGTTGGATCTCTTTGCTGTTCAAAGGACCCTCAAGAGTCTTCTCCAACACCACAGTTCAAAAGCATCAGTTCTTCAGCACTCAGCTTTCTTTATAGTTCAACTCTCACATCTATACATGACTACTGGAAAAACCATAGCTTTGACTAGATGGACCTTTGTTGGCAAAGTAATGTCTCTGTTTTTTAATATGCTGTCTAGTTTGGTCATAAATTTTCCTCCAAGAAGCAAGTGTCTTTTAATTTCATAGCTGCAGTCACCATCTGCAGTGATTTTCAAGCCCCCAAAAATAAAGTTTCTCACTGTTTCCATTGTTTTCCCCATCTATTTGCCAAGAA
The DNA here is from genome assembly GCA_024291935.2 of Okapia johnstoni. Classification (NCBI taxonomy): domain Eukaryota; kingdom Metazoa; phylum Chordata; class Mammalia; order Artiodactyla; family Giraffidae; genus Okapia; species Okapia johnstoni. The sequence continues at coordinate 6,346,255 of CM044321.1, read as the reverse complement.
GTGATGGAAACGGTTGCCATTATCTTTATTTTCTGAATGTCGAGCTTTAAGACAAGTTTTCCACTCTCCTCTTTCACTTTCATCAAGAGGCTCTTTAGTTCTTCTTCACTTTCTGCCATAAGGGTGGTGTCATCTGCATATCTGAGGTTATTGATATTTCTCCCAGCAATCTTGATTCCAGCTTGTGTTTCCTGCAGCCCAGCATTTCTCATGATGTACTCTGCATACACGTTAAATAAGCAGGGTGACAATATACAGCCTTGATGTATTCCTTTCCCTATTTGGAACCAGTCTGATGATCCATGTCCGGTTCTAACTGTTGCTTCTTGACCTGCATGCAGATTTCTCAGGAGGCAGGTAAGGTGGTCTGGTATTCCCATCTCTTCAAGAATTTTCCAGTTTGTTGTGATCCACACAGTCAAAGGCTTTGGCATAGTCAGTAAAGCAGAAATAGATGTTTTTCTGGAACTCTCTTGCTTTTTTGATGATACAACGGATGTTGGCAATTTGATCTCTGGTTCCTCTGTCTTTTCTAAATCCAGCTTGGACAACTGGAGGTTCACGGTTCACATACTGTTGAAGCTTGGCTTGGTGAGTTTTGAGCATTACTTTACTAGCGTGTGAGATGAGTACAATTATGCGGTTGTTTGAGCATTCTTTGGCATTGCCTTTCTTTGGGATTGGAATAAAATGCCTTTTTGATTTTTCTTTTCAAAATAATTAAGATTCCCTTGTATCCACCTTCACTTTCTTACTCTTCTCTATGGATCCTTGATTTTTTAGTTTTGGTCCCAGTAGAAGCAGGCCTGAGGCAAGGATTAAAAGGAAGTGATTAATTTTAAAGTTGATCGCAGAAAACACTAGTAGTGAAGCTAACAGTCAGTGAGACAGAGAAGGAAAAGAAGCCAAAACTGGGTTTTTTTTAAGCAAAGCTTTAGCCCAGTTGGTATAGGAGTCTCTAATCCTTTCAGGGAATTCAGAAGTCAGTGTGAAAAAATTACAAAAGATAATAAGGAAATAGATAATAAGAAATGTAGTTAATCATACATATAAACACATGTTAATAATAAAATACCATCATCATTAGTGTTTAAAATATAGGATAATTTAATACATTTCATTGCAGTGATGCATAAAGGTAAACATTAGATAATCTATCACTATAATTCATTACATTCAAGAAAAAGTCTTTAACCATGCTCAACACTGAATAAACACTTCATAAATATTTGTTCATTATACTGAAAATAAAGAGTAAATGTATTACCCCTTCATGCTAATCTTCCAAGCAAAGGGATAAAACTGATACAATCGTACAACAGTTAGCTACCCGAAAAAAACAGTAAATATTTTAAATGGTATGCTAATTCAAATCTTCTACATAAAAATCAAGGATGCCTATACTGTCATTGCTAGTCTGTCTTACCAGAACTGTCTTAAAGCATGAAATAAAGGAAAGGAAGACTACATATAAGAAATGTACAGTATCGTAAGTATTAAAGAGGCATACACAAGAATTTCCAACTGCCAAATTCCAAGACTACCAATTATCAATTCCTAGAACAAAAATTGAACTTGAAATACTGTTGTTGCTTTTTTTTTCAAGACTGCTATATGAGCTGTCTACTCTTTTCAGTGATAACCAAGTGAGCAATTAAGTAAGCAGTGCACTGATTTGTAACTACAAGAAAATATAGAAAAATAGGAAATGATCTTAAACAGAAACACTCAAAGACAATGTAGTAAAAATCAATGAAAATTTAGTAAGGACACTAGGGAAGTCTGGTATCATCAGAAAATTTATTGTATAAAATAACAATGATATAAAATATAGTAGAAGTGAAAATTCTCAAGTCAAGCTATAAATTAAATTTGAAACCAATCTGAAACCTTGATTTTTTCATAAATTTAAGGTACTGTTTTTATCAATAACTATATTAAAAAAATGGATGACTTTTTAAAATAACAGGTATTTACAGAGTTTTTATTTTGGTACTAATAGATTAATGAAAGCGAGTACAGATTCTATGTAAGACACAAAAATTATTGGAATGTAAAAGCAATTGAGTATGCATTACATGATAAGACTGAATTTTCAAATCATAGAAAGCAATACATTAGTCAATGGTTGTTAAAGCTATCAATTATCCACATCTACTTCATTTACTAAGAAATATAAGTGATGAATTTAAAAAAACATTTATTCTTAATAAATTTCTGACAATATAGAAATGTTTGTTTGAAAGCACGCACTTTCCTTATATTTTATTAGTTAAAATGCTCTCACCTTAACTTGGAGGACAGATTCTTACCTCACACTAAATTTCCCTCAATTCTCTACATATTTGAGGATTTTCAAATTCAGTGCCTGTGAAGTGTGTGAAAGTGTTATTAGCTCAGTCGTGTCCAATTCTTTGCAACCCAATGGACTGGAAGCCGCCAGACTCCTTCATCCGTGGTATTCACCAGGCGAGGATACTGACGTGGGTTGCCATACCGTCCTCCAGGGGATCTTCCCGACCCAGGGATCGAACCTGGGTCTCCTGCATTGCAGATGGGTTCTTTACCTTCTAAGCCACTAGACAACCACCTATTTTACACAAACATGAAATCTGGCTGCTTGGTTTTTAAAATTTTACTGCTATACCCTCCAAATTAGTTACTTACTAGGACAGTGTATGTCCTCCTTAGACGTAATGTATCTGTGTTTTGCTTCATAGACTTTAACATAACCTTTTTCTTAGTATTGCCAGTGATAATCTAGGGGTGTTGTTCCCCTTGGCTTTCCAGTTGAAGGTCTAGTTCATATTCTGTGAAATATGCAAGGCATTGATTTAGTCTGATCTCTGTGATTTTTTTAAATTAAAAAAATATTTCTTAAAATCAATGGTACTTTTATTTCTGTGTTTTTATGATGTGTTCCAGGACATATATCAGCAATAATAAATCTTGGAGTATGAAAAATTCTAGCCATATTAGCTGTGTAGTGTTAGTGGTAAAGGACCTACCTGCCAATGTAGGCGATGCAAGAGATGCAGGTTCAATCCCTGGGTCCAGAAGATCCCTTGGAGAAGTAAATGGCTCCCCACTCCAGTATTCTTGCCTGGAGAATCCCATGGACAGAGGAGCATGGCGGGCTACAGTCCATGGGGTCGCAAAGAGTCAGACATGCCTTAGCGATGAGCTAATCTAATCTAATCTGCTCTAATCTGAGGCTTAGCTATATATCATTTGAAATCATCAGGAGCACTAGAATTCTCTCTCATACCCTTTAAAATGTATTTCACAAGTTATACATTTAATACAAAACACAAAGCAAATGCTCAATAAAAATTTTGTAATGAACCACAGGTTGTATTCTTATACAGTAAACAAATAGTTCCTAAAATTCCCCTAAAAGTTTCCATGCACTAGAAGTTAGACTATAGCTCATATCAAAAGTGCCATTGGCAAGAATTTGGAAATCTTTGTTATACAGGGAAAGTTTTAAAATTTGTTGTAATGGTATTTACACACACCTATGCACTTGTAGAATATTACTAGATTTAGGCTTTCTCTAAGCCAGAACAAACTCAATTCCCAAACTCCCAGAGCTATTTTTAAGCAGAAAGGGAGAAGGCAAATCTGGAAGCATATGTGGTAGTGATCTCATATTAGGTGAGAATCAGAATTGAATATGGTAGGGGTCAAACACAATTTAATATTTGTGGCACAATATACTGACTGCTATTGCTTTGACATATTGGGGTGAAGGTCAGACAATACCATAGTAATGGAAAGTATACTGTCATTATGATGTTATTATGATGTTATTCCAATCTCAGAGACAGAAAATTACATCATAGCAATCTTAATAATAACAATACATAGTATTTATTAATTATTTACTATGTGTATTTTATTGAGATAAATGTTTTGCATGCATATTTTATTTAATTATTTGACAAAGTCTGTTACTTAATACTACTAGTTTTTCCATTCTTGTCCAAGATAATAACTATTAGAAGACAAATCTGGGACTGAAATGTATTTATAGCTTCACAATCATTAATTGTTCCTGTAAAGTACTTTTCATATAAAGTCCTAGTAATCATTTCTTTATGATCTAAATATAAGAGAAGGACAATACTAATAAAAAAGCCATAAAAATAATACTTATTACTAGCAACTTAAGGCTAATCTGCATTTCTAGATTCTTGAAGTTACCCAATCTGAAACTCACTAACCCATTCATTTTATGGAAATACCTTGAGTATAAGAAAAATGTTTGATGTGTTATTGTGTGTTTATATAATCTTGCAGGAATGTTTAAAGTATATGGTTAATTTAAAACATAGTATAGAGCATATAGTTTAATTTAAAGTATATGTTTAAAGTCTAATTATATAAAATTATTCTGCATTTTTTATTTTGTTAAGCTTTAAATGGAAAATTTAAAGCTATAGAAGTTAGGTTAACTATTTAACTTCTGGAAATATATAATCTATTGGGGAAACTATTTCTAGTTCCACTAACATTTTAGAGGTGGTAACATTTTAGAGGTGGTAGTGGGACTACAGCCCCATCAATCATTTTTTCCCCAATATTTAAGAGTTTTAATAAATCTTGCAGATAATAGTATCTGTTTCTAAATCTTAAACTCTCACTTGTTATTGTGTGGTGCAGCACACACACTCTTCACATAGAGGGCAGCTTCGTCCCTCTGAATTGCAGATTCTCTGCCACTTTTTCAGCATTTCCCCAGACAGCCAAAACTGAGCAGAGTCCAAAACATTATAATAACATTTGTCTCCGTTGTTGATGAGGGCCAACACATATTAATTTGTCATTTGCTGCATATTTATCAACCAGATTGCAGACTATTTCCAGACTGAGGCAGTTAAAAGCCTTTATTAAAAATGATGCTTTTGAAATCTAATTTATTTCACCATGCATATATTTTTATTTAATTTTTTTATGTCTTGCAAGCTAACAATGCTCCAAGTGTCAAACAGGAATGTCAGGCTTTACAAATCTATTATTTTTTATTAATTTGTTTCAGTATGATTTTTTTTTACATCCTTATTTTGCTATTTCAATTCTAAATATTTTAAAGGAAACTGCCAGAGGTACTGGTACATGGCTGCTGAAAGTTACCATGACAATCACAATTTTAAGAAATTATGCCTAAGACATTTTAGTGGGATATTATCAAGCAAAGAGCATGCACAAATGAATAAAGGTAAGTAGTCAAATAAATGTTTGAATAGAGCTTTTTACATCATACACAAAGTAGCAGAAGGATAAGCATGAAGTTTGTATTTACATATGGGGCTATGGTAATATCCAGAATAATGTCAATTCCCAGGGTTATTAAAAAGATAAAAGATGATAGTATTTTAAGGTTATATGTATGTGAGTTGAAAACAGTGCAGTTTCAATCTATACATTCATCTTAAAAGGTTTGCAGGAAAATTTTCACTGAAAATTTTGAAAAATATATGACAGAAAAAAGGAATCACATTGTTGAAAAGATGTGCTCAGTCACTCAGTCATGTCTGATTCTTTGCAATCCCATGGACTATAGCCCACCAGTCTCCTCAGTCAAAGGGATTTCCCTGGCAAGAATACTGGAGTGGGTTGCTTTTTCTCTTCCAGGGGATCTTCCCAACTAAGGGATCAAATTCTTTTCTCCTGCATCTCTTGCATTGCAGGTGAGTTCTTTACCTGCTGAGCCATTGGAGAAGCCTATGGAAGAGATGTATGTTTGAACAATTTTTTTTTTACAATCAAACTATAATATCTTTGGACTTCCCTTGTGGCTCAGCTGGTAAAGAATTCACCCGCAATGCAGGAGACCTGGGTTGGATCCCTGGGTTGGGAAGATTCCCTGGAGAAGGGAAAGTTTACCCATTCCAGAATTCTGGCCTGGAGAATTCCATAGACTGTATGGTCCGTGGGGTTGCAAAGAGTTGGACACAACTGAGCGACTTTCACTTTCACTTAAAGTATCTTTATAGGCAGTCAAACCATACTGTTCACCTACTTTTATTATGACATGAATAACTTTTATCATTGGTTTTTAAAATTCCTTTCATATAGTATTTACCTTCTTGTGCTATATTTTAAATATAATGTTTATCAAACACTTTTCAACTCTAAGGCGTGGTTCTAGATTCTACTAGGGAAAGGAAGATTTCGAATAAAATCTTTCCCCACTATGAACTTAAAATATAGTGAGGGAACAATACAAACATATATAGTTACTGGGGTTTAAACATTCCAAATCAATAGCACAAACAGTAAGCATTACAAGAATTCAGATGAATTTGTTAAGCTACAATCTTCACAGCAAAGGTCAGAAAGAAGAGAAAAGGTTTTCCACTTTGCATCTCAAGAATGGACACTGACTCCCGATCCTGCTTCCATTTTGTCATTTATAAAGTTCATTTTTTTTCCTCTAAACTTCACTTATCTGAATAGCAACTGTATTACTTTTCTATGGCTGTGCTAACAAAGCACCACAGACTATGTGGCTTAAACAACAGAACTCCTTTTCTCACAATTCTGGAGGCTGGGTGTCCAAGATCAAACTGTGAACAGGATTGATTTTTTCTATCCTTGTGTTCAAGATGGCCGTCATCTCCTCCCTGGGTCTTCACGTGCTCTTTCCTCTGTGTCTACCTATGTCCTCTTCTTATTTAAGAAAAGTCACACTGGATTAGAGCTGTCCCTAGTGATCTCATTGTTTAGTTGCTAAGTGGTGTCCAACTCTTTTGCAACACCACAGACTACAACCCACCAGGCTCCTCTGTCCGTGTCATTTTCCAGGCAGGAATACTGGAGTGGGTTGCCATTTCCTTTTCCAAGGGATCTGCCTGACACAGGGATTGAACCTGCATCTCCTGCATTAGCAGGCAGATTCTTTACCACTGAGTCAATTACTTCTTTAATGAGTTTATCTTCAAATAGTCACGTTTTAACATACTAGGGCTTAGGGCTTCAATATATGCGCTTTGGGAGAGGACACAATTCAGCCCAAAATAGCAACTAATTATACATGTGTCATGTGACTGTTTTATAACAGAATATGATATTTTCTGTAAAGCACATTGTAAACTGAAAATAATTATCACATGTTAAATGGTGGGTTAGATAGTTTCTTTAATGACCAACTCCGAGAGCAAATAAATCTCAAGGGTTTCTTAGGACAATAAGTGTGTGTATTGAGGAGGGTTCAGGATGGGGAACACATGTAAACCCATGGCTGATTCATGTCAATGTATGGCAAAAACTACTACAATATTGTAAAGTAATTAGCCCCCAACTAAAATAAATAAATTTATTTAAAAAAATAAATGTGTGTATTTATACAAACTCATGAAAAATCCAGTGAGGATGTTCACAGTCAGGTGTCCTGAAATGAGGACACAGATGCCTTCTATCATTTTCTAGGGTCTTGGTGAGCTTCACTGGGATCTGTGCTTCTAGCCAAGAGATGAAAGGAAAGAAGATGAAATGCTAGGGAGGAAATCTCTGGGGTCAGGTGTGGAACTGGATTCCACCATTTCACCCACTTTCCATTGGTGACGATTAGTCTAAAGGGACTAAGAAGATATCAGTGCTGAGCAATGTTTAATGGTGAGCTGCAAAAGGAGAACATAGATTTTTTTTTTAAAAAAAGTTTGTTTTAGTATAGTTGATTTACAGTGATGTGTTAGTTTTAGATGTATAAGTTTTTATTTATATATATATATATATATATATATAAGTGAAAGTCACTCAGTCGAGTCCAGCTCTTTGTGATCCCATGGACTATACAGTCCATGGAATTCTCCAGGCCAGGATACTGGAGTGAGAACCCTTTCCCTTCTCCAGAGGATCTTCCCAACTGAGGGATCAAACCCAGGTTTCCCTCATTGTAGGTGGATTCTTTACCAGCTGAGCCACAGGGAAGCCCTTATATATGTATATGCATTCTTTTCATATTTTCTTTCCATATAGGTTGTTATAGAGTATTTGGTAGAATTCCCTGTGCTATAATATGTCCTTATTAGTCACCTATTTTATGTATCATATGTGTATGTTAATCCCAATCTCCTAATTTAACCCTTCCAATGTAGATATTTTCTATGTTGGTTGACAATTAGTGAAAAGGTATTCACAAAGTGATAAAAAAATAGTCAACATCTGCCACAAAAATTACCAATATGTTTGTTTTAGTTGGACTTTGATTTTTTTTTTTAATTAGTTTATTTTCTATTTTTTAACTTTACAATATTGTATTTGTTTTGCCATACATTGACATGAATCCACCATGGGTGTACATGTTTTCCCCTTGCAGAACCCCCCTTCCACCTCCCTCCCCATCCCATCCCTCCGGGTCATCCCAGTGCACCAGCCCCGAGCACCCTGTATCATGCGTCGAAACGGGACTGGCGATTCGTTTCACATATGATAATTTACATGCTTCCGTGCCATTCTCCCATATCATCCTGCCCTCGCCCTCTCCCATAGAGTCCATAATACTGTTCTATTTATCTGTGTCTCTTTTGATGTCTCGCATACAGGTTTATCTTTACCAATTGACTAAATACCCTATATATGTGTTAGTATACTGTATTGGTGTTTTTATTTCTGGCTTACTTCACTCTGTATAATAGGCTCCAATTTCATTCACCTCATTAGAACTGATTCGAATGTATTCTTTTTAATGGCTGAGTAATATTCCATTGTGTGTGTATACCACTGCTTCCTTATCCATTCATCTGCTGATGGGCATCCAATTTAAGTAGGAATCTGATAAAGGAAAACGGGTTAGAAATCACATTCCCATAAAGAGAATGGCATGATCAATTGATGAAAATATAAGGCTTTTTAAATGGAATAAATCCAATGTAGAGGTGACAAGTATGGTACAGGGTGCCTGAGTCTATATCCTGACAATGTTGTATTTTAGCAGTGAAGTAATTCCTGTTAAGGGTTTCTCTGGAGGCTCAGTGGTAATGAATCTGCCTACCAATGCTGGAGATGTGGGTTTGATCCCTGTGTCAGGAAGATCCCCTGGAGTAGAAAATTGTAGTGCACTCTAATATTCTTGCCTGGCAAATCCCATGGACAGAGAAGCCTGGTGGGCTACAGTCCATGGGGTCACAAAAGAGTTGGACATGACTTAGTGGCTAAACAGCAACAACAACAATTCCTGTTATGTTATCTAACCTCTCTAAGCCTCAACCCACTCCAGAGTAAATTCCCCATAGTAGTACCTTATGGATGTGTGGGTGTGTGTGTGCATGCTCAGTTGTGTCCCCATGAACATGATTTACAACCGCATGGACCGTAGCCCACCAGGTTCCTCTGTAAATGGGATTCTCCAGGCAAGAATACTGGAGTGGGTTGCTATTTCCTTCTCCAGGGGATCTTCCTGCCCAGATATTGAACCTATATCTCTTGCATCTTCTGCATTGGCAGGCATCTTCTTTACCAGCTGAGGAACCAGGGAAGCCCACCTTATACATACTTTTGTATAATACCTTATAAGTATTTTTGTGGGAATTAAAATAGAAAATATAAGTTAAGTAATCTCACATTGTCTGTTGCATTATAAGCATCTTTAAGATTCAATAACATTGAGGGGAATTAAAGAGCATCTGTGAGACTAGATCTACTGCCCAAACTAATGTGATTTTTATATCTTTCGATTTCTTGATTTGGCCCAACTTAATGTATGCATGGAGGAGGCAATGGCACCCCACTCCAGTACTCTTGCCTGGAAAATCCCATGGACGGAGGAGACTTATAGGCTGCAGTCCATGGGGTCGCTAAGAGTCAGACACGACTGAGCGACTTCACTTTCACTTTTTACTTTCATGCATTGGAGAAGGAAATGGCAGCCCACTCCAGTATTCTTGCCTGGAGCATCCCAGGGACGGGGGAGCCTGGTGGGTCGCAAAGAGTTGGACATGACTGAAGCAACTTAGCAGCAGCAGCAGCAATGTATGCACAAATCAAATAAGTTGTAACAGAGACAAGAAAGATGAACATGAGACAAATACATCCAGTTAGCTACTTAGGAAATTAGCAATGTTCTGGCAATAGTGCTTGACTGGAATTTCTGTTTTCAATATTGTTGGTAGTTTACAGTTCAGAAGCACAAGGGCACTTTTTAGAGTAAAGTTATGCAAAATGGTCTCTGGAGGAATATGTGGTCAATTAAAGAGAAAGCTGTCTTAACCACATATTCCTTCTTTATCTTACTGGGAACCCACTTTAGTACTCAGAAAGACTGACCGCTTTGTTAGACTCACAAAGTATTTCAGTTCAGGTATAGCTTCACCTGGAGATCCAACAGAATCACTGACAAAATTCAAGCTCAAGATCTGTGTCTTTGCCAAAGGAGATTTTGGTATTGAACTATGATCACTTTTTGGCATTAGAGATAACTGTTGTAGATCTTTGACCTAAAGACTGGGTAGAAAGTATCTGAAGGAAAAAGGCAATGGCAGCCCACTCCAGTGTTCTTGCCTGAAGGATCCCATTGGCGGAGGAGCCTGGTGGGCTGCAGTCCATGGGGTCACTAGGAGTCAGACACGACTGAGCGACTTCCCTTTCACTTTTCACTTTCATGCACTGGAGAAGGAAATGGCAACCCACTCCAGTGTTCTTCCCTGGAGAATCCCAGGGACGGAGGAGCCTGGTGGGCTGCCGTCTGTGAGGTCGCACAGAGTCGGACACGACTGAAGCGACTTAGCAGCAGCAGCAGAAAGTAAGTGAACTTCAAAGACAGTGCAGCGAGCATCGTTTGCCTGGGATCTCACTGAGAAGAGCTCAGGACTTCGACGTATTCGAAATCAAAGTGTCGACTCTATGAATTGTGTTCAGAGATGGAGAGGTGGTCAGTACAGATCTAGAGTATAGGGTATATGCTCCCAAACCCCAGGGCCACAATTACACCACCATGGTTGTTTCATACCAGGATTGGGCTTCTGAGTGATACTCATCATCCAAATCTTGAGAGGATCATAATTAGTCCTTCACCATTTAAGATCCAAATTTCAGAAAACTGCAATAAGCAAGTGATGGTGTGTCTAGAAGTCATGTAATTTTATGAAATGCCTATGTCAAAATATTTCCAAACATACATACATACAAACAAACAAACAAGAATACATGTCATCAGTTCAGTCGCTCAGTCATGTCCAACTCTTTGTGATCCCATGGACTGAAGCACGCGAGGCTTCTCTGTTATCAGTTCAGTTCACTTCAGTTTAGTCACTCAGTCTTGGCCGACTCTTGGCGATCCCATGGACTGCAGCAAGCCAGGCCTCCCTGTCCATCACCAACTCCCCAAATTTACTCAAACTCATGTCCATTGAGTTGGTGATGTCATCCAACTATCTCATCCTCTGTTGACCCCTTCTCCTCCTGCCTTCAATCTTTCCCAGCATCAGGGTCTTTGCCAATGAGTCAGTTCTTTGCATCAGGTCTACAAAGTATTGGAGTTTCAGCTTCAGCATCAAGTGCTTCCAATGAATATTCAGGACTGATTTCCTTTAGGATGGGTTGGTTGGATCTCCTTGCAGTCAAAAGGACTCTCAAGAGTCTTCTCCAACACAACAATTCAAAAGCACCAATTCTTCGGTGCTCATCTTTCTTTACAGTACAACTCTTACATCCATTGGAGAAGGAAATGGCAACCCACTGCAGTATTCTTGCCTGGAGAATCCCATGGATGGAGGAGCCTGGTAGGCTACAGTCCACGGGGTCACAAAGAGTTGGACACGACTGAGAGATTTCACTTTCACTTTCAGTCACATCCATACATGACTACTGGAACAACTATAGCTTTGACTAGATGAACCTTTGTTGGCAAAGTAATGTCTCTGATTTTTAATATGCTGTCTAGATTGGTCATAGCTTTTCTTCCAAGAAGCAAGTGTCTTTTAATTTCATGGCTGCAGTCACCATCTGCAGTGATTTTGAAGCTCCCCAAAATAAAGTCTGTCACTGTTTCCACTGTTTCCCCATCTATTTGCCATGAAGTGATAGGACAAGATGCCACAATTTTAGTTTTCTGAATGTTGAGTTTTAAGCCAACTTTTTCACTCTCCTCTTTCACTTCCATCAAGAAAGTGTTCCTGTCATATGATATGTCCCTGTCATAGTACAAAATAAATTTAGACAATTTCTCCTCTCCAAAATGAAAGCATTCAAATTGTTCACTAAGGATGGTGACTTCTTTGGATCCTAAAAGCAGTTATAAATTTTAATGTTGTATATGTTGTTTTATTCTTTCTACGGTAGTGGCGTTAATTAACAGTCAAATAAACTAATCCAAGCTAAAGAGTTAGAAAGAATTCATAATACTAAAAACAGGATTTTTTTCTATCTCAGTAGAAAAATGTTAATTTTATTTTATTTCTCGTTAGATGTCAAAAAGATATATAATTTTGTAATGTTTATATTGTCAGAAGTATAAAAGGCCAAAAAACAAAAAATACCTCAAGCATGTCAAACCGTATCAAATGAGGTTATTTTTCATTGCATTTATCTATTGTAACAGCCAAAACACATATTTTTTAAAGTTTATTTTGGTCTTGTCTTATGAGGAATAGTGGAATATACATTATGAGGTAGAAGCTTATTAAGCAAAACCTAGTAAAATTGGCAGATGGATATTTATCCTGAATGCTGAGATAGCTTTCTTTCCTGGCTCCTGGGAAACTAATTTTAGGCAAATAAGTGTATGTGCTTTGAATTTATTCATTTAGGAAATATCTATTCAATGTCTAGTATATGCCTAACCTTTGACAAGGCATCAGAAACATAGCAGGAAACTTCATGGAGCTTGCTTTCTCCTTAAAACAGAGTGGAATTAAATGTATATTTACACGTATATTACAAATATACATATAAATATATATATACCAGGAAAACACCAAGGGTTTCCCTGATGGCTCAAACAGTAAAAAATACGCCTGCAATGTGGGAGATCCAGGTTTGATTCCTGGATCGGGAAGATCCCCTGGAGAATGAAATGGCAACCCACTCCAGTTTTCTTGCCTGGAGAATCCATGGACAGAGGAGCCTGGGGGGCTACAGTCCATGGGGTCACAAAGAGTCAGACCCACCTGAGCGACTGACACTTTCACTTTCACTACAATAGGTGAGGTCATGGTAAACAAGCTTCCACCAAAATGTGTTCTTTCTTTCAGATGTACCTGGAGTGTGGTCCCTTTTCAGTGATTATTTCTGCCAAGGCCAGGTGAACAGAATTGATGTGTGTCCACTTCTCACCAAAGGTTATGAAGTGGCTCTCTCTCTCTTTTCTCCTCTCTCCATCTACTGCCTCATGCAGCCATGAAAGATCTTCAAATCAGGCAAACTGCAAAAAAGATGAGGCTCTAATTTTGATTTCCTATGAAAAAAACCACTCTGCAGGCACCAGGAACATCCACTTTGGACTAATATGAGCAAATACAATAAACTTACTACACTTGAACTGTTCTCACGCATTAGGTGTTCTATTTATTGCAGTTTAACTTATGTCCACTATTACATATGAGGAGATACAACAGTGTAAGGGAAGCGGGTGTGCCTAGAGAAGTGGGGTGTGAGGGGATTTAAGGTGATCAGATGAGCTCTACTATAAAATGACTTGGATGAGTTTTTATTAATAGAAAATGCCCTGATTCAGACCATTGCCCTCCACACGTGCTCTAGATATCATTTGTTCTCCATTTCTGCCCAAACTTAACAGCCAACTCTTCCCTCACTCTCCTGAATCAGCACCTTTTTATGCCCTCTTAAGGGTACGTTTCTCATTGGCATAGACTTGTGCTATTATTTTGGGCTTCCCCGATGGCTCACTGGTAAAAAATCTGACTGCAATGCAGGAGACTACAGGAGACATGTGTTCAATCCCTGTGTTGGGAAGATCCCTGGAGAAGGAAATGGCAAGCCATTCCAGTATTCTTGCCTGGGAAATATCATGGACAGAGGAGCCTGGTGGGCTACAGTCCAAGGGGTAGCAAAGAGCTGACACGCTGAGCACAGCATGCATGCCACTACTTCAGTCACCTTAAAATTCCACCTGTGCCTACCGCCTTACCCTCCGAGGACCTACGCATTATTCTCCTTGTGTTCACAATAAAACTCCTGAAAAGCTGGCCTTATGCTTGTTTCTTCTCTTCCTATCCTTCTACAGACACTCACCCAGTTTATACACTGATACGCTAAGACTGCTTGTGTCAAGTTCACCAAAGACCACAGAGTTCTGTGACCATTTCTTGAGCCTCAACCTAGAGGGTCTCTCAAAGGCATGCAGAACAATTCTCTTCCTTGCAACAGTTCCTTCATGAGGATTCACGATGCTATGCTCAACTGGTATCTCCTCTATTTTCTTAGTTTCTTCTGTTCTGTTGTGCTTGTTCCTTCTCATCTCCTGACCTTTTAATCTTGCTTCACACCATGCTCAGTCCTTGAGGATCTTCTCTGTTCTATCTTCCCGACTCCCTCACGTCCTTCATCCAGTCTCACGGATGGTACACCATCCACATGCTGGTGATCCTCTAGCTGGTGTTTCTAACCCAGATATTCCCCTGAACTCCAGATTGGTTTGTCCATTTCCAAGAAAATCCAGTACTAAGCCCCTGAGTTTCATAGGTCAGCTCCTCCTGTAGTTTCCCTTCATTAGTTATGTGTACCCATATTATTGAGGTCTGTAAGGTCTCCAATGTGATGTCATCCACATCACATTGCCTATTTTGTCATCTCCAGTCTCTTATTCCAATTTGTCAGTAAATCCTGGTAGCTTCAAGTACGTAGAATGAAAGCATGTTTCACTCTCCTGTCTTACAGGCATCTCTCATCAAAATGCCAGAGGACCTCAATAACATCCAACCTGGCTCTTTGCAGTATCTTAAAAAAAAAAAAAAAAAAAAAAAAGCAGCCAGAGGGATTCAAGTGAAATGCCAAAAAAAATAAAGTCAGCCACTGTTTCCACTGGTTCTCCATTTATTTGCCATGAAGTGATGGGATGGGATGCCATGAACTTCGTTTTCTGAATGTTGATCTTTAAGCCAACGTTTTCACTCTCCTCTTTCACTTTCATCAAGAGGCTATTTAGTTCCTCTTCACTTTCTGCCGTAAGGGTGGTGTCATCTACATATCTGAGGTTATTGATATTTCTCCTGGCATCTGGATGAAGCTGATGCTTCATCCAGCCCAGCATTTTGTGTGATGTGCTCTGCATATAAGTTAAATAAGCAGGGTAATGATACATAGCCTTGATGTACTCTTTTCCCAATTTGGAACCAGTCTGTTGTTCCACACTGGGTTCTAACTGTTGCTTCTTGAACTGCCTACAGATTTCTCAGGAGGCAGGTCAGGTGGTCTGGTATTCCCATCTCTTTAAGAATTTTTCACAGTTTGTTGTGATCCACACAGTCAAAGGTTTTGACGTAGTCAAAAAAGCAGAAGTAAAATAAATTAATAGGTTCAAAATTTAAAAATTAAAATACTACATCTATGGAGATGTGTTGGGCTTCCCAAGTGGCACTAGTGGTAAAGAACCATATTCTAATACAGGAGGCTCAAGAGACTTGTCTTAGATCTGTGGGCCGGTGGAGTAGAAAATGCTAACCAACTCCAGTGTTCTTGCCTGGAAAATTCCACAGACAGAGGAGCCTGGTGGGCTACAGTCCATAGGGCCCCAAAGAATTGGACACGATTGAGTGACTGAGCACACACATGGAGAGGTGTTAAAAAGAATCTGCATAGTTTATTTGGCAATAGTATTAATATATATGTATCATGCCTGACATTCAGCCAACTTCTTTTGTGTCTTTCATTCTTTTTTTGATTTAGCGATCCGTACAGAGAAGAGAACACCAACTTAAGTGACTTTCACTCTCAAATCAAATTGTGTATTAATATTTATCTCAAAAGTAAATGATTTCAATTAAAAAAAAAAACAAAAAAAAGTTGTGCCTG
Organism: Okapia johnstoni; assembly: GCA_024291935.2. NCBI lineage: Eukaryota > Metazoa > Chordata > Mammalia > Artiodactyla > Giraffidae > Okapia > Okapia johnstoni. Next base: position 6,330,283 of record CM044321.1, on the reverse strand, counting down.
AAATATGGTTGTGTCTCGAGCAAATGAAATTCCTCTTAGACATTCTACACTTTTCTGGTTTTACAAAAAAAGAAACACAGCCAAAAGTTTAGAGCATTTTCACCCAATCAGGCTATAGTATTGGAATGGAGATAAAAACTAAGCCTGAACCCACAGGGGGCTGTGTTTTATTGCCCGGTAGTCCCTGCAGTCATGTTATGGAAGCAAGGGAAAGCATTTCGGAGCAGAGCTACTACCAGCTTGCCTTGTGTAGCAGTCCGCAAGCATTTAGTCTGAAAGGAGGCCAGGTGGTCCCTGAGGAATTCGAGAAGGAAACCCTGTAAAAGTTGAACTGAAAAAAACTGGGGAATAAATACAAAAGCATGTGTTCGCAAGGGCAAGTACTGCAGGAATGCTACCTCAGCAGAATGCGGTAACTAGGCCAGGCAGAGAACAGTCTTCTGAGTTTAAACGATTCTTGCAAAAATCTTCCCTATTTCTTTCTTAACCTTCAAGTTTGCTGTATATCCAAGAAGAAAAAAAAGTAAGTATACATTTAGGAAACAGACACAAATTCAGCAAATTTTACATTACATATTTATAGAGTCTTTGCAATTTCTTCAACTGGTAACTGTAAAGTCTTCATGCTGATATGACAGGTAGTGGATGCTTTTATTTGCAGTTTGATAATTCATCTTAGTTCCCTTGTCATTTAGACTCTGCAAGAATATCACTGCATTCATGGAGGGTTTTGAAATAATGTTTTAACTTTTCATGTTATGATCTGCAAGGATTTCTGATGAAATGCTCCATTTAAATGTGCTCAGATTCATGGACTTGAAATTTTGTGTCAGTTGATGCAAAACAGCTCACAAGCTTGACCTATGCTGAAGGCCCTGTGCTAATTAATCAAGAAGAGACTGCACCTCCTCCCGCTAATGACCTCATCAACAGTGGGTATATTTTAAAGATGAAAAAAAAATAAAAGATGCGTCCTGATTATAATTATTTTCAGTCTGATTTGCTCCTTAGCTTCCATAGTGAGGCTCTAGAGGAAGACTGTCTGGGTTCAGAGACTAATAACAACTAAACGTTTACTGAATCATTGTTACTGCCAGGCACTATATAGAACACTGTATAAATAAATCATATAATTAAATTATCACAACAATACTAGGAGGTTGGTGTTATTACTACCATTGTTTTATAGACAAACAGATCAGATCATAGGAAAGCTACCTAACTTGTTCAAAACAATCTGGCAGAAGCAGGATTCAACCCCAGGCATACTGCCTTTGAAATCAATGGTCTGAATAATCAGAAAACTGGCACATAGTAAGCCATAGATAAATGTTAGCTTCTTTCTACTTGTACAGCTTTTAAAAATGCTTTTTAAAACAAGATTATTTTCCTTCCAAGACTCTCTTTAATGAAATAAAATGTTACAAATGTAATCGAATTCTATTTGTTACCTATCTGTCCATGTTTCTCACTGTCAGTACAAAGAAGTAATATGCTAAATACAGCACATTTCTTTCCAGGTCAGTTTATTATTATTTGAGTATCACTGTCCATGGCCATCTACATAGTACTGTAGTGTTAGTCGCTCAGTCGTGTCCAACCCGTTGCGACCCCATGGACTGTAACCTGCCAGGCTCCTCTCACCATGGGATTTCCCAGGCAAGAATATAGGAGTGGGTTGCCATTCCCTTCTCTAGGGTATCTTCCTGACCCAAGGATTGAACCTGGGTCTCCTGCATTGCAGGCAGATTGTGTACTGTCTGAGCCAACAAGAAAGCCATCTAGAGTGCATTAGAAATATACAATTCTTCAAATTGCTATTTTCACCTGTCATAACATTCTCAAGATTTACCCAAGTTGTTCTACATTTAATTGTATAATTATATTAAAATGTATTTGTTTGACAATAAAAGATTAGCCTGTTTCTATAGTTTGCTGCAGCAAGTGATTTGTATAATGAGCTTACTTGTCACATTAAGTACACCCACAAGACAAATAAGTTCTATACATCTGCTGTACAAGATACTGTCTATTTTTAAAAATTCTATGTTGCACATTTAAAATTTGTTAAGAGGGTAGATTTCACGTGAAGTGTCTTTCCCATGCCAAAAAAAAAATCAAGGGGGCTGGGAGGAGAAAGCCTTTAGAGGGTTCGGATGTGTTTATTACTTTGATTGTGGTGATGATTGGGTGGGTGTATGTCTGTATCCAAACTCATCCAACTTTATACATTAATGTATACACTTATACATTTTATATGCCGATTATACTTCAACAAAGTTATTAAAACAATAAGTGCAAGTTTTAGGTACAGAGTGTATGCTGCTGTTGTTCAGTCATTAAGTTGTACGTGACTCTTTGCGACTCCATAGACTGCAGCACGCCAGGCTTCCCTGTCCCTCACTGTCTCCCAGAGTTTGCTCAAACTCATGTCCATTGAGTCAGTGATGCCATCCAACTATCTTATCCTCTGTCATCCCCTTCTCCTCCTGGCTTCAATCTTTCTTAGCATCGGGATCTTTTCCAGTGAGTCGGCTCTTCACAGCAGGTGGCCAAAGTCTGGGAGCTTCAGCTTCAGCATCCGTTCTTCCACTGAATATTCAGGGTTGATTTCCTTTAGGACTGACTGGTTTGATCTTGCAGTTCAAGGGACTCTGCCCAAGGCTCATGTCACCTGACCAGACCTGAAGAGACACGTGATGACCCTGACTCCTGCCATTACTTTGGGATCGAGATGAATTCCCATACTTCAGGCATTCTGATTATTCAATGACTTCCCAATGGTCCAAATGACTCAATACAATAGTATGTTAGCATTAATTCTTCGTGAGAACAATCTTGGCCATTAATGAGGGGAAGATGTAATAGAAGCCTTAAATAAACCCCTCCCACCCTCCTTCTAAAGAATTGTTCTCAGATAAGATGTTTCTTTTTGGCTGGCTAAAGATACTCTATGCAACCAGAGTCAGCTGTATCTCCTTACGAAGCTGCTTGATAAACTATAATCTTATACGTGTATCCCTTTCTTTGAAACATTTTTCCTCCCCTCCCTTGCCTGAGATCTCACCTCCTATGAACACACTAGCCCCTTGAGTTTGCTTCAGTTTCCATTTTCCAGCAGGTTATGGCATCTTTCGAAGAGACCAGAGAAATTGAACATTAGCTTGAGAGAGACGGATAAGGCGATGGCACCCCACTCCAGAACTCTTGCCTGGAAAATCCCATGGACGGAGGAGCCTGGTAGGCTGCAGTCCATGGGGTCGTGAAGAGTCGGACACGACTGAGTGACTTCACTTCCACTTTTCCCTTTCATGCACTGAAGAAGGAAATGGCAACCCACTCCAGTATTCTGGTCTGGAGAATCCTAGGGACGGTGGAGCCTGATGAGCTGCCGTCTATGGGGTCGCACAGAGTCGGACATGACTGGAGCGACTTAGCAGCAGCAGCAGCAACAACAAGCTAACAGAACACATTTGGAGTTTCATGATTATTTAGGGTTAATAATCAGATTTTTTTTCTGAGGCAGAATTATTCCTATTATAATGTGGATGAGTGGTTACTTTCAGTTATGAATTGCTTATTAAAATGAGTATCCTCAAAATAATTTTTCTGGCATATGTATTTTTCAAGGGAACATTATCAGTGCCAATGAAGAGTCGGAGGGAAGGATATAGAAATCCAGAAGTACCAGTGATTATATTCTGATGCTGCTGGCTGTGCGGGAGTCTTCATTTCTCTATGCCAACAGCCCTGACACAACCTCGCTTAATGAATGGCCACAGATACAAAGACACTATTTTCTTGCAGCATCAGCCCTCTGCTGACATACCTTATCACTGCAATTTGTCTCACCTTTCCTTGTGTGTACTATCTTTCCTGAAGTTTTATCTAGTCAACTGCCATAAGCTGCTGTTCTCAAACACATTTTTCAAGTATAATGAGAAAGGTGATTTTTGGAAAAGAAAGTTAATGGCCTCTGGTGCTATCAGCTTCTCTCCCTCAAATCTGCACAGCTGTAGCATCAATTGTCTTGAGAAAGATGTAGCCGGTCTTATATTGGCTTGGGAAACTTTTGAGAGCTGGTTCAAAGTGCAAAGCAGCCCCGAAGAGAAATAAAAAAAGTAGAATTATTGTTTGGAACTCCAGAGAGGAGGAAGAACTAAATGCACCCTGGAGAATATACAGTAATCTGCCGTTATCTACTAAATGCGGGATGGGGAGGGTAGTGATCTTTAATGTCCATTTGATGGAAGGAAGAAAATAAGAAAATATGAGGGGAATAAGAGTGGGAAGAAATTATAAATCCTCTTTCTCTGAAAGCAAAGCATAGGTGGCCACACAAATGGACACACACATATGTTCTCGCTGATTCATGTCTGTCTTCTCCTTACTAGGGGACAGAGTCGGAGGATTTAAAGTAGAGAACACAGTCTACGTGAAGAACGTTATTCCTCCTTCAGATCCTCTTTGGTGAGGTGGCTCTAAGGTGAAGAGCTATTTTTAAGCAGACACAGAGAATTATAACCAAATTTCTCCTCTAATTAACAAGACAATTAGTATTGATGTGCTGTGGTGGTGAAGGATATTATAGCATCTGGGCTCATGCAACGGTCCAGTAGATACATGAGAAAGTTCACCTGCAGAAGCAAGAAAATAGACAGTTGACATTTAAACCATCTCCTCTGATTTTCAGAGGCAATTCTCTTTATCAAGTACCTTCAGCCCTGATACCTCTTTGATTCTTGTCCATTTTCTCAGGTGAAGATCAGATGGAAACATGGTCACTTATTCAGGATGTTTGCTTATTTATTTCTTTTCCTTCTGGTCCATCCAAACCATTCTGATAGCATTCAGTTCCTAGATTTGATAATATATCCTCTGATGCCTCACCACTCTTTGGAACCTGGATGGTCTATTTCTTGATGCTGCTGAAGCAAATTTGGTAATGGAGTCAGCCCCAAGAAGCCCCAGCAGGGCATAAGATTAGTGCATGGAGACCCAGCCCCCTCACCCATCTTGTAAAGACTCAGCTATGGCCCCCTCCTCCTGGTATGCTCTAGGATGGACAGGCGGAGTTCCAAGTCCAAGCTTAACTTCTCTCTTCTCCCTGAGAATTCCTCAGTGACATATATTATCAGAGCTTTTGTCTCCGATGCCTTATATCCATGTCTTTATTCTCTCTATATATCACTTATCTTTAATAATCTGCCTAAACTCAGGGAAAAATTAATGCCTTTATTTGGCCTTTAACGTGTTCTGAGAGTCATGTGAACAATGAATGAATCCTCTCTCAAGGCAGTAAAGAGGATATGGAACATGGTTTATCTCTTGGAGGCATGCTATTTTCCAGAGAATCCTGGAGCCTTGTTATTCAGAAGTACAGTGTCTGTCTACCAGGTTTGATCTTGTTATTATTAATACTGGAACATAAGCATGACATTGGTTGTGATGAGACGTATGGGGTATGATTTTTTTTTCTTTTTAGATTCATTAGATGCTTAAATTCTTCAGTGTATCCAGGCATGAATCCAGGAGTGCAATTTCAGGAGGGTTTTCAATGCTTGCCAAATGGTAATAGACTCTGTAAAACAACCTGGCCAATCACTGTAAAGATGGATAACTTCTGAAGACTCCATGGGTGAGAGACATCCTTCTCAAAGGCTAGAAAAGAATATGAGGTAATTGACTTTGCATCTATTTCCCATCACCAGGCAGCAAAGTTTTCTCTAGTTAGTTCAGAAGAATATCTAAAAATTATAAACATCCATTAAGAAAAATTCCACAGAGTACTTAGAAATGTTTAGAATAAAGGTAGACATAAAATATATACTCTAAGATACTGAAAATGGCTATAGTTTCAGACACATAATATAATAAAATATAATATATAAAACAGAGCAGGCTTCCCTGGTGGCTTAGCAGTAAGGAATCCACCTGCCAATGCAAGAGACTCAGGTTTGATCCCTGGGTGGTGAAGATTCCCCTGGAGAAGGAAATAGCAATCCACTCCAGTATTCTTGCCTGGGAATTCCCATGGACAGAGGAGCCTTGTGGGCTACAGTCCATGGGGTCTCAAAGAGTCAAATGCGACTTAATGATTAAACAACAAAAATACTACAGAGGATGTTATCTCAAAGTAATTTTCTCATTTTTCTTTTGTTCGCCTCTGAAGGTAAAACATTCACAAACAACAAAAGATCAGCCTTGTTCTTGAGGTGGTACCTATTGTCTTGCAGCTTCTTTCCCAAGTTGTCACCCATGTCCTTTCAATGTAAGCTTCATGATTCTCTAAATTTGGTGAATGTGCTGTCTTTCCATCTATATTCACTGAGATGATGCATTCTTGTGAGTGATTCCATTGTTCCGCACAAGAATGTCAGTGTCAGTTGTTCAGTCATGTCTGACTCTGTGCGACCACATGAACTGCAGCCCACCAGGCTCCTCTCTCCATGGGATTCTCCAGGCAAGAATACTGGAGTGGGTTGCCATTTCCTTCTCCAGGGGATCTTCTGGACCCAGGGATTGAACTTGAGTCTCCTGCATTACAGGCAGATTCTTGACCACCTGAGCCACCAAGGAAGATGTTAGAAGGTCAGAGAGTAATTAAATGGCTGGAAATTTCTGACTTCTTCTTGGGAAACTGCATCCTGCCTCCCTAATGTCAGTTGCATAATCCAGCTGAGTATCAGACAAGTGCCTCAAGCTCACTATATCTCAAAAAAGATGGTTGAAGTGAAGTGAAGTTGCTCAGTTGTGTCTGACTCTTTGAGATCCCATGAACTGTAGCCTGTCAGGCTCCTCTGTCCATGGGATTTTCTAGGCAAGAATACTGGAGTGGGTTGCCACTAAGAAAAAAAAAATATATATATATATATGTATATATATATACACACACATATAGGTGTTCAATTGCTGACTTAGCACTTAGTTGTTCTGTAGCCAAGGAAGCACTGTGGTTTCACATTAGCATTTTGGATCTATGGAATTTTGTTAGTAACAGGAAAATAGAGAACTAACTATTAGAGAGTTAGCTAGGAAAGTTAAGAGATTGCGTGTGTGTGCACCCAGGTCTCCTGCATTCTTAGGTGGATTCTTTACCATCTGAGCCACCAGGGAAGCCCATATATATCTATGGCCTTCCAGGTTACACTAGATGTAAAGGACCTGCCTGCCAGTGCAGTAGATGTAAGAGATGTGGATTCTATCCCTAGATGAGGAAGATCCCCTGGCGACCCACTCCAGCATTCTTGCCTGGAGAATCCCATGGACAGAGGAGCCTGCTGGGCTACAGTCCGTGGGATCTCAAAGAGTCAGACAGGACTGAAGTGACTTAGCAAGCAGGCATAGCAACCTGAACTTTTCTATCATCTTACTCAAGGCATTTAGTAGGTACAAAAGCAGTTGTGTCATTATGTGTGCAGTTTATTGCATCCACTAACCTAGCAGACCAAGAGGAAAAGCACCATCATCTTTCTTTCACTCTTCATCATGGCACCTGGCTATGGCATTCAATGGACATGGTGAAATGAATGTGGTATCCCACTTCATTGCTATTTGGTGAATCAGCAAATAATCTCCAAGTCTCAGGCCAAATGATTCCTGAATGATGCATTTCTTGATTGTCAAAGTCAGTTTGATGCTTTCTCCTCTATTTTTTGATGGCTTGTACCCAGGTCCTCCTGATACACCAGTCCCCTGGGAAAGAAAGGACTTGCTGTAGATCACAGGGAACTCTGCTCATTGTTATACAGCACCCTGGATGGGAGGGGAGCTTTGGGGAGAATGGACACATGTATATGTTTGACTGAGTTCCTTTGCTGTCCACCTGAAATAATCACAACATTGTTAATAGACTATACTCCAATACAAAATTAAAAAGATTTTAAAGTAGTTAAATAAAAAGATAGGAGAATCACATTTGGCAAACCAGATTTTAACCCCCTCACTTTGTAGGAATAAATGTCTATTTCTTAACTCTGATATTTGATCATTTTTCTGGTGTTTAATCCCAATGCCTGTGTCAAGAAGAGTAAGGACATGTTGTCACTGGGCCATTTGTTATAGTTGTTGTTCAGTAGCTCAGTCGTGTCTAACTCTTTGCAACCCCATTAACTGCAGCATGCCAGGCTTCCCTGTCTGGGCCATTAGAACCCATCAAACTGTCTACTGATGACGATGTCCTTGGTGTTACCCTTTTCTTCCCATTTCATCCCATACCCCCATGGATCTATTTGAGAAGAATTATCTGGGACTGAGATTCCTATAAATTTGGTTGATGTGGAACCAGAAAATATCTATTCAGAACCTTTATTATCATTTTATTCTTACCACTAAGATGAAATGGCCTAGAACACACAAGTTATAAAGGAATTTCTCTGTTGCAATTGTTATAGATGTAACATAGATTTCAGTTGCAGGGTATTCTTTAGAATTACTGCAAAATGTGACTTCTGCTTTTATTTAATGTCTGAAGGAAAATCTCTAAACCCTACCTTTCAAATATTGTGGAAACCCTGGCTCCACCACTGCAGAAAAGCCTCCAGAATTTTTGAGAAATCTCACAGATTTCCTAGACTGAGGGAATAATAACAGTGATAGTCAGACCTAGGTTTATTTACTTACTTTTTTTTTTATAGTCTTTTTTACAAGAGTTTTTTCTTATTTACTTATTTATTTTTGGTCATGTCACTTGGCATGTGGACTCTTAGGTCCCCAACCAGGGATCAAACCACACTCCCTGCCGTGGAAGCACCAAGTCTTAATCACTGGAGCTCCAGGGCAGTCCCTAGACCTAGGTTTACATATCAATATTTTCCTGATTGAAGTTATCACTACATTGATCCCAACATCCCAGAGTAATACAGTTACAATAAGAACATAAAATATCTTCATCTGGTCAATAAAAAATAGATTTTAAGAAATGCTTAATTTTTTTCCAAATTCTGTTTGCACGGCAGAGACAGAGGGATACAGGACATGAGAACCTTATTGCCATGAATGTTTTTCTGTGGAGCAGAGCATATAAATCAAGGCCAGCGTGGGTGCTCTCACGTCACACAGAGCCAGCATTCTGTATTTTTTACACTGATGATTGTTTATGTTGCTAGAAGCATAAGTATTAAATGTTGTGCCTCTTTCTATGAGGCTCTGGAAAAGAATGCAAATGCTAATTCTGTTATGAAAATAACCACTTCATTTTATTGGAGCTTGCTATGGGCTGGTCCCTGTGCTGAACACTGGGCATTTCCCATGCACGGTTTTGTAATAACTTGGCAAAATACAGAGGCGGTATGTTCACGTTTAATCTCCAGTTCATAGATAAGAAAACTGAAATGATTTATACTGATTGTACAGGGATATTCAGGAACTAAGAGGAAGGGCCAGGGAACTTCTCTGGTGGGTCATTGGTTAGGATTTCATCTTCCACTGCCGAGACTGTGTGTTTCATCCTCGCTCAGGAAGTTAAGATCCAGATGCGTAGCCAAAAATCCAAAACACAAAAGAAAAGCAATGCTGTAACAAACTCAATAAAGATGATAAGCTGGTCCACATTAAAAAAACAAAAAATCTTAGGAAAAAAATGAAGAACAAGTTAATACTCAAATCAGGTCTTCTGACTCCATGGAACACTCGCAAAATTCCCCTAAGTAGCAAAGATAATGTAACACAGCAAAGAGTTGAATTAAGTCAATGGATTGACTTGAGCTTTGTGGGAATGTCATATGTGTAAATGTGAATTTGCTTACAAGTTATAGTTTGGACAGTCTGACAAGTAGAAAGACATTTATAGGTCTAAGATTCTTAAAACTATTTGCTCACAATTCATATCACAATGAATTTTTAGGCAAGTATTATCTGTTTACCAATACAATGAAAAGAACAAAGGATGCATTTTAACTACAAGAAAGTGATTGTTAATATTGAGATTTTAATGGACTTGTGAGCCTATACTAAAATAATTAGCAAGACTTGTACTATTTTATCTATATATGGTGAGGGAAAAAAGGACTTTTCTATGTTCCAGGAGAATCAGATTGTAATATGTTACAACTAATCTAAAAGCTATAGGTACTACAAAATAGAATAACATCCATTCCAGGGGAAAATTGTCAGCACATATGTAAGTGTGCGTGTGTATGTTTCATAGATTCTTAATTCTGATTTGTATTATCGAAATAGCAGGAAGAACATATAGTTCTTCTTTCCCTAGCAGGAAAATCAAACAATCCCTAAATATCTGATATCACTATGTTTCAGTATAGTGAACTCACATTAAAATATACTTTAAACTTGTATCATATTTTGAGAGACTGGATTTAACAGGCCTGTGATAGTGTTAAGAAGAACTGGCTAGATCATTAGACACACACTTTTGAAAAAGAATTTTACACTTAATTTTGTATTAGCAAAATCTGTATAATTTATCACCCATTTTGGATATATTTATAAAACATTGCATTACAATAAAATCCCAATCCTATATCTAAAGAGCTTTTTTAAACACTTTAAATATTTAGTGCTGTTTCTGAGAAGACCACAGACACCAGGCAACGTTAATACATTTTTTTGAATGGCCCATTTCCCTCCTCCACGCTTTTATTTTCACTCCCTTTGGCAAAGCTGTGCCATCTCTTTCAAACCCTCAACTCACTCACCTCTCTAAAACACAGTAGTACTGCTTTTATGTTTATCTCCAGTTCAACTTTCTACATGTTTTATTCTCTAGGAGTAATTCTCTACCATTTCCAACACAATCAGTTTGTGTTTGCCTTTAATTTCCCCCCTTCCAACCCCACCTCCACCCCATTGCGGCCAGTCTGCAAGCAAGACCCTGCACAAGACTGGCAAAAATAGAATTATCTTTAATGGGGAATGAAAGGGGAGAGGCTATGAAACTCATATGTTAATGCTTTTGCTGTCACACTAGATTTCATTTTTCAAACCTTTGTAACACTGCCCTCGTAAATTGCTAGGTTGGTATCTGTCTGCCTTCTGTGCCAAGACACGGAGCCCTGAGAAGTCGGGCCCTTACATCATGCCAGAACACCGCAGGGCTCTCCCCACTGGGGGTGAGAAGGATGCCTTCCTTTCAAAGATAAACTGTGTTCAGACGTTTTCTGAACTCCTTATTTGGTTGTGATCCAGGTACGTCTATAGAGAGTAGAGAATGTCCCTCAGAATCTCGGAAAACTGAAGATGCACTTTTGTCTCTGTAAATACCCAAACGTGTGCATCAGGTGTTAAAAAGAAGTTCCTCTGAGTTGCTGCTCTGTCATTTAAATGCCTAGAAATGGATATATAAATGAAGGAAAAAAGAAAAAAAATCACACAACTCATATCCTCCCGTGAGTTCCTAATATTCCACCTTTACCTGCCGCTTTTCCATATATGATAAGGCTTAAGATCCAGGTAAATAGTATGTGGAATCTAAAGTATGACACAAATAAACCTATCTACAAAACAGAAACAGGCTCAAGGACATAGAGAACAGACAGATGGTTGCCAAGGGAGAAGGGAGTGGGAGAGGGCTAGCCTCAGAGTTTGGGATTAGCAGATGCAACTGGTGTGTGTAGACTGGATAAACAATACCCCCGTCCTACTGAATAGCACTGGGAACTATATTCAATACCTTGTGATAAAGCATAATGGAAGAGAATTTTTAAAAGGATATGTGTCTACATAAAACTGAGTCATTTTGCTGTACATCAGTTATTAACAGATTGTAATTCAACTATACTTCAATAAAAATAAATTTTAAAAAGAGATATCAAAGGAAAAAGTATAAAACTCAACACTTCTATATTCAGTAAAAAAAAAAATTACAGTAGAATGTGAGTGATTAGTATAATACTATGGGACTCAATAATGGTTTTCTTGAATTTTCTGAGTCTCAATAGTCCATGACATCTGTTCAACAATTTGTATTAAATTACTCTTCAGATGCAACAGCATTAATTTAGCAATTTGTATTTCATAACAAAACATGCAGGCTGGACTTTGCTCATTTGAAAGTTTTCTTTATTTTGCTTCCACTAACTTTGATATTAATATAAATACAGAAAAATATGGTGCAAATTTCTCTTAAATTAGACTGGACCTAAATCTGTGGGTTCTACTCTTAATTGCTGTGTGTGTGTGTGCGCACTTGCACGCAACTGTCTCAGAGAGGTTGTAAGCACAGGCATATGGATCTACTTACAAGGTCTCACACTAAATTTGTTCATTGCTTGATCTCCCATCTCACTAATGGCTTTTTTTTTTTTTTGTCATGGCCTACAGTTGACTGCTTTTATTGCTTTTAATTAAAGTCTGAAATTAAACATGTCTATTAATCAATGTGTGAAGCCAATCATGAGTAAGGGCTTTATAAACTCTTTAAAAGATGGATAGTTGTTACATAAATTGTCCCACCTTTGTCGTCATGGCAGAAAGACAGTTGTTTAAGTTAATTATATCACGGGGAACACCTGTAATCTGGAAATCTGAAAGGCAGCTCTTATTTTGACAGGACAGCTATTTTTTTTTTTAAGAAGCAAAAGATACATTTAAAAATTTATCCTTTCACAGCACAGTTGAAGAAAGAATGAAGAATGATGTTTTGTGTGTGTGCTTCTGGACTCAGGGTATAGTCAGCTAATCACTGAAAAGGAACTGTACATTTTGACTGGCTTTTTCTCCTCCTTTCCTAATAAATTTTTAATGGCTTGTTTTTTTCCCATTTCCCAATTCGGATTATAGAATATGAACTTTCGATGATAAAACACTCAGCAACCCATTCCCTTCAGTTCCTAAGATGGAGATAAATGAAGCCTTTTCCCTGATCCTTCTTTTATGGGCTGGAAAGTCTTTTCAAATTCAATTTAAATTTAATTCAGAGACGAGACATTGCAATTCACTGTGATGATGAGAGTGTCCAATCTCACCAATACATCTAGTTGTGTGGACTGAAATAAAAATATTGAATTACAATTCAGTGAAATTTACCTGAGGCCTTTAAGGAGTTCTCCTGGAGAAGGCAATGGCAACCCACTCCCGTATTCGTGGCAGGATAATCCCACGGACAGAGGAGCCTGGCTGGCTACAGTTTATGGGGCTGCAGAAGAGTCAGCCAAGATTGAGAGATGGAGTGCTGAGGAGTTCCATAGCTCAACTCGTTTTCAGCTGCGTGAGTGCAATGGCAGGGTTTGAGTCGGTGGTGGATTGGTTTTCCAAATTGTATGCTTCTAGTAATTACATAAACAAACGCATCTCAGAGAGAGAAGTGCCCATCAATCTTTAGTGAAAATCACTATTATTTAGACATGCAGAAGGGAGGAACGGCCAAGGAGCATGGTGGTTTTGTCAACTACGAATTGGCACTTCCCAGCTACCTCTACAAGGATTAAATCATGTCCGGCTGCAGCTGCTGACTTTCAATACCCCTGAAAGTAGTTCAATGTGGAGATCAGGAACAAGGCACTCTGTACCCTTAAAAACTGGCAGAACAGGCCTTCAGATAAATATTTTCAGGAGCCAATTTTATGAGTCCAGTTCTTGAGTCTTCTCGTATCTAGAAAAGCACTGATATCTTTCATGGTGAGACTTCTTGGGCCTAGCAGCAACCTACAGGAGACTAACAAACCTTCTGCAAAAAATATGTGCTTGACCCTTCACCAAAATCACACCTATCCGGACCTTCCCATCTCCTCTTTGGAGCAGTTTCTCGGAGCTACTTGAGATGCTGTGTCCTGGGCTATAGGCTTCATTTTGCCCCAGATAAAATTTAGCTTAGCACCCGCACGTGGATTGTTTTTTAAGTCAGCAGTTTATTGGTCAAAAGAATAGGTGAGTTCAAAATTGTGCCATCGACATTAAAATTACCACCGTCGTTAAAACTGTGTCTCTATGCCTTTCACTCCTTTACAGAAATGTGTTTGGGCCGTGGGACAGGCTTTGGAGGGCGCTAAAAGGTGATTCAGAAACAGAATCTGGTAGGTATTCATTTCGGCTTTTTAGAAAGATAAATTGGACTCTGGAGCACGGATAAAATGATTCTCCAGGTCTGAAAGAAAGGGAAACAGAAAAGGAGCCTGCTCAATAGTCGAGGGAGATGAGAAATGGAATATTTCCGGCCGTATCAGTAAACAAGGTTGTCACAGTCATCAATAATTGCAGCCCTCCAACGGGAGCTGGTTTCTGGAGTAGGAAATGGCAATCCACTCCAACATTCTTGTCTGGAAAATTCCATGGGCAGACTAGCCTGGTGGGCTACAGCCCATGTGGATATTAGCCACTCATTCATGTCCCACTCTTTACGGCCCCGTGGACTATAATCCGCTGGGCTCCTCTGTCCGTGGGGTCCTGCAGGCAACAATGCTGGAGTGGGTTGCCATGCCCTCCTCCAGGGGATCTTCCTGACTCTGGCGCTGCAGGTGGCCTCTTTACCATCAGAACCACCAGTGAAGCCACCCGGGTCTGTGGGGCCACAAAGATCCAGAGGCCCCTGCGTACACTGTGAGCCGGTGAGCCCTGAGGGAACTCAGGGCTGAAAGGAAGACTAGGGCCATCAGACTGCAGTCACTCCCTTCAGCCACTCCCTGTGATGAGCCCTGAGGAAACACAGGATGAGGGCCTCAGAGAGCTGGGGTGCATATCAAAGGAAGGATTTCAGTGAGCCTAGATCTGGCATCCCCCCAGGCATAGAAAAGCTGTAAATTCCTTAAGCTGCGATATCTGGTTTTCTTTAATTAACAATAATCTTTTGACATTCTGACTACCTGCCCTTAGTTGCAAAACTTCTGTGTAACCTGGCTACCCTTACACCTCACCAGAGCTGTTCTCTTAGGGTTACATGAGATGCCGCCTCCTGGGTTGGAAGTCCTAAAAATTTCCCCCCAAATAAAACATAACTCTCAACTTTTAGGTGGCATGAATTTTTTTTCAGTCCGCATCGGTTTTGCTCTGGCTGGAGAGGTGAAAGGAGATACTAATTCCTTTAAATAGGCTTCTCTTCTTTATATACAAATATCTGGAACTTTTTAAAATTATACATGATTTTATGTTTATGATTTTAGGTCTGAAAATGTTATCTTTGACAGTAAAACAGCACAACTCTGAAAAAAATGTTAGTTTTTGTGTGTGTGTGTGTGTGTGTGTGTGTGTGTGTGTGTGTGTGTGTGTGTGTGTGTGCACGCACCTGTGTTTATGGAAAAGTTCCCCCTCACGAAAAGAGCTGGTTATTTATACTTTTCTTCTAAGCAATTTAGGGTCTCTTTACAACTGAGTACAAAATTGTGGTCAGACACTGACAGCCTCACCTTGGAGATGCTGACCCTATGGTAATCTAACCCCTGATAAAAGTGAGAATTTTTATTTTGCTTTCTAATTCTTCAAGACTTAAAAACAACTCCAAGGTAGGTAGTTAACCTGCAATCACTTCTAATGACTGTGACTTTTAAGAACAACGACCTTCTGAGATGAAACTATTTGGTCATTCATAGATTAGTTAACCTTTTGGAAGCTCAAAGCCTCAATTACTTCTTAGCAGAGAAGGAACTTCACAGGACAAACATGTCTGTGCCTTTAGTGATAAATGACATAGGATAATTTAACCAGTGACTTTCTAAAAGAAGACTGTTTACTCAGGTGGAGACTGAATATTGAATCAATAAACAGTGAAAATGAGCATTATTAATTAATCAACAATATTGGGGCTGAGCTAATTACTTAATTTTTTATTGAAGAATTTTAAGAATGAAATATCAAGGGAATGTATTGAAATGGCTTAATGGAACAGTCTATCAAAAGTCTGACAGATATTTACTTAAGAAAATAATCTTGTTTTCTCTGTATGTTCTTTAGTAAGAGAAAAATTTCTACTCCCAGAAAAACACCCAGTGAGTCTGACCTGAACGTGCGTTGGTTTAATAGGAAGCACATTCTTGTGTAACATTGAGGTTATTCCTTTTATTTGTATTTCAGAGTGAGATGCCCACAATCTAGTGCTCTGAATGAAGAAGAATTTACATTTAAGCATTTCTAAAGTATATGAGGGGCTTCCCCAGTGGCTCAGCAGTGAAGTATCCACCTGCATTGCAGGAGACGCAGGTTTGATCCCTGGGTTGAGAAAGTCCCCTGGAGGAGGGCATGGCAACCCACTCCAGGATTCTTGCCTGGAAAATCCCCATGGACAGAGGAGCCTGGCGGGCTACAGACCACACTCGGACACAACTGAAGTGACTTAGCACGCACGCATGCAGAGTGTATGAGAATGTGTGTATGTGATTTCTCTTGGAAATACGTTCCCTGTATGGGATAATTTACTGTCTTTACCTTTCATTACTGTTAATTTTTTCACGCCTTTCTGCTTGCTAAGCTGCTTCAGTTTTGCCTGACCCTTTGCAACTCTATGGACTGTAGGCTGCGAGGCTCCTCTCTCCGTGGGATTCTTTAGGCAAGCATACTGGAGTGGGTTGCCATTTCCTTCTCCAGGGTGTCTTCCCAACACAGGGCTTGAACCTACGTCTCCTGCTGCTCCTGCGTTGGAGGCGGATTCTTTACAGCTGAGCCACCAGGGAAGCCCCAAATTTTTCATCAGTTACCCTGTAATAAGAAAAACTGCATAAGACCTATTATTGTATAATATAGCTCAAGAAAGGCATATAATTTATAACATCAGGAAAGTGACTTTTCTTTCTGCACTGATTATTGGTAATCTGTGTCTTAAATTGATGCCAAAGATTATCTGATTTGATTTTTAATTTTATGCTATCAGTATATATTAAGTCCCTATGCTGTGTAGACTGCTGCACTTGACACAATAGAGAGAAAAAGTCCTCGAGCCATTTAAGAGCATTTCTTTTTCTACCAGCTCTTGCCTCCTGAGTATGGCTATCACGGATTTCATTTAAAAAATTGATCATGCCAACTGCATCATGACGTTTCCTGCTTTGTGTCAACACGGCTTTGATATTTATAATTCATTATGTCTGCACTTCTTTTTCATTTCCCATTATCATAAGCTGTTATAGTGTTAGGTCAAGTGTTACTACTTTATGCCATTTATAGTGTTGTCTCTTTGCTGCTTTGGTAAAAGCATTCATCAGGCAGCAATTGTTTTATATAAGCAGTGAGGTATGTGGAGGTTGAAGAGCGGTACCATTGGGAGTCGTCTCTATCTAATTGCTCAGAATACGCTACCTGAATTCCATTTGTCTTCCCAGGCACTGGGTGATAAGAGACACGCTTGTTTATGCATCATTCACCTAGATCATATTACAAGAACCAGGAACTGTATTTGCAAGTACAATTTCGAATTGCTTGGCAAGACTCACCATAGCCCTAGACTGACAAGGATGTTCTCAGGATGCATGGATAATGTGTATTATACACTTTGTTATAAAATCGGGTTGAATGTGTTGTACTGTCTTTGATGTAGAGAATCTGTCCTCCTTTGTTCCCTCTTTGCCTGCCTTTGTCAAGACTTTGTGGGGGTGTCTGTGAAGCCCATGTAAGGCATACCTGGCAGAAATTGGGAGTGGTAGCAAAGTTCCTTGGGGAACTCTGAGAAAGAAGAGCTGCAAATAAAGTATAAAAGTACACAAAAAGGAAATACCTCTTAGATGGTATTCAAAGTAGTATCACTATGGCACAATATTCTTACTATGTTATTGATATCATACTCACCTTTTGCAAATTATAACATGAGACATAGAACTGCATAATACAGTGCTTTCGTTATTGTTCAGTTGCTAAGTTGTGTCTACTCTTTGTGACCTCATAGACTGCAGTGTGCGTGACTTCCCTGTCCTTCATCATCTACGGGAGTTTGCTCAAACTCATGTCCTTTGAGTGAGGGATGCCATCCAGCCATCTCATCCTTTATCTTCCCATTTCTCCTCCTGCCCTCAATCTTTTCCAGCATCAGGGTCCTTTCCAATGAGTTGGCTGTTTGCATTAGGTGGCCAAAGTATGGTGCTTTAGCTTTTATCTTATAAACACTTTAACTCTCAAAATTAATAATACAATGTGATGCAAAAGAAAAAAGTACCTAAATACATCTAGTCTTATATTGGCCATCCAGATAGACATATAAGCAGTGATGACTTGAGATGTCTAGAGAAATTTCAAGATATAAAACTTTATATATAATTTAGAAACTTGTGCAAGACACCTTAAAAGAAACCTAAGTTTTCAGCAGAGGATAAAATGACACAGGGATCTAAGTTAGCTTGTTTAAAGAGACAAAGAGGCAAGTGAAGGAAAAGATACATATAAAACAAGCTGGCTAAACAAATGACATTTTACATTTAATCAATTCCATTGCTGTAATTCATTAAACTAATGTCATAGGACTTAGATTGATTGTATAATCCAGAATAATCATATGATCATATAAACAGGAAAAAAAGGATGAAGTAATTGAGTATCACCAACAATAGGTAAGGTAGCTCCTTTGTGGTTCTAAGTAGGAAGTACCAAGGGGGCAACAGAGGCTGTAGGCATAAGCACAGAGACAAATTAATGGACAGAAATATATCATGAACAAAGGAGTTACTGTGGAGAAGGATTTTTGTAACTATTGATTTACAAAAAGGATGCCATTTTCAAAAGTATTCATAATAAGAATATGTTTCATAGCACATTTTTATTTTAAATATCTTTTGAAATACACTATATTCTTAAATCTAGAACATGTAATGTATTTTAATACGTTCATATTGCAAAAAGTTGAAACCAATTTACCTAAAGATAATGTAATTTATTTTAGTCTTGTTTACATATCACTCACCTAGAACATCGGGCATGAACTAGGGTTTGTACTTGTAAATATTCAATCCTCGTGTTAGGAAACATAAGAAAGAGGTGTTGAATATCCAGGTAAATGTCCTGGAAAAATAGAATAAGGAGATTCCTGGTTGTTAAGTTAGAGGATGTCATTTTCATTGCAATTTTGAAATGAAAAAATGTATTTTTTAAAAGTGTGTCTCTTGACTAGGGTCATAGGCTTCATGTGCCTTGACCCAAGTGCCTTTGGACATCGAGAACCAGATAAAGAACCTCAAATGTTGACAGAAATTTATTTGAATTTCCAAAGTTCAGTAGGAACCTCTGTAAAGTAGGAGATCATATGCATGTTCTGCAGTTTTACTTCCTTCCACCCTCTCTTTTGGAGAAGGAAATGGCAACCCACTCCAGTACTCTTGCCTGGAGAATCCCCATGGACAGAGGAGCCTGGCGGGCTACAATCCCTGGGGTCGCAAGAGTCGGACAGGACTTAGCGACTAAACCAGCACCCTCTCTTTCCCCCTCTCAACTTTGCCCCTTTATCCCTCCCACCCTCTCTTTCTTTCTTCCAAGTAAGTGTGCTGCTGCTTACTTGCTATGCAAAACTGGAGGGGTTAAGGAACCTCTCTGTGCATCAGTTGCCTATGGAAAACAGACATAGAGTTAATATCTACCTGGCAGGCTGTTGCTAGCATTAAATGAATTAACACACCTGCATCAGATGCTGTTGGTTCTGGACCAGGTACCCTGGATCCTGGGTCTGCCCTTTCCCTTTGTGCATCAGGGGTTTTACTCTTGGCTCCCACCTGCTTCCTCCCAGGGCTTGCCTTTAGTGTGGTTGATCCCTCCTTATAGAGGAGGAGCCTAGAAGTTTCTTCCAGACCTTACAAAATTCAAGTCAGTTGTATCAAGGCAAGACAGCTCTAAGGAATTCCTGCTGGGGCCTGGCTGCTACAAACTGGAGTTCTCCTGACATCACGTGTTTGAGTAGCTGTTGTCTGTAGCCTACTTCCCTCCTTCATTATGGATCTTTCCTGAGGGCTTTCCTTCAATAAAGAGCATTGACAAAGCCCAGTGCATTTGTAGGGAATTCATATTGGCTACATCACCAGCAGGACTTGAAAAGTAAACGTAAGTGTAGTTGATCAGTAGCCTGAGGAAACACAACGGCAGTGACTTTTAGAAAAATTTTAACTATATTTTTCTTTTATTTTGTAAAACATCTGGTGAGAAATGAGACTACTTTTTGTAAATTATTTTAATATTCACAATAAATGTGCTTCTCTTTACTTGTGTATTTTATTTTGGTACCAAAATATGAGTGTTTGTACTTACTTCAGTTATGCCTTATTTAAATGGTATTTTCAACCCACCTTCTTATCACAAACTGTGGCCTCGCTAAATGTCTTACCCAATTAACCAGCTGACAGGATTAGTTTTTTGCTCTAATGGTTTTTTTGGTTATGGCTTTGACAACATGTTATCTTTGCCAAAAAGTGCCACTGTAAACTGTATGGAAGGTTAAGCATTCTAATTCGATGCTTGCAACCAGCTTTCTTTTCAAAGAAATACTCAGGACAAACACATAAGAATTATGTAATTTCTGGAATGTAGGCATCTGTATTACCAAGATTTCAAAGATATGAATGGAGTCTACTTAAACTGAGTTTCCCGTGGTTCAGCTTAGTAAAGATGTTTGCAGCATGATATATATAGTATTCCCTCAAGCAGAGAGCAGGATCAAAGTGCTTATTAAGCTGGGAACCAGAAAAGTGCGCAAGGATTTATTTAAAGGTCAATAAATTTTATAAGAAATGTTGTTCGTAAGTAAAAATAGTTATACTAATAAAATTAAACATTTATACCTAAAACCCAGATCTGAAAAAAAGAAATTGTTTTCAGTAGTATTGTGTTCTCAACTTCAACCTCTACCACAAGGCAAGGGCTAGAATGAGCACAGATGAAGGTTTTAAAGTCACCCGTTATCTTTGTTTTCTCTACTTCAAAACTGTCCATGTTCTTTCATTTATCTGAGGAACCTAGAGAGCAAACTTTACGTAAGAATGTAATGGCTGGATCAGTGTGTGATTAAGTTTTCAAGAAATGGTGGAGCTGGTTTTGAAATTGTTTGCACCATTTGCACCCCAGGAGTTGTGTATGAGAACTCCAGGTCGTTTGGATCCGCATCAATATTTGGTATCCTCTGCCTTAAATTTTAGCTCTCCCAACTGATGTATAGTTGTATTCCATTTTGGTTTTCATTTCCATGACCATAATGACTATCAATGGACTTCACAGGTGGCTCAATGGTAACAAATCCATCTGTCAGTGCACGAGACATGAATTCAGCTCAAGCTCTTGGATCTGGAAGATCCCCTGGAAAAGGAAATGGCAACCCACTCCAGTATTTTTACCTGGGAAATCCCATGGAGAGAGGAGCCTGCTGGGCCACAGTCCATGGGATCTCAAAGACTTAGCAACTAAACATCCAACACCATCACCACCACAATAATGACTGTTAATATCGAGCATCTTTTATATGCTTATGTGTTATGTATCCTTTTTTGTGATATCAGTTATTAGCCTCTGCCTCCCACCTTTTTCAGCTAAGTTGTTTCTTTTCCTATTACTGGGCCTTGAGAGTTCTTATAAATCCTAGACCCAAGTCCTTCCTCAGATATACGATTTGCAAGTATTTTCTCCCAGTTTGCAGTTTTATTCTTTAAACAGCATTTTTCAAAGGGCATACATTTTAAATTGTTATACAGGAACAATTTATCAATTTCTTCTTTTATGGATAGTACTTTTGTTATCAATAAATGGTGCTGGGAAAACTGGACAGCTCCAAGTAAAAGCATGAGTTTAGAACATTTCCTCACACTATACATAAAAAACTCAAAATGAATTAAAGGCCTAAATGGAAGACCTGAAACCACAAAACTCTTTAGAAGAGGATGTAGGCAGAACACTCACTGGCATAAGTGGTAGCAACACTGTTTTGACGTTCTTTCTTAAGGCAAAAGAAGTAAAAGCCAAAATAAACAAATGGGACCTAATTAAACTTAAAAGCTTTTGCAGAGCAAAAGAAACATCTACAAAACAGAAGGGCAACCTATGGAATGGGAGAAAATATTTGCAAAGAATTCCGCACTGTCTGCATCACTTGTGTTCTTCAGCAGATGACTCAGGCAGTAGTAACAATATCACCGGGGGCACTAGACGTAGCAGACCCAAACCACAGTCTGGGTTGGTGCTCTCAGGTCCCTTTCCCTGCCCAGCCCCACTCTCACAGGCCAGGATCCTTTCAGGGGTGCCCACTGCAGTCTTGCCCAGCGTCTAGGGGCTGCTGCAGCCAGAGCTGACTCTTGCAGAGGGTGCATCTCTCCGCCTGGTTTCGGCAGCACCTGCTGTAGCACACGGACGTCCTCCGCATCCCCACCCATCCACAGCAGCTCCCATCTCTCTGAGAGTGTGCCTGCTTGCCTGGAGACCCTGGACCAGCTCTGGGGCAGGCAACTCAGCAAACTCCATCCAGTTGGCTGAAGCTCCACCTTCTTCAACAAGAACTGATCTTTTCTTCCAAGGGTGCCCATCCATGGATTTTCTTTCCCATTAATTCTTTCCTAGCCTTAGTAGCCCTTGTAGTTTTCTCTTCACATTTTGACTTGCCCCCTTTGATTGTGTGTGTGTGTGTGTGTGTGTGTGTGTGTGCATCCAGGTATGTTTGACTCTTTGTGACCCCATGGTATGTATCCCACCAGACTCCTCTGCCCATGGGATTCTCCAGGCAAGAATTCTGGAGTGGGTTGCTATTTCCTTCTTTAGGGGGTCTTCCCTCCCAGGGATCCAACCCAGGTCTCCTGCATTGCAGAGTCTTTACTGTCTGAGAACTTTGTAAGATCTGATATGTATCTGCTCTCTGGTCACAGATAAGGAGAGGGAAATGCACAATAGCAGTGTGTTAATGGGGAAAAATTCCTAGCACACAGCAACAGTCTGGTGCTTTATTTCAACTGAATGGAGCAAGGTGAATGATCTGAAGAATGGTGTCATGACCAAATCGATCAATGTTGAAGAAAGAAGAAAATTTATTAGTGCTCAGGAGGTTGATACTTGACCTTGTATTCTTCTCTACTTCTAAATACCAAAGCTAGAGAAGGACTCAGAAATAAACATCTAGAAGACTGTTTTCCATCTATTGTCACTGGGGTATGGCAGGTCCCTTGGAACAATGAAAGTAAGTTTGAAAGAGCTTCTTGTTTTTCCAACTCTTTTTGTGTGTGTGTGTGTGTGAAAGTGTTCTTCCTATTTCTATTGTCTGTTGGCAAAAGTGTTTAATAACATTTATCTTTGACCTTCTATCCATTTGCCCTTTTAGTTTATTTGCACCAGCCCTGAAAGTCCATGTGATACAGAGCAATTTAGTGAGTATTTGCTCTGTAAATCAAAACCATCTCAAAGCAGTTTGCAACTGTACAGGACTGTACATTTTCTTCAAGCTGTCTTCAGACATCAGGCAAGCACAACAGAAGGATGTACGTGTAAATTATAGGGTCAGGTTATTTCTTCTTTGTTGTTTATTTCCCCCACTTGTATTTGAAGAACATCCAGAGAATACCCAGAGAGGAGTATCAAATCAATGAGATAAATATGCACCTTATGTTTTTGGTTAAGAAAGTATGAGAAATTTACTTTTACACTTAACTTACAAACACATATAAAGGAGATTGTGTTAAATAGAATGAATATGAACTACTAATATGTCCCCCTTTTTCATTATTCTGTCAAAAGGGTAGAAAGCACTCAGATGTATGCATAGCACTGGCTTAATTCCAAACTCTGTCATCAGATTAGTATTCAACTTAATGTTCAGGGGTTTAGCCATTATAATTAATCATCCCCTAAGTGCAGAAAGATACTTAATACTCTGTCCTACTCATTATTTAGATTTTTAGTTCTGTAGTGAAGGGTCTCAGAAAAGATTAATTAAGTCAAACACTTTGGGGTAATTCTCCCATCATTGTACAGAGGATTTACATACATAACTGGCATTAGTGTGGGTGAATATTCCTCCTGTAATTCTCTAGAATATCAGTGAAACCAAAGACTCCCTGAGTGAGTTTGTCTGGCAATAATAATATACATCAGAATTACCCTAGGGAATGCATCTGATATTTTGCTTTTACTGTTTACCTTTTTTGTATTAAGTAATAACCAATTTTCATACATAAGGTAGTGCATACTACATTTGAGAAAAAATAAAAGCTGATTTTAATTTGGAAAAATTACTAACTAACTCTACCCAGTTACTTCCATATACTCATTGAATCCCAATTATCGTTGCTAAAAAAAAGTGATAAATTAAAGTTGTGATCTTTAAGATTGCTTATAATTTAAA
The DNA here is from genome assembly GCA_024291935.2 of Okapia johnstoni. Lineage (NCBI taxonomy): Eukaryota > Metazoa > Chordata > Mammalia > Artiodactyla > Giraffidae > Okapia > Okapia johnstoni. The sequence goes on along the minus strand of CM044321.1, from coordinate 6,306,120 downwards.
AACACTCTACTTCAATATGTAACATATTTGGATCTAAAATGAATCTCAAATATCAGAAATCCAAAAGGCAGAGGGTAGAGTTTGCTGCTTAAAGTAAATAAAGAGATTACAAATTTTAGTGTTGCCAGTGCTAATTAGAAGTACTTGAAATCTGTTATAAGCAAAAAGAGAAATTCTTTTTTAATGTTTCATTTTTTCATGTATGAAATACACATTCTTGTGTTTAACAATAATATACATCAGATTCTGTTCCATCAGAGAGAGAAGTTCAGTTCAGTTCAGTTCAGTCGCTCAGTCGTGTCCGACTCTGCGACCCCATGAACCGCAGCACGCCAGGCCTCCCTGTCCATCACCAACTCCAGGAGTTTACCCAAACTTGTGTCCATTGTGTTGGTGATGCCAGCTAACCATCTCATCCTCTGTCGTCCCCTTCTCCTCCTGCCTTCAATCTTTCCCGACATCAGGGTCTTTTCAAATGGGTCAGCTCTTCGCATCAGGTGGCCAAAATGTTGGAGTTTCAGCTTCAACATAAGGGGTGGCGGCCGAGAGAGAGAGAGAGAGAGAAGAATCCAGGCTATAATTTGAGATTCAAAATAGCCAAAGCAAACTCAAGAAAGAACAGAGCTGGAGACACCACATTCCTAACTTCCAGTGAATTAAAAAGCTACAGGAATTTTAAAAAATATGGTACAGACAAAAAAACGGACATATAGACCAACAGAACAGAGTAGAGAGCCCAGAAATAAACACACCTATGTGATCTACTGATCTTCAGCTAAAGTTCTAAGAATAAAGAGTGAGAAAGTATGGTCTCTTCAGCAAATGGTGTTGGAAAAGTCAGATAGCCACATGAAATAGAACGAAATTGGATATTTATCTTGCAACATACACAAAAGTCAACTCAAAATATGTGAAAGATTTAAACATAAGACCTAAATCTATAAAACTATAGGAAGAAAACATAGCAAAAAACCTTTATGACATTAGTCTTGGCAATTATTTCATGGATATGACATCAAAGGACAAATAAATATGTAAGTGGGACTACATCAAACTTAAAAGCTTCTGCACAACAAAGAAAACAATCAACGTAGTGAAAATACAGCATATGAAATTTTTGCAAACCATGTATATGGTAAGGGGTTATTTTCCAAAGCATAAGGAAATCCTAGAACACAATAGCAAATAGCAATGCCTAATATAAAAATGAGCAAAATACTTGAATAGACATTTCTCCAGCAAAGACACATACACAGCCAAACTGTATAGGTAAAGATCCTCAAGATCACTAATCCACAGGAAAACTCACAAAGAGATATTATTCCCATATCTTAGAATTGAAATTAGAGGAAAAAAAAAAAGATAAAACAAAACAGAAAAAAAATATTTAATAGGTACTGACAAAGATGTGGAGAGATTGGAATACTGGTACAGTGCTGATATGAATGCAAAGTAGTGCAGTTATTATGGAGAATAACATGGAGGTTCATTAAAAATAGAACTGCCATATTATCTAACAATGAAAATTCTGGGTATCTATATCCTAAAGAATTTAAATCAGTATCTCCATGAGACCTGTACTCCCATATTCATAACAATGTTCTTTATAATAGCTGAGATATGAAAGCAACATAAATGTCGGTTGGTTTATGAATGGAAAAAGAAAACAGAATATATTTCAACTCTTAAAAAGAAGGAAATTCTCCTTATAATCACCGGGACTTAGAAGCAATCTAAACGTCCATTGATAGATGAATGGATAAAGAAGTTGTGGTACACATACACAATGGAATATTGCTCAACTCTAAAAGGGAATGCATTTGAGTCAGATGAAATGAGGTGGATGGACATAGATCCTGTTATACAGAGTGAAGTAAGTCAGAGAGAGTGAAACAAATATCATATATTGACGTATATATATATATTTATATATATACAGAAACTAGAAAATAGTACTGATGAACTTATTTGCAGGGCAGAAATAGTGACGCGAGTGTAGAAGACTGTCGTGTGGACACAGTGGGGGAAGGAGAGGGTGAGATAAATTGAGAGAGTAGAACGGATGTATATACACTACCATGTGTGAAACAGATAGCTACTGGGAAGCTGCTCTGTTACACAAGAAGTCCAGACTAGTGCTCCGTGATGACCTAGAGGGGTCAGAGGCTGCAGAGGGAGAGGATATATATATCCTTATGAAAGATTTGCACGGTGGTACAGTAGAAACCAACACAACATTGTAAAGCAATCATCCTCCAAATTAAAAAACAAAGGATGTGCTGCCGTATGCAACAGCATGGATTAAAGCAGAGGATATTATGGTAAGTGAAATGAGCAAGTCACAAAAAGATAACTACTGCGTGACTCCGTTTATATGAAGACCCCAAACAGTCACACTTACAGAAAGAGAGTAGAATGGTGGTTATCAAGGGGGAGGAAAATGGGGAAATGTTCAATGGCTATAAAGTTTTGATTATACAAGATGAATAAATTCTAGAGTTCTGTTACGTGCTCATAGTTAACAGCACTGCACTGTGCCCTGAAAAATTTAAGAGAATAGATCTCCTGTGGACTATACTTATCACAATAAAAAGCATAAATAAAAGAAGAGAAGCACAAACAGCTTAACTTTCTAGCATTGTATTCCTTATATTATTCCAGTGCCACACAAATAATGTTTTCAAAAGTAGTTCTTCATCCAGATTATTAATTTTCAATACATCAGTGTGCAAAATTCATATCATAAGAAGACTCTTTCACCCTCAAAACATTTTTTTATGGCTTTGTTTACCTCCATGGAGATCGTTTATCAAATCATAAAACATGGGCTTGGAAATGTTTAGATTTTATAGTTGTGACTATATTCTTCAACTAGATACAGGTCCTCTTTTAAAGTCAAAAGAGAATTGCAGACATGCTCTACTCTTGAGCTGATAAATCAAAAAACAAAGTACAAATCAATATTATATTTAAAATGTTAACTTAAAAAATCTAAGTAGATGGAATCTACTATTGTTCATTTGATTTTTAAATGCTACATTCTTAATTTACAATAGTTTATCCAGAAGAATCAGCACTTTATTCTCAGAAGAAATCAATTTTATTTAACAGAAGCTCTGGGCAAAATTTTTCAGACTACATTTTGCATATGTTTGCTCTTACCTACTGAGATATTTAGTGTTATTGAAATCATATTTACAGTGTATGATAGAAAATGAGAATGAATTTACTTACAAAAAATTGTCAAAGAGCAGGAATTCTACTCTATGGACAATATAATACAGTTTTATAGATTCTGTGTTCAAATATTTGGGATAGTATTAATGCCATGATAAAGTAAAAGTAATGTCTCGGGGTAGAGTTCGCCTGCAATGCAGGAGCCCCAGGACACATGGGCTCTATTCCTGGGTGGGGAAGATGCCCTAGAGGAGAGCATGGCAACCCTCTCCAGTGTTCTTTCCTGGAGGTCCCACGGACAGAGGAGCCTGGTGGGCTAAGGTCCACAGAGTCTCAAAGAGTCGGACACGACTGAGTGACTGAATACACACACACACACAACAGAAGAATCAGTGTGCTTGACTAACCAAAGATCATTAAAGATTATTTCAAACTGGAATTTTCAAGTGAAATACCCCTGCTTGACAGAATTTATTAGGAAATATGCAACAATTGATAGTTTTTTATTTTATGTATGTATTTTTCTGCTTGAAAAGATTGTAAGCTGTTGAATGCAGTGAATATTACACTTGTTTGATATGCTAAAGCAGGAATTAGGAAACACGTTTCTGTATATGGAAAGGTAATAAATATTTTGAGTTCTTTGGGTCACATTGTCTCCTTCAAAATCACCAAACTCTGCCATTTTAGTGCAAAACTACAATTTGAAAACAAGTAAACGTAGTAGTATTTTTCTTTTTAATTGTAGGATAATTGCTTTACAGTGTTGGGTGGCAGTGTTTTAATAAAACTATATCTATAGAAATAGGAAGAGAGTTTGGCCTGTGGACAATGGTTTACTAATTCTTCTATGCATATTGTAGTTCATAATAAACATGGTCTTAAATATAAAACCAGTATAAAGTCTCACTTGCTTTTAAACATTTTTCTACAGTATTAATTGTTTTGCCATTTTGTTAATAAATGACAATCTAAGATGTACTTGTTGTTGTTCAGTCACTAAGTTGTGTCCAACTCTTTGCAACCCCTAGTATTGCAGCATGCCAGCCTTTCCAGTTCTTCACTATCTCCAGAGTTAGCTCAAATTTATGAAGCATTGAGTCGGTAATGCTATCTAACCATCTCATCCTCTGCCACCCTCTTCTCCTTTGCCTTCAATCTTTCCCAGCCTCTGAGTCTTTTCCAGTGAGTCAATATCAGTACCGGAGCTTCAGCTTCAGCATCATTCCTTCCAATGAATATTCAGGACTGATTTCATTTAGGATTAATTGGTTTGAACTCCTTGCTGTCCCAGGGACTCTCAAGAGTCTTCTCCAGCACCAAAATTCAAAAGCATCAATTCTTCGGCATTCAGCCTTCTTAATGATCCAGCTCTTTCATCCATACATGACTACTGGAAAAATCATAGCTTTATTTATGTGACCTTTATTGGCAAAGTGATATCTTTGCTTTTTAATACACTCTCTAGGTTTGTCATAGCTTTCCTTACAAGGAGCAAGCGTCTTTTAATTTCTTGCAGTCACTGTCCCCAGTGATTTTGGAGGCCAAGACAAAAATCTTCCTGCTGCCACTGCCTTCAATTTTCTCCCTTCTATTTGCCATGAAGTGATGGGACCATATAACATAATCTTAGTTTTTTTAATGCTAAGTTTTAAGCCAGTATTTTCACCCATCTCTTTGACCTTCAACAAGAGGCTCTTTTGTTCTTCTTCACTGTCTGCCATTAGAGTGGTATCATCCGCATATCTGATGTTGTTGATATTTCTCCCAGCAATCTTGATTCCAGCTTGTGATTCACCCATCCTGGCATTTTGCATGACATAACCTGCATATTAGTTGTGTATAGACATTAAACTCCACTTAGAAATTAACTACTGACCATATTTTATTTATGAGATAGTATCTGTCATATAAAAATACAAGCATGTATGTAAGAGGCCAACAGCAGCAGTGGAGTCATAGTGTAATACCGCAATTTTGTTTCTGATTTTGTCAAGTTGCAGCAATGAGTATTATATTTATTTTTATAACAAAGCTAATCATTTTAATAACACAATAGATTGAGATTGTTCTACATGGATTAGTTATGCATGAAAATTAATACAGATGCTCATGGTTTATTTATTGGAGAAGTTTTTTTTGAATACATGAAAGATACCCTATGCTAAGAAAACTACTGGTTGTAACTTTTTTAACAGTGATTTTCCATTCAATTATTTTAGCAGATATAATTTCAGCCTCTGATATCCTATCACAATGATTTAGGATTGTAATCATTTTATTGGTGAAAAACTTGTACAGATTTTCAACACTTTCACAGCACTATGTGAAGATAGCAGTAAGATTACACGTGATAAAATTAACCCAGTTTTGTTATTGTAAGTCAGAAGCAAAGATTACTGGGTCCTGGCTTCAATAACTTAAGAGGTTTTTATTACATGAAGAAGCTCCTACAGAATGTTGAACTTTTCTTTTTTTATGATTATTTGGTTAGAACAACAGAACTCAGAGAGTTATATCAGAAAAGATCGTTGTAAAATTATGGAAATAAGAAAATGAAATACATTTTAAGTGCTCTTCTACATCGTTATGATAGTCAGTGTATTACAGATATAATAACGTTATGAAGAGCATGCGTTTTAAAAATTGACATATCCAAACATGCTTATGTCTGTGTCAGATATTTACTTCTGTCTTTAATCCATCATTTCAAAATACTCATATACAAGATATTGATTGCTCATTTAGAATTATAATTCCTAAAAGGAATACCTGAATTAAAGTTCTTAAGCTTAAGAAAAGTATGTTTTTTTCTTTAGTGGAAGATGGAACTTCTAAAAGTCTTTCTCATTTTCCAAAAACTTTTTATGACTCTGAAAAATAAATGTAGGAATTAACATAGTAGTTATGATCATTTGAATTTTACATAACAATCTGACTTGTGTTGCAGTAACAAAAGGAATTTGTCCTGAGAGTATAGAAGTCAGAACCTGATAGATTAAAAGGTTGAAATGTTAGTAAAAATGTCTTCCTCACTTGACCTCTTGCCTATTTATTTCTCTTCCTGTACGTTCTTCATGTAATGCTTTCTTCTTTGTTTATGAAAGTGAAAGTTACTCAGTCGCATTCTGCTCAGCCCATGGGATTCTCCAGGCAAAAATATTGGAGTGGGTTGACATTTCCTTCTCCAGGGGATCTTTCCAATCCAGGGATCAAACCCAGGTCTCCTGCATTGCAGGCAGATTCTTTACCACCTGAGCCACCAGGAAAGCTCTTCTTTGTTTATATGACAGATTATTTTTTTAAAAAATCAAGAGAGGCTGTATTTACACGTTCTCAATTTCATCCACTTAGAAAGATATTGTTCCAAAATCTAGAGCACACATTCAGATTATCTCAGCTTCTATCACCTCTGTACTAATTAGCCTTGGAGTAGGTGGGGTCATGCCACAGGACATGCTTTTGATAGAAACATGTGGATTAGGACAGTTCAGCCACTACGGGATATGATGTGTGATAAATGGATGGTTTGCCCAATCAAATAAAAATAAAAACAAAAAACCCAATAAATCTTCCTCAACACAGCGTGCATTAAAAAAAAAAAAAAGATCTTTTAGATCTTTTTCTGAACATGTAACCATTTTTCCTGCACTTCTTGCATTTCAAAATCTTCTATTTGTTAATGATAGCTTTTCTCAGTTGACTTTCTAATGTAACAGATAACACACTGTAAATTTTTCTGCAGCCAAATCTTATTGTTAATGATACATTCTTAATACACACTGGAAAGTTGTATTTTCATTATTATTTTATTCAGGTTGTTAAATTAAGTGAGTTTTGATTTCTTTGATCCCAAACAAGAGAGATAACTCTATTTCCCAAGGGACTTTGCTGGAAAATATGTCTTCATGTCTTGATTCCAAGGTCAGTTTTAGTCTTCATCTTACTTCATATTGTTTGTCTCCATTAAGTAGGTTCTCAGTATTTTTACTTGGTGCCCAAAATGTATATTCACCCATTAGATTTCCTGCTTACCAAACTCAATGTCTGGTTAATCTAGCCACATTAGACACAGTATTTAATCCCTGGATCCTCATACTTTTCTTCACCTTCCTTTGGTTCAGTTCAGTTCAGTCGCTCAGTCGTGTCCGACTCTTTGCCACCCCACAAACTGAGGCACACCAGGCCTCCCTGTCCATCACCAACTCCCGGAGTTTACCCGAACCCATGTCCATTGAATCGATGATGCCGTCTCTGCTTTTTAATTTGCTTTCTAGGTTGGTTATAACTTTCTTTCCAAGGAGTAAGTGTCTTTGAATTTCATGGCGGCAGTCACCATCTGCAGTGATTTTGGAGCCCAGAAAAATAAAGTCAGCCACTGTTTCCACTGTTTCCCCATCTATCTGCCATGAAGTGATGGGACCAGATGCCATGATCCTAGTTTTCTGAATGTTGAGCTTTAAGTCAACTTTTTCACTCTCCTCTTTCACTTCCATCAAGAGGCCCTTTAGTTCTTCTTCACTTTCTGCCATAAAGGTGGTGTCATCTGCATATCTGAGGTTATTGATATTTCTCCCGGCAATCTTGATTCCAGCTTGTGCTTCCTCCAGACCAGCATTTCTCATGATGTACTCTGTATATAAATTAAATAAGCAGAATGACAATATGCAGCCTTGCCGTACTCCTTTTCCTATTTGGAACCAGTCTGTTGTTCCATGTCCAGTTCTAACTGTTGCTTCCTGACCTGCATACAGGTTTCTCAAGAGATAGGTCAGGTGGTCTGGTATGCCCATCTCTTTCAGAATTTTCCACAGTTTATTGTGATCCACACAGTCAAAGGCTTTGGCATAGTCAATAAAGCAGAAATAGATGTTTTTCTGGTACTCTCTTGCTTTTTCGATGATCTATCAGATGTTGGCAACTTGATCTCTGGTTCCTCTGACTTTTCTAAAACCAGCTTGAACATCTGGAAGTTCATGGTTCACGTATTGGTGAAGCCTGGCTTGGAGAATTTTAAGCATTACTTTACTAGCATGTGAGATGAGTGCAATTGTGTGGTAGCTTGAGCATTCTTTGGCATTGCCTTTCTTTGGGATTGGAATGAAAACTGACCTTTTCCAGTCCTGTGGCCACTGCTGAGTTTTCCATAGTTTCTGGCATAGTGAGTGCAACACTTTCACAGCGTCATCTTTCAGGATTTGAAATAGACTGAGAGCTAACTGTGGCTCAGATCATGAACTCCTTATTGCCAAATTCAGACTGAAACTGAAGAAAGTGGAGAAAACCACTAGACCATGCACATATGACCTAAATCAAATCCCTTATGACTACACAGTGGAAGTGAGAAATAGATTTAAGGGACTAGATCTGACAGACAGAGTGCCTGATGAACTATGGACGGAGGTTCATGACATTTTACAGAAGACAGGAATCAAGACGATCCCCAAGAAAAAGAAATGCAAAAAAGCAGAATGGCTGTCTGGGGAGGCCTTACAAATATCTGTGAAAAGATGGGAAGTGAAAAGCAAAGGAGAAAAGGAAAGATATACCCATTTGAATGCAGAGTTCCAAAGAATAGCAAGGAGAGATAAGAAAGCCTTCCTCAGCAATTTATGCAAAGAAATAGAGGGAAACAATAGAATGGGAAAGAATAGAGATCTCTTCAAGAAAATTAGAGATACCAAGGAAACATTTCATGCAAAGATGGGCTCAATAAAGGACTGAAATCGTAGGGACCTAACAGAAGCAGAAGGTATTAAGAAGAGGTGGCAAGAATACACAGAAGAACTGTACAAAAAAGATCTTCACAACCCAGATAATCATGATGGTGTGATCACTCACCTAGAGCCAGACATTCTGGCATGTGAAGTCAAGTGGGCCTTAGGAAGCATCACTACGAACAAAGCTAGTGAAGGTGATGGAATTCCAGTTGATAAGCTCATCCAAACTTTTGGTTTCAACTCATTTAGATGCTGAAAATTCTAGAATTTATACGTCCACCCAATTTCTTTCTCATGAACTAGTATATATAAGACATCCATGAGTGTATGATGATAGTATATATTTTCTGTTTTATTTAATGTATCAAATATATCACTTTCAAATATGGATTTGTTCTTTAAAAATTCCATTTTGTGTCATGCTTATTCTGCTTAACTAAACTGAGATCATTTTCTTTTGACAACAAAGAAGACGTCTGAAAGCACATTATGGTTGCTACATATTATTTCATCTCAATATAATTTATTTTGTTTATTTAAAATTCTACTGTTAGAGATTATATATGAAGTGTTGCCATGTTTTTATACCATGATCAAAGTTGCAAAGAATGTTCTTTGAGATCTAGAAATCAAAAATTCTTCGAAACTAAATAGATATGTTATGTAAACATTTTATATTAAGGTGTACATTTTCAAGACATTTCAACATATTATTCAGTTGCCCCCATATAACTGAGTAACAGTAATAGTAGTATCAATAGTATATGAGAGTGCCAAAAACCTCATAAAAATTCATGGACAAGTATTAATACTTCTAAAGGTTAAAGAATTAAGTTATTTTGTTGTCTGATCTGAATTTCATTGCTTATTATTGAGATTGAAGGTTTTTGCATGTGTCTTGGAAAGTGTTTTAAAATTTTTGTACCTGATTATTAAGAATTCTGACATGCCTTAGATTTTGTTCTAACTACAAACTAATATATTAGCTGGTCACAGTTCCCTGGATGCTCAGTGGACAGCAGGCTCCTGACTTACAGCGCCATAAACTGAGCAAACTAAATAGGATGAACCCAAACAAATCTGTACCAATGCACATCATTCATCTTCTGAAAACTGAAGACCAAGAAAAAACTCTTGAAGGCAGCCTGAAAAAAAAAAAGTGACAACTCATCTATAAGAAAAACAATTATAATGGCAGTGGATTTATCATCATAAATCACGGAGGTCACTAGAAGGAGGCATGGCATTTTCAGACCTTGAAAGAAACAAACTCTTAACCCAGTATCCAATATCCAATGAAAGTATCCTTCAAGGATGAATAGGAAATCAAGACATACCCAGATGTAGGTAAACTGAACGGATTTTGTTGCCAAGCTTATTCTAAAATGTCTACGTGGTAAAAGGACCTAGAATAATACTTAAGACAATCTTATTAAAGAAGAACAATGTGGAAAGAATGACTTGACTGAATATTTAGCTTTACTATAATCTGCCTATGATACTATACATACTATATATATATTAGACTACATGCTATACAGACTATATGTACTCTATTATTCTAATGCTGTATATATATTATACTGTATGCAACTTGTCCTTTCTCTGTGGAAGCTCTTAGAATTGTTTGTCTATGTCCAGTGTTCTGAAATTCTATGATGACGGATTAGGTGTGGGGTTGATTTGTTTTGCTATCAGTGTGCCCTTTCAACTTAGAGACTTTCTTCACTTCAGGACAATTCAATACTTCAAAATAATTTCAGTTATTATTTCTTCCCTTCTGACTCTCTGTTCTTTTTTGTGGAGTTCTCACTATTCAGAGGGGCTTCCCAGGTAGCTCAGTGGTAAAAAAAAATCTTCTTTTGTAATGCAGGAGACTCAGCAGACACAGGTTCGATCCCTGGGTGGAGAATATCCCCTGAAGGAGGGAATAGCAGCCCACTCCCGTATTCTTGCCTGGAGAATCCCATGGGAGAGGAGTCTGGTGGGCCCTAGTCCACAAGGTTGCAAAGAATCGGACACAACCGAAGCGACTGAGCATGCATGCATACATCTGCAGTACTTAAGGCAGAGTGGTACTGACTAAGGGATGGATGCTTAGATGAAAAGCTGAATTAGCAAAATCAGTAATAGATTCACAAAAAATCAGATTCTTCCCAAGTGATTTTTTTACATAGTTGCAAAAACAATTCAAGGAAGGTAAAATAGACTTTCAGCAAATAGCTGGAGTAACTGGACATGCATAGACAAATTAAACGAAAAAAGTGAACGTTGGCTTAAGTTCCACTCCTTACAAAAAAACTAATTCAAGCAGTATTATGGAATTAAATGCAAAACTAAAAATTTTATGAAAATGTAGGAGGAAATCTTTGTGACATAGGACTAAGTAAAAGATTCTTAAACTTAGCAGGATGTAAAAACAACCTGCTGTATGGGAAAATATTTGCAAACCACTTATCTAACAATGAATAAGCATGTAAAATATAAAAAGAACTCTCAAAATGCAACAATAAAAAAGCAAACTATCCATTTAGAGCAAGGAATAAGTCACAAAGAGCAATTTCACTGAAAAAGACATGCAGATGGCAAATGAGCTCATGAAAAGATGTTCAGCATCATTAGCTGTTAGGGAAATGTGAATTAAAATCACAATGAAATACCAGCACACACCTATTGGAATGGCTAAGATAAGGAAAAAAAAAGTGACATTATCTAATGATGAGAAGGATGGAGAAGAACTGAATCATTCATATATTGCTATTGAGACTGCAGAGTGATACAGCCACTCCAGGAAGCAGTCTGTCTCTTTCTTAAAGCACTGAATATACACCCCCAGTGGTATACCTGAGTATTTATCCCAGAAAAGTAAAGACTTAGATTGGCACAAAACCAGTACACAAATGTTCAGGAAGCTTTATCCATAATAACCACAAACTGGCATCAATCCAGATGCCCTTCAATGAATAAATGATTGAACAAACTATGGGTTAGCCATACCATAGACTCCTACTCAGCAATATAAAGGAACAGATGGTTGTGATACACATAAAAACCTGGAAAGATCTCCAGAAAATTTGCTGAGTGATAAAGTCAATCACAGAAGGCTTGTACTCTATTTATACAATATTGTCTAAATGACAAAAGTCTAGAAGTAGAGAATGCTTTAGTGGTTTCAGTTGGGTTAAGGAGAAGGTAGACAAGTTAAGTTATGGGAGACAAGTAGGTGAGGCTATAAAATGTTACATGAAGGATCCTTTGCGTGATGGGAACCTTGGGTGTTACAATTGAATGAATGTCAATATTCTAGTTGGCATACAGTGTTACATATTGTGTTGTGTTTTTGAAGATGCTACCATTTGGAGAAACCGGGTAAAGGTTATTCAGGGTCTCTCTCTATTTTATAAATAACACAATCAATCTGTGAGTCCACAATCGCGTGCATGTGCTCCCGGTTGTTTAGTCATGTCTGACTTTCTGCAACCCCGTGGGCTGGAGCCTGCCAGGCTCCTCTGTTCACGGGACTTTCCCAGCAAGAATACTGAAGCAGGCTGACAATTTCTATTCCAGAGGATCTATCTTCCGGACGCAGGAATTGAACCTGCATCTCCTGGGTCAGGTGAATTCTTTACCACTGTGCCACCTGGGAAGCCCAAAGTGCACAACTATTTCCCAGTAAATGTTTTCAAAAAGTCAAAAGAGAAATATTTGAAAAACTTTATGATTGTTTTAAGATATATATTTCATCTAGATCTATGATACACAAGAAAAAATAAAAATAAATGTAAGATTAAGATGTAACTCATTTAACTAGCTAGATACAAAATTTATGTATCTTCTGTGTAGACAAACAACAGTGAGATGAAGTTAGCAGATACAATTTTTAAAACTAGACGTAACATCAACGAACTTTAAAAGATGCTCCTGAAGGACACAAAGAGTAATAAGTAAAAAAATTATTATATAAACTGAAAATGAAGACTCATGTATTCTAAATGATATAATTTTTCCTAAATTATTTCTATATTTTATGTAATTATAATGAAAATTCCAACTGATTTTAAATGCCAATTTATTTTTGGATTTCTTAGATGAGATAAGTCAGAATGACTCCCAGAATAAAGGATAAGAATAAAAAAATTGAATCTAACTAATATTAAGTATTGGAAAAATTGGTATATTAAGAGAAACATGATAAATATAGTTTATTAAATATACATTAAGAGGAATATAATAAATATAATTTATTAAGCAAATAGCAAGTAATAGCTAAGTTGAAAAATATTTTTTAATTTCTACTCTATAATTTTTATTAAAAGAAATTCTTAAAGTGTTTGATAATTAAACAAAAGAAAAGCACCATTAAGGTACAATAAAGTAGACTATCTAATTTTAATTCTGAATTGAGAATATGAGACCACCTGACCTGCCTCTTGAGAAACCTGTATGCAGGTCAGGAAGCAGCAGTTAGATCTGGACATGGAACAACAGACTGGTTCCAAATAGGAAAAGGAGTATGTCAAGGCTGTATAGTGTCACCCTGCTTATTTAACTTATATGCAGAGTACATGATGAGAAACGCTGGGCTGGAGGAAGCACAAGCTGGAATCAAGATTGCCAGGAGAAATATCAATAACCTCAGATATGCAGATGATACCACCCTTATGGCAGAAAGTAAAGAAGAACTAAAGAGCCTCTTGATTAAAGTGAAAGAGGAGAGTGAAAAAGTTGGCTTAAAGCTCAACATTCAGAAAACTAAGATCATGGCATCTGGTCCCATCACTTCGTGGTAGATAGATGGGGAAACAGTGGAAACAGTGGCTGACTTTATTTTTTTCTGGGCTCCAAAATCACTGCAGATGGTGATTGCAGCCATGAAATTCAAAGACACTTATTCCTTGGAAGGAAAGTTATGACCAACCTAGATAGCATGTTAAAAAGCAGAGACGTTACTTTGCCAACAAAGGTCCATCTAGTCAAGGCTATGGTTTTTCCAGTGGTCATGTATGGATGTGAGAGTTGGATCATGAAGAAAGCTGAGCACCTAAGAATTGATGCTTTTGAACTGTGGTGTTGGAGAAGACTCTTGCGAGTCCCTCGGACTGCAAGGAGTTCCACCAGTCCATCCTAAAGGAGATCAGTCCTGGGTGTTCATTGGAAGGACTGATGTTAAAGCTGAAACTCCAATACTTTGGCCACCTCATTTGAAGAGCTGACTCATTTGAAAAGACCCTGATGCCAGGAAAGATTGAGGGTAGGAGGAGAAGGGGACAACAGAGGATGAGATGGCTGGATGGCATCACCGACTCAATGGACATGTGTTTGGATGGACTTAGGGAGCTGGTGATGGACAGGGAGGCCTGGCGTGCTGCGGTTCATGGGCCGCAAAGAGTCGGACACGACTGAGAGACTGAACTGAACTGAAGACCCATATCAACCACATACATACAAATCTTAGGAAGTTTACATAAGGATCATTAATAAATTTAAGCTATATAAATAGTATATCTATATAATGCAACTTTAAAAAAAAAAGATCACGACAACTAGAGACAACTGATGATTTAATGTTTCTGTCAGTTGCTGATGTGTAACAAGCTACCCCCAGATCTCAGAGCTCACTCAGTAAGGATTTGTGCTCATGCCCATACAGCCTCAGGTTGCATCTGGATAGCTAACTCAAACAAGATTCCTGGGGGGAGAGGGGAATCTCTGCTTCAGCCTGCAGCACCAGCTAGGTTTGGCTGCTGGCCACGGGTGAGCTCTGGTCTTTGTATGTGTCCGATGTGGTGATCAGGTTGAAAGTGCAGTGGTAACTGTGGGAAACCACTTCTCTTTGTGGACCAAACAATTCCAGATTTTAAGACCAGTCTTGTGAGCAAATTTACGTTCTCCACTCTATGAACTCATCCTTGAGTTAAAAATAGACATAACATCAACGAACTTTAAAAGAGGCTCCTGAAGGACACAGAGTAATAAGTAAAAAAAAAATATTATATAAACTGAAAATGAAGACTCAGTGTATTCTAAAACAAACAATGGACAAATTCCAGGGGTGGAGAAGTCCACCGTCTCATGATGTGGCAAGAACCAGGTTTTTGATATATGATCTAATCTAAGAGAAGTGAAAAGCTGGGACTAACAATTCAATTTTTGTCAGTAAGGTTGGTGTTTACAATTCATATGGGATAAAATCTTGTACATAAGGATCTTCCACAAATCCACTAGAATTAAATTGAAATCAAGATAAAAACTAACCAAGAGTATGAATAAACAATTTTTAAAAAATAAGCAAGCATGCTTTATTATACACAGTTAATCTACCTCACATAATAAGATAAAAGTAAATTAAATTTGACAAAGAGTGACAAAAATGACAACAAAATTGCAATGTACTGCTGCAGCATTTTCATGCATTACTGATGGTTGTGAAAATAGTATATCTGCAGAAGACAATTTACATATATTTTGACACACACACATATATATGTGTGTGTCTGTGTGTATATATGTATATATATATGTGTGTATATATACATATAATGAGCTTTCCATGTGGTGCTAGTGGTAAAGAACCTGCCTGCCAATGCGGAAGTAAGAGTCAGTTTCAATCCCTGAGTTAGGAAGATCCCCTGGAGGAGGGCATGACACCCCACTCCAATATCCTTGCCTGGAGAATCCCATGGACAGAGGAGCCTGGTGGGCTATAGTCCATGGGGTCTCAGAGTCAGACATGACTGAAGGGACTTAGCACATACCACATATGTGTATTTTCTATTTACTTTTAATTGGGGGGTAATTGCCTTACAATGTTGTGTTGGTTTCTGCCCCACATCAACATGAATCAGCCATATGTATATCAGCCACATATACATATGTGCCCTCCCCCTTGAAACTCCCTCCCACCTCTCACTGCATCCCATCCCTCTAGGGTGACATACATATTTGAATGTATATTTTACCTATGTATTTTACTTGTATATATTTAAAGTGCCTGCAATCTTTGACCTAGCAGTTCTATTTTTTTAGCCATTCTATTTGTCCTACAAGTAAAAAATTGCACACGAAGCCATTCATGGAACAGTTTAAAAGAGTAGAAGACTGAAAACATCTAAAATGACTATCAAATTCAGATTTATATAAATCATATTTTATCTATGCAAGTATACTCAGCCTTTAGAGAGAATTAGTCTTCTTTACCTGTACTATTGGGTAATGACCTCTATGACATGTTACAAGGAAAAACGTAGGATGGAGAAATAGAGTTTATGATATCCTCACATTTCTGTAGGAAAAAGAAAAACTTACAACGGGGTTCTGCGTGTGGGAGATTTTGTGAATATGCAAATATGAATGAAAAATAAGTAAGAAATAAATGTGTTTTCCCAGGAAAGGAAAACCTGGAAGTAATTTACAGCTGTTATTAAGATAGAAGTTTTAAAACCCCGACACTCCCATCAGTAGCGTTCTGAAAAGCAAGGATGGCATTTTTTAACAATTGAGGAAAATGTATCAGTATATTTACAGCTTAAGATTGAAGTTTAGAACTTGCTAGTTTTCTGTTCCCTACCCACATTAGCTTGAAAATTCTGAGATGGCTTTAGTACATTCCTAATATATGTGTTCAACAATGAAAATTTGAGACTTAATATGTAAATTTCTTCAGGAAAATCATCATTCTTTTTCATTTTCTTTGAAATTACCCAGGACTATTCCACTGATGATTTTGATAATGATGACAATCCTGATTATAATAATTTCCTTGTTATCTTCCAGCTTTAAAAATCATCTGCTCCAAAACGGTATAATACTCTAATTCCTTCATCATAAATGTTATCTTCTAAAGATGTCAAATACAGCAATTGAAAGGAAACCTTAATAAGGATAATTATTTTCTTGTTGGGGAATTTCCTCTCTTCAGATCTGTGGATCAATTTTCTTGAAAGAGGAGGGACATGATGAACTAATTCATCTCCTATTTTAAAAGTATAGTTTTTCATTGGCATGTTAAAATGTAAAATACATTTCAGCCAAGCACTTGCTTTCTCTTAAGAGGTTATATTTTTTAACAGAACTCTGCCAGTACAACCTGATATAGCTTAACTTTTGGGGTTTTTATTTCACAAAGTCTAAATGAAGTCAAAGCAACTTGGTCTGGTTAGCTCTATAATGTATTACAGAAAATTTTAAGGAACATATCAAGTCATTTATAAATAATTAATGATGACTGAGAAGTCTAAATTTTCCTGGGGATTAAGTCATATGTCAATAACTCTGTATTTTTAAGAAATGTATTGAAGCTTTTTGTGCCTTAGTTTTCTCATCTACGAAGTCTGAATAAGGAGAATTCTCTTTTAGGCTTATGAGAACTAAACAAAAATCATTACAATAGTGCCTGAGGAGAAAATGATTGTTAGTTATGTTTGCTTTTGCTAAAATTTTTATAAAGTGTTATTAGGAAACTTAAAGATTGGCCTAGTCTTATACTTATCTCAAGAAGAAAGTTTGTAAATTTTGGCATTTTAAGTCTTAATAGGGGCTTCCTTGGTGGCTCAGATGCTAAAGAATCCACCTGCAATGCGGTAGACCTGGGTTCCGTCCCTGGGTCAAGAAGATGCCCTGGAGGAGGGCACGGCAACCCACTCCAGTATTCTTGCCTAGAGAATTCCATAGACAGAGGAACTTGGTGGGCTACAGTCCATAGGGTCGCAAAGAGTTGGACTTGACTAAGCTCAGCACAAGGCTTCCTGATAGCTCAGTTGGTAAAGAATCTGCCTGCAATGCAGGAGACCCCTGTTCGATTGCTGGGTCAGGGAGATCCCCTGGAGAAGGGATAGGCTACCCACTCCAGTATTCTTGGGCTTCCCTGGTGGCTCAGCTGGTAAAGAATCCACCTGCAATGAGGGAGACCTAGGTTCAATCCCTGGATTGAGAAGATCCCCTGGAAAAGGGAAAGGCTATCCACTCCAGTGTTCTGGCCTGGAGAATTCCATGGACTGTATAGTCCATGGGGTTAGCAATGAGTCGGACATGACTGAGGGACTTTCACTTTCACTCACTAAGTCATAATAAGTAGTGTTTATTACTTTAAAATAGTTGAATAACGGATTCTGCCTTTACAACTTTCAGAATCCCTTAATACGGATGGATGGATAGATTCTTTATTAACTTAGTAAACCAGTACACTATGATGTTTATATTTCACCTTTCCAGCTATCTCACAAAGTCTTTTTACTACCGATTCTATGATCTATTCTCTGAATTAAACATTTATGGGATGATAAAAAAAAAAAGATTCTCTCTTTTGGTTTCTTCAGAAAACAATTATACATTAGAGTTTCAGTAAGCTTGTGATTCTGAGGAACAATCTTACAACTAATTTCATTCAATGACTTTGATGTTCTTCAAGGAGAATTCTGGTTTTGGAAAAGTCATAGAAAGAGCATTGACCTGAAAGGATATTAATAAGAGTATTAACACTCCATTAGCAGTGATTATCTGCCAGTAGCAAAAATCCCATAAATAAAGAGGGAGATAGTCCTATTCCCACAATGTAATAATTCATCCACCAGGAGAATACTTTCCATGTGAAACAGTGATTTTCAATTTTTTGATGCACATTCAGTTTTAAAAATGCTATTATATTTAGATCTTACTAAAAATGTTAATTGGACTTAGTATATATATTTATCGTTTGGAAACCAAATTTAGAGAAATTTATTGATTAAATATTTGCTCCATATATCTTGAAAGTACTTTAAAAACCTAATAGAATACGGAGTTTCTAATTGAGATCCCAAATAGTGGAATGATAAAATTAATTGGGAAATAAGGAAATAAGAAGAAAAACAGGCTTAAACTATATTCACTACCATCTTGGATAATAATATATAAGATCCTCAGTAATACTTTAAATTCAAATTCTAAATATTTGGGAACAACACCAAATATGAAAGCATTTTATTTGTTCCAAAGTTTAGTACATGTGAAAAGTTATTATAACGTAAACTTAATCTTTCTTCTACATGATTCAGATCAGATAACATTACAAATGTCTTGTGTGAAATTAATAGAAAGTGATAGTGAAGATAATGTACCATATTTTAATGAATAAACATTCATTAACATAATTTATATTTATAAATATGTAGTTGAAATAATTTTGTCTTCCAGTTGAACCATTAATTACTTTGCTGACTTTTCAAGAAAGGAAAAGTCTGTTAGTAAGTTTTTAAAAGTGCTCATTGTTATGTTTTTTAGGAGGGGTTCCCAAGTGGCACAGTGGTAAAAAGTCTTCCATACCAATGCAGAAGATGCAGGTTTTAACTCTGGGTTGGAAAGATCCTCTGAAGTAAGAAATGGCAGCCTGCTCCAGTATTCTTGCCTGGACAATCCCATGGATGGAGGAGCCTAGTGGGCTACAGTTCATGGAGTCACAAAGAATCACGCTGGAACATGATGGAACACACCATACTGTTAGCATCTCACTGTCACTTAGCACCCAGATTGAGACTGAATTGATTTTACAAATCACAAACTGGTAGACACAGAGTCTGTTGTAATGAGAGGAACCATAACTTTTGGGTCATTGCCGATTCCCTCACATGAAGGCTAGCATCTCCTAATCACAAAGAGTCTAAAACTGAGAGTTCACAGTGTACAGACTGAAATGAATATTGTTATAAAGTTGGAATCAGGCACTAAACTCCATTTGCCTTGAAAAGCAGTATCAAAAAATGACAACTACAGAATTAAAGCAAAACTTATTAGAAATTTTACTAAACAGTTTTAAATTAAATAACAGCAACAGAAGTGAAGAAAGTCATTCTATTTACAAGAAAGTTGATTTAGAAACTAAATATAGGACACAAATTAAAATACTCACTAATTTAGCACTGGACTCTAAACACGGACGCATGGTCTCAGAGGGGAATCTGAAAAGCTATTAAATTAACTTAGGGCAAGTTTTATAGTGTAAATTTTTAAACTTATATGACATTTCCCTAGTGGTTTATTTCCCAGTGCCTGGTCCAATAATGCAAAGTTGATTGCCTAAAAGCAATAGTTCTAATATTAAAAGAATGAATAAATATTTTAAAGTAAGTTAACAGACTCAGTTGAAAGTTGACCTGTTTCCCAGAGTCTGGGACACCAATTACTGTCTATAAGCCACTTCCATGCCCTTCCAGCCTCCCTCCCATCTCTGGAGGGTCCCCTCTAGACACTGAGTGAAGAGTTAACTAGATGACATTTGACATACATGGTTTGGGATAAAAGGGTCGGCATGATGATCATGAATTAGTATCTTTGGGCTTTTTCTCAAAGGAAACATCAGAACATTAACCAAAGGAGTCATGCATTATTCCTAAGAAGTCTATCTATACTACTCATTAATTCTCACCTTAAAATGTGAACTTGTTCCTTTAAGAGATGACATTTTCTAAATAATGCTTCCCCAGTACCTAAATGCTTTTTTTTCCTGTTTTTTTGGAATCCCTTTTTTTTCTGCTCATCTTATCTTCCAGAAAAGGACAAAGACCTTCCATTTGATAACAAACAGATTTCCTTTTTTTTTCCCCCTTTTGCTCTAGTTTGTTAAAGCATGAGAAAGAGAAAGAAAAGTGAAAATGTTAGTTGCTCTGTCATGTCCAACTCTTTGCTATCCCATGGACGGTAGCCCATCAGGCTCTTCTGTCCATGGAATTCTCGAGGCAAGAATACTGGAGTCTGTTACTATTCCCTTCTCCTGGGGATCTTCCTGACCCAGGGATCAAACCCTGGTCTCCTGCATTGCAAACAGATTCTACCTCTGAGCCACCAGGGAAGCCCCATGATAAAGTACCTTGTTTTTAAAACATTGCATTTTTGTCCAACATATTAAAATTCACTTACTCCTTTCTTCAAGGGTGTTTGGATATGTACAGGTGCTCAGCACTTGGGAGAATGAAAATGTGAACCAGATATAGACTGATACAAGGATCTCTGGCTGCATCGCTGCCTGCTTCCAGGAACTGTGGAAACTCACATGGATGGAAGCTTCTGGGCGCAGGACATGAGACCGGGGCCTGGACAGTTTCCTCAAAGGCTCTAGGATTTCACTGTGCTCAGTCACTTCTGTCGTGTCCAACTCTCTGAGACCCTATAGACAGTAGCCAGCCAGGTGCCTATGTCAATGTGATTCTGCAGGCAAGAATACTGGAGTGGGTTGCCATGCCCTCCTCCAGGGAATCTTCCCCACCCAGAAATCGAATCCTGCATCTCCTGTGTCTCCTGCATCTCCTGTGTTGCAGATGAATTTCACTGGCCTTGGTCAAAGGAAGAATTTAATAGTCAAATTTCTCTCTCTCTCTTTTTTATTTTTATTTTTTTCCAAAATAAAATACTCTATACCAAGGGGCATAGGAGCCTTGAAAGTAATTTTCAATGAATTAATGCTAGCTTCTGACACATGGATGAACATGGTTCAACATTATCACAGTTGGATCTGGAATCTAATTCAGGTTGACAAAAAGAGATGAAAGAAGTCAGAAAATGCCCTTGTTTTTAACTATAATGTCCAGAAACTTTTCTTTTAATTTCCGATTTGCAAAATTTCTCTGGGAAGGAAGAATATCAACTAAGATATATTTCTCATCAGAGCTTATGGAAAAGCAGCTCTGAAATTCACATTTGTGAGATGGATAAGTGAGAGAGAGAGGAGGTTAGGGAGACCAGATTTTGAAAAGTAAATCTAGGCAACAAATATCCAAATTTTCTTTTCAACTCAATTCTAGGAACATTTTAGTTACTATCATATTAGTCATCTGTAAAGGACATTTGTCTTAATATTTAATATCTAACCACATCATTCAAATAACTAACAAATATTTCCCATGGAAATCATTTTCTTTTAAATCCTCATTTTAAGATATTAGTAGTATATTTACTGTTTTCTAGCTTAACCAAGACAGAGTAGAGAAAGTTCAGTTCTGGAATTTAGCCTCTGAGTTCTCAATTAGTTCTGAGATAAAAATATTAATGTTCATATTGTTTAGGCAACAGTGAATGTATTAATAGATGAACAAGCCTCACATCTGTATCAAACACATATGCTGAGCAATGATGCGGAGTCTGTGACCAGTGCTCTGCTTCCCTTTTTTCTTTCTGTACTATTTTAGAACTTCTGAATTCTTATGGGATTCTGTGGCGGTGAGGTCAGGAACATATTTTAAATTAAGTTATTAAATGCAATTTAAAGAAAATCATCTTTAGGGACCATATAGACCATTTATTCTAACATGGTGAGTTAAATACATTGAAATAGTTTATCTGGGTAAAGTTTGACCTGCACCTAAAAGACAAAATTTAATTTGATATTTTTCTCTATTTATCCTTGGGGCTAATATGGCAAATTCATTTGACCATATTTAGTCTGATATATGTAGACTCACTCAAAAATGTGCCAATTACACTTCCTTTTGTGGGGGAAAAGAATTGTGCTTTGAAAAAAAATTACCTATCATAGCACTGCAATGATGGGAACTAGGGACTTTTGAAGTTAATAATATAGAATTAGAGTTATTTATTTAATTGGTTCCAGTCTACTGCAGTGTTTAACAAGCTCAGATAAATAGACTAATCTTTCACAATTAGTCTATTAAAGTCTGGTTATTTTTAAAACTTATATCAGTTGTAATCAGAGGGTTTTCTAAGGTATACATTGTCTAGCACCTTTATACTTCAGGAACATTTGACTTGCTATTAAACTATTTGCTCTATGAACTTTGTTTGTTTTAATATAAGGAATTCTAGAATCATAACAGACATCTGAAAAACTCCAGATGACTTCAGTGAATGAAATGCATTAATCAGTTACTAGTGACTGAAAGGAATCCCCATTCCTTATTGAATAAGCATTTCCTATTGTTAAATGTGGAAGTGAAAACGGCATAAGACACAGTGCTGTAACTTTTAGAGAGTGCTAATAATTGACGTTAATAGGTACCACCTTTCGTCTTGCATCAGGGTGTTATGTCACACTACATTTCTTCAAAATACAGAATCTGCATTTATTTAAACACAAGTGTAATCACATTTAATCTTTTATAATCTTTCAGACCTTCTTAAAGAAATAAAGAACATCTATTTCTCTACATAGTTGAAAATCTAGCATTTTCCTATTATATAGTCAATCATAGCGAATTTTACAAAATGAATGAATGGAAATAATTGGCACACTATAACCCCAAGGTCAGAAGTAATAACCAAATATGTTCTTCAGTAAAGATGAAAAACTCCAAGCCTAGATTTAATGCCTTGTGATCTCCTAATTGATCCCTAACCCTTTCCTCCACCCACCAACTATGACCTCTGACCAGCACAGTTTCATTCTGGTTCCTGGTGTTGGTCCCATTTGAAGTCTCTGAAGTCACTCCTGGTTGTTCCGTTTTTTTCTCCTCCACACGTGTGAACTCTTTGTAACATGTGGAATTGCAACATTGTTGTCTAGGTTTTGATGGAGTTTCAAAATAAACCTCTCCTTACTCTGATTACCCAGCAAACAAACATTTGATAATTAAGTCAATTGGCTTTACAATTTGATCACATTAACTCTACCAGTTAAACACTAGATTTATGCTCTTGCTTTAGTCCCTTGAAAGCTGAAATATGTTAACAAAAAAGGTAATGTTCAAAGCTTCTGCTAATTCTAATGTGATTGAATTCAGTAATGGCAATTTTAAACTAACAACTGAATTGTACAACAAACCACCTAAGAGCTAAATAATTCATTTTGTGCTTGTGTTTAAACTGATTTTAACAATAATGATAACTGAAATTCTAAGGGGAATAATAAAAATGCAGCTAAAGAGAACAGAGGATATATTAAATTTTCTATTATTAAAAGTTTGAAATTTTACATATTTGGCATTTAAGTTCAAATTCACATTTAAATGAGAGACTTTTGATACAAAAGTGGATTGAATCATAATTAAATGCGAAAGGAATGAAATAATAGCAATATTAAATATAATCATTAAGTTGCAAAGCCTCACACTTTAAAATCAAATAAAAACAATCTTCATAGACAAAATATTTGCTTCCATATCTTGTGTCTTCATTAACATCCTGAGTGGTGGATCTAGTGGTGGATCTAGAACTCTAAAGTATACTGTAGGGTCTCAACCAAGTCATGGGGTGGAATTAGCAGGTACCAGGGAAAAATTGCAAAAATGTCAAGTTTCTGTAAAGAAGAAGATTCCTTAAGATCACTCTTTATTGCTGTTGTTAAATCCTCCCAATTGCCTGAATAAAATTCTCTGAGGAAAATAACAAATATTATCAAACACTAGACAAAGGTACTGAAAACAGGAAAATAAATTTCAAAACAGAGAGGATAAAGTGATAGGTTTACCAAGTTAAAAAAAGTCAATGGCTTCCTATTATTTTTAGAGAACAAAATAAGTCATAAAACCATTTTTGTTATAACATATTGGTAAAAGTACCAAGACAATTTTGTAAGATAGCAACACATATTAAAAATATGGTGTTTGATATTTACCTCTCTTTTAAGGAATTCAGGAGTATAGCTTTATTTTTGGTACTGTTTTACCAATGGAGAGAGAGATGTCTATATTTTCCCTTAAGTTAAACATTATAAAGGTAGCACACTTCAGAGTTTTCAAATATAGCAGGCAATACACTATATACTATAACTTCTGAAGAAACAGATTAGTAACTGCAAGGTCTGTGCTTGTGCATGCTAAGTCACTTCAGGGTTGTCTGACTCTTTGTGACCCTACAGACCCTTCCAGACCCAGGGATTAAATCCCTGTCTCTTAGGTCTCCTGAATTGGCAAGCAGGTTCTTTACCACTAGCGCCACTTGGGTAGCCCTTAAAATTAATAACTAGATGCAGCTATTGTAGAATTGCAAATCTATACAGTCCATGGAATTCTCCAGGCCAGAATACTGGAGTGGGTAGTGTATCCCTTCTCCAGCGTATCTTCTAGACCCAGGACTTGAACTGGGGTCTGCTGCATTGCAGGCTGATTCTTTATCAACTGAACTATCAGGGAAACCCTTTTGTAAAATTTAAATAACATTATTTTATAAGGTCTACCAGTGCAAGAAAGATAGGATGTTAGCTGTATATTGCTATAGCTAAGCAAATAGAGAACTAGATAGTTTGAATGACCTGGCTCATAAATCTAATCATTTTTAAGTGGTCAGAACTAGAATACGAATTTTCTAATGTGTGTTTCAGTGAGGATGCCATTGCACCATGTTGCTTTACCTAACTCTCAGAGCAAGAACACAGTTCCCATGTGTATTCCTTAGCTCATCACTTGCAGGAAATTATATGGATACTACCTATTCAGATTAACTATGGTACCAAGATAATTGTGGGAAACAATATTTCACATTATTCACCTCCTAGTGCACAACCCTGAGGAGCCTCAGCAAAAAGAGCAAAACATACACATGAGCTTTTCAAATTTATTTAGCCTAGAATTTTTTAAACTTACTTATCAAGGAAGTCTTTTTCACCTAGCATCTTGAGATTTAAGGTAATGTCAGGACTAAAGCAACAATCCTCATATCAAAATTACTAATGTTAATACATTTATGTTGTTTCTGCAAAGTATGCACAATTAAGTAGTAAATTCACCTAATTATGTATCAAATTGCAAAGCACAAATTTATGCCTGAAATATGACAAATCAATTTAATGAAAGTATGTAATAATTTAGGGCATACTATAAAGATAGCTCCTATCTATTGCCTATATTGTTTAGAGAGACAGGATATTGTCTTAGAAATGATAGCTTGCAGTGAAAGGTGTTGGATTCTTGATCTCCAAAGAAGATTTAGCTTCAGGACAAGAGACCGGCCTTGATCACTCAAGAGCTTTAGTGTAGCAGAGTTTCATCAAAGTATGAAAAGGGACAAAGAAAGCTTCTGACATAGACATCAGAAGGTGGATGGAGAGTGCCCCCATCCCTAGTCTAAGCAAGGGAGTTATATACTTTTTTAATTAGTTATTACAATGAATCAAAAAGTTGGCTTAAAGCTCAACGTTCAGAAAACTAAGATCATGGCATCTGGTCCCATCACTTCATGGGAAATAGATGGGGAAACAGTGGAAACCATGTCAGACTTTATTTTTTTGGGCTCCAAAATCACTGCTGATGGTGATTGCAGCCATGAAATTAAAAGACGCTTACTCCTTGGAAGGAAGGTTATGGCCAACCTAGATAGCATATTTAAAAGCAGAGACATTATTTTGCAAACAAAAGTCCGTCTAGTCAAGGCTATGGTTTTTCCAGTGGTCGTGTATGGATGTGAGAGTTAGACTGTGAAGAAAGCTGAGCGCCGAAGAATTGAGGCTTTTGAACTGTGGTGTTGGAGAAGACTCTTGAGAGTCCCTTGGACTGAAAGGAGATCCAACCAGTCCATCCTAAAGGAGATCAGTCCTGGGTGTTCATTGGAAGGACTGATGTTGAAGCTGAAGCTCCAATACTTTGGCCACCTCATGCGAAGAATTGACTCACTGGAAAAGACCCTGATGCTGGGAAGAATTGGGGGCAGGAGGAGAAGGTGACGACAAAGGATGAGATGGCTGAATGGCATCACCGACTTGATGGACATGAATTTGGGTGGACTCCGGGGAGTTAGTGATAGACAGGGAGGCCTGGCGTGCTGCAGTTCATGGGGTGGCAGAGTCGGACACGACTGAGTGACTGAACTGAACTGTGCTCTGTCCTTTAAAATATGTTACAATTATTTTATCAGGTAAAAATCATTTTTAATAGCTCAGTCATATTTCATTACTAGGATGGACCAACATTACTACTCTCTAAAAACTGGACACAGTTATGGTATTTGTGGGCTTCCCTGGTGGCTCAATGCTAAAGAGTCTCCCTGCAGTGCAGGAGTAGTGGAAGACCCGGATTCAATCCCTATGTCAGGAAGATGCCCTGAAGGAGGGCATGTCAACCTACTCCTGAATTCTTGCCTGGGAAATCCCATGGACAGAGGAGTCTTCCAGGCTATCGTCCATGGGGTCACAAAGAGTTGGACACGCCTGAAGTGACTTAGCATGGTATTTGTAACTGTGTCTATAGTTCATTCACTAATTCTCCTTCCTTTCTTATCACTACCCCTTAATATACTTCAGTGAATATTAAATTATTGTAAAGTGAGGACCTTACTCCCCCCTATGACCGCAAAGGTCACACAAGAACATACCCTGACAATCTCAGCATGGCTCTTTGATTTCTTGAAGACTGTCAAAAACGCTAAACACTTTCAGTTCTCAGGGTCTTTAAATCAACTGTTTCTCTGCCCAATATGTCCTTCTTAAAATCTTCCAGTAGCTGTCGCCTTCTCATTTTTGGTCCTCGGTTTAAAAGTACTGAAATGCAGACAACACACAGCATAGAAAGGTGAGTAGTACGAGCAGCTCCTGTGCTAAATGCATGCTCCCCACCCCTGACCCCCAGCTCCTCCCTTGAACCATAGATATTTGAAATTCAGGACTGAGCTTTCTTCTCTGTCTTGCATGTAACAAATCATGGAAGGTTTACTTATAACAACACAGGTTTGGGGGTGTAATGGATGACTGAAAGGATGAATGAAATTGGAAGTATTTGTAGAGAGGAATTGCTTTCCTGTAGACTTAAAATGTATGATGAAAATGATCTGGTTGAGGAAAAGCACAAGCAACTAGCTCTGTAGTCAGAAACTAAAAAATAATGATAAACTTTCAGGCAACAAGAACTTTTAGTGCCTTGTCTTCTTAAATATGCTGATTTTTCTTAATATATTTTTATGATCAATATTCAGCAATATTATAATAATCAAATATTTATTTCATATAGTTACTTAATCATCAGAATGTTTTTAATAAAAGAAGATACATATAGTTAAAAAATGCTTAGAATAAAAAAAGCCTTTGATTATGAGACAATGTGCTAAGCACAATTTAGTTTCCCATAGATCTTTTAATTCCATCACATTTCTTTAAATCTTTCTGAAGGAAATCAATAACCTATCAGGTACACAGGGATACTTGCTAGTTTAATTTCAGAAGAACCACAAATCCATAACTTTAATGTTTTACAGTCTTAAAATTTTTTAATAAAAATAGCAGCCTATGCATAATGTCTTTTTAAAGTATTGTTGGTGGCATCTCAATGTTGAAACAAATCTCACTACTTTTCTTCATGATAAGAAATCTCTGTCTTTCTCTGGCTCTGGCTCTGTGTGTGTGTGTGTGTGTGTGTGTGTGTGTGTGTGTGTGTGTGTGTGTGTGTGTACATGAGGCAGGCAGAATGATGGGGAATGGAAACAATATATAAGATGTGAGGGTATGACTTGCACATAACCTGGTTTTTTAAATAGCCTGATTTCACTTTTCTACTTTTAAAAAATGCTAAATGCTAAGCTTTTTTGTTTAATTTTATTTACTTCAAATGGTATTTTTTTATAAAATAGTTTTTAATAGAAAAGAAGGGTATATGTGATGTCAAAATATAATTGTCATTAATACACTTGTGAAAAGTATAAACTCAAATACCTATTATTACTATTCAATTCAAAGAGAAATCGGCTGTATTTAAAGGTAAAAATAATATTTTAAAATCATACTACATTTTGCAATTTCAACTGAAGGATTAGGTCTTTGAGAATGCAACAAGTTTTCCTTGTTCAAATATTCTGCTTCTAAACTTTCATTAAAACATCCACAGACAGAAGAAATTATAACACATCACAGAAGAATTAAACCCACAAATGACATCTAACCTGATTCTGGAATCTGTGAGTTTTAATTTCCCATGCTACAATGTAGCAAAAACAAGATTTAGTAGTGCTACACATGCTTTGGTTTTCAACTGATGGTCGTTGGTGAAATAAACTAAAAAAGTAAGAGAAGGATGAGAGGGAAGGGAGGAGAGACTGAAGAGGAATGTAAGGAAGGAGGGAGGAAAAAATGAAGAAAATAAAAGTTGATCTACCATTTTAATGGGGAAAAGGGAGAGGGGCCTTGGCCTCTTTGGGGAGATTAAGTGATCTGTAAAGATGAGTGGGTCCCCTAGGAAAGCAGAGGGGAAGAATGATCTTTGGTGACAAAGCTTGTCTGGGAGTGGGCTTGACTAACTTCTCGTCTCCTCTCCTGTGACCAATCAACGTTCTCCACTTTGAGGAACTCCTGGGAAGGGAATTTTTGACAGCAGAGTTCCTTCCATAGGATCTGTCTCTAGGCTAAGAGGAGTTCAGAGAATACCTCTCACTTCATTTGCTCTTTTTCAAGTGCAGCTCAAAATAATCAGTATGCCAAACCATCTTATTTAGGGTGGCATGTCCTGAGCTCCTATAGTCTTATTTTGGGGTGCTATTTTTGGCTACTGTTCACATGCACTCCAGTTTTCATAGATACTGCCAACTGGCTTTCCATGGAGTTAAAATATGGGCAAATGCCTGCTTCAGGACTATTTTACTAAGCTTTTAGACCTTTCCTCACCTAATGGGGGAAACTGTATATCAGTGTGTGATATAATCTGTGTTATTCTTACAAATAAGTCTAGCTCCCTTTTACAACACTTAAGAGGTAATTGTATCATGCGTGTGTGTGTGTGTACTTAGTCACTACTTCATGTATGACTCTTCTGCGAGCCCATGGACTGTAGTCCGTCAGGTTCCTCTGTCCAAGAGATTTCCCAGGCAAGACTACTGTAGTGGGTAGTCATTTCTTCTCCAGGGTTATCTTTCTGACCCAAGGATTGAACCTGTGTCTCCTGCATTGGCAGGCAGGTTCTTTGCCACTGAGCCACCAGGGAAGCCTTAACTAGATGCATTGATTATTTATTCTATTGGGTGGTTGTTGATCCTTTATTATGCACCAAAAGTGACTGCATCTATTTCAGGAAGATTGGCTCTTTGATGTTGATGTTGGAAGAAAATAGATTTTTCCAACCTGTCATTTGTATTTTGACTTTGTTTCTGTTGATGTTTCCTTCCCATAAAGAATTTTAAATGGTAAAATTTAAATTTATCAAACATTTTTTCCATGAGTTCTCAGTTGAATCTTAGGAGAAGAGATGTCCTTGTTCCAAATGCTTACAACAATTTTCTTACATATTTAGTATTTTGATAATTTTGTTTTTTACATTTATTTTCCGATTCTTTAAAATGAATATAGTCTACTCAATATGTTTCAATTTCTGCAAGTTGTAGCAACTACTCCTTATTCTTTTTTTTTCCCCAGAGTTTCCCTAGGTATCTTTGTCTGTTCCTATTCTTCCAGATAAATTTAAAATCAAATTGTGCAGTTAAAAAGAATCCTTGTTAATGTTTTTTCGAGATATTGTTAAACTCATAAGTTAAGAAAGGGAGAAATTATCCCATGATGTTAAGCATCTTCCTAACCAGCATTACAATAAGCCTTTTCTCTTGTTTAAGGCATTTTTGTACCAATTGTTGTGTGGTCCCTAAGTCAAGTCTGACTCTTTTGCAGCCCTATGAACTGTAGCCTACCAGGCTTATCTGTGCATGGGATTTCTCAGGCTAGAATACTGGAGTGGGCTGCCATTTCCTTCTCTAGGGAATCTCCCCAATCCGGGGATCGAACTGCATCTCCTGCATCAGCAGGCAGATTCTTTACCACTGGGCCACCAGGGAAGCCCATTTTTGTGCCAATAAAATGGGCACAGAGCATCAAAAATTTTGTTCACATAGTTCTTGGGCATTTCTTCATTTTGGTACTAACTATTTGATATCAATATGCTTATGAATTTTGCACATTTTTGTATGTATATTCATTTTGTTTGTACATATAGTTAACACACATATCACTAAATGAAGCATGTATACTTAAAATTATAAAAAAACATAAGTGGACATTTTAGTGCATAAATAAATATCAAATTCTCAGATGAACACTACTCGGTGAAGAAACTATAGCTAGATATGTAGAGTGTGGTAGCTGTAATTAATTTTCATTGATGTGCACTGTGCATTTTGCCACAATTTGTGGATGATCATTCAAGTCCTTCCCAATATTTCACTATCATAAGCCACGCTTCTACGAATGTTTCTGTACAATAGTCCAGTCCACAAACTTTTCCAATGTAGATCCCTAGGAATGCAATCTTACATTGTATGGTATGGACAGCTTCAAATGTAGTAGGTAAGTCTAGATCATTTTGCAAAATGTCTATCACCATGCAAGACATCAAAATTCAATTGTCTATCTAGGTGTTTATTTTCAAATACTAGAGAGTACAAAACATTTCGGTACTGATAACATCATTTTTTTTTCACTTCAACATTGATAAAGCCCAAACTGACTGAATTCTTGTTTCCTCCACACTGCAAATGTTCAGAGCATCCCCTCTCAATAATCAAAATTGGTGCTCTTAAACCATTATCAAAACCATCTTCTATCTCATCTTTACCAGCTCTTTGTGTTGATTTCCCTTTCCTCTATTTCTTAAATCTATTCATTGCTTAGAAAATTTTAAAAAAGATTATTAAAGTGGCTTTCAAGGACAGCATGATTTAGGCTTGGACATCACTCACCTAGAGCCAACCATCCTGGAATGCAAAGTCAAGTGGGCCTAAAGAAGCATGAATAGGAACAAAGCTAGTAGAGGTGATGGAATTCCAGTTGAGCTATTTCAAATCCTAAAAGATGATGCTGTGAAAGTGCTGCACTCAATATGCCAGCAAATTTGGAAAACTCAGCAGTGGCCACAGGACTGGAAAAAGTCAGGTTTCATTCCAATCCCAAAGAAAGGCAATGCCAAAGAATGTTAAAACTACCGCACAATTGCACTCATCTCACACGCTAGCAAAGTAATGCTCAAAATTCTCCAAGTCAGGCTTCAGCAATACATGAACTGTGAACTTCCAGATGTTCAAGCTGGATTTAAAAAAGACAGAGGAACCAGAGATCAAATTGCCAACTTCCGTTGGATCACCAGAAAAGCAAGAGAGTTCCAGAAAAACATCTTCTACTTTCTTGACTATGCCAAAGCCTTTGACTGTGTGGATCAAAACAAACTGTGGAAAATTCTTCAAGAGATGGGAATAGCAGGCCACATGACCTACCTCGTGAAAAATCTGTATGTGGGTCAAGAAGCAACAGTTCAAACTGGACATGGAACAACAGACGGGTTCCAAATCGGGAAAGGAGTACGTCAAGGCTGTATGTTGTATATTGTTCTCTGAAAATTTAAACATTTTAATATCACTCTTTTGCACACAAAAAAAGAAAAAAAGTGATGTAAACTTAAGTTTGATGTTACTTCACATTCAGAGTCCAAGACTTCTGAGTTGCTCTTAACTCAGCATAATCAACATCTTTTTTTCACACACTCCCATCTATGTGCTGACAAGAGCACTAGTGATGCAGCATTTCTTAGAAGAATGTGCTGCTATGGTTTTTGGTTCAACATCAGCAGAAAATGTCTGACAAATTGATGTTTGACACCTAACAAGAGCCCCTTTTGATGTATAAATCTGTCACACCAGCATCTCTTTACTTTTTTTTTTTTTTCTCCTCACCTATTCCTAGCTGTTTGGCAATTTATCCTGACATCAACGCCATCACTTCGTTGTTTGTAGAGCTGCATGTAATCCTGCATGCATGCATGCTCAGCTAGTCAGTTGTGTCCAGCTCTTTGCAAATGCATGGACTGTAGCCCTCCAGGCTCCTCTGCTCATTGAATTTTTCAGGCAAGAATACTGGAGTGGTTGTCATTTCCTCCTCCAGGGGATCTTCCTGACCCAGGAATTGAACCTGCATCTCCTGCACTGCAGGTGGAACGTGCAATCCTAAAGCAACTGAAATGCAGCGGACTTTCGAACTTTCAGATATCTTACTTCCCTAGGTCTCATAAAGCATATTCTTGTTACTTTGTAAGAAAATGTGAAATTGTGATCATTTTTCCACTCATTAATATGTTCTTCACTTACACTGAATTTACGCTCTGCTGTTCCTTTTTACCTTTTTTATCTTAATGCTAATGTATGATGTAACCTTTGTAAATATAATTTCATTGGCAATTAAATCCATACCTGTGGAACTAAAACTACACAGCTCAGTTAAAAATGAGCACCTAATAACATAACCCTAACCCTAAAAATAACCCTAACTCTAACCCTAAAAATTTTACCTTTAGCTCTAACTCCTGCATGTCAATGCCAAACAATAGACACTGAGTCCTATCTGTGGTCTGCTTTGCAAGACACAACCAGAGTCAAGATATATCAAAATGTGAAAATGTATACTTCTCATGTTTGACAAATATGACATTCAATAATCCATAAAGTGTATAGATTTTTTACACCAGTATTAGAAAACAAATCTAAAGGATCCAGGAGTAAGAATATGAGGAAACAGCAGGTAAAAGCAAAAGATTATCATCAAGATGAAACAGGAAATGGTTCAGCTTAGTTTTAATTCCCTTAATTTTTATGTGGCTTATATATGCAAATCTCTTCTAAATGAGCGCTTATGGATGTATAATCCAGATACAAAGGTTTTTAAGTGGCTGTAAGTAAATTTCAAAACTCTCAAATCACTGCAAAGACTCTCATTGACCTGTCATTCTCCACTAATGAAAGACCCGGTGTGGTGGTGGTTGCCTTCACCCACCAATGCCCTCCTTCGGTGAGTAATGACTGGAATAGAAGATTGTCCTTTTCAGATCCCCAAGGCTCATAACTGCCTTCCAGAGGTCCTGTATCTCGCCACCTCTGTTAAAAAAAAAAAAAAAAATTAAGCGATTCACACAAACTTCCCAATTTCAAAAATATGTTTACTTTCTGTGATAATGTCAAAAGTCACACAATGAAGATGATGAAAGCTTCTTGTTTGGCACACTGGTCTGCATGCAGAGGTTCCCCAGCACCAGCCGCAACACAGAGAAAAGCAACAGGATAGCCCCTCCTTCAGCTCCAGCGTGGATCCACGAGGGTGTTTGATGACACAAGAGAAGATGAGGCTGAAGATGGTGATGTTCCCAGAGCCCTGGACCACGCAGGGTGCCGGGGGAAGCAGGTGCAACTCGACTCCCGATTCCAAGCAAAGACTTCATGGACCTCTGTGAGCTCCAGCGTGGATCCACGAGGGTGGTTGATGACACAAGAGAAAATGAGGCTGAGGATGGTGATGTTCCCAGAACCCTGGACCACGCAGGGCGCTGGGGGAAGCAGGTGCAACTCGACTCCCGATTCCAAGCAAGACTTCATGGACCTCTGTGAGCCAGAGGTCAACAATTCCTGCAGTAGTCTCAGCTTCCTCTAAATATATCTACTCCCTCTTTGTACCACATTTATCCAAATGCCTAGGACATCACAAATGTGGCTCCATGTTGAAAGCTTTTTTCAATATTGGTTGAGATAATATTCAAACAATTTTTAAAAAGATAAGTAAATGTATTTAGATTGCTACAGAATAGAGTTTCTGTGCTATCCAGTAGGTTCTCCTTATTAGTCTATTTTATACAGAGCATCAACAGGGCAGCTGTGTCAATCCCAGTCTCCCCAGTTCATCCACCCCTTTCTCCCCTCCTGGTGTCTGTAAGTTTGTTCTCTACATCTGTGAATCTAGTTTTGCTTTGCAAATAAATGCATCTGTATAATTTCTCTAAATTTCATATATATGCATGAATATATGATATTTGTTTTTCTCTTTCTGACTTACTTTTGTATGACCATCACAAGGTCCATTCGTGTCTCTGTAAATGGTACAGTTTTGTTCCTTTTATGGTTGAGTATGAGGAATATTTTCCACTGCATATGTGTGCTCCCCCCAAAAGATAAAGAAGTACAAGAGGTCAATCAGATGTTGACATCTTAGAAAATTAAAATATTTTAAAATATATGGTATTTATGTAAACCTTTATAGATAGATACATGAAATATAATAACTAGAAGCAAAGATACTCTAGCCTACATTTGAGCTAGAAATTTGGAAAAGAAAAACATACCTAGCAATATGGAAAGAAAACTGAGAAAAACTGACAAATTAGAGAAAAGCAATCCAGTTAGGTTTTTACAGCACAACTTATAGAAAATAATTTTACAAATAAATATAATAGTAAGTGTAAAAAGTTAAAAAATCCATTTGATTAATAGAAAGTGAAAATAGCTATCATATGTTGAGAACATGATTTATCATTGTAACCAAAGCAATTTATTTAGGTAAACTTCAAATTACTTTCACAATTTTTTCTTTTTCTTTCTGATGGGAGGAACAGAGACAACTATTTTTGTATTTGTATTACTCACACTGCTGCTAGTTCTGTGGAAAGTCTCTTAACAGGATATATGGGAAAAGTACAGAATTATGGAGATACATAAAACTATACTAGGATATTCCTCAATTTTTAGTGTTTTTTAGATGCATTCTGCTAAAGTATTTTTCATTTAAAAACTCACAATGATTGAATCTTAAATAGTTACACACACTAAACACCTATCTTTTGGCAGATATTGTGCTACTAGCTTTGCATGTATGATTTATATACTTTCTCAACAAATCTAAAGAGTAGTTAATAGAGTTTGACCTAAAACCTGAGTGTTAGAAAAATGAAGTGACAATAGCACGTTCACTGTGACAAAACCCAAAGTCAAACAAATATGTCTAAATTCTGTAATTCTTGTTGGCTCGAGTTACACCTTCCAAACTATCCTGTCATACTTTACATTTGCATTTGTTTTTCGTAACTTTGTTTTAAATTATAGTGTATCATATTTACATATGAACTGAGATAGAAAGTCTCTATTTACCTTGAGGTAAAAAACAAATCCACCACATTTCTTCCACCAATTATTTCAAAATCAAACAAAACCTCTTCATTAAAAAAAAAAGGGTGAGCTTAAGAACAAGTGTAATGGGAATGAAATGAAAAAGTGAACTCAATATATTTCCTACAACCATTAATTGTTATTAGTGGTAATAATTTGGGTGTTCATCCTGGCTTAATGCAAGGTCATTAATACCATGTTCCTGGTGATTCAGCCATGGATCCTAGAATTCCAGGATGAAACTACATTCTGACAGTTGGCTGTATCTCAATGAATTTACTCTATCTGGCTTTATGTGTAATTAAAGATATTACTGGAATAAATTCCTTCCTGGCTAATTGAAGGATCAACACATTTGAGGACCAGAGTTCCAATACCTTGAAAAAAAACAAATGGATATACAAGTTTCCCCAAACTCATCAGTCCTGCCATGGGATGGCCTTACTTTTTCTGATCAGTATTTCTGGTGATCTCCAAACTCAGCAAATGCAGACCTCAACTGAAACAATTACAGGAAACGGATATGTTTGCAGAATGAAATATATCCTGAGAAGCTGACAGTAGGCTTCATAATCAAGTGAGGCTGGGACCTAGGATGAGAAAGATCATAAAAGAGGAAAAGAAAGTGCAAGAAAGAGATGGATGCTTAATCAAGTCACAAAGCAAGGATTCCTGTTTATTAACTGTTAACATTCTCCAATTTTATCTTTATTACTATTTTCATTACCATGATTATGCTTGTAATTGGCTCTTGGGCGCACCCAATTGGATTATTCATAATCTTTGTCTCAAAATAATCATTGCCAGTGGTTCATTATGTTTTGATAAATCTTTGCTGTATAATGCCATTTGAGAGGTATGGATCTCTTGAAAGAAGCTAGGGTGGAAAGAAAACATGGTCTCAGGAAAAGCATTTTGGAAAAGAAGACTTCAAAGACTGCAACTCACAATTACAAGTTTAATTAGCAGTGAGGTTTTGATTCTCCCTTAGCAGTCACCAGTTATTGAGGGTTCACAGAAATATAGCTAACCCAAATTTAATTAATGAGCAAAAAAGAGATATTCACTAAAAAGGCGGCATCAGGATAAAGTCAGACCGATTTCTCAGCATTAAGTTGGCATTGGTTACTGCCGATTGCCACTCTTCAGTGTATCCCATCACTACTTTTTTTTCTGTATTAGATTATTTGATTTTTATTTATGTTTTTAAAATTTTTATTGGCGTAGTTGCTTTACTATTTTGTGTGAGTTTCGACTGGACAGCAAAGTGAACCAGTTACATATATACTTATAGCCCCTCTGATTTGGATTTTCTTTCCATTTAGGTCACCCCAGAGCATTCCCTGTGCTATAAGTAGGTTTTTGTTACTTGCACTTTTATACATAGTAACGATATCGTGCATGAATCAATCTCAGTCTCTCAATTCATCCCATGCTCTCTCCCTCCACTTCTTAAAAAGGGCTTGAGCTGCTTTCTCCTGACCTATAGGCATGATTCTATATCAAAGTGTTTCTTTATTTCCTCTTTTAAAGAATTTGATCAGTAATATAACAAAGGCTGATTTTCTGATATATTCCCTTGGTAATTTAGTTACTGTTCCAATTCTGTGAATCACAGCCAAGTAATGAATCTTTTACCTAGGAGACAGCACTGATGATGTTAATAAAACACAGGAACGAGAATACATTTATATAAGAGAAGAGACAGGAAGGACCTGTTTTAGGGTGTTATTAAAAAGGGATGTTTTGGCAAGCATGAAGAGAAATAGAAGCTTGATATCAGTGTATGGGATATCTCATTACTGGTTAATAGTAGTGTACAGAAATCAGATGGAGAGCAGCTTGTGGCTCGGGAGAAATGCACTGATTTTTTTTTTTTTTAATGTAGTAGCAATACAATTGGAAAAGCATTCATCTGTTTGTATGGTCCATTTATTGCCTTCACTTAGATGTGTTTTCAATGAAGCCTATTCCAAATATAGGCCAGCACCTCTTTTCCCCCAGATATACATTATTCTAATTAACTACATGTGATTAAGAAGGAGTGATGCTAGCAGTTTCCTTTTGATCACAGACTAACTCAAGAGGGAGAAAATTTCAGCAGCCCCTGGTGTTTCAGCAATCTAAAGCTGAATGACTCGGTGAAAATGTTTGATTTGCATATCCTGATGAAAAGGAAATATGTTTTGGCATAACTCTTGGGCAGCCTGTATAGATTTTCCAAAAAACTTTTATTATTTTTAAAGTGACTGTTTTTGACACATGTAAACCATTATCACGGCAAGAAACAGAGGCAGTGGCATATCATAACAACCACCTAAATGTGTATTTTCCATCTAAAAATCAACGCTAACACTATCTTAAGAGTTTAACAGAAGCACAGAACTGATAAAATAAATCACAGAAACATACATTTTACAATGATATACAAGCAATGCCAAATAAGATGCCAAAGGGATGAATAATGATTGAAAATCTTATTTAGCTATCAAGATTGCCAAAACCAATTTTATTCATTCATATATTATGAAGCTTCTCAAGAAATTATCAAAAACAGTTGTGCTTAATAACTATTTTCCTTCTTCCAAATATATTTTGTATAGGAAACATCAATGCATTTCCTCCTAAAATGTGCTGTCTTTTTTCCTCACCCCATTAAAATTTGCAATGTTCAAGGTTAGCTGATGCTTTCAGTCTCCTTTAAACCTCTAGTGGAGGCTCCAAACAGATTTTTATATAGTTTTTCTATATTTTTGCCTATAAAGTGTCCTTGATCTTGATCTTGAAGCTGTAAGTCATGCATTGGGATGGTGCTTGTAATTCCTCTCAATTTCTTTCAATGGGTTGAGTGTTTGACTAATGTCAACAGAGTAGATTCTGGAGGCATCTAAGATACTAACTGGCAGTTACATAACCCTGTGGGTCTCCATCCTTTTATCTTTAGAAAGAGAGGATTAGGGGAGGTGATATCTAAGGTATCTGTTAGACTTACAATTATAATATTCATTGTACCTAATTGGTTAATTCATTGTATGTAATGCTAAAATCGATCCAGTATAATATTTTCTCACATGTAACTTTCATGAAAGATAGGGGATCCCGGCATACTGCAGTCCATGATGTCACAAAGAATTGGATACAACTTAGCAACTGAACAACAAACTTTATGCTTAAAATCCTATTTTTAAAAAAAAACTGTAGACATCCAATACCAATTTTTAAGTGTAACAGCCAAAAATATCAACAGTTTATTTTTTAAAAGCCACTTCTTGTAGCTAATGTTCATAAGAAAAACAAATTTTGTCATTGATTTTGAATGAAACAACGCACATGAAAAAATACAGCCTAAGCAAGCTGATTGGAAAAAACAAAGATAATGAAATTTGTAAACAGATCGATATTTGGTAAAGGCAGGTGAACAGCTCTCTTCTTACAAATTGTTCTAGTATATTACTTGCTTTAAAAGCATCTAGTGGGAGAAGGAAATGGCAACCCACTCCAGTACTCTTGCCTAGAAAATTCCGTGGACAGAGGAGCCTGGTGGGCTGCTGTACATGGGGCCGAACCGAGTCGGACAACTGAAGCGACTTAGCACACACGCTAAGCATCTAGTGGATTATTTTTATCCAGTTCTCCTTGGTGGGTTTTTAAAAATAAAAACTGATCTTATGACTAAACCCAGAATCAATTAATTTTGACTAAAATATATAAATACTTATGATCACTTTTCTTTATTTTTTATGTTAAAGATAAATATCTACTAAATCAAATGCCTCATATTTATATCTCATGTCAGAGACCTGGCAAAATGATATCTTGGTTGTAATAGGAAGTGTTAGGAAAACCGGGGACAGGGAAAACACTGACAGATCACGTGACATGGATCATGGCTTCTAGAGAAAACTGAAATCTGTGTATTTAGGTCCAGTGCTCGGACACTCATCTTAATTGCAGTCCGAGCTACTGTTCAGTGCAAGAAATGTGTCTAGTTGATGGAATACTGGCTGCATAACCCGAAGGTATTCAGTCACCTCGTTTTCAGAGATACTCACAATTTTCCAAACTACCTTGCTCTTTTTCTAGCTAATTGTTCATATGCAAAGTTCACCAATTCTCCAGGCTACAATTCTTAGTCATTCTCTGTCAATTAGACCCAGATGGCAAAATTAAAGGCCCTTCACATCATAGCACAACAGTAATTTTAGTTCATCAAAGATCCTTACCCCATGCAGTTTTTTCACAATTAATATTTAAGTTCCTGTTGGGCAAGTGTTTCATGAACAATGACATGTAGTCTGTAGCGAGAGGGTCCATCTTCTTGTCAAAGCTGATGGAGAAATGAAAAGTGGTCCGCGGACATGATAATTACACAGTGCCTGCAAAGGTGGAAGGTGAGAACTGCAGATGCGAGGGAAGATGAAAAAGCTCTCGTTGCGCAAGGATTCTGGGCACGACCGAGAACTCGAGATCCAACTGTGCTGCAGCCCCTACGCCAAAGAAGGGCTGATGCAAATAAGAACCATCGAGTTTGGTTTGATTTTCATATGCCATTAACAGCAAATGCAGATAGCACTTAAAGAATGAAAGCGTTACAGAACCAGAAATTCTTTAAAAAATCTAAATCTCTCTCTCTCTCTCCACACACACAGACACAGACACACACACACACACACACATCAGTTCAGCTTTTAAGTAGCACTGGCTTCTGACAGACATTTCACATAATCATTTTGAATTAGCTATTGCTTCTGGAGTGGAGGAAAGGAAAGTTTTCCATTGATAGAAAATATATTCTCCCCTTAAATTGACCAGGAGGCATTTTTCATCAGTTTTAATGACAACAGTAAGTAAAAGTGTTAGTCTTTCAGTCTTGCTGGACTCTTTGTGACCACCTAGACTGTAGCCCACCAGGCTCCTCTGTCCATGGGATTTCCCAGGCAGGAAAACTGGAGTGGGTTACCATTTCCTTCTCCAGGGAATCTTCCAGACCCAGGGATCAAATCTCAAATGATAATAACTTCTGTATTAATTTGTAATGTTACCTTAGGTTTGTAGATGTGAGCTCAGTTAACAGAATATTTTATCTGTCAGTGTGTTCTTGCAACAAAAACAAATGGTAAGACTGTCAATTAAGGAAAGATGTACAAAGAAATTAATTGAATGATTAAAGTTTCCAGTGTGCAAGAGACAGATTTGGGGTTTAAATATGTCTTCTGACAGTGAGTTCACTGTTCTTTCTTCCAAATTAAAACTACCTACTTGATCTTTAAGAGAGGTGTTATTTCTCCTGCCAGCACTTAATATTCTGTTCCAGTGATGTTACAAAGAAGGGATAGTGGTCATTTCCAAAACAAAGCAAAAAAAAAAGTGATTTTAGTTCATATTGTTCTTTAATTTATTATTAGATATAATGTGTTATCAACCATAACTTACAGAAATATTCGTTGTTCAAGATATTTATATAAATAGCCATGATGTAGGTCTCCAAAAATGAATTATCTACTTGTAAAATAAAGGCATTTGGAAATGTTTATATGTACCTGAAGAAAAGCCCAAAGGAAAAAAAAAAAAGACACATTTTGAATAAAATTTTCATGTGAAAATATTTATTTGAAAAAAATAAATGATAGGCAAGAAGCACCTATTCTGTCATGACTGGTTTCTTTTGGAAATGAAAGACTAGTTGATTTTGCTGTTTCTAGAAATAAGATTTTTTTTCTTACTCAATTCGTTCATATTACCATAACGTTCTCTTCCTAAGTGAATTATCATAAAGATAGTGATGGTGGTAATAAGATGGTGATGATAATGCTAATAATAGTAATTGATGGCTTAACGTGGGTCAAGAATTTTGCTTAAAAACTCACAAAAGCCAGAAAGAGTCACTATTATTACCTGCGTTTTAATAAGCAGGCAAATGGTGAAAAATTGTCACCTAATCAGAGAGATAGATTGTCCACTATCCATTAAGCAGTAGATTTGAATTCAAACCTTTGTGCCTGAAGCTGGAGACCTTCCTTCTCCTGTGACTCAAATTGTACATAAGACAACAAAGAAAACAAAAACATTTTACTCAAGAACTGCAATTGCCTGAACTGAGATAATTAGAAGAATAGTGACTTCACAGGAGTTTCTATCATTGGAGGTTTTAACTAAAATTTTCTCCATATTTTGTATAAAAAAGAAACATACCCACATATTATTGAGAGCTAATAATGCCTTTCGTTATATTATGTGGTTATTTAAAACTGCCAAAATTTGTGATACTGTTAGAGGAAGCACACTGACTGAAACCGTCCACCCTGGCCAAGCACCATAGTAAACATTTGCATGAGTTGTTTTATAACAGGAGGTCCTGATACCAACCAGAAGAGTTCACGAAAGGTCAAAAGGAGACACCACAAGTCTGACCACCTCCCAGAATCCTTTTCTCTGGCATCCATCTTGGCTGAACAAGGCATGTACCACCAGGAAGGACTCTGAGTCAGAATGACTGGCTGAAGACAACCCGGAAACTAATCCCATCACCATAAAACCAAGACTGCAAGCCACTTGGCAGAGCAGTTCTCCTGGGTTCCCTCACTCTACTGCTCGCCACTCAGGTGCCCTTTCTCAGTAAAATCTCTTGCTTTGTGAGCACGCCTGTCTCCTCGGACAATTCATTTCCCAGTGTTAGACAAGAGCCCAGTTTCCGGCCCTGGACGGGGTCCCCTTTCCTGGGACAGTACATTGCACAGAATATTTTATCTTAAGAAGGTTCTAGGATCAATCATCTATTCCATCTGGGTGGAATACTTTTTTCCTTTCACATGCAAAAAAATACTCTTATGAGTTTTATTAATTCTTCAAGATACAGCCTAAGGTTTACACCCCTTACACAACTCTGTTTTTACACCCTCAGATGTATTTAACTGTGCTGTATTTAAGTTGCTATGGCTTCTGTACCTAACTCTATTACAGCATTTTTATTTTTATTGCTTTTTGAAACT
This sequence comes from Okapia johnstoni, assembly GCA_024291935.2. NCBI lineage: Eukaryota > Metazoa > Chordata > Mammalia > Artiodactyla > Giraffidae > Okapia > Okapia johnstoni. Next base: position 6,263,441 of record CM044321.1, on the reverse strand, counting down.
ACTTTATGTCTATCAACCCCTGCCAGCACAGAAGACAGGAGCCTGCTCGGAACAGGAATCTATTTAATAGCCATTTTCAGTGTTTACCGTCATGTAAATTCTACAGTAGATTCCCAATTAATATTCATTAATTACAACTTCATATCCAAATCAGCTTTTTACAAAGGATAGACTTTTAAAATTACTTTTTATTGGAGAGATCTTCCCTGTAGGTCAGATGGTAAAGAATCTGCCTGCAATGCAGGAGACCTGGGTTCGATCCCTGGGTCAGAAAGATCATCTGGAGAAGGGAACAGCAATCCACTCCAGTATTCTTGCCTGGAAAATCCCATGGATGAAGGAGCCTGGTAGGCTACAATCCATGGGGTTCACATGACTGAGCGACTTCACCTCATTTAACTTCACTTCATTCTTGCCTGGAGAATCCCATGGACAAAGGAGCCTGATGAGCTACAGTTCATCGGGTTGCAAAGAGTCGGACATGACTGAGCGACTCACACACACACATTGTTGCTTTACAATATTGTGTTAGTTTCTACTGTTTTTTAAAATGTCTTAAATCAAGATTTTGCCCCTCAATATTATTGTAGTATTGAAATTTTTGACTATATGGTTCAAACTTAGGTACTAATAACTTTACCTATTGGCTTTCCTACATTTTCCTACATTTTCAAATCTTAAGAAACTTGAAAATAGTCACAAGAGGAAAATATATTTTAAATCTATAATTGCTATGAACTAGAACCATAAGAAAGAAAAATAAGACCTAAAACATATGGAAAAATCTATGAAGATCAGTTAATGCTGATTTTAGAAGATGTTGGTTGTTGTTTTGCTCCCTCTCCCAAATTAAACAGTCTTGCTCTGAAAATGCAATTAATTTCTTTCTGACTACAAATGTTCTTTCTTTATACTCATACATAATTTACCTCCTTTCCAGAAGTTTAGGAGGAAGTGTGTGAAACAGAACAACAGTTAAGGACAAACTACATGATGAAAAAGAAAAAAAAAATGATGTCAATTTCTTCAAATTCTGAGAAAAAGAGTCACAAGGAAGACAGGATTCTACAAACGTACTTTTAAATCATATTCCAATGTTGTTCTCCACCTCCACTGTCTAGACCTTGACTTTGAGATATAGAGAAATATGGGTTAATATTAAATAAATCAAAGCAGCATTATTTACTAAGTCGTGTAACTCCTCACATTAAGTGTCTGACTTTTGCAAGTCAAAGAGTGAGTCAGAATGAAGTCTGAATCAACTAAAAAAAAAAATTACTATAAATTACAGTTGTGTACAAAATTCCTATGAAAGTTGATTTTTAAATTCCCATAGCAAGTTCATATGTACCAGAATGCTTTTGATAGTCATAAGAAGCTAAAAATTAGAAAGATCCTCCAATTATCTGCCTTAAGTTTTCCCTTTCTAACCATTTTGTGGACTACTGCTTATCATTCTGTGTGGACTTGGTTTACGTAAACATTAACATTTTCTCATCTCAACTGAAGAGCAAGAAGCTGAGTTATTAGGTGTGTGGCACACCGCTCAAAAAGCTCTTTGATATTCTCTGTAGCTTTTTATTTCCTCATGAAAAACATTCTGAAAACCCTGACACATTTGGGAGTGATTAGACCTTGGCTACACTGCAGGTTTTCATTTCGGCTGGATCAATGACTTGTCCATAGGACATGATTTTGAGATCCTGTGGTACTGAGCAGGCTGATCATGCAATTCCAAGTTCAAAGTTCTAGGGTAATAGATCAATCACTATGAGAAAATATGAAGTAAATGGTTTATGCCTGTTCTTAGGGCAATGTAAGATTAACTGACAGCAAAATGGTGAGGAATCCAATCATTTTAACCTTGTCAGTCTCATTCAGATCTAAAGAAAGCTCCTATGCTTGCAATGCAATAAGTACAAAAAAAACCCATATTCAAAAAATGTCAATTACATACTTAATACAAAATAGAGAAGCCACATTGGGTAGCTTTAAGTTTACTTGATTTAATTTGTAGGACGAACCTTAAAATAATGAGGAAATCTTAATTTGAATTCAAAAGTTAAGATCTTTCAGGCAATTAGGAAAAGCATGACTGCTAAATGACTCTTCCCAATAGATTAGGGTGCTATAAGCAGGAATTTCACAAAATGTGATTCCTTTGATGAAGCTAATAATGAATTTCAGGTAGAGTACATTCCAGGAATTTAGAATAGACTGAAATTACCCCGATCAGAGTCGTCAGATGGGAAAGCATTCCCCTTAGTTACTCCAGCTGTGCCGAGATATTACAGACCAGAGCGTATCTGAAGAGAAGTCACATCATGCACATTCTCTCCCCTCCTCCCACAGGGAGACATGACATCAACTTCAATAAAATTATTAAAAACACAAAGTAACAGGAAAAGGATTTGAAAAATCACTCCTGGATTTTATTATAATTCTTGACTCCTTATGCCTTAAATTCTGAAATTCTGGGGAAACAAAAAGTGATGTTATATTTACATATTTACTGTTGGTTTCTCTCATTATTTCTAGAAAGTTCTTTTATCCACTCATGTGTTTTCTCGATCCCATATACTTCCTGACACATAAAGCAGATCTGTATTTAATTTCACACTGATATCTGTGTCAATGTCTATCAGTTCAGTTCAGTTCAGTCACTCAGTCCTGTCCGACACTTTGCAACCCCGTGAACTGCAGCACGCCAGGCCTCCCTGGCCATCACCAACTCCAGGAGTCCACTCAAACTCATGTCCATCGAGTCGATGATGTCATCCAACCGTCTCATCCTCTGTCGTCCCCTCCTCCTTCTGCCCCCAATCCTTCCCAACATTAGGGTCTTTTCCAATGAGTCAGCTCTTCGCATCAGGTGGCCAAAGTATTGGAGTTTTAGCTTCAACATCAGTCCTTCCAATGAACACCCAGGACTGATCTCCTTTAGGATGGACTGGTTGGATCTCCTTGCAGTCCAAGGAACTCTCAAGGGTCTTCTGCAACACCACCGTTCAAAAGCATCGGTTCTTCAGCACTCAGCTTAGCTATATCTAAAAAGATAACCATCTATATGGACATATAAATATGGATGCATAACATTTTAGCTATGGGGTAAATACTCCAGGAAATGGTGAAGGACAGAGAAGCCTGGCATATTGCAGTCCATGGGGTTGCAAAGTGTCAGACGTGACTTAGCAACTGAAGAACAAATTAATATTATAGATGTTAAGATCTTAGGAGGGGTTGTTTAATAACTTTGACTTGGGAGCCAAGTTGGAATGAGACCTGGCAATCCATCCAGACCTGGGTGTGTGCTACGGTGTCTGGCTGCAAGTTCTGGAAGCCAGAGATCCGGATGCAATCAAATCTTTGGAAAGCCTGATTGAACCCTGTGGTGCTTCATTGATTTTGACACCATAAAATGCATTAGATTCAGTGAATGGGGGTCTTATAGCAGAGGATCCATTTAGAGGGATCCAGACTAAACCACATCAGCAAAGGAAACCACTGGACAGGCAGGCACCAGTCCTTGGAGGGAGGTGTTTGTGTTTGCATTTATGTACTTATTATGGGACTTGACCTCACTTACTAATTATCACCTAGTGGCAATTTAAACTGGGCCTATGCACAGATCATTCTAGGAAGCAATTTTAAAGATATTAATTAAGCTTTAAAGAGAGCTTATCAAAAACTGTAAATGAACACATTTTTAAAATTTCTCTGTTTGCATTTGGCCACCTGCCTTCTTGTTTTGCCGCCTGTTTTCACAGGCCTGACATACAGCAGTGAATATATTAACGGAAGAGAACACGTCTGGAACTCTGACATGGCGTGTATTTTTTCTCCTGGAAAGCCTTTTCCCCCTCTTATTTTGGTTCAGATGAGTATTTCTATTTTTTTTTTTTCAAACTCGACGTTTCTTTTAAAGTGTAAGGTTTATTTTCACACTTCCGATTGCCAGTGGAAGAGGAAAGACATTGTCACACATCAGACATTCTAATCCAGACATTATGCAACCACAGTGATGAGGATTAATAAAGATTAGTTTGGTTTCCGCTCAAAAAGTCCTAGCACTTCAGCAATATTATTGCTGGGCATACAGAAAAAGAAGAGTTATCATATGCTTTTGAAACAGGCTTGGTTTGGGGTATAGCACATTGTTGTCCATGTCTGAAGCTTGCTTTTATTGATGTGTTTCCTAGCTACTTTTTTCCAAGAAGCTACGGCTAGGCTATAGGATTTGTGAGGCAAAATTTTACGTGTATGGGTGGGGAAATATCATTCTTCAAATAGCCGCTTTGCTGAGTTTGCTTAATTTCTTTCTGTTTTAAAATATTGTTACTTGTATTTTTACTTATTTTTTTTTGCTTTTGTCATTGTTGTTTAATTTTTTTAAGCATGTGGGGTCTTAGTTCCCCCACCAGAGATCAAACCCTGTGGTCTTCTCCAACATCACAGTTCAAAAGCATCAATTCTTCAGTGCTCAGCCTGTTTTATGGTCCAACTTTCACAACCATACATGACTACTGGAAAAACCATAGCTTTGACTATGTCTTCACAAGAGAAGACTATTTAATTAGTCTTCAGAAGAGAAGACTCTACACATGGACATCACCAGATGGTCAATACCAAAATCAGATTGATTATATTCTTTGCAGCTTCAAACTAGCTATCTATATTATATACATGATAGTGTATATGTCAGTTCTACTTTCTCCATTCATCCCACCATCTTCTTCCCTAGCAGTGTCCTCAAGTCCCATTTTCTATGTCTGTGTATCCCTACCCTGAAGCACATTTACCAAAATTGGAATGATACACAGAAGGTTAGCATGGCCCCTGTGCAAGGATCCTATTTCTCAATAACATTGCATTCAGAGATACTAGGGGTTAGCACTTCAAGATATCTTTTTTGAGGGGACAGTGGTGAAAATTCAACTCATAACAATATATTACCTTTGATATTGTTAGAGGTAGACATTTACGGATTATATTTTCCAGAATCAGCACCATACATCTCCTTTCTTTCCCTCTTATCTTGACTCTACTAATTTTTCTGCAATTCTCTAACCTTGACATGGAGTAATGTCAAAAGCTGGAAATACTCTTTTATTTTTAAAATGGGATTTCTGTTCCTGTGATATTTCATCTTGCAGAAACAAGGACTATGTATGTTTGCCTTCATTCAACGAATTTGCATTGAGTCTCTTCTGTGTGTAGAAACTGGATGTCTTAGGGGACAAGAGAAATGCAAGGTGTCCCTCAAAGTAGGCAAAGGAGAATGGCATGCTCTTTGGGGTCAGACTATGAGGTTCAAAATTTGCCTCTACCAGTGGTATATTTGGGCTAGTTACTTGGCTTCTTAGTTTTGGTTTTTGTATCTCCAGTATTTTGATGATCACATTGATAATTCCTTTTTGTTGTTCAGTCACTCACCCATGTTCAACTCTTTGTGACCCCATGGACTGCAGCACGCCAGTCTTCCTTGTCCTTCACTATCTCCTGGTGTTTGCTCAAACTCATATCCATTGAGTCTACGATGCCATGCAACCATCTCATACTTTTGTCATCCCCTTCTCCTCCTGCCCTCAATCTTTCCCAGCATCAGGGGCTTTTCCAAGGAGTCAGCTCTTCACATCAGGTGGCCAAAGTATTGGAGTTTCAGCTTCAGCATCCGTGGTCATATTTCTAGCTTTTTTTTTTTTTTCCTGTTAAAGTAGAAGCTACTTAATTAATGGTAGCACTTCAGAGGACTCATACTTAACACACTTCCATGGACTTCCTAAAAGTTCGTAAAGCTTTCAGAGCAAAGATCAATGGTAACTGAAATGCTCAGCACAAAAAGAATTATAATTACACAGGATGTAAGAAGTCCCTTGGGTAAAGTGCTTTATTGTCATTTTGTTAACAGATTGGTAAATAATAACTCACATCTTGATAAAAATTTGAAATTAATACTCATCATAATCAGAGAAATGTATTATTATTGATAAATCATTTTCAAGCTACGCCCCAATGATGTGCCAAACCAATTTGATATTAGGCAATTCCTCAAAAAGCTTCTTTTCACTTGTGCTCTACTGTGCTTATTGGAATATTTGATCTTTATTCCTTTAAGAGATATGGTGTTGGATATTTTGAGGATACTTTGCTACAAAACTCAAGATTTTGAAATTGAAAAAAATAATTCACTGTATTTGCTACAGTCAAAATGTTTTGAGTAGAGACTTCCCTGGTGATCCAGTGGTTAAGACTCTGTGCTCCCAATGCAGGGGGCATGGGTTCAATCCCTGGTTGGAAAAATAAGATTCTGCATGCCACACAGGGAGGACAAGAAATAAAAAATAAATAAATTAATAAAAAAGAAAAAAAAATTGAGTAGTCATATTAAGGACACAGTTTTGGATCAGATGGTAAAGTATCTGCCTGCAATGCAGGAGACCCGGGTTTGATCCCTAGGTCAGGAAGATCCCCTGGAGAAGGGAATGGCAACCCACTCCAGTATTCTTGCCTGGAGAATTCCATGGACAGAGAAGACTGGCGGGCTATAGCCCATGGGAATGCAAAGAGTCGGGCATGACTCAGTGACTGTCACTTCACTTTCAGTCAGTTCACTCACTCAGTCATGTCCACCTCTATGCGACCCCAAGGACTGTAGCCCACTAAGCTTCTCTATCCATCACTAACTCCCAGAGATTACTCAAACTCATGTCTATCGAGTCAGTGATGCCATCCAACCATCTAATCCTCTGTCATCCCCTTGTCCTCCTGCCTTCAATCTTTCCCAGCTTCAGGGTCTTTTCCAATGAGTCGGTTCTTCAAATCAGGTGGCCAAAGTATTGGAGTTTCATCTTCAACATCAGACCTTCCGATGAATATTCAGGACTGATCTCCTTTAGGATGGACTGGTTGGATCTCCATGCAGTCCAAGGGACTCTCAGGAGTCTTCTCCAACACCACTCTTCTTCACTTTCTGCCATAAGGGTGGTGTCATTTGCATATCTGAGGTCATTGATATTTCTCCTGGCAATCTTGATTCTAGCTTGTACTTCATCCAGCCCATCTTTTCGCCTGATGTACTCTGTGTATAAGTTAAATAAGCAGGGTGACAATATACAGCCTTGACATCCTCTTTTCCCAATATAGAACAAGTCTGTTATTCCAGGTCCAGGTCTAACTGTTGCTTCTTGACTTGCATACAGATTTCTCAGGACACAGGTCAGGTGGTCTGGTATTCCCATCTCTTGAAGAATTTTCCATAGTTTGTTGTGATCCACACAGTCAAAGGCTTTCGCATAGTCAATAAAGCAGAAGTAGATGTTTTTCTGGAACTCTCTTGCTTTTTGCTTAGAAACTTCTTTAGGCTGCATATAACCTGCCTTTCCCTGTCTCCCCTTCATTCAGGATTGCACTGTACTCTACCAGTCCCTCCCTGTCTGCGTCCTCAGAGGTACTTTCTCTAATAAAAGCCTTGCTCATTTAATCCTAGCTCAGCTTCTGCTTCTTGGGGGGCTTGGAATCGGAGGGAGTCACTTCATGTCTCAGTGGCAGGAAATGGGCACGTTACTGCGAGCTTTTAATGTCAGTCACCACAGTCCTACGGCTTGTAGGCTTGAGTTCCCGTCGAGCTGGGGTAAATTATCATCATCCCTTGTTTCTGTGTCACCAATTACCTCTCAGTGTGTCTTCCACACAGGAACTGAGTTTCACGGAGTCTGGAAGAGACTGTAATTGTGCATTACTTAAATGCTCCATATTAAGCTTTAAAGAACAAACAAACAATGGAAACAACAGAATGCACGCAGGTACCTTGGTCTCGTCCTAACCGATAAATAACAGAGGAGGACACATACATATAAATCCTAAACTTTTTAAACCTCTTTTTCATACAGCCACAGAATCAACAATTATTTTTCAGCAGTTGATTTCATTTATTCATAAAACTAACATCTGTGGCTATCAATCCAAGTGATCTTACCTTTAATTGAGGGGAAACTGAATACAACAAAACGCATGTCCCACGACTGTGGTTGGAATAAATGCAACAAACCTAGTAGGTCCAGAAATGCATTTTTATTTCTTTTCTCCTCAAATGTGCTCATCCCACAGTTTTCTTCTTAAATAAATGATGCCTCCATTAAATAACCCAGAATCTGTGGTTTCATTTTTGGTTTTGTTTTTGGCTATGACAGGAAACATGTGGGATCTTACTTCCCCAACCAGGGATCAAACCCATGCTTCCTGTGTCTGAGCACAGAGTCTTAACTATCGAACCACCAGGGAAGCTCCTGTGATTTCATCTTTGACCCATCTCTTTTGCTCATTTACCAACAACTGAATACCCTTCTTTAGATATGCACAGTCTGCCTACCCCTTACCTCCTGTAGCCCTGCCAGGCTGGACCCCTGCAGAGTTCTAGCTGGTCTGGCTGTTTCTAGGCTCCTTCACAGTCCACTCCCCACATCACAGCCAGAATGAGCCAAAAAGCGTAGCTTCCTCCTGCTGGCTTTCCTTCCTCCTCCAAATGACCCTATTAATAGGACCCAAGAACCCATCCCAGTTCTGTTCTTAAGGAAAACATAACGTATCCTTTAGAGCTTCTCAGGTGGCACAGTGGTAAAGAATCTGCCTGCCAATGCGGGAGATGTGGGTTTGATCCCTGGGTCAGGAAGATCTGCTGGAGATGGAAATGGTAAACCACTCCAGTATTCTTGCCTGGGAAATCCTGTGGACAAAGGAGACTGCTGGGCTACATTCCATGGGATCACAAGAGAGTCAGACTAGCAACTAAACAACAACAAGCACATATTAAATTATATGCATATATATATATATATATATATATATATATATATAATCATTTCAATTATTTCAGTAAAAGTGTGTCAATTCTACTCCTACATCTATTTTATATCCTTGCAAGCCATTTTCACGTTCAGGAAATAGTCAAGATAAAATGTATTTAGCGCAGATATGGAAAAAGTGCCAAAGAAGTGAAATAATTATTTTTCTCTTGAAAATTCAGTTTTGATTTTGTAGTCTAGAGAGTGTTGGTTGTTGTTTTTCTCCAAACATTTTCTTCTATTTATTTAGTTTATACCATTGCGACACTAATAATACATTTCTTTAGATATGTTATACCTTGATGCAAGCTTCTTGCTATCCTATTTTTAGCATATGTCGTTTCTATAAATGGAGCTCTACCTTCACCACTTTTTAATCAACTAATTGGATGAAATATTTATTTCTAAATATTAGGTTATCCAGAGTTACCCACTATTCCCTCTTTCAGAATTATGTTAATGGGTCCCAATTTCAAATCTTGTTTCATATACTTCACTTAACACCACTGTTAAAGAACTGTTAGAATTTATGGTTTTCTTCTCAATTTCCCATTTCAGCACCCCAGGAAAATTAAATGGATTTTTGTGATATTAAATCAGAATCCTTGTCCTCATCTCTCTTAGTTCAACACATCCTTAATCTTTCTTTACAGTATTATTTCTGAGCCCTTTTTGAATATCATCCCAAATCCCATCAAGCACACAGAGACATGTCCTAAACCTTTGATGTTCATTCAGTCTCTTTAAGGAGAGATGCTCAAACCATCCTTGGAGATCTGAGAGAAGAGAAGAGTTGCAAAGTTATGGGACGCTGATCACTTTTTTGCTGCTTTGAAAAAGGTGCGCTGATTGGGTTCCTGGTATGATTTTTAAATGTACTATACAATTTCTCACGGAGAAGGCAATGGCACCCCACTCCAGTACTCTTGCCTGGAAAATCCCATGGAGAGAGGAGCCTGGTAGGCTACAGTCCATGGGGTCGCTAAGAGTCGGACACGACTTGAGCGACTTCACTTTCCATTTTCACTTTCATGCATTGGAGAAGGAAATGGCAACCCACGCCAGTGTTCTTGCTTGGAGAATCCCAGAGACGGCGGAGCCTGGTGGGCTGCCGTCTACGGGGTCGCACAGAGTCGGACACGACTGCAGCGACTTACCAGCATACAATTTCTCAACACCCAATCACTCTAGGTAAAAGTATTAGAAGTCTGACTACCATGGATATAAAAACTGAAGTCCAACACACAGTTCATTAGTTGAGGCTGTCTGCACTCTTCCCTTGTCTTCCACTCCTCTGTCCAGCTCTTTCTATCCAAAACAAAGTAACCTGCCATTAATAATATCATACATTTAACTCCATTTCACAAACTTCAGAAATATCTCTGCATCTTCTTTCCTCTTTTAATTCTTTGTTTATCTTTGGCTGTGCTGTGTCTTTGTCGCTGCATGAACTTTTCTCTACTTGCGATGAGTGGGGAATATTCTCTATTTGTAGTGTGTGGGCTTCTCATTATGCTTGCTTTGCTTGTTGAAGAGCAGGAGCTCGAGGGCATGCGGGGCTTTGGTATTTGCAACACGTGGGCTCAGTAGGTTTCATTCCAGGTCCTAGAGCACAGGCTCAATAGTTGTGGCACATGGGCTTAGTTGTACTGCAAATGGGATCTTACCAAACCAGGGACTGAACCCATGTCTCCTGCATTGGCATGTGGATTCTTTACCACTGAGCTGCCAGGGAAGCCCCTTTAATTCTTACAATACTAGTATTGTTTAAATTCTATCTCCTTTTGTGACCACTCAGGAGACTCCTACATGGAGATCCTGCAGTTTCTTATGATTGTTACTGTTTATTTTTATTTAATGTCACTGATATTATACATGGTATTGCTTCTATTGTTTAGTACACTGTAGAATATCTCCAGTAATTTCTAGGTCTCATGGTGGAGTACAATAATATTTGTGCCCCATTGCTTATCATGTTACCTTTACCAGAGCAGGAAATGGATAGATGAGAGTGGTTCATAGGGGTGAATATTCTAGCATAATGGTATATGAAGTGGGGAACCTCCAGTGAGTAGATTTTTAATTGCAGATCTTCATTGATTTACCTTAAGGTTACATCCCAATAAGCCTATCATCAGTTGAAAATGTCCTTAAATTGAAAATGCATTTAACACCTCTTACTTACTGAAAATTATGACTTCACATGCTCAGAACATTTACATTAGCTTACATTTGGTCAAAATTATCTAGTTCAAAGCCTACTTTATGATAACATCTGAGTATCTCAATTTATTGAATACTGTACTGAAAGTGAAAAACAGAGTGCTTGTCTAAATATAGAATGATTATAACTCTGTTGGCTGTTTACCCTCCTGATCACTGCCACTGCCCAGAATCATGAGTGAACATTGATAGACCACATATTACTAACCCAGGAAAAGAAAAAAAATATAAAACCTTAACTATGTTTTCTACTGAACACATTTTGCTTTCTCACTATCTATAAAGTCGAAATAGTCTTCCCAGGTGGTGCTAGTAGTAAGGAACCCACCTGTCAATGCAGGAGACATAAGAGGCCTGGGTTAGATCCCTGAGTGGGGAAGATCCCCTGGAGGAGGACAAGGTAACCCACTTCAGTAAACTTGCCTGGAGAATCCCATGGACAGAGGAGCCTGGTGGGCTATAGTCCATGGGGTTGCAAAGAGTCAGACACGACTGAAGCAACTTAGCGTGCACACATAAAGTTGAAAAATCATAAATCGGACCATTATAAGTTAGAAAGTCTATAGAAGCATTTTCAGAACATGAATTCAATGTTTTAGAACCCCCATAAGAATTAACACTCATAATTTAGTAAAGCAAGAAACATACCAAAACCAAATATGTTTTGAAGTTATTTATTTACAGTATGATTTCACAGAATCTTTCCAGAGACCCATTGGATTAAGTTCCCAAGTAATGGGTTTCTATAGCACTCATGTATAAATCTACCAAAAAATATATCATTTTGTATCAAAATTCACTTGTTTACTAGATCCTGGGCTCCTAGAGAAAGAAATCTGCCTTTCACCTAATGGGTTCCCAGTACCGAATACAGTTCTGGCAGAGGGAATGGTGTATAAACATTTGCTAAAGGGATGAATGAAAGTGAAAGTGAAAGTCACTCAGGCCTGTCTGACTATTTGTGACCCCATGGACTATACAGTCCATGGAATTCTCCAGGCCAGAATACTGGAATGGGTAACCATTCCCTTCTCCAGGGGATCTTTCCAACCCAGGGATCAAACCCAGGTTTCCCACATTGCAAATGGGTTCTTTACCAGCTGAGCCACAAGCGAAGCCAAAGGTATGAATAACTAAGCCTTAAATTGGAGTTTTAAAATAACAGATTTTGGGTTAGCATTAAGCAAATTATAAAGCATCTCTATCCCTAAGGAAATTAAAACCCTAAAATAAATCACCAGATTCAACCTTTCTAGTGTTTGTGTACATTACATAATTATTATGTTTTTTCTGTGCTTTATCATTCACTGTCCTAATGAATGACGGATTCTTACAAATTACTTTGAAAACTATATGCATTAATTTGGAGTGATATAATCTGACCAGTTCACTTTTCTTTTTGTATTTCCTATTATCAGTTCAGTTCAGTTCAGTCCAGTCGCTCAGTCATGTCCAACTCTGTGCGACCCCATCGACTGCAGCATGCCAGGACTCCCTGTCAAACACCAACTCCCAGAATTTACTCCAACTCATGTCCATTGAGTCAGTGATGCCATCCAACCATCTCATCCTCTGTCATCCCCTTCTCTTCCTGCCTTCAATCCTTCTCAGCTTCAGGGTCTGTTCTAATGAGTCAGTTCTTCACATCAGGTGGCCAAAGTATTGGACTTTCAGCTTCAGCATCAGACCTTCCAGTGAATATTCAGGACTCAGTTTCCTTTAGGATGGACCGGTTTGATCTCCTTGCAGTCCAAGGAACTCTCGAGTCTTCTCCAGCACCACAGTTCAAAAGGATCAATTCTTTGGTGCTCAGCTTTCTTTATAGTCCAACTCTCACATTCATACATGACAACTGGAAAACCATAGCTATGACTAGAGAGACATTTGTTGGTAAAGTAATGTCTCTGTTTTTTAATATGCTGTCTAGGTTGGTCATAGCTTTTCTTCCAAGGAGCAAACATCTTTTAATTTCATGGCTGTAGTCACCATCTACAGTCATTTGGAGCCCCCAGAAATAAAGTTTCTCACTGTTTCCATTGTTTCCCCATCTATTTGCCAAGAAGTGATGGGAACGGTTGCCATGATCTTCGTTTTCTGAATGTTGAGCTTTAAGACAAGTTTTCCACTCTCCTCTTTCACTTTCATCAAGAGACTCTTTAGTTCTTCTTCGATTTCAGCCATAAGGGTGGTGTCATCTGCATATCTGAGGTTATTGATATTTCTCCCAGCAATCTTGATTCCAGCGTGTGTTTCTTCCAGTCCAGCTTTTCTCATGATGTACTCTGCATATAAGTTAAATAAGCAGGGTGACGATATACAGCCTTGACATACTCCTTTTCCTATTTGGAACCAGTCTGTTGTTCCATGTCCAGTTCTAACTGTTGCTTCCTGACCTGCATACAGGTTTCTTAGGAGGCAGGTCAGGTGGTCTGGTATTCCCATCTCTTTCAGAATTTTCCACAGTTTCTTGTGATTCACACAGTCGAAGGCTTTGGCATAGTCAATAAAGCAGAAATAGATGTTTTTCTGGAACTCTCTTGCTTTTTCGATGATCCAGCGGATGTTGGCAGTTTGATCTCTGGTTCTTCTGTCTTTTCTAAATCTAGCTTGAACATCTGGAACTTCATGGTTCATGTACTGTTGAAGCCTGGCTTGGAGAATTTTGAGCATTACTTTACTAGCGTGTGAGATGAGCGCAATTGTGCAGTAGTTTGAGCATTCTTTGGGATTGGCTTTCTTTCGGATTGGAATGAAACCTGACTTTTCCATTCCTGTGGCACTGCTGAGTTTTCCAATTTTGCTGGCATATTGAGTGTAGCACTTTCACAGCATCATCTTTTAGGATTTGAAAGAGCTCAACTGGGATTTCATCACCTCCACTAGCTTTGTTTGTGGCGATGCTTCCTAAGGCCCACTTGACTTCACCTTCCAGGATGTCTGGCTCTAGGTGAGTGATCACACCATCGTGATTATTTGGGTCGTGAAGATCGTTTTTGTATAGTTCTGTGTATTCTTGCCACCTCTTCTTAACATCTTCTGCTCCTGTCAGGTCCATACCATTTCTGGCCTTTATTGAGCCCATCTTTGCATGAAATGTTCCCTTAGTATCTCTAATTTTCTTGAAGTGATCTCTAGTCTTTCCCATTCTATTGTTTTTCTCCATTTCTTTGCACTGATCACTGAGGAAGGCTTTCTTATCTCTCCTTGTTGTTATTTGGAACTCTGAATTCAAGTGGGTATATCTTTCCTTTTCTCCTTTGCTTTTCACTTCTCTTCTTTTCACAGCTATTTGGTTCCTCAGAGAGCCATTTTGCTTTTTTCCATTTATTTTTCTTGGGGATGATCTTGATCCCTGTCTCCTGTACAATGTCAGGAACCTCCATCCATACTTCACCAGGCACTCTGTCTATCAGATTTAATCCCTCTATTAGATCTAATCTATTCCTCACTTCCACTATATAATTGTAAGGGATTTGACTTAGGTCATACCTGAATGGTCTAGTGGTTTTCCCTACTTTCTTCAATTTAAGTCTGAATTTGGCAATAAGCAGTTCATGATCTGAGCCACAGTCTGCTCCCGGTCTTGTTTTTGCTGACTGTATAGAACTTCTCCATCTTTGGCTGCAAAAATATAATCAAAAAATCTGATTTCGGTATTGACCATCTGGTGATGTCCACGTGTAGAGTCTTCTCTTGTGTTGTTGGAAAAGGGTGTTTGCTATGACCAGTGCATTCTCTTGGCAAAACTCTATTAGCCTTTGCCCTGCTTCATTCAGTACTCCAAGGCCAAATTTGCCTGTTACTCCAGGTGTTTCTTCACTTCCTATTTTGCATTCCAGTCCCGTATAATGAAAAGGACATCTTTTTTGGGTGTTAGTTCAATAGGTTTTGTAGGTCTTCATAGAACCATTCAACTTCAGCTTCTGCAGCATTACTATTATAACATGTTAATATTGAAAACATTAAAAATAAACTCAGTTGCTATAGCTTTTCTCTCAAATGGATTTCTAATATTGATGTCTATTACAGTGCAATGGATATCTTTAAATTTGATGTATGCTTTCTGTTACATTGCAGATTTTTCATTTAGGATATTTGATGAAATATTGTAAACATTTTATACTCCTTGGAAGAGCTGCTTTATCAAAGAGTTAAACAATTTCTATTAACAATAGTAAAGACATATGTATGTCCATACATGCTAAGTCACTTCAGTCATGTCAATCTCTTTGTGACCCTATAGACTGTAGCCCACCATACTCCTCTATCAATGGGATTCTCCAGGCAAGAATACTGGAGTGGGTTCCTGTGCCCTCCTCTAGGGGGTCTTCCTGACCCAGGGATCGAACCTGTGTCTCTTATGTCTTCTGCATTGGCAGGCTGGTTCTTTACCACTAGCTCCACCTGGCAAGCCCAAAGATATATGCATATATATATATAGCAAAAATTGGATATGTGAATTTTTACTAATTGTTTTATTTAATATAAATTTTCAAAGTACAACTTCAAACAATTATATTGACTGATCTGTTTGGTAGTAAAAAAATAAGTCTCATTGTGATCTTGCAATCTTTTGCTCCCAACAGCAAGAGTCAATAAACATTTAGGTAAATGACATGAACTCAATTAACCAATTCATGTCATTTTTTAAAACAACTTGATAAGACTGCAGTGTACCTTTGGAATCACACACGTTGGGCTTTTTGGTGTCTCATATTCAGTGTTCAGAATTTTCTTGGCGTGAAATTATTTGTAATCAATATTGTTGACAGTTTTCTCCTCACAGTGGATTGAAGTAATGTGTTCTTGATGGCCAAGCTGAAACTATCAATGATTTGTGGCAATATATGAGCAAGTGGCAGCTTTGAAATAATGTTCCCTGGAGAAAACAGGTTTTCCTTCTTTTATTTTCTATGAGCATCTTGGTTTGTTCTATGCTGTTATCTCAGAAAGTGAGAACCAGTATGTCTTGGTCTGAGAGCTTGTCCTGCAGCGGGAGCCATGATTGTCCTTCATAATGAATTATTCAATTGGTTTTTAAGTGGTTTACCAAAGGCACTGAGTCTATGCATCAAAAACAAAATGTATTGGATTAATTCACTGAAATTTGAATTTTTACTATTACACTAAATAAGCTATAGCACTCTTAACCAAAACTAATTAAAAAAATAATGAATGAATCTAGTAAATTAAATCAAAGTATCACATCAATTTATGTTCTGAAATAAAACTATTTAATGAGAATATTGGAATCATATCATTTTCATATTTCAAGTGATTTTTTAATATAATAAGGACTGTTGGCTTTGAATAGAAGAATTGGGAGATTGAATTCATCCAATTCAACTGTGATTCAACTGTGATTGAACTAAACAACATTTTCCTCTACATATTGGTTCATTTTTTTTTTTTTCAAAAAACAAGAGTACTAGTGGGCTGGTTGTGGAGGGAAAAGATGGTGAAATGATTTGGGAGATGATCCCCTCAAGAAACTTTTCTTCTTTCATATTTTCCTTTAAAAATTGAAGGTTTTGTGCAGTTAAACTATTACAAAAATATATGTGCATATCAACAAAAATCAATGCAAGAATTAGTTCAATTCACTGACAAGGCTTCTATTCAGATAGATCTTTCATTCCATAGATTCAAGTTCTTCTCCCCTCTAAAGGAGAAAGGGGCAAGAGAACTCTTCTGAGTATGTATTAATAGTTAGAAGCAGAGAAGTGAAAAGCTGTCGGGTGTTGAAACCACCCTTGATAGCCGTATTGCTATGTTAGCCTCGCTGTATCTGCTGCCCCTACTTAGTGAGGAGGCAGGAACTCAGACATTCAGAATGACAGAGCCTCAGGCACACTTGCTCAGCTGCTGTGAAATAGACTGTGTAGCTGAGAGAAGGAAAACTTATTCTCTTATAGCTCTAAAAGCCGGACGTTGGAGATACACATATTGGCAGCATCGAGACGTTCCTTCTGAGGTCTGCGAGGGGGACTCTAGTCCATGGCACTCTTTCAGGTACCGATGGTTTGCCGGCAGTCTTTAGCATGCCTTGGCTTCTGGCTGCGTCCCTTAGTCTCTGCCCTCATCTTCACATGACCTTCTTTCTGTGTGCATGTCTGTGTCTGGAACTCCCCCGTTCGTAAGGACACCGATTATATCAGATGACTAGGTCCACCGCGCTCTGGTGTGACATCATCGTAACAAATTACATCTCCAAGACCCTATTTCCAAATGAAGTCAGATTCTGAGGAATCATGGTGAGACCACCGGCCATGTAAGTGTGTGGGTGATGCAACTCAACTCATAAGGACAATTTCCATAACTCAGAGAGTAAGGAGTCAAAGACAGAGGAATTAAGCTTGTCACGCAGTTTCAGATTTAACATAGTACTGCTTACCTTAGAACTCCAGGCGTTTACTCTTTCCAATAAAGCAGGTGACCACCACAGTTAAAAAAAAAAAGGGGGGCACAGCAGCCATCTGCCTTTTCACTAAAAAAACAGCTCATGGCTGAATGATTAAATAAAAATAAAATGTGTTTTATTGCCAAGCTTGCAAACAGATGAAAAGGTAAGGTTGGGATCGTTTTCTTTAACATTTTCCTGGGAGAAAAAATAAATAGACGTGGTAACTTACTATGGGAATTAAGACCTAAAATCTATAATACACACCTCAAAATACCTTGTTTTCAACTACCTTAGGAAAACCATCTTTTCTTCGTTTCTCCTTCCCTTCCTCCTCACTCCTTTATTTTTCATTCTGCTGACAACTATCTCTCACAAATCTGTACTTTAACAATTCCTCTTCAAGCTACTTTATTCTTTAAATTCTGAATACTATCCCCCACCCCGCAAATGATAGTGGAAACTCAATGAGAAATAGGGTATAACTGATGTCAAAATACGGATCTGAAATGTATGCTTCCATGGAGTCACTAGGTTTAAATTATTATGCATTCACCCTTATATTTTGGAAATTAACTTAAGTCAATTACATTCATCAACTATTTTGAGAATCTATAATACTATGTGAAAACAATAAAATATTTGTAAATCAAACCTGAGTGTGTGTATGCGCATTGTCGTGTCTGACTCTTTTGCAACCACATGAACTCTAACCCGCCAGTCTCCTCTGTCCATGGAACTTTCCAGGCAACAATACTGGAGTGGGTTTCCATTTTCTCTCCTATTATTCCTGAGTAATTCAATACTCCTCCATGGCCTTATACTTGAGCAATATACAAGCTATTATCACTTATATTTTCAAAAATAACTTTGCTTAACCATGTCTGCATAATTCTGGTTCACCAGGAGAAAATGAGTGTTCTGTGTTGAACGAGGTTTTAGAATCATTCTTTGACCTTAAACTAGTATATGATCTTCCTCAGTAAATAATATATATAGATGAATAGAATTAATTATTCTGGTATAAAATTGAGTCTGTTAATTGCTAACTTTTGTCTCAAACTTAATTTTAGATAATATACTTAGAAATGTTTTCAAGAAAAATCTACAGAATGGAAATTAGAAATGCTTTGAAGAAATGATGTGTACTTGTGATTTAAAATATAAAATACGTATATGGTTCTGAACTTATTTTGGAAAGAAAAAAATTAGCAGCCAATAATTACTGCTACAATTGGATAATTGCACGGGCAATTGAGCAATTCCAGTTGCAACTGGACACATTCCACTTATCTCTGAGTTGTAATTAACCAATTTTATATATAATTATTTGTACCTGGACTATTAGGCTTCTAAATTATTCTACTTCACGCTTCAAAAACATGTTGCCATGTTTATCATTTCTTATTGGGACGACCACTGATTTGTCTGAATACAAGGCAATACCATCAAAGAGAATTCCATTAGGGTTAGTTACTTCAGACTGGAAATGTAATTCCTCAGTAGATTAAAGCTGTTCGTATACACATAAAATTGCTTTAAAAGCATTGACTAAATTGAAAAATTAACTTCATCAAACAACAAGCCATTTCAGTCAAAACAATTTCTTGACAAAATTGACTTCTTGACCAATTATTTAGCTGAATTGATAGTTTGTTTTATTTAACTTGCTTGTCAATTAACTGAAAATTCTCTGAGAGTCTAAGTAAGTTACTATGAAAACATGCCTTTAGGTAAGGAAAATAAATTACAAATATATAATGCAACATGATGTGATGGAGAATATATAAATGATGTAACATGACTTAAATATGGTGAAATATATAGTGTTTTCACTAGTTGCAACTTTCATAGTAAAAGATTTTATAGATGCTTGTTTACTGTACATATCAAATGCCTTTATCACTGTGTGTGACAATTTGATTATATTTGTGTGTATATGGCTTGTGTTCCTTTTCTAGACAAGCATTTCATCTTATTTACCCAAATATCCCAAGAATTCCACAGGCTTCCCAGCACATATTAGGTGCTTAATAAATGCTTGCTGATTATCACCTTACAAAACAGACAAATATTGTATCTAATGGCCTCACTTCAAAAATATACTTTTGTTTCATTTGTTTCTTTTTAACTAGAACTATGTCTTTTAAGAACAGAACAAAACTGCGAGTAACTAGGAGCTGGGCATCAAGTGATCCTAGATCTCAGATAAATAGTTTTTATGAGTCTAGGTTCGCACTGAGGGGGCTTCCCTTGTGGCTCAGCTGGTAAAGAATCTACCTGCAATGCGGGAGACCTGAGTTTGATCCCTGGGTTGGGACGATTCCTTGGAGAAAGGAATGGCTACCCACTCCAGTATTTTGGCCTGGAGAATTCCATCGGCTGTATAGTCCATGGGGTCATGAAGAGTTGGATACGACTGAGTCACTTTCATGTTCACATTGAGGGGTAAATTGCGTGCCACAGTAGGTGGCCTTTAGATTGTCCCAAGGAGCGAACACTTGTGGAATTCTCCCATCGCTCTTTTATTTTTTCTTTTTTTTTTTTAACTTTTTATTTTGTATTGGGGTGTAGCCAGTTAACAAACAATGTTGTGACAGTTTCAGGTGAACAGCAAAGCGACTCTGCCATAAATACACACGTATCCGCTCTCCCCCAAACTCCCTCCCATCCAGACCGCCTCATAACACTGAGCGGCGTTCCCTGTGCTCCACAGTAGGTCCCTGTTGGTTGTCTGTCTTAAACACAGCCGTGTGTACATGTCCATCCCACACTCCCGAACTACCCCTTTCCCTCGGCGGTCCCCACGGGAGCCACGTTTGTTCTCTAAGTCTGTGAGTCTCTTTCTGCTTTGAAAGAGAATTAATTTGTATCATTTCCTTTAGATTCCACACATAAGGGATGTCATACCACACTTCTCTTTCTGCTTCTAACTTACTTTCTCCACTCCATAGTGCTTCATTTTGGGGGGAACCATCCAAAAACCAGCTGACCAGGGACAAGTGACCCTTAAGGAGGAGGAGGTGGAGGGGGAAGAGGAAAAAATCACGGGAAGACCTGCCCAGCAACAGGTACTACATTTAGCTGTCCTGTTCATCTTCCCTTTTGGATTCTCAGTACAAGACTGACTACGGATATTAGTTATTCACACATATTGTATTTCTTACATTTTAATCTCTCTGACTGTCTCATTTGTTTTTAAGTGCAAAAGCACATTTTCAAATGGGTTGACTTTAGCTTTGCCTACACTATTTAAATAAAATCTGACTGAAAAGATGTCTGATATTTGTCCATGTTGAATTTTGATAGAACCAGTAAAGACTGGCACTGACTGACACATTAGTAAAATCAAAGACCATCCAACAAGGGCTTGAATATAAAATAAATGATTGAATTTTGAACCAACTGCTTCATTGGCCTAAAGCAAGAGGACATGGAGGGGGATATATGATTTACTGCATTAATGTTTTCTCACTGCTCTTTTGACAAAGAAATTTATTTAGGTATAACGAACTCAGTAAAATATTTATAAAATAATTAAGTACACAAAATAAATATATATGGTTTATTTCTATGATTCTATGTAGATAACAAAAACTTCAGAGGCAGAATTTTCAAGATGCTAAAAACCTGTTGGGTACCCACGTTTTATATTATGATATATTTTCCTAAAATGTAAACTTATATCATGTTAAATTGACTATCATGACACAATTTTCTATCATATTTTCATGAACTCTAAATTATAAGATAAAACACTTGAAATTTAATGAAGATGTGTTATTCTGTTCCTGTAAGAGTACAAGAATAGTAATATATTTGGGGCTGATGTACAGCTTGAAGACACATCTCTAACTGACAGAGATAAGGTCACTTGTCATAAAATTGTATTTGCTATCTGAAAATTGATATGTAACCAGTAAAAAAGTAAAACCACTTAAAACTTTAGATGTGTGGTAGAGATATTGACCTTTTACTTCTACCTGACTTTATACATCCATCCATATATATATATATATGCACCCACACATATATTTGTATAATACACACAATTGTCAAGTTACTTCCTATTTTCTTAAACCATATGTACTGTTTGAAAAAGCAATTTCTGCCATTATAATTATTGTACTGTTATTTTATTCTTTTTCTGTAAGTGAATTTTAATTTTCAGTTCTAATATGTGAGATATTAATTGTCAAAGATTCTCAAAAAAGAAATGTACCTACATTTATGAATGAAAGATACATTTTGAAATATTAATTTCTTTTGAAGTCAAGGCAAGATACCCATAATAGAGCAAATCTTGTTAAAAAATAGGCAATAAAAATATAGATTAAAAAGAAGACTGAAAAATAGTATGTGCAGAATGATGAGATTTTTCAATAATAGCATCTAATGATGAAAACTGGAAGTGAATGATGCTTACAATTATTATGTGAATTTTAATATGATCTGTTAATTTTTTTCACTTTTGTTTTAGCATATGTCCTAAGTTTTCTGCAGTAAACAAGTGTCATGTTTAAAATTATAAAGGAGCATGATAGTACAAATTTTAACCAGCCTTCAGCCTTTTTAAAAATTATAAAGTGTTGCTGTTGATTCTTTATTGAAGTATAATGGATTTACAATATCATGTTAATTTTCAGTATATATATATATATATATATATATATAATTTTCAGATTCTTTTCCCTATAGGCTATTACAAAATATTGAGTATATTTCCCTGTGCTATACAGTAGGTCCTTATTGGTTATCTGTTTTATATATAGTAGTGTGTATGTTAATCCCATCCTCCTAAATCATCCCTCTTCCCACCCCCACTTTGGTAACCATAAGTTTGTTTTCTATGTCTGTGTTTCTATTTGTATTGTATAAATAATTTCTCAAGACTAACACTTCAGATTTTCTTTCATTTATCTACATCTCTTTGAGTTCTTCATTGGACATGGTCAAGATCATTGAGACAGGAATTGGAGATTCCCAATTGTTATCTTAATTCAGCTATATTTGAGTAGCTTTAGTATGCTTCTTATGTGTATAGAGATTGAGTTGAAGCCGAAGAGATCTCTTTCTGAGTTATCAACGCCTTTCCATTTCTTTAGTATTCTCAAATCCATTTTTAGGAATATAAATAATGAGAGTTTATTATAGAAAAAATTTAAAAATATATATATATAACGCAAAGACTAAGAGCAATCATGATCTCAATACTTCCTGGTAACTACTGCTAATAATCCCTTGAACTTCCTCTTTTAGTGTGCATATAGTACTTAAAAAAAGGTGAAGATGTGAAGGCAAGGATTTTTTTCTCTGTTTTATTTCCAGCAACTAGAACTACATGTGACACACAATAGGTCACCAGCATAATTTGCTGAATTACTGAAATGAAGTTTTTCGTATTCCTTATTCCCCTTATTTGCATTCTCAAGGGTTTCCCCGTACCTTTAAATATGCTTTAAAATCATTATTTTTAAGGGAGCAGTCCCTTTTCCACTCACCAGTTCTATCTGCCAAGGAAATCGTTAGCGGTGGTTTAGCGTGTTTCTCAACTACCGCGTTTTCAGAGGCAAATGACACACCCCAGTGTAAGCTGTCCAGAAACAGGACGTCCGTATTTTGGTTTACCTGTGTGAGCAGTCAAGTGCCACAGCCCCTTTTGGATCTGGTTTTGTCAGTGCTCTGGCTCTTCTTCGGTGCAATTCTCCCATCACTCATCGTGTGTGCACTTCGGGCGGACTCCTTTCACAGCAGCAAAACGCCAGCAGTCCCCAGGTGCCCTGCGAGGAGGCTTCCAGTGCAGGAGAGCGCCCTCCACCCTCAGAAATGGTCTCCATCTCCGCTTTGAGAGACCGTGGCTTCACGTGGTGTCATTACCGGAATTTAGAAAGCTGCTCCGGTAGACAGGAGCTTACTCTGTTCCATGAATTTCTTGCCCCGGAAAATTACTGTGTAACCACTCAATAAAGCCGCTGCTGACAGACTTCCTCAACGGCTCCCTTCAAGGCGAGGTTTTGTTCACTTGGGCTGCAAGCCTCTTTCTTGGGACAATTGATGACTTAACTGAGCAAAAAGTGAAAGTGAAAGTTGCGTCCGACTCTTTGCGACCCCATGGGCTATACAGTCCAAGAAATTCTCCAGGCCAGAATATTGGAGTGGGTAGCCTGATGCGAAGAGCTGACTCACTGGAAAAAGACCCTGATGCTGGGAAGGATTGGGGGCAGGAGGAGAAGGGGAGGAGAGAGGATGAAATGGTTGGATGGCATCACCGGCTCAATGGACATGAGTTTGGGTAAACTCCGGGAGTTGGTGATGGACAGGGAGGGGCGTGCTGCAGTCCATGGGGTCGCAAAGAGTTGGCCACTACTGAACGACTGAACCAAACTGAACCTTTCCCTTCTCCGGCGGATCTTCCCGACCCAGGGATCGAACTGCAGTCTTGCTCATTGCACGCGGATTCTTTGGATTCTTTGCCAACTGAGCTATCAGGGAAGCCCCAACTGAGCAAAGAACGAAGTAATCAAAACACTGTTTTTTGTTCAGGTTGTTTCAAGGTCCTCACCTCACTCTGAGCTCTAATTTTAAATTAATATTTCATACACTTAGCTCCATCCAACTCAGATCCCTTGATTGAAAGGCCTGATTTAAATCACCCACACCCAGAGCGCGGAGCCCTATTCTGACATTTTTATCCTGATATTAGTAAGACTCCATCAAGGTGGTACTCTAATTGGTCTTGTTGGAATGAACTGGGCTTTCATTAGAATTCCCAATCACATGGCAGTTATACCTCCAATCTGATAGCAAAATCAGGGTAAAGGTTGAAAACATCTGTGAGCTAGAACAAATATAGAATGAACATTTTTAGAAATTATATTAAAAAAGAAAAACTAAGGGAAGAACATCAAACCTAAGTGTATTTTACTGAAGCACTTTTCTAACTCATGTTAAAAAGATTTCAGTGTGTTTGAATCAAATATTGGTTGATTGATTTATACTCACATTCAAATATTGCTTTGAAAAAAAATTCCAGTAGTATTTTCTTCAAACTGGGAACTCGTATGCTTGCCAAAAAATAAATTGCATTCTATCCTTGAACGCATTGAATCCATTTGACATATAAAATGCATTAGGTTTGAGTAGAGGCCAAACTGAGCAGAGTGTTTCCACTCATCCTTGCAGTTTAAGCTGATGAACATATGACCTAATATATAATCCATGATTTACAAATTGCTGTGAAATGTGTTATAAAACAACAAATAAACCTTATTATTTGTATATCCAAATTTGATAGTGTTTTCCATTCATCTTGAATTATGTAGCATTCTTTCCTAAATGCTATTTCATATTTTATTGCCATGCCCCTATAACCATTGTATTACTAAATATCAAAAGTGTAAAATAACTTTTACAATGTCAGAAGTTCTGTACATCTTCTTTGACCTACTCTTTTCTTGGACGCATCTTTAGAACATGTCCGTTTCTTCCTGTATTCATGATGGACTGATCTCATTCTTTTGGTCTTCTCTTTGCCATTCAAGATGGGAGGTGAAATGTGCCATTGCTGAAATTGCTGGGATAGCATTTAGTTTAAAAGTAGGCATTTATTTAAAATCCACCATCTTCAGGGGATAATGTTGTATCTCTGGGGAGACTCTGTCCTCAATGAATTCATGTTAACCTTTGGAAGCAAAAATCTTAAAATGTTTAATGTGAGATAAGTGATAAAGAGGGGCTTCCTAGGTGGTGTTAGTGTTTAAAAAACAAAACACACAAAAAAACACCTGCCAATACCTTAGATGCAAGAGACACGGATTCAATCCCTGGGTTGGGAAGATCCCCTGGAGGAGAGCATGGCAACCCACTCCAGTATTCTTGCTTGGAGAATCCCATGGACAGAGGAGCCTGCTGAGCTACAGTCCATGGGATCACAAAGAGTTGGACATAACTGAAGTGACTTAGCACGCATGCAACTGATAAAGAAATGTACAGGGTGACTTTTTGGGAGACACAAAAGGTGTTTAATTTAGAAGAAAGGTAAAATATAAAAAATATGGAAGCAGAAACAAATTTTACATCCTCTCCCACAGAGCTTTTGTAATATTATAGCTGAATAAAGAGACAGCAAAGAAAGTGAACGTTTTGCCTGAGGTGATAAAATTAGTTTGTGGAAGATAAACAGTAGTGGCAAAAATCCAAGTTTCATTAATCCTGTCCTTGGACTTTTACGTTAAATTTTACTCAAAAAACTCTTAAAACTCAACTACAACAACAAAAGCTTGATTATGAAATGAGCCAAATTCTTAACAGATGCCTCAAAAAGGATATATAGGTGGCAAATGACTTATGAAAAGATGCTCCACATCATATTTCTCTAGGGAGTGAAAATAAAACAACAGTTAAGTACCAATGAAGACCTATTAGAATGCCCCAAATTTGGAACACCAGCAACACCAAATGCTAGGAAGGATATAGAACGACAGCAATTTTTTATTCTTTTTTATGTTTTGGGGATAGCCACTGAATAAAAGAATATTTGGAAGTTTCTTACAAAAACTAAACATATTCCTACCCTATAATCCAGCAGTCACAGTCCTTGATATCTACTCAAAGGAGATGAATTTTCATCCACATAAAAACCTGCTGAATGCTCTGTACAGAGAAGGCAATGGCACCCCAACTCCAGTACTCTTGCCTGGAAAATCCCATGGAAGGAGGAGCCTGGTAGGCTACAGTCCATGGGGTCACTAAGAGTCAGACACGACTGAGCAACTTCACTTTCACTTTTCCCTTTCATGCACTGGAGAAGGAAATGGCAATCCACTCCAGTATTCTTGCCTGGAGAATCCCAGGGATGGCAGAGCCTGGTGGGCTGCCGTCTATGGGGTCGCACACAGTCCGACACGACTGAAGCGACTTAGCAGCAGCAGCAGCAGCAGAATGCTCTGTATTATAGCTTTGATTATTCTGTCTTGCATTGATCATGTTGCTTTTTCCATTGACTACTTCAAGATCTTTTATTTTTTTCTGTTCTGCATATAAAAAGACGACTGCATATTGAAGCATCTCAATAAACAATTTTTGAAAAAATCAATATATTTTAAACTTCTTAGAACTTAAATCTCCTAATAAATTTTTTTATGGAAATAAAAATTTAGTAAGGCATGATATTTAAATGCTCTGTGGGGTTCCTGGGGCTTCCCTGGTGGCTCAGTGGTAAAGAATCTGTCTGTCAATGCAGGAGACATGGGCTTGATCCCTGGGTCCAGAAGATCCCCTAGAGAAGGAAATGGCATCTCACTCCAATATTCTTGCCTGGTAAATCCATGGACAGAGGGGCCTGGAGGGCTATAGTCCACTGGGTCACAAAAGAGTCAGATATGACTTAGCTACTAAACAGCAACAACAACAAATGGGCCTCCTAATACTGATAATCTGTATATTTTAACTAATATCTCTGTAAGCTAAATTTATGTAAATCATGATTTTTGCTTAAAAAGTTAATAACATAAAAAATGATATTTTTTAGTTCTGAATTTCTTTAACTTATTTCTTCAACTTATTAAGCATCGCATTAAGACATAAGTAGAAAATAAGCCTCAGCTATAAGTAATCAAAATTCTGGTCCTTAAACAGATCTTAGTTTGTTCTTTTTATATGATTCTATAAGTGAACCATCTAATTTTTGTTTTCAAATCATCTGACACTGTTATAGAGTAGAAGATAACTGTTTTCATATTTCATTTTCTTTTCCTACCAATAGCCAGATAATAATAAAGTTGAATTCTAAAAAATCTCCTTTATTTCTCAGTGGGATTGTTTGACACACAAGAGTTTATGATATCTCTAAATAAAATTTACCTAAACTTGCTAGGGAAATAAAACATGACAGAATCTAGAATAGTACTGCTAGCCTAAAAATGTGGAAGGATATTATACTTCCAGAAAATAGCAATGTTTTGCTCAGTTTCTTCTGACTTACTGCACATGCTACCAACTGGCTAAATATCGTTAATTAGTATAAAATAATTATTAAATGTAATCAGAAGAGACTTGATATTGAGAAAGGAAATATTTTGGACTAGATCTTTTTACTCATTAGTTATGTGATTTAGAGTCAATTATTCAGATGAGTACTAAACTCTGCATAGATCTATCAGTAAAATCCTGAGACAATGAATCTCCAGGCATTACTTGTTATCACTTTAAATTCAATGACCTCATAAAAATATGAAATCAGAAATGAGTTTGGCTTATATGGCTCTCCAAATTGGCTTGACTACTACTTTCAATACAACCGACTCTTAAATTAATGAAAGATGTGAAAACAAGTGTCAGTATTTGCTTTTACTGAGTTGAGAAGTAATTCTTCTCAATTATTTCAAAATGCATCCAAAGTTTCATTTGTGAAGAACTTCCATAATTGGCATCTGTTAATCATTTCAGAGTTTAATATGACAGTGAAGGCAGAGAGGAAGAGTTTCAGGGGAAATTAATTTTGTTTGGATTCTTTGGCAAGGGGATGATTAGAAAGAAGAGTCTAGCTGGAATAATGATTAAAAGCAACATTTCTTATTAAAGGGCTTTTGTAGAGAGTTGGAAATTTTCTCAAAAGGTTTAAGTGTAAGGTTAAAATAAAGAACCAAACATTTAAAAATGTAATAGGAAGGAGATTTCTATAATTTAAAATTGTATTGAAAACATGCACACATTTTTTCTTCTTGACATAAAAATTCAAACACAGTTTTAGCTGCCTGCCTGTTGAATGCTTGGCCTTTCCAAGGCAGTCCATTATGTGTAATGTGTAAGCAATGGCAAATGGTAACTATCATTACCAGGTGGTTATTTGCAATGCAAATTCTAAACCCTAACTCATAGATGGTTGGCTCCGGCAGTTGCCAAACAGCTGGGTTTTGAACCCTTAACCCATAGTATAGCCAACACTATAATTCCACAAGAATTTCTCCAAATATATTAATTTTTCCCAGTGTCATTCATCATGATTATCCAGAGCATCTAGTAATCCAATGTAGTGTTAGAGACACCATCAAATTGAATTAGACAGGCAAAGTCCTTCTTCCTTGGAAAATAATTTTCAAATAAAATATAGCCCATGAAATATTAATGAAGATATTCATTAAATATACCTACTATTTATAAATTTAAATTTGTCTTTATTTGTCACGCAAATGCTCCACAGTTACTTTTTTCTGGCGTTTTCCCTATACTATTACTAAAATTACGTGCAAACATTGCCGATGACTTAATGACCAGCATTAGATCTTAACCTTCTTGATTAGTCTGCAGGTACTATTAGTGACCATCCCTTCTTTTCTTCCTTCTTCTTTTGTTTGAGAATTTTTTTTCCCCCACACTTTTGAAGGATAATTTCTCAGGGCACAGAATTCTGGGTTGCTGTTTATTTCTCCCAACATTAAAAAAAAAAAAAAGACTTTCCAGTCTTATTGAAGTGTAATTAACAAAACTGTAAAATATTGACTATTTAAGGTGTACAATGTAATAATTTGGTATGCATTATGAAAAGATTTTCCCCCATTGAGTTAATTAACCCATCCATCCCCTCACATACACTTGATCCTTGAACAGAGTTTTGAACTGTGTGAGTCAACTTATATGTGGATATTTTTCACTAAACATGTGCTTCAGGACTGCATGATCTGTGGTTGGTTGTCCCACATCCACGGTTTCCATTCTTCCTTCCTTATTAACCTGTTTTCCTCCCTAGTTTCTATGTTACTGATTTATATCAAAAATTTTGATGTAATTTTTATCAATATAATGCCCACTGGCAGTATTTTTTTCTTCATTCTTGGACATTTTTCCCCTAGAAGGCCCTCTGATTCTCTTAATGTAAACTAATTGTCAGCACACTTTTCCATTCCTGCAGTCTTCAATATAACCTGCGTACGTGAAGAACAAATCCTCAGCTGCAGTACTTACACTCTCTCATGGCCCATGGTCTATCTTTCTTCAATTTAAATTCAATTTGGGTCAAAGTAAAACAAGCTATTTTTGCCAAACCTATCCAATATCTTCCAGATCACCCCATTTCTATCTTGGTACCAATACTTGGCTATTAAGCCACAATCGAGTTTTTCAAAGTCCCTTGTCTTCAATTATTTGTCACCTGCATGTATGCTCAATCACACCTTCCTGTCTGACTCTTTGCAACCTCATGGACTGTAGTCCTCCAGGCTCCTCTCTCCATGGGATTTCCCAGGCAAGAACACTGGAGTGGTTTACTATTTCCTTCTCCAGGGGAACCTCCCAAACCAGGGTTCGAACCTGCATCTCCTGCCTTGGCAGATTGATTCTTTACCACTGAGCCATCCGGAAAGCCATTTGTCACTTAGCCAATTTTTTTTCCCCCCAGAGATAACTTCTCTAGCATCCTGTGCCCTGCCACTACCTTATGCAATGTCCTGAGCTGTTCAACTAGCATGTGATAGCCAGATCAAACATTAAGATGTTCTTCAGTGGAATGTGCAGTTAGCACTCCAGCATTTAAATGAATGTTACGGCAAGCCCCCTTCCCGCCCTCCCTGCCTTGTGGCTCAGCTGGTAAAGAATCCGCTTGCAATGCGGGAGACCTGGGTTCACTCCCTGGGTTGGGAAGATCCCCTGGAGAAGGAAAAGGCTACCCACTCCAGAATTCTGGCCTGGAGAATTCCATGAACTATACAGTCCATGGGGTCACAAAGAGTCGGACATGACTGAGTGACTTTCACACATACTGCAAGTCACTTCACTGCTTTAGATACATTATAAAGAGAAGAGAGGCATACAGTTAAAGTCACATTTGATCAGGTGAAAACCAATGGTTAAGAGTAGTCTTTAAAGCCAGTGATGCCTGCATGGTATCCCTACTGCCACATTGACTTGTGAAGACAATGGTCCTAGATTTCAGGAGAGGAACTCTTAGGGAACCTCCTTTACAGTGATCCCCTACTAGCATCAACATGCTTGCAAATGTTAAAATATTCTTCTCTCTTCTAATATGTCTTTACATATGTATTGAAACGTCACCTCTCCATCTAGAGCTTAAAGTGAAAGTGAAAGTCACTCAGTAGTGTCTGACTCTCTGCGACCAGTTGATTTATTTTAATTAATGTCCATCTAATGTCATATAAAAATAACTGTATTTCTTACAATACTTGTGTGTCTGCATATGCAGTCATTTAGTATTGTGTTAGTGCAATTTAATCGTAATCTAAACAGACTGTTCTAACGTGGACCATATCTGCCTTTTTGTCTTGTTTTCTTTTATTACTTCTTAAAAAGCACTACTTTCAAAATATTCCAATTGATAGCATTTAAAAATGCAAGTTTTGTGCACAAAAGTGCTTAAATATTTGTGATTGACTAAAATTAGCAAATATTATGTTTAAGATGAGCATATTGTATGCTGAGCACTACCAATAACTCATGTCATCCGTATTCATTATTTTCTAGTTACCAATTTTTAGAAGTCCAAGATAAAACTATCTGGAGTAGTTTCATAAATCACTTCTATGTCAGACAAGATGTAGAAAACACCCTGAACCTCACTGCTGAAGGCATTACTAACTCAAAGCATCCTAATTTTCCTGCAAAGAGATGCCCATTCTCTCTTTCAGATAAGCCAATGGGAATTTCAAATGATGAATATTTGAAAATATAGCAGCACCAACAGAAATAATAAAACTAGAAGAAATAGAGAACATTAAAAATTCTGATCCAAGTATATGTTACTAATTGTATATGAGCTTCCAAAACTTCAACCATGCTGCTTACTATATAGTAATTACCAAATTAATGATATTCACCTGCTATTTTTTACAGAGGACCCAAAGCCTTCATTATATTAGATTCTTAAAAATTTATAGAGAGCTCTTCAAGACATACTTAAAATGGTGCTCTTTTTAGGTTTATTAAATAGTGTTCTTCTAAAGAAAATAATTTCAAACAATAATTCTTAATGATTTCTGCAAGTTCATTTCCAATAAAAAAATGAATTTGCTCTAAGTAGATAATTATAACAACTTTTAATTTAATTTCTGCCTACTTCATTTTTCTTCCACTGACTTACACAAACATCTTAAAAAAAAAAAGAAACTAAGATTTCAGAAGCAAAAGAAGAGATAGAATTGTGTATTCATTTTGACAAAATGTTAGATTTCTTACTTTGCCATGGGCTTTTTTATTTAAAAAAGATGCAAAATCTCAAGTCAGATATGCAGTCAAAATGATTCCCAGATGTTGACAGTTACATTTTTTAAAATGAATGTAAATCTCAGCAAATAAATGTCAGCACTCTATATGCATAGAGCCTGAAATTTGTATCTTGTAGTAAAGGAAGCGATGCTAAATAATGATTTACAGCAGTAGATGTGAAATCCTTTGGTGGAAAAAGGCATATACATTCAGTGGAAAATGGGAGTGTTATTCAAATCACTATTGCCAGGGAAGAGAGGATTTCTTTTTCCCGTTTTGTTTATTTAAATCATCCTACATGAAACTGTTTACCTGTCCTCTGGAGGTAACGATAGTATCACCATGCAACACCATTCATTAATAAAACTACATAGATTTTTTCAACTGCAAAGGCAACTTATTGTTTTTTGATCTGCTGTGTGTAGAGTTCTGAAATAAGAAGTGCCATATAAGAAAAAGACAAAAGGCACTTTATTAACTTGACGAACTGAACATAATATATCCTTTAGTTGTTTTAATTACTACTGTTCTTCAAGTAGTGCCCTTCTATTATATGTGGGTCTGTCAGCCATAGCAAGTCTAATTAAATTATCTTTTTTTCCCTCTGAATTCAAAACAATGGCAGTGGGGTAATTTTTATTTTATCCTGAGAGAAATCCAAAATAATTTGCAATATTTTCTAGGTATACTGAATTTATGTGAATTTATTAGGTATACAGTTTTTTCATTGTCTGAACAGAAATTTTCTATCTATCTATCTATATATATATATATACACATATGTGTGTTTGTGTGTGTGTGTGTGTGTGTGTGTGTGTGTGTGCGCGCGCGCGGCGCGTGCGCCCAGTCATGTCTGGCTCTTTGCGAGCCCCCTGATTCTTTGTTAGTGTGTGTGTGTGTTTAGTTGCTTCAGTCGTGTCTGACTCTTTGCTACCCCATGAACTGTAGCCCACCAGACTCCTCTGTCCATGGGATTCTCCAGGCAAGAATACTGAAGTGGGTTGCCATGATCTCCTCCAGGGGATCTTCCTGACCCAGGGATTGAATCCCAGTCTCTTATGTCTCCTGAATTGACAGGAGGATTATAACTGCTAGAGCCACCTGGAGATCTTTGTCATTAAGATCACTTTATTCTGTCATTTGGTGAAGCAAGTAACACCAAGCCCTAAAGGAAGATTCTCAGCCTGGGGAGATTTTGCTCCCGCCCCCATGAGACATTTGACGATGTCAGGATGGGTTCGGTTGCCTTCCATGGAAATGAGCGCTACTGCTGTCTACTGGATAGAGATCAAGAAGGCTGCCGAGCAACCTGTAATGCACAGGACAGACTGCAAAAATCTGGCTCAAAATATCAGTAGCTTCACAGTATGAGCTTGCGGAGCCAGGGTGGAAAATGTGAGAAGATTGTCAAGGGAGGTCATGTGGGTGGAGGGGAAAGAATGAAGGGGAAAGGAATGTGGGGGTGGGGAACAGTCACCAAACATTTGCCAAAGAAATATGCTTGCAATATTTAAATACTTATGTCACCTTTTGTGAATTTACAAACTACAAAGTTGTAGGGACCATGCTAAGTGCCATGGCCAACACACAAATTTTAGTGACTACAAATTTAAGCATCTCTCTAAGCTTAAATGATTCCAAGTTAAACTGTAGTTAACTCAGTCTTTTTGTTTTCTGAATCTAACCTTTTCACAAAACCATCATTCTGCAGAGTTAAGGCAATATTTATGAGATATCTTAGAGCTAATCAGAAATTGAAACACAAAACTTGAAAATTAATCATTATGAAAAATAGAATTCATATTGAAGAGTGTTTGGCTAATGCAGAAAACACAGCAAAATAAAGTGTGTGTAGGATATAAGAGGAAGTGATTTAAAATAGCGTCTGATACAATTTCAGCTCACATTGAGTTATCAAAATATTTATTCTTGAGCACCTCATGCCATATGTGTATATATATATATATATATATATATAATTTTTCTGTAAATTGGCCATATTAACAGGAGACCTTGAGACTTCAAAGGGAACACAACTTCGGAAACCAACTCAGTGAAGCTCAATATGACAGTAATTTGAAGTCTCTTGGCTTAGCCAGGGTCTTGCAGTAATCAACTGAAAGCCCCTCTCCTTTTTCATTTATTTACTAATGGATAGAGACAGGAAAATACTAGGGGAAAATAAAGAGAGAAAGGCAGGAAAGTGGCTTTATATTATCCATGAAAGAATATACTGATGATAGAAGTATATATCTTCATTTTTACCCTATGATTTAAATTTTCATAGTAATATATTATTAATATGTGGTTTATTAGTAATCTCATTGGACTTTCTTTTTCCTTCAAAAGCATATTTTAATATAATGAGGAGTTATTTATCACTTACACTTAAATGAGTCAAATGTCTTAGGAAAATGATTTCATCATATTCAATCGTTAGGGCAAGAGTTGTTATACATTATTCTGATATTTGAATTCAGCCTATGAAGAATTCAGTGAAGCAAATATCCTCAGAGGGGAAGGAAGCTGATATAGTCTATTTTACCCTGTGTAGTAGATTTTACTAAACTTGAACACGGTTGTTTTCCTGATTTAATTTACTTGCTTAAGCTATCTAAGACTCTATAACACATATTTTGACACCTTTATAACAACCTTCTTGTAGGGACAGTGCAGTTGTCTCTTGGCACCTGCAGGGGATTAATTCCACAACCCCCTGTGAATACCCAAGTAAGGATGCTCAAGTCTCTAACATAAAATGCCACAGTATTTGCATATAACCTACACATTTTCCTGTATATTTAAATCATCTCTAGATTACTTATAATACCTAATACCACGTGAATTCTATATAATTAGCTGTAAATGCAAATGTTCCATAAATAGTTGCTGGCACAACTGTTTCCTTATTTGCTATTTGAACAAAAAGCAAATTCAAGTTTTGCTTTTTGGAAGTTTCTGAAATCTTTTTTTTTTTTCACTCTATAGTTGAGTGAATCTGTAAATCGAGAATCAGCAGATATGGAAGTCTGACTATAGGTTTAAATAACACTGGAAAATTACATAGAACGTATATTTTAGCAATTGTGTGCATGTGCTAAGTCACTTCAGACATGTCCAACTCTTTGCCACTCTATGGACTGTAGCCTGCCAGTCTGTTTGGTCCATGGGATTCTCCAGGCAAGAATACTGGAGTGGGTTGCCATTTCCTCCTCCAGGGGATCTTCCCAACCCAGGAATCAAACCCTTGTCTCCTGCATTGGCAGGCAGGTTCTTTATCACTAGCGCCACCTGAAAGCCTTTTTTAGGGATTGAAAAGTATCAAAAGTACTCTCTATAAATTAATTTTTAGGAGTTTTCTGTAATTTAAGCCTTGTCCCTTATACTGACATATATTTAGAATTTCTGATTGTGCAACATAATTTTTGAAATGTAAAATTTCAGTTTGCAATGATAGTTTTGGGATAAACTGGGTTTAAGTAATAATATGGCATTGATCCTGAAATCCTAAAAACTCTTCGGCAAATTTTTTGACATAAACTGTTTAATTCAATTCTCTCTAAATTAAACAGCATAAAGCATAAGTGACTGGTACTCAAAAAGCTGTTTATATTTAATGAATACAGTTTGATGGGTTTAGAGCTAAGTGTGTACACATGAAACATTACCAAAATCAATGCCATAAACCTATCTATTATCTCTAAGAGCTTCTTTCCACCCTTTTTTCTCCCATAGGCATGATGAGAACATTTAAGGTAAGATCTATCTTAGCAAATTTTTAAGCAAAAATATACAAATGGAATTATATCAAGTTAAAAAAACTTTTTGCCAACCAAACAGTAAACAAAGTGAAAAAGCAATCTAAAGAATAGAAGAAAATATTTGTAAACAATATATCCATCAAAGATATAAAATACATGATAAACTCCAACTCAATAGCTAAAAACAAATAACCCAAATTGAACAAGATCAAAAGGATCTAAATAGACATTTATCCAAAGAAGACATACAAATAGTCAGCAAGTATATGAACAGGTGGTCCACATCACCAATCATAGTAATTAATAAAATTAGCAAATGTTTGTAAGATTCAGTTCAGATGTCATAGCTTTTCTCAAGGCTTTAATTCTAAGAACTCATAATATAATTATTGCCCTCAGAGGAGAAGATTGAAACCCATCATTGGTATTTTTAATTTTCATGATGTTTTGCTCATCACAATGTGTGAAAAAAAATCTGTACAATGTGTGAGTAGAATAAATGCTGAATTAACATAATAAAATTTGGGTTTTGTGTTGAAGATCATTTGGTAAATAATAAGTCCTGGAGATCAGGAAAACCATTCTAGGCTTTTAGACACATTGATGTATGCAATTTTTATAGATCACTGATAGTTGATGAAATTTTAAACCATCAAGATGTATTTTGATAGGTGAGTGGATAAACAAACTCACTACATACAAACAATAAAATACATTTAAAAAATAAAATATTAATCAGCACAAAAAATTAGACAAAGGTGCTATTAAGCTATGAAAAAAGGAACCTTAAATCCATATGACTATGTGAAAGAAAGCAAACTGAGAAGGCTATGTAGTGCACAATTCCAGCTTTATGACATTTTGGGAAAAATCAAAACTGGGAGATAATTAAAAGATTTTCAGTGTCTGAGGTTTGGGGACAAGCAGTTAGCTATGAATAGGGCAGAAGGGGTTTTCAAGGTAGTAAAAATATTCTGTATGGATAATAATGGTGGATATTAGTTAACCATTGATATTGTTGTCAAAAATGACAGAATGTACAACACAAGAAGAGAACCCTGCTGGAGCTATGGGGTTTAGTGAGTAACAACATCACCTCCAAATTATAAATGGTACCAAATTAAAGCAAGAAGTCAATGAAACGGTCACTGTGAAGGGTGGTGACAAAATCGATGAGAATTCTCTGTACTTTTTGCTTAATTTTTCTGTAGCTGTAAAACTTCTCAAAAATAAATTCTGTTATTAAAATAGCAAAGCACTGCTTTATGCCATTAATAGATTATCCTGCAAAAGAAGCATGTTATCTTATAATACACTTACCATCACACTGATGAAATGGTGTAATTTGCCACAAATGGGTCAAATGACATTGTCCCGCAGATGTTGAACTCTGTGTGTGTTCTGTGTGGATGCGTGGCGTGTGTGTGTGTGTGCCTGTGTGTACATGTCTATGTGTCCGTGAAGACTCTGAATGTGCTGAACGAACCTGTTATTTGATGTATGTAGCTAGTGCTGCAAAGTATAAAATTAATTTTTGAAGTGAAATGACCTAATGAAGCTATTTTTTGTTTGTTCATATGTTTGATATTGTTGTTCTTAATCTGTATTAAGGTCTCAAATGTAATAATGAGACTATATTTTAAATAGGCATACCTACTAAAAAACTCATGTAGCTTCAGATGAAATACATTAACCTTGGAAGTTAACCACAACACAGTATGTTAACTGCAGAT
Source organism: Okapia johnstoni (assembly GCA_024291935.2). Classification (NCBI taxonomy): domain Eukaryota; kingdom Metazoa; phylum Chordata; class Mammalia; order Artiodactyla; family Giraffidae; genus Okapia; species Okapia johnstoni. The sequence goes on along the minus strand of CM044321.1, from coordinate 6,226,270 downwards.
TTTTCTATATAGAGAGAAGATCTATTTGCATGAATCCTACTAATTACTAAAGTAACGTCTGCTTTGTGGTTAATATAAATTATGAGAACTATGGTTTTTGACACACAAATTGAGTCATACTCATTTATTTTGCTTGTAACAAAATGCACTCTTTAGAATTCAGATTAAAATGTCCGGAGGCATTTTCTTTAATCTGCCAGCAGCTAAAAACTAAGAAATGGTAATTTTAGACTTTTTATATGAATTCATATGCTTCCATCTGTAAAGCAATGGCTGCGATTTGATAATATATTATTTCTAAAAGAAGTGAATGTTTATGTTCGAGAAAATTAAATTGTCACTTTTCTCATGTGGATAGTGGTTTATGGATAAGAGCTGCACTGAGGCAAATTTGGCTGTAAGTGCAATTGGATAAGATATAGTCCAGTATAAAACAGTAAAATAATTTAACAAAATGCAGTTTAATATTTCTGTATCACTTATATTTCCATACTTTAGAATTTGACTCTTTTTGTTAGTAAGTCATTTTAGTTGCTAATTTTTGAAAAATAGCTGGATGGAATTTTGCCGCAGTAAAATAATAGTTTCCTTCTTGGTCTGGCTTTCCAGTTAGTATCTCTGAGTGACTGAATAAATCAGTGCAAACTGAGTCATGAAGTAGAACATTATGTTTGTGATATTTAATTATATTATCAATAATACAATACTACCATTCAGAAAATCATGTCAGCACACACCTTGCTGCAGTGTGCATGTGTGTGTGCTAAGTCGCTTCAGTCGTGTCCGACTTTTCGCGACACCATGGACTGTAGCCTGCCAGGTTCCACTGCCCATGGGATTTCCCAGGGAAGAATGCCAGAGCGGGCTGCCATTTCCTTCTCCAGGGGATCTTCCTAACCTAAGGATAGAACCCACGTCTCCCACATTGGCAAATGGATTCTTTACCACGGAGTGACCAAGGAAGCCATGACTTCTAAATATCGTCTGATATATCTAGCATCTTGAGTAATTATATATTTATATTGTATTTCCATTACTCTTCCAAAATATGATATAGTCTATAAATCTTCCCTGGATTTCCAAAGTCTAATTTTCAAGTATTTAGTGAGTAGAAAGAATATGAGGATAAAGTCATTGATGATTTCTTTGATGTAATTATGTGACTATTTCATGTGTATGTATTTTACAAGTGTGTAATATCTGTTTGTTTAATAATCATTTTTAAGTAATGGACTATGACCTGTACGAGAGCCAGCCAGACTGATATTAACTCTCTTTCTCTGCCTCTGACTGTGCCTTTTTCCCTGCTCGGAAATGTGAGTAGTAAAATGAAAAGAATTGTCTGAAAACTTCAGAGGAGTCCCCATTTTTCCACCTCTTTGTTTTGTAATACCAGGTTAGTTTTTTAAAATTTTCTGAGACTCAGTCTAATTTTAAAGCCTTGTCAAGCCTTTACTTGTATCACAAAGGCAGATATGAGGCTAGATGAAATGCTATGAAAAATGCTTTACACAGCTCTAATATACCACATAAAGGCAAATCATTGCTATTAATCTTGAAATATAAAATGTTTATTGTTACTGCTTTTGGACCACATCAACCCCTGGCTGTCCTAGGAAGCTCAGAATAGAACCGGTGACTCTGGTAGGTGTCAGAGACCAGCCTTAGATCACAACAGATAGTTGTTCCATCATGAGAGTATAATGGATCAAGAAAACTTTCAGAGAACAATATATGGAAGCTCAAAGAATCAAGCAATTGAGATCAGGATAACCTCTTAACAGGTGAGGGTGCCTTTGTATGGAAGACTGAAGTTGAGGAGAAAACCTCGGGTATGCAGAATTCCTTGAGGAAGGGAAACAAGTTATGATATTCAATATAAGTGTGTGTGCTGGACAAAGAATCAAGGTAGTCTCAGAATTAAAAACAACTCTGAGGGAGAAGGTGAGGGTGGGACGTTCTGGGAGAATAGCTTTGAAACATGTATATTATCATATGTGAAACAGAACACCATTCCAGGTTCAACGCACGAGACAAATGCTCAGGGCTGGGGCAACGGGATGACCCAGAGGGATTGGATGGAGAGGGAGGTGGGAGGGGGGTTCAGGATGGGGAACACATGTAAACCCATGGCTGATTCATGTCAATGTATGGCAAAAACCACTACAATATTGTAAAGTAATTAGCCCCAAATAAATAAATAAATAAATTTATTTAAAAAAAAAAAAAAAAACAGCAATGCTTGATGATTACTAAAACCGAAATAGTAAGACAACCATTTCCAATTGAGAAAAGTGAAATACATGGTTACTATAAGAAAAAACAATACTCTATCATAATTGACTATCTTAAATAACGGCTGCTATAAACATTGGGGTACATACATTTTCAAGCTAGTGTTTTCATATTCTTCAAATGAATACTCAGAAGTAGAATTGCTGGATCATATGTCAGTTCTATTTCATTTTTTTAGGCATTTCCATACTGTTTTCACTCTGACTGAACCAATTCACATTCCCACTAACATTGTTCTTGGGTTCCCTTTTCTTCATGTCCTCTCTGACAGTTGTCACTCCACATCTTTTGAATGACAGTGATTCTGAAAGGTGTGAGACATATCTCATTGTGGTTTGATTTGCATTTCCCTGGTGCTTAGTGATGCTGGGTGTCTCTTCCCGTTCCTGTTGGCCATCTATATATTTTCTTAGGAAAAATACCCATTCAGGTCCTCTGCTCATTTTTTAATCAGATTGTTTGTTTTATTGATAATGAATTTTATGTGTTCTTTATATATTTCAGATATTAACCCCTTATCAAACATACCATTTTTCTTCTGTAAATATGAGGAATTTTATTTTATTTTATATTTGCTGACATACTAGGAAACAAAACAAAATTGACACCATAGAAAGTAGCTGTATAAAATATCATTCATCTCATATTTTATCAGATTTACAGCATTCTGTGCATGTTGAAGCTTATGTAAGGAGGTGAAAAAACTTGTTAGTATTCATTTATATATACACAGTAAGAAACAAAACAAGTAACTGTTAAGGTTTCCATGGATTTATTGCAAAAAACAGCGCTAACAATGTAACTTGCTAAGGTGTAAAACAAACTCAAAAGGACCCAGCTAAGCTTAAACATGACAATAGATGCTCAGTGTCTCAGCCTTTAGCTTTCTTCATCAGTTCAGTTTTTGCCAATTAAGACCACATCCCATCTGTTCAATTTAGCTTCAGTGCTGAGAATAAAGTGTGAAGAGCGCCTCTACAGAGCCCAGATCGATCAGGTTGCCTAGCGCCAGCAATATCTTTAAGATCACGCTACTTTACTGAACTGGCAATATTGTGAGGTCTGTGTCGAAAACATTTAGATGCCATGATATTCAAGTCTGATCTTATAAATAAGTCGTCCAACCTCTTGAAGATATGGAGAAAAGAATTAATAAAGCAGCATGAACAGAGAGGAGAGGGGACATCATTTTCTGTTTATAAACGTGGTTTCCTTGTTCTCAGGTGTATTTGGGTAAAGCATTAATCTCCTCGTGGGCAAACTTTGAACCAGATAGTGCAGTAAGTTAATAAAAAGGATATCATTTGCAAATATCTTATTCTATTTAGTAAGCTTCCTTTTTCATTTTTTTGATGGTTTCCTTCCTGCGCAAAAGGTTTTAAGTTTGCTTAGGTCTTATTTGCTTATTTTGCTTTTGTTTCCCTTGCCTGATGTGAAAGGTACAAAAAATATTGCTAAAACTAGTATCAAAGAGCACATTATCTTTTTTCATGCACACGTGTAATCTAAAAAGTGAAAAAAAAATAAAAAGGAAAAAACATAACAAAACCAAAACAGACTCATGGATACAGTTAACAGACTAATGGTTACTTCCAGAGGATAGAGGTGTGAGGTGCAGGGCATGAAAGGGGCAAGAGATTAGGAGGTATACACTACTAGATATTAAAAAAATAAGCTACTAGAATGTAATGTATAGCACAGGGAAGATAGCCAATATTTTGCAACTTTATGCTGGATATAATGTATAAAAATATCGAATCACCTGAAACTAATCTAACATTATAAGTTAACTATACTTCAACAAAAAAGAAAATCTCCGTAAAAATAACAAGAATACCTTTTATGTCAAGCTACTAAATGTTTCCTGCTATGAATCTAAAATTTATAGGCCCTTGTTAACAATCTAAGTGAATTACAGCAGTTTTTAACTGTCAGATTTATAGGTAGTCTTCTAAGATCTTTCTATGTTCTTCCATAACAATGGCTGTTTTTAAGATATTGCAGCGAGAACTACACACACAAAAAAAAAAAAAACCCATAAATGTGGGAATATCTACTGTCTTTGTTCTATCTATTTGCTTTTGACGGGAGAAAGCAGGTTTCATTGTCATCTAAAATATGACATAAATTTAAAATATACTTTATTTAAAAATACCACTCAGGGGCTTCCCTCATAGCTCAGTCTGCAATGCAGGAGACCTGGATTGCATTCCTGGATCTGGAAGATCCCCTGGATTAGGAAATGGCAGCCCACTCTCGTATTCTTGCCTGGAGAATCCCACGGACAGAGGAGCCTGGCAAGCTACAGACCGTGGGTTTGCAAAGAGTCAGACACAACTTAGTGACTAAACCACCATCACCACCACCACTCAGGGAGGGGGTGAAATCAATCATGTAAAGTGATGTACATGCCTAAAATTTCTTCAAGTCAAACATTCCCTTTAACCTCAGTTATCTATGTTTAGGCTTAGGGGTGATGAGAGAGAGTCCCATGGGAAATGACAGAGTTCTTTAAATGAAAAATTACCTTTTATATACTACCCTTTAAAAAGTAAAATTGAACTTTTAATAGTTATTAAGTTAGAAAATCAAATTATGACTTTATCTAAAATGGTCCAAAACAAAACTTTCCGTTTTTCTAAGCAAATTAAATCTGATTTCAGTAGATTACCAGAAAGGTGGTAAAGAATCTGCCTGAAATGCAGGAGACCCAGGTTCAATCCCTGGGTCGGGAGAAGGAAATGGCAACCCACTCCAATATTCTTCCTTGGGAAATCCCATAGACAGGGGAGCCTGGTGTGCTACAGTCCATGGGGTCACAAAGAGTTGAACACAACTGAGAACATACTTCCTCTATAAACTGACTTCAAAGTATAGACATATCTATTGGTGAATAAGCATGAAAGAGAAATTTATTTCTTGAAGTTATACCAAATCATGAACCCAAATCATGAACCTCAAATAAAAATCAGACTCAAGTACTTAATACAATTTTTGAAGTGTTTCAAGAGAAATTAGGGAAAATAATGATTTATGCATTAAAAACCAGGCTAATTCCAATTTCAAGAGAATATTGTTGAAACTTTTTATTTAATTAAAACTAAATAGAATAAATAAATACAATTATCTAGAAGGATAATCTTTTACTGAGTTTTTATCTGAACCTTCATGGGGAAAAAAGGAATAAGACCTAAATAATTTAACTGTTCATGGATATTCAGTTACTCGGTAAATATGTGTATATTCCATTTCCGGATGTGTTTGTGCTCAGCTGCTTCAGTCGTGTCCAACTCTTCATGACCCTATGGGCTATAGCTCCCCAGGCTCTTCTGTCCAAGGGATTTCCCAGACAAGAATACTGGAGTGGGTTGACATTCCCTCCTCCAGGGGATCTTCCTGACCCAGGGAGAGAACCCGCGTCTCCTGTGTCTCCTGCATTGCGGGAGAATTCTTTACTGCTGAGCCACCAGGAGATGGAAGTATGTAATTTTGTTTCACATCCAGTACACAAAGCAAGAAAGATTTCTTTGGAGGAAAGGGAATACAGCTTGGCAACAAAGCAAGGTCTCAGAGTAGAAGGAAGATGATATATGCTATTTTGCCTTGGATGGTAGGTTTTACTGAACTTCAGTACCATTGCTTCCATGATTTAATTTACTTTCTTTGTTTCCTAATCTGATGTTAATTTCAGTTTAGATTAAAGTGGGAAATCTATACCTTGGGTCCATTATCACACTGGACGGCAATGTGAAATTGCCTCTTATAGCCAGTATATCGATGCTATTACAAAACTGATTATCTTCAGGTATTTGTCTCAGCTGGTTAAAGCAAGGTTTTAATGAAATTTAGACCATTTACTATGAATATAGGGAGTGTAGTAGCAATCCCTGGAAGGAACATTTAAATTTGCTATAGTTTTTCCATGGACCTTTTGCCCATTTTAAACTAGTCATTTTATAAACAAAAGTAGACCAGACAGAATGGATCATTGTCTATAAAAATAATCAAGCAAGATTAATGTAATGACTGATAGATTGCTGCTGACCCAAGATATCAACAAAGAGAACACTAAGAGTTTTTGAAATAAAATAATGTCAGGAATCAGATGATCCACAGAGAAAACGTGTATTATAACCTGAAGTAACTGGCAAATTAGGGCTTCTGAGTGGATAAAAATTAGGATCCATAGTCCATGAATGTGTTTTTCAGAGCTCCCTTTATAATTCCATCCAATCGGTAAACTTCTAATAAAGATGTTAAGACAAGAGACCCTTCCTTGCCCTAAACACGTGGTGACACCTTGTATGTTGCCCTCCCCCCGCTTCCAAATACAAGCAAAGCACCTCCTGTTACTTTTTCCTCTTTGTCTCTAAAACTAAAGTTTTAAATTAGGAAATTGAAAAGCAGAAGAAATCAAAGATTCAAAATGGTTGTTAGGTTTTTGTGGAGGGAAAAGATGAAGTAACCTGTGACAGGCTAATGTCCTGACTGAGAGCAGTAGCCAAAATTCAAAAAAAAAAAGCAAAAACATACCTCCTCCCTGCCATTCTTAGTTATTTCTTCAGAATTTTCTCATAAACTTTTCTATTATAAAAAACCTAGAATATATCCTTTATGAATGTCAGTGAGCTTCATATTTTATTTGATCAAGAGTAAAGGCTTTCAAACAAGGGGAACAAAAGAATAAGTGAATATTTTGATTCACTGAAAATTATACCTTCCACAGGGATAATTAAGAGCTTTGAATTGAATCATGAGGCTTAAACTTAGCAAGTTTGTACTTTGAATTGTATTGAAATTAACTGTGTTGCTATTTTTCTCATATTGACTTATGCTGCATGTAAAAATGCAAGATGCTCTAGACAATTAAGGAGATTATTTATTTTGTTCAGACTATAGCAATTGGGAGATCATTGAGAAACTTCTCAGAGAAATGGAAAAGGGCCTGTAGATTTACAGAGACAGGAGAGCGAGAGAATCATCCAAGAGTCCACAAGAAGTTACAAGGAAGAATGGAGACGGTTTTACCTTTGTTGTTCACTCTCTACGTTGTGTCTGACTCTATGAATATAGGAATTATTCTTAGATTTTTGCGATGCTATAATATAGTTATATATTCTGAAGTCTACAGCTTTTTGCGAATTTGTATTATGACATATACGTAAAGCATAATGGATATCATTCAACTTTATGAAAACTGAAATAGGACCGGTTGTTGGGAACATAACAGGTGCATTTGTCCCTCAGCCTATGAGAAAACTGAAGAATTCTGCTGTTCTCACAGTGAGGATAATTGTTTCCACACTCTTTAACAGTGGGGTTTTGTTACTCTCTTCTCTTTGAGTCTGCCTGGACAAATGACTTGATTTACTCACAGAATATGGCAGAAAAAATGCTAGGCAAATTCTAGGCCCAGGTATCAAGAAGGCTGCAGTTTTCAGTCTTCCTGTGTTGGGATGTTACCCTGAGACCCCCACGAGAGGAAACTGGCTTAGCTTCCTGGAGGATGTGAGGCCTCACGGAAGAGAAATGAAAACTGCCAGAGAGTTGCCTACACGCACTGCTAGACCTGCCAGAAAGATGTTGATTTCCAGTCTGGTCACCTAGCAACTGCACTAGGAAGGGCAGGTAAAAGCTTCATAGAACCACCCAGCAATTTACTGAATGGTGAGAAGGTACAGATCATTGCTATTTTAAGCTACTAAAAATTTTAAACTACTACAAATTTTTATACAGCATTGGTTAACCTAGCAGATTTACTTTAATTAAAATTGATGCATTTGAAAACAATTATTCTAGAAAATTATTAAATATTATCTATTGATGTTATGGCTTGCTATATCGATTGGCTTGCCATAATTTTACACTTTCTAGAATATGTATTATTCATTGCATAGAACCTCCTCTTGGGAAAATATATGTAGCATATGTATACATATATATTTAAATTCTAGACCTTTATATATAATTATATGCAGGAAAAGTGGCTCTCTTAGTTTGTAATTTTTATTTTTTTAAAGATTGTTTTTAGTCTATATTTTCTAAACTTTTTATTTTGTATTGGGTTATATCTGATTAACAATGCTGTGATAATTCCAGGTGGACAACAAAGGGACTCAGCCATCCGTATACATGTATCCATTCTCTCCAAAACTCCCCTCCCATCCAGGCCGCCACATAATATGGGGCAGAGTTCCATGTGCTAAACAGTAGGTCATTGTTGTTATGCATTTTAAATATAGCAGTGTGTACGTGTAGATTCCAAGCTCCTTAACTATTCCTTCTCTCCACCCTTCCCCCATGGCAACGATAATTTCATTCTCTAAGTCTGTGAGTCTTTCTGTTTTGTTAGTGATTTGTATATTTTTAAGGCTACAGAAACCAATGACACTTGAAATGCTTTAAGCCTTACTTTTTGTAAATATCAGCCTTTTTTGAAGTCAGGGGTTTGTTCTGAGTGGCCTGAAGTTTTCTGTCCGGGGGGCATCTGAGTTGGACTGGGGACAAAGCACGGTGGACCGAGGGCTGTCATCAGGTTCACTTGAGTGGTTTCCAGTGCCTTCATCTGGGGCCACCACTTAGCCAGAGACATTTCTGTAGTTTATTAAATTGGCTTTTTGACCAGCTTTGAGTCAATGAGCCAAACTGTTAGATAATTGCCAGGGCAACCTGAGAAAAGTCATTATCCCGCATAAAGCCAGTGCGGGAAGAAACTTTACAGTTAAAGCCTCCAGTCCCTCCCAGGCTCAGTCATCCTCAGGATGACCTGTAATGACTTTATTCACATAGAGTCACAAGTGAATGTGAAATGTACTTAACGTGCTAAATTGCTTGTTTATCACATGAAATATCTCATTCTAATTTACCATGCTTTCAAGAACCAAGAGAAAAAAATACTAGTTTTCCCTTCATGGGTGGACCTTTAGGACAACACTTTTTGCTGTGTATGTAAGAATTCTTAACTCTAAAAATCTCAATTATGTTGCTTCTCCTGGGTGGCCTGGGTGCATGAAAAATATTTGTCATTACTGTTTGATTATTTTTGCTTGATAAGAATTTAGAAATGTTTAGTTTAAAAAGAAGTAAATGAACTCAAGTTTCTAAAAAAGATGCTATGCTAAACACTTTCAGTGTCCAGTCTGTATCTTGTGAAATTTTGACAAGTGGCTAGATTTTTGGAACTTAAATCAACTTGAACATTAAGTTTTAATTTCCCAGATATATTTTGATGTAATTATTTTTTACATAAATATATATTTTTATATATATATACACATATGTGTATATATATATATATGTATATATATATATATTCAGTGCTTGGTACAGTGAATTGCCTTATGGCTAAAATCATAACAAAACCTGTCAGCTGTGATCATCATTTAGGATGTAAATACTAACTATGGAAATGTCCATGGCAAGATTGGTGTAAACCTTTTTGCTTTCCATTTCTTTTAAAGTTATATAATTAGCACAGACCAAAATACTAATTACCAGGTAGCATGTTGATACTTAAAGAATCCTATGGTGATTTGGGTTTTATTAAACTCTCTATGTAATTTTAGTTTATTTGATTTTTAAAACTTGATTTCTGCAAATTTCTATTGTACTTTTTTGACATAGAAATATTCTGAAGATTTGATCATTTGAGGAATATGATAATCTGCTTTCTCATTCTTCTAATTTGAATATTTTTACTGAAGTTGACTCTGTATAAAACCAAGATGAGAAAATTTCTAGTTTATTTTCAATTTCTCATGTTGTAATTGCAATGCAGTTTACTTTACTTGAGGAATCTGTCTTATTATTGGAAGAAAAATAGAACATTTTTTTTTCCCCAGAAAAAGATAACAGAATCATGTAGGAGAGAAAATTTCCTCTAATAATTAGATGACACTATTTTAGTTGTTGGGATCTAGCCAGACTGTAAGCTTGAGTTTCTTAGGCTATAAAATTATTTTATTTTCTAACTCCACAGCAAAGCTTCAATTAAAAATTAAATTGAATTTAATTGAATTGGTTCAATAGATATGTACTGAATGTACAGACTTCTACAGTGGCTACCAAAATACATGAAATAATGCTGTAGCTTTTGCAACACCATGCTCATGAGAAATGAGAAAAAAAGATTGTACCATTTAGTTTCTAAAATATATGTTCCACAGTTAATGTATCATTTATACATTTTAAAAACATGTAATCTGTACCTACATTTGCATCAGGCCTACTATTTAATAAGCTTAGATTATATAAGGCGGGCTTCTCTGGTAGCTCAGTGGTAAAGAATCTGCCTGCTAGTGCAAGAAACATGGGTTCCATCCTTGAGTCAGGAAGATCCCCTGGTGAAGGAAATGGCAACCCACTCCAGTATTCTTGCCTGGGAAAACCTTTGGACAGAGGAGTCTGGCAGGTTACAGTCCATGGGGTCACAAAATAGTTGGCAACTAACCAATATCAATAACAATATACTAGGCACAAATAGCACAAATATAATGTAGCCTCAAAAATTACTCAGTACAGTCATATATTATCATCAAATGCTTTAAGAGGTTTTAATAACAGTTTCATTGTCAAATTTTATTTTACTTTAAGAAAACTCCTTTAATTTTCATTAAGTCTAAAAGTGTGAACAATGATAGAATTACTGATATATAAAAGTTTTATTTTCCAAAGAATTAATAACTTTTAAAAATAATCAAAGTATATTCAATGCTTTATTTTAAAATAATACTATCTAAACATTCTCTGACAAGATCTGTGTTAAAAAAATTTAACTCTTGGGACTGCCAGCATCATGTAAAAAATAAAATTTGTAATGAATATGCATTTTTCCTAGTTTCAGAAAATAACCTATTTATTATCATTGAGTCATAAGTATAGTACTTTTTCAACATTTTTTCTAGTTATGATTTGAGTGCAAAATAGTCTAAAAATGTTACATGTCTTTAAAATTTATGAAATATGATGTTGATAAATTCCAAAATAGTTTGAAGAGCATAGTGTGTATATAAATATTGTATCTAGATTGTACCTATGTGTATTTATTTGTCTATATGTATATCTATTTCAAGATTCCATCATGTAGCCCAGCATCACTTGGAAACATTTTGGAAACTTTGGGAAAGCAGAAAGCAAGTTCAGATAATTCCCATATTCAAATACTCTGCTCATATATAATAAACTCCAAGAATCATCTCCTAAACCTCAGTGTTAAGCTTCCTTGCCCTGTAAGCCTGCTCCTGGCTTCATCCATGTCACGTGACACAGGCATCCATGTCACATGACACAGGCATCCATGTCACATGACACAGGCATTCACCTTTGAGGAAGCTCTAGCTCTGTACTCTGACCTGCGCTAAGTATTTAATTTACACTTTATTAAGGCTACTCATCCCATCTTCTTGCACTGAAACTTGCTATAGGTTTATCTAGTTACCAGCACATTAGCTTAAATACCTTGATATCGAATTATTTGTATCACAATACCCAAATGGATTTTTTTACAAAAAGGGGGTCAGTATAATTTTTGTTGCATATTTGCATTTAATACTCCTTTGACTCTCATAAAACCCAAATAATGTTGGTCCTGTCATTATATTTAGATTTGTGGAGACAATTAATGCACCAAGAAATACTATGCCTTATGTCAAAATAGGAGAGGTTAGTCTTGAACACAAGTCTACTTCTGGTCAATAATTTTACTGTAAATCCACCAATGAAGTCTTTACATGAAAGAACTATACTATATAAATAAGTTACCCATAATAGTTCTTTAAAAAATAAAAAGTTATTTTAAACTGTCTGAACTTATTGCTTAGAAATAGCCAACCGAACTGAATTGATGTGACTTATCTAATCTTTTGTCAAAAATACACCTTGTTAACTCTGAAAATTGAAGTCAAAGATATAATGTACTTCTCAAACTAAATGTTTCTATACCATTGTACTACATTTTAAGGGGGTTATATTAATTATAAGAAGTAAATCTCAGATTTTGATAAGAAAAACAAGTTCAACCTATAAATTCAATTAAATAATTGATAAGAAGTTAATTATGCAATTCCTATGGTCAAAGGCTCAGTCTCAAATCGGAACTTTTGGTGACATAAATTAGCAGAAATTTCCAAATTAATATTCCAGGACCCTCCAATTGTCAGTTGCATTCAAAACATGTCCCAACTGTGGGAACAAATCAAATGGATTCTGAAAAGCTATAACTTTGACATTATATTGGCCATAAGAAACTGTCAAAGTGTGCCTGTGAGGCAACAAAATGAAATCAAAACAGAATTAAGGTAAGATCCAAACCTTTTGGTATGTTGTCTTTGTGAAATTGTTGTTTCTTTCCTTGGAGAAATAGCTAGGGATGCACTTGATTGATCATATAATGTATATATGTAAATTTATGCTAATCATCAGTGACTACAACTGTTCTTTTAACCAGCAATGTAAGAGCATTCAAGTTGCTCCAAACTCTTGCCAATTCTTGGTAAATTTGGGTTTTCAGGTTGAGCCATTTTAGTAGGTGAACATTTGTCTCTTATTGTGGCTTTTATTTGCATTTCCTCAAATGCATTTTGAATCACATATTTTTCCCTCATGTTAAGTTTTCTCCTAAGTACTTGATGGTTATCACTGATTTCTAGTAGAACAGCATGTCTGAAACCTCAACTAACTTGGTGGGGCTGACAGAGCAAAACACCACAAACTGGGTATTTCTCACAGTTCCGGAGGCAGGAAGCCCATGATCAAGGTGTCAGCAGGTTTAATTTCTTCTGAGGCTTCTTTCTTGGTTTGCAGCTGGCCACCTTCTTGCTTTGACCTCACACATTGTCCTTCCATCTGTGTTGTCCTTGTCATAAACTCCTACTTTTATAAGGACATCAGTCATATTGAATTAGGCCCCATCCCAAGGACTCTGGTGAAGGAAATGGCAACCCACTCCAGTATTCTTGCCTGGAGAATCCCATGGACAGAGGAGCCTGGCAAGTTACAGTCCATGGGGTTGCAAGAATCAGATACGACTTAGTGACTAAACCACTAAAACAACACCGCCAAGGACTCCATTTTAACTAAAAAAAAAAAAATCCTATTTTCAAATGCAGCTACATTCTGAGGTACTGGGACACAGGACGTTAATTTAAGGATGTAGGGGGCATGATCCAGTCTACAACATAGGTCAGAACAACTCATTTCAGTTTTGTTATATAAGAATAGTGAAGAGTTTTGCTGTATATGAATAGTTCAGTTGCCAATGGCTTTCAAATCCTCTGTCCCCTTCTCTTTCTGCCCCAGTCTTGTCTAGCTCATAAGAAACCCTGAATCTCCAACCACACAAGCCACGGCCTTTACCAGGGAATCTTCATCACAGACCCACCTCCTAACCAGCCCAAACCCTCAAACTATTTTAAGATCTTCTTGGTCTTAAAATGACCCTTCTGGCTCCAGGAATCCTCACCAAGTGGGTAATATTGCTACATGCATTTATACCCTCTTGCTGCACCTATGGTACGGTCAGTGTCAATACTGGAATTTATGTGAGGTGCAGCCCACCCATGAGGGTGACCCTAATACCAGGGAATTCCTTCTCATTTGCTTTTGTTGAAAATGAATGATTACTTTCACAAAGGGTATACCCAAAGATAACTATTTAGCAAATTCATATTAGTTAATTATGACTAATAAAATAAATGTTGCCAACAAAACATTTTTTAATACTTAAAAAAGCAAGAGGGTAGCTGAACTGTTTAAATTATCAGAGCTAATGAAGCACCAAATATTTAATTTTGAAATTCCAATACTGACATTGGAGTAGAGCAGAGACAATTACTTTTCAAATAAAGGTCCATCTAGTCAAAGCTATGGTTTTTCCAGTGGTCATGTATGGATGAGAGAGTTGGACCATGAAGAAACCTGAGTGCTGAAGAACTGATGCTTTTGAACTGTGGTGTTGGAGAAGACTCTTGAGAGTCCCTTGGACTGCAAGGAGATACAACCAGTCCATCCTAAAGGAGATTAGTCCTGAATATTCATTGGAAAGACTGATGCTGAAGCTGAAGCTCCAGTGCTTTGGCCACCTGATGTGGAGAACTGACTCATTGGAAAAGACCCTGATGCTGGGAAAGACTGAAGGCAGGAAGAGAAGGGGATGACAGAGGATGAGATGGTTTGATGGCATCACCAACTCAATGGACATGAGTTTGAGCAAGCTCCGGGAGACGGTGAAGGACAGGGAAGCCTGGTGTGCTGCAGTCCATGGGGTCACAAGAGTCAAACAAGACTGATTGACTGAACCACAACAAATCCTGACATTTAAAATATTCCAAAGTATGAATGAATCTTTTCTCAAAACTTGGTAAAAAATGTGGTGGAATGTGTTCAAAAATCAAAATGGAATAAAGGCTTATTTGTTGCCTTGCTTTACAAATACATTTATTAAAGTACTCAAATAGAGACAAAAATATATTCACTATGAAGATATGTGGGCTGACATGCTTTGGCATTTTAATGAAAACAAGCAAAGAAACAACAACCCACAAGAAAAGGCCTTCAGAAGAGAGGCTTTCAACACAGTTTACGACCAAACCCGGAGTACAAAGCAGGTGGGTTCTGAGCTGTGATGTTGACTTCAAGGTTCTCCTCACTAAAGCAGTGATGGTGATTCTCCATCACAGTAGCTCAGGGAGTAAAGTCTCTTCAAATTCAGTCCAGATGTTCTTCCGTACGAAGCAGTTTTGGTATAATCCAGTCTCATCTAGGATTCTCACTTCTTCCTTTAGGAACTTAGTTGTTAAAGCAATATTCATATGTTGCCAGGACTCATCCGTCAACAGCTAGGAATAATGGTCGAATCTGCCAGTTCCATAACCCCGATCTTTATGATGAGTGGCTTTCAGCGCCCTCACCCGATGTTCCCCACCTCTTTGGTATTCTTGGTGCTTGCTGATTCTCCTCCACGTGTTCTTGAACGATACTGCTGAGCTCTTCCTGACAACCTTCCTCTTTATCGAGCTCCCACATTTGCTGGCAGTGCTGCCTGAGTTCTCCAACCACACAAAGCTCCACAGGACAGTGGAAACGTGCTGGAGCCTCATCACGCATCCTTCCTGTGCTCATCTCCACAGCCCAGTGCAGAGAGCATCTTTATCTGGTTGATACAATAACTGTCAAACAGGGTGAACCAAATTCTGTTCATGTCTCTCTCTGCATCTCTTTCTCTCTCTCCTACACATACATATGTATGCTCTTTTGTTTCTACATATATATACACATACACATTTTCCTATTATGTTTTATGCTTATAAATATGCATATTATAATATATAATACATTATATTATAACATATTTATAATACACGTCAATGTTTAGATGCATTATATATATCATTCTGTTTTGTGCTTAGCCGCTCGGTCACGTCCAACTCTTTGTGACCTCATGGACTATACCCTGTCAGGCTCCTCTGTCCATGGGATTCTCCAGACAAGAATACTGGAGTGGGTTGCCATGCCCTCCTCCAGGCGATCTTCCCAACCCAGGAATCAAACCCATGTCTCTTGCATTGCAGGTAGATTCTTTACCAGCGAGCTACCCGGGAAGCCCATATATATATATATATATATTATGTGTGTATATATATATATAATTTTATGTACATATGTTCTTTGAAATCTTTCTTTGCACAAATATTCCACAACCCATAGTTTTACACACACCTATTCTGTGGTTTTAAGATAGTTAAACATGCATATACTATTTAGCATTTATCCAATAAGAATTTATCAAACAGTTGCTGCATTACTAAGTGGGAAACATGACATGTTTAGAATTTGTATGTCTATCATGTATTGGAAATTATGTATACAAATTTGCTTTCATTATACAACTAGCATTAAATGTTTTATTTTCTATTATTTTCTATGCTGCTAAAATTTAGTCTTAAAGATGAAATAAAAACTAAACTCAGATCTAAATCTCTTCCTGCTGCCTCTGAATGACTATACCAACATCTGCAAACCTCCCATCACCATCAAAACTCATGATAGTTTTTAACTGTTACGTAAAATGGATAGTAATTAAACTTCCAGTTCAGTTCAGTCTCTCAGTCATGTCCGACTCCTTGCGATCCCATGTACTGCAGCACGTTATGTGCAAATAATTTGGAATATGAGTATAATCCTAGTCTTTTAGGTTTTAATTCAGTTCAAATAAATAAATGGGTTTGAGGGCTATTGCAGAGATCATGGATTTTTCCTGACATGAAAGACTTCCACAAATACAAGAAATTCAGTTGACCCACAAGTTGTTTGCAGAATTGAAAGGGCACATGCCCTTGGAGAGAAGCTTCTCAATCAAATTTAATGTCAGTTAGGTCAACCTCTTTTTAATTTTATGCTACATTATACATCCCTCAGGGTTCATTGTTCCTTTTTTTATAATGCTGTATATGTTTGATTATTTAAATTAGCAGTCATGAGGATGCTCTCATTTCTGTGGCAATATGCAAATTATTTAAAATTTCATTCCGAAAACCTTCTGTGTGCATCCTAATTCTTTTTGTCTTTCCAGGACTTTTTAAAGGATAGCCAAAATATGTTCTCAGTTGCAGAAAAAGTGTTGCCAAGTTTTTCAACTATAAAAATATTTTTCTACTTCTGTTGTTTTTCCTGGCTATGCTATTAAAAATTATCCTAGTTCTTAAAGCACATGCCTCATAAAGCAAGTATACCTAATTAGTCAGTTTGGGGTTAGAATATTGGGTGGGTGGCCTTGGAAGGCATATTTTAAACAAGATTCTGAACTCAATTTCCTCTGCTCCCCCTTTTAAAATAAATCTGAATTTTAAAGTGAAAAGTGTGATGATTTCTATTTACCATGGAAAATTTTTATGGTGGATGTTCATTGTTCTTTTTTCTCCCCTGCCAGCTGCTCCTACAAAGGTACATAATATTATTAATTTATATTTTTTGAAATCTTTATTCACATAAATATTCCATAGCCCATAGTTTTATGCATACCTACTCTGTGGTTTTCAGATAGTCACACTAAAGTAAGATATTTAACCTTTTTCCTATAAGAATTTATCAATGGGTGCTATATTACTATGTGGGAAAATAATAATGTTCTTAGAATTTGTGTCTCTACCTTTAGTAAAGTCAGAAAATTTAGCACAGTCAGAAAATGCAGCATTTCATTTGGATCTTTGAGGATATAGAAGGCATCTGTATGTGAGGATTAGAAGGATGATGTTTAGAGAGGAGGAAATGGAAATAAAGAATAAAATTAAAGCTAGAGAGATGGAAATACACAGTTTATATTCAAAAAATTGCCAGTGGATTAAATGGGTAAAGCACTTTATTTCTAGTGGAGAACTACTGAAAAGATAACTCTATATTGAGTTCCTAATATATGTTAATAATTTCATATAAATCATCTCATCCAGTTATGGTCACGATATTAGGTGTGGTCATTATGATTTCACAGACAATACAATTCAGAATAAGACACGTGACTTAAGTTGCCCTGAAATCACAAAATGAAGTGGAGCCAAGACCGAACTCAAGGTGTGTAGGTTCTAAATCTGTGGTTTTTTTAAATCTATGTCTAGTCACTAAAGCATGCTGCCTTAAGACCAACAGGCATATATGGGGACCAGTGGCTTGAAATACTTGGGAATTAGAAGTAATCTGTTCACACCTCTCACCCCGCTCACCCCGTAGGGACATGTTTGCCCACTGTACCGCAGGTCCAGCTCTAAAGCAATCTTATACTTCTGAGCTATGTCTTTATTTCTCCCAGTCATTTTACAGATTATAATTCTGAATCCTTGCCAAACTGAAAAACATCACTGATTATTTTAATCCTTTTCCTTCTAGATTTAAGAAGAGACCTCAAATGTTTAGTCCTTTTCCAAAGTGTTCCCTCGTGCTCCCAGGGGAAGTTAATTCTTAGCCCAAATTAACTCATAACAAGCAGTATATTATGGTTTTATGTTTAGAATCTTCTCCCACAAAATCAGTGGTTCTCAACTCTGGCTACATATTTGAATCATATGGAAAACTTTTAGAAATACAGAATATACACTTGCCTCTCAGATACAGAAGTCCCTTATATGTGAATGGATTCCATTCTAAGAACGTGTTCATAGGTCAATTTGTTTGTGAGTCTGCAAAGCTAACCTAGATGCCCAAATATCACCATCAGTTATATAGTACTGTAATATAATACTTGTCACACAAACAATACATACATAAAAAATGAACACAAAAATAAATCTTATAGTATAGTACCTTGAAAACTACAGTAGGACAGTCAAGTAGCTGTCTTATAGGGGCTGGCATGCATGTAAACAGCTTTGAAAGTTTGCAACTTGAACGTTCTCATGTAGGGGACTTACTGTATATTTATCTTGAGTGTGACAGGAATTGGTCATGTTAAAGCTACCCAACTGATTCAAACAAGCAGTCAGGGTCAAGAAGGACTGTCCCATAAAATAGTCTGACTCTTTGCGACCCTATGTACTATAGCCCACCAGGCTTTTCCATGGCATTCTCCAGGCAAGAATACTGGAGTGGGTAGCAATTCCCTTCTCCAGGGGATCTTCCTGATCCAGGGATCAAACCCAAGTCTCCTGTATTGCAGACAGATTCTTTACCATCTAAGCCACCAAGGAAGCACATAATATAGCAAGTTAGGTTTATAGCTCAACCTATAGCATAACACAGGCTTCCCATGTGGCTCAGACAGTAAAGAATCCACCTGCCAATGCAGAAGATGCAGGAGACTTTCGTGGGCAGGCCCTGGAGATATCCTTGCTTGAATTATCTATGTATATTTCTTGTCCTGTTATACAATGAAAAGAAAAGATGGATGGTGGAAAAGAGGTAAAATCTTGAGAGGAATGATTATGTACATGGTGATGGAAGAAAGAGATGAACGTGAGGCCAAGACAAGAAAGAGAACTTTCAAGGAAGTAGCTGTGAAGTGTGCAAAATAATTTCTTGTATATTATGGCAGATGATTTATACAAGAGGAATTTGCATGTGGTGAGTGGATGATTATCGTTAATCAAGAGGGCTGTTCAAAGTCAAGGTGGTGGAGAGAGACCAAAATGTAAAGGAGCTGAAGATGAAGAACAGGTATGGAATTGGAGATAAGTGTAGACACAGTATTAGTCTTGACCCGGGGATAGAACCTGGGTCTTCTGCATTGGAGGCAGATTCTTTCCCATCTGAGTCACCACGGAAGCCCTATCACTATTGCAGTTATTTTCTAAAATTTAGGAAAAGAAAAAAAATAGCAAAAATATTAGAGGCTTACTTGCTTATCTTTATTAGAAGAAAATTTACGCTGATTTAACTTCTTTGATTCACGTGAGCATGGAAACCATTGAACACATCTATAGAAAGTGGTTATGGAGCCAGGGAAAGTGATGTATTCTAAGTTGCCATAGATTGGAAAAGAGCTAGATGCTGGAAAAGATTGAAAGCAAAAAGAGAAGAGTTCGGTAGCGGATGAGATGGTTAGATAGCATCACCAATTCAATGCACATAAATGTGAGCAAACTCTGGGAGATAGTGAAGGACAAGAAAGCCTGATGTCCATGGGGCTGCAGCTCATGGTGACAAAGAGTCAAACGCAACAAAGCGACAACACCACCACCAAGAAGTCTGCCCTGTAGAATTCAAAGCTGTTTCTTCTTGAAGTGATCTCTTCTTTCAGATTCTGTGAAACAAACTCCTCTCCACATTCCCTCTCTCTCTCTTTCTCTTCCTCTCTCTTAAATTTATTCTCCACGCTTATTTCTTCAGCATTTTCTCTGTACAACCCTTCACCACACTGTTCAGCTTCTCAATCTGTGATCTAAATTCCCAAAATCTTACGGACCACACTCGATAAATTCAGCATTTCCTAACTTGAACTGATTCCTCCGCAGCAACCGTCCGTGATATTCCTGTGGCCGTTAGCAGCATGAAATGTTCCTCTGGGTGACCTGCTACTGCCCTCACTTCAATTACTTCCAAATGATCGTGATTCCTTTACAAGTGGACTCCTGGTCTCCAGATCTTGTCCCTAACTCCTTTAACCTTCTCTAAGGAGACCTAGGTCCCCAAATGTATATCTGGTTATGATACTGCCCTTAACTTGTGACTATTATCCCCTCTGTTCAGAATGAGCTCCAAACTGAAATTTATTTTTGACACCCCCACTTTAAAGGAAACTTCTCTAATATCTAAGAATTAATTGTTAGCCCTGATGACATAAGACTTTCATTTTGTTAATACACCCTGAATGGCACCCTTGAGTTTCTATATAACATGACTGGTCATTTATAGACTTGGAAGTAATTAATGAGGTATATTACATACCAGGTACTATGGACTGAATGCTGAGGATGAAAGGGAAGAAAGCGAACAGAGCTAAAAACAGTCTTAAGAATAGTAACACCCACTCCACTCCCTCTCAGATGCGAAAAACCCTGACCTGCTTTTGGATTTGCTCTATAAGTGCTCCATAGTTTTAAGGACTCAATATGCATGCATCTATTGTAAAAAATATATGTATCTTTATTTTTTTTTTTTTATTATTTTTTTTTTTATATGTATCTTTAATTCTCTGTTCTGAGATAAGTCTTTGAAATACTATCCACCACTTACAAATGTTTTTTGGGGATTTCCTTGGTTTGGGAACTAAGATTCCCACTTACTGCACAGCCAAAAAAATTGTTTTTAATTTATAAAAATGTTTCCTATATCACAATGATTTATCCATTAGTCTCCAACCTTACCTTACAAACCTCCATAAGACAGCTTTACTAGTTCTTAAGAGAATTGGTTTCTTTGTCTAGACATTCATACCCTGATTGTTCAATACATCACCCTTTAATTACCTTATTCATTCCTCTAACTGCAGAGATCAAGAAAGGCAGTCTTTAGGTACAGTGTATTTTAAATCAACTCAATAGAGTTCCATGATTTGGGAGAATTTTCAGTATTCATCTCTGGACAGAAGAGTCTAATGAGTGAGTCTTCAACTGGAATAACAGTTCTTGGGATTTTTAACACTGAGTCAGCAACTATTGTTTTTCTCATGGTTCAAGCCTGTACTTCAATTTGTGGACCAGCAGCATATAACTTAGACTGTGAAGAACATTTATAAAGAAGGAGTTGAAATGCTAGCAGGGTAAACCGTCACCTGTGAGTAAAGCCTTTTCCTTGCATACTCTACAATGGAGTTTCCACTATTGTAAAGATTCTGAGTCTCTACCTTGGAAGATTCATATATCATCTACTTGATATTGACAAATATTGTAATACCCACTCTCACTGTTCTACTATAAAGCATCCCATTCCTCTAAAGCCCTATTAAATATTAAATAGAATGGCAACCACATGGTAAAATGAGGTTACTAGAATTTAAAATAGAATTTAAATATTTTAGAAAGACATGTTGCTAACCTTTAGCAAAGTGCTGCCTCTTAAAAAAGAAGACAGGTCTCTGTTCTGAAAAATAATTCTTTCAAATTAGCATCTCCATGGCTAAAGTCAAAATGAGTGAGACCAGGGTTAAATGTCCAATTAAACTGCACACAGTTTTCACGATTATCAGAAAGTTGTACTGGCAAAAGATTTTGGACTTGGCTGTGTTCCACACATCTGAAATGAGACGACTGTCTTCTACAAATCCCAGACTCAGTGGATTTTGGTGAAAAGTTACTGGGTTATTTATTTCTCTCCTGTAACTTAGGGAAATGGAAAGATTTCATCAGTGATGTAGAGGAGGAAAAATGATTTTTTCTCTACCCTTCTAGGTTCTTGGCTTAGAACCCTCTGTAATAAAAAAAAAATAGCAGAACAGGAGAAAAACAGAAGTTTAATAGGATAAATACCACCTGTACACATAAGAAATATCCAGGAAAACTTAGGTAACTCTCTTAAATGACCCAAACCACCACTTTAAAGACTATCTTCAGCTAAAGACACAAGAAGGTGTTGGGGTAGGGAAGCCGGTTTCCAGAGATTACCAGGCAAAGCACAATAAACAAGGACATGGGCATTCAGTTCAGTTCAGTCACTCAGTTGTGTCTGACTCTTTGTGACCCTGTGATGCTTTTGAACTGTGGTGTTGGAGAAGACTTTTGAGAGTCCCTTGGACTGCAAGGAGATCCAACCAGTCCATGCTAAATGAGACTAGTCCTGGGTGTTCATTGGAAGGACTGATGTTGAAGCTGAAACTCCAATACTTTGGCCACCTGATGAGAAGAACTGACTTATTTCCCTGATTCTGGGAAAGACTGAGGGTGGGAGGAGAAGAGGGTGACAGAGTATGAGATGGTTAGATGGCATCACCGACTCAATGGACATGAGTTGGGTAAACTCCAGGAGTTGGTGATGGACAGGAAGGCCTGACGTACTGCAGTCCATGGGCATTAGGCAGATGTAAGTTGCCTTTACTGTTGGTGTTAGTTTCCAGAAATTCAATCACTCTTCTCTTTCTGTGCCAGAAAGAGAGCATGCGTGTTCAGTCACTTCAGTTGTGTCTAACTCTTTGCAACCCTATGGACCATAGTGCTCCAAGCTCCTCTGTCCAAGGGATTCTCGACACAAGGATACTAGAGAGGATTGCCATGGCAACCCAGGGATCAAACCCTCTTCTCTTATGTCTCCTGCATTGGTAGGCAGTTTCTTTACACCAGCACCACCTGGGAAGCCCACAGAAAGGGAGTCACCCTTACAAATGGAGACTTCTCTTATAAAGGTGTTTCACAATTAGGCAACTTCTACTAGACTCTACAAGAGCTTCTGTGTCTTTGGTTTCTTAAAAATAATCAGCTTAAAATAATTCTTATGCTAAAGAGGAATCTGGGGCGACAGATTCTGCCCCCCTTTGGTGTCATCAGATAAGCACCATGCTCAGATGGCACAATATCTGGGAATGGAAAAGTGAGTCAGCTCTCTCTGTCCCAGCCTTGTAGGAAGTTTGGTGGCTGGCTCTTGGCTTGTAAGGCACCCAAGTCTTCCTCAACATGAATGTTTTGGATATTTGTTGTTCTGGCAATTGTGATTGAGTTTGCCCTTGCTCGTATTAAGTCCAATGCAAAACTGAAATGTGATTTTCTTTAATAATTACATGTTAGATAGCTTTACAGTATTTTCTTTTAAATATGTTGGAGCATGGACTGCCAACTACACATGGGCACTTGCTGTCTGCCTCTACAAGCATTAAATCACTAGCCACTGCAATTGCTGACTTTCAACATATCCTGAAAGAGTTCAGAGTGAAGATCAGGCATGAGGCCCTCTGTGCTCCGGGAAAAACTAGCAGAACACTCCTTGAGATAGATATTCTCAAAAGAAGATTTTATGAGCCCACTTCTTGCATCTCTTCATATCTAGAAAAGCACTAAAAAAAATTTACTTCATCTGCTCCTCATGACTAGTAGCCAGCCTCTGCCAACCGTGCTGTGTGTGATAGGACATATCCCCCTTCACTAAAATCGCTTATATATGGACCTTCCCCACTGCCCCCCGCACGCCCCGCTGAGGAGCAGCTTCTCAGAGCTGTCTGAAATACTGTGTCCCAGGCTATCGTCCTCATTTTGCCCCAAATAAAACTTAACTCGCAACTCTTGTGTTGTGCATTTTTTTTTTTTAGTAGACAGAATCTTGTCTTTGTGAAACATATTTCTTTTCATAGAAGCGTGACAAATTGTGCTTTTCTTCTTCCAAGAAAACACTAGATCTTTTTGGAGAATGTATGTGATTTGTTGACTTCAAAGCGAGTTACCTGAATCTTAATAAAGCAAATAGATTCCCACTTAACATATTAAACATCCTGACACCACTTTAAGCTAAGATGATGACATCTTCAGCTATGTTCTTAGTTTTTGAATGGAAACTAGGCTGACGGCAGTCCTCACAGACAATGTATTAAAATTAGGAAATTGTCAGGAAGCCTCCAGCAGAGGTATGGCATTCACTTTGTAAAGCTGTCCTCAGTTTAACAATAAGGTATTCGGATAACTTTTTATTCTCTCCTTGGGCTCAGCTGGATGAAATTTTTACCACAAAGGAAGCCTGATTTTATGCATGTTTGACTTAATTCAGAGGGATTTATGAATACCACAGTAGCCTGTTTGGATTGGCTGTGAAGAATGTGAGGCAGATAGTTTTCATTTCTTTTCAAGCTGAAATATCTGATGTGTTCTTGGTAACTCTTTTTAGTAAAACAGACATTTTTAAATACGAGGGTCCAAGCATCAGGCATGCTTGTTTGTTCATTTTCAGTGCCCTTTTTGAAATATATGAGAAAATGTGAATTTTACAAATGCAAGAGCTTGAAAGCTATGAAATAAATGAGGCCAAGTCCAAAATGTGGTGCCAAATCTGACTTTTTCTTTTCTTTTCTTTTAGTTCATAGAATAGCTAAAAGGAAACAGTTGTGGAAATAAACTATGTCAGTGTAAAACACACACACACACACACACACACACACACACCATTGGCACTAGAATATATACTTTCGATTAAAACATGGCTGGTGTGTGGTTTTTGAGGTAGAGATTGACTTAGATAGCTATATTTTCATTAGAATTTGTTGGCTCAAATCATGACAATGGACATTTTAGTAATTATAGATTTCTATTTTGTACTTAACACTTGTATCACTTGGTGATGATGGTTATTTTACAGAAAAGTACTGTCTTAAGTCTGGTTACAAGAAACGACTTACTTAAAATCTCATTGTCACATATTCTTTTCTAATTTAATTTTTAATTGAGGATAATTTGTTTACAATATTGTGTTGGTTTCTGCTGTACATCAACATGAATCAGCCATAGGTATACACATGTCTCTTCCCTCCTGAGCCTCCCTCTTACCTCCCACCCCATCCCACTTCTCTAGGTTGTCATAGAGCACCGGATGGATTTGAGCTTCCTGTGTCATACAACAAGTTCCCACTGGCTATTTATTTTACATATGGTAATGTATATGTTTCAATGCTAATATGCTTAAATTTGGAATTTGTTGCTGGGAATGAATGGAAGAAGAATATATGCATATTAATGCAAGTGATGAAATTCATCATTTACAGAGGACAAATATTTTGTCCAGTTCTGCTTGATGAGGTGTGAAGCATTGTGTGGGGTATGGAGATTGTTTAGACATGGATCTTACCTGGAGGAGACATCTTTGATGAGGACCACATTTTTCAATCCCATTGAATTCTTTTCTGACTCCAGAACCAGCATTAAGAAAATGTGCAGATCTCAGCACTGAGGTAGGGAAATATTTCCCAGGATAATTACAAGATGTCCAGGAACCCAAGACATGAGACAAAGGAAATATCGTATTTTACATATTGTATTATTATCACCAGTATAAAAAAAAGCTAAGACATCATTATGTTATGATTATTCAATTTATATAAATTTTGATGTCTGTACCCAGATCATTCTTTAAAAAGACAGTAATCTGATCCACCATTAGTACCTAAGAGAGTTTTGTTTTGTTTTCTGAATTCAAGTTATTCTACTATCTTGGCACGAAATATTCAACTACCAGTATTCTCTCTCTTCAAACAGTGATATTTATTATTTGTTACTTTAATCAGTTTTTTTTTTCAAAATTTGGTTTGACAAAATTATTTTTGTAATAGAACAAATGTTTACCACTCGAGTTTCATCTTATTAATTACTTTAATCAGTATTAATAACTGCATTTAGTATTAGAATTCGTGCTAAATTGCAAATGAGAACTTAAATAGTTGGCCAAATTCAAAGAAGAATCTATCATCTGTTATTTTATTTCACTCCCTTCCCTTCCAAACCCTGACAGTTATCTGAAATTTTTCTTTTTAATATAAGTGAATGTACACACTGCTATATTTAAAATAGATAACTCACAAGGACCCATTGTATAGCACAGGGAATTTGCTCTATATTATGCAACAGACTAACTGGGAAAAGAATTTGAGAACAAGTAGATCCATGTTTGGAGAAGGCAACGGCACCCCACTCCAGTACTCTTGCCTGGAAAATCCCATGGATGGAGGAGCCTGGTGGGCTGTAGTCCATGGGGTCGCTGAGAGTCGGACACGACTGAGCGACTTCACTTTCACTTTTCACTTTCATGCACTGGAGAAGGAAATGGCAACCCACTCCAGTGTTCTTGCCTGGAGAATCCCAGGGACGGGGGAGCCTGGTAGGCTGCCATCTATGGGGTCGCACAGAGTCGGACAGGACTGAAGCGACTTAGCAGCAGCAGCAGCAGCAGATCCATGTTTACATGTGAGTGAATCACTTTGCTATATATCTGAAATCAACACAATGTTGTTAATCAACTATTGCTCCTGTTGATTAGTCACTACATTGTGTCTGACTCTTTTGCAACTCCAGGGACTCTAGCCCTCTAGGCTCCTCTATCCATAGGATTTTTCCGGCAAAAATACTTGAGTGGGTTGCAATTTCCTTCTACAGGGAATCTTCCAGACCCAAGGATCAAACCTATGTCTCCTGTGTTGGCAGGTGAATTGCTGAGCCACCAGGGAAGCCACTAATCAATTATACTCCAATATAAAATAGTAAGTTAAGAAAAATGTGTATTTGATCCCTTGTAAAATGAGAATGAAATCTATTTTAATAAAAGCATTTGCCTACATGGACCAAAAATGTAATCAAGGATTGTGAAAGACCTAGCAAAAATAACATCTGGGAGCTTCCACAATTATAGCCTATACATAAGTACCTCTTGAAGATCTTCCTTTATGTTCTATAAGCACAACATCAGTGGAGGCATCCACATGACAGGTACTCTTCATGATTCCTCTAATTATGAGAAATGTTCCTCTCCAGATGAGTGTATGAGTTGTGATGTTAAGAGATAATTATGCTTTATTTTCTAGAGACTCATATTTAATTTCTGGTAAATGAAAAGTATATCTTTTACAAGCAGCACTGAAGCAAGTTGTATTTTAAAATTAAATTAATTTGCTTTATATGCATTGTGTGAGTGTTTACATGTGCCTCTGATTGATACTCACTGAAGCACAGTGTTTTCTGGGATATTTTCTGAAGACTTAATAAAATGTGAAACTTTCATCTACTACTGAAAACTTAATAAAACTGGGATTCATAGTGGAGGAAGATGTCTGAAGTTAATATCTGAACTTCTGTACGTGACATTCAAAGGATGATTACAATTTGTTCTGTGGGTAGTTTAAAAATTAATTTTCTGCTTCTATATTTATTAGATTTTTCTTATACTGTTTAGATAGGTTTTTCTCTGGGCTTTTTTATTAGTGCAGAAAAAATACAGAGCTTAAAGAAAGTCCAAAATCCTTAGTTGGTTTTCAGTGCTCATTTGATGCATTTCCAAATAATTTCAAAAAAGAAAAATGAAGAGTTTAAATTCCAACCTTACTTAAGCATTAAAATGATTTTCTTTCTAACCCAGGATCATTGCTTTCAGAGAAAGAATCTTAAGAAAGAAGAATTGTTCAAGTTTA
Source organism: Okapia johnstoni (assembly GCA_024291935.2). Taxonomy (NCBI): domain Eukaryota; kingdom Metazoa; phylum Chordata; class Mammalia; order Artiodactyla; family Giraffidae; genus Okapia; species Okapia johnstoni. The sequence goes on along the minus strand of CM044321.1, from coordinate 6,198,471 downwards.
CTAATTTGAAAAATAGGTGAATTTTCATAGTTAATTACCTTCCTTTCCATTTATGGAAAAGAGCTGAGCTGTTGTCGAGTTACTGGCAGCATCTTTAACATCTTCCAATCGGTACTTCAGGCCTGTCTACCTGCTTGACCGTCATAACCTTGAACCAGAGTCACTAAGTGCTCTTCAGGTGCTTTTGCAAGCCGCTGAGTGGTGATCATTCGCATGGACCCCAAGGGCTGGCACAGCCCTGAGGATAAGGCCTTCAGTCAACCAGTGCTTTCAGGAGCTCCCACTCAGTTAAGTTGAAGGCAGTATTAGTATTTTCATGGGCTTCAGTCAAGTCAAAGTTGCCATTCTTTCAGGGAAAAATTGAATGCCTATGTGCTCACATTATTATCTTTAAAGTAGGAATCAGAATAACGTTGACCCCAAAAAACTAGAGTAAGGAATACATGGATATCTCCCAGTACCTACCAAGTGTGCTGTTTATCACAACCTTGTATTTGTTGAACGACATGCAATAGATTATTATTGGTGAGCTGACATTCCCTTCTATCCTCTTTTTGTCTGTTTCTTAATTATGACTAAACGTGATGATGAAAAGTTAAAAAAAAAACTCAATTCAAGAATGTGAATTGTACAATTCAGAAATAAACAAATTTCAAGAGATGAAAACAAGAGTGGGTAAAGATAATGATGGGCGGAATTCCTGAACTATCGATCATAAAAAGAAATTTTCTCTATTGATGCCTAATTTCAGATACACACATCTCCTACATTCTGGACTCTATTCTTCTCATAAACATCTGTCACTGTGCTTCAAATCAAGTCTTTCAGATGAATTTAACTTATTTTTTGGTGGGAGGGGGACAGAAGGAACCAGGAGCCATACTATAATTCTTGTTGGATGATAGAATGGTTATCTGCCTTTGTTCTGATAGCATGCATAAAATAATAATAATAAGATTTTCTCATAGTAAAATAAAGATAATAAGATAAATTTTACTCATAGTACTCATAATAATAGCGATGATACTAACAAGAGTACATGGGAGCTTGTAGAAATTATATTTGTTTATATAACACATTGTATAAAATACTGCTGTATGTATAAAGTACTGCTATATTGTATAAAACACTGCTATATGTATGTTCTAGCTATAAGTTATGGTCAAATATTTCGACCTGTAGTAAAACAATGCAAAAGATAATCACAAGAAAAGAAGTGACAGATGCTCCCTTATTTTTAAAACCACTGAAGGTCTATTCTACGCTGTGTTTTCCAAAGAATTTGGCCAATTTGCCAAGCTTATTTGGCCTTCTGACTGGCTAAGCTACTGAGGCTTGGAGAAAGCAGGAGAGTTGAGGACACAATATAAAGTGATTACTAACAACTACACTTATTTGGGGTCACACACACTGAACACTGTTCCATACGCTGGGAGAGCACAATGAAATAAGCAGTAACAGTCTTCCTTTCCTGGGAGCTTTTATTCCAGTTAGGAATACAGAAAACAACCGGTATAAAAGTCACCTTGGAAGATAATGAGTACAAGGAAGGAGTGAATCGAATGTAACTTCACTGAAAAGAGAGTGAAAGTAGGCAGGATTGCAGGAGGGTTTGGATTTAAGTGGTGAGGGCTTCCCTGGTGGTTCAGCTGGTAAAGAACCGCCTGCAGTGCAGGAGACCTGGGTTTGATCCCTGGGTTGGGAGGATCCCCTGGAGAAGGGAAAGGCTATCCACTCCAGTATTCTGGCCTGGAGAATTCCATGGACTGTATAGACCATGAGGTTGCAAAGACTTGGAGACAACTGAGCGACTTTCACTTGCTTACTCGGATTTAAGTGGTGAAAGGCCCTATTGCCTATGAGACAATCTGGGAGTGGGCATGACCGACAGAGGCAATGGAAAGAGCAGAGACCCTCCATCAGAAGCAGCCTTGAGGGCTTCCTGGTGGCACAGTGGTACAGAATCTGCTTGCCAGTGCAGGAGACATGGGTTCAATCCCTTGTCCACAATGATCCCACATGCCGAGGAGCCACATCTGTTGAGCCAGGGAGCTGCAACGGCTGAAGTCACCGCCAAGGGATGCCCAAACACGGCAACTAGAGAGCAGCCCCTGCTCTCTGCCACTAAAGAAAGGCTGCACAGCAAGGAAGACCCGGCACAGCCCAAACTAAATAAATAAAAAATACATAAATGGCTATTTAAAAAAGAAGAGGAAGCAGCCTTGATTCTTTCAAAGTACACATCAGAGGTAGTGTGTTGGGTGTAACCGGGCGCAGTAAAGAAGCGAAAGGCAGGAGCAGATACAGCTTGAGTGGGAAGCAGGATACGTGCATGTAGAGACATGGTAAGTCATTATAAGCAGCCATGGGAGAGCTGCAAGCAAGCCAGTGAAGTGATGTGATTTGTGTATGAAAACCAGCATCTGGGAAATTATTCCTGCATGGGTATATTCACAAACCCACGCGCACATACCCAAAGTGACGTAAAAGATCACAGCTATAAACCCAGAGTGTAGATAAGATGCCATGTTTTTGGTACCATCCGACAATTTGAGGATTGTTTTCATTGTCATGGTGGAGAGATCAGTTGGTTTGTCTTTGGACAAATCAAGTCTAAGTGAGAGATCTACTTCTACCGTATTCCCCCCAAATCCCGTGAAATGGTTGCTGGCATCACCGACTCAGTGGATATGAGTTTGGTAAACTCCGGGAGTTGGTGATGGACAGGGAGGCCTGGAGTCCTGCAATTCATGGGGTCTCAAAGAGTTGGACATGACTGAGCAACTGAACTGAACTGAAACTGAAGTATCTTGTGATGGGTACATTACCCTAGATGGCCCTGGATGGACCTGATAGAATCAAAGAGTGAAGCAGGAGGTCAGAGGTAAAAGGAAACAGAGACTGCAGTGATGAGGTCTTAAGACAGGGGATGCCAGAAGCTTCTAGAAACTGGAAAAGAGGAGGAATGTGCTCTGGAGTCTCCAATAGGAACCAGCCCTGCTGACACCTTGATTTGGGGCCCATAAAACCCATTTCACACTTCTAATCTCCAGAAGTGTGAATGAATGCATGTGTGTTGTTTCTGCAGCACGTTTGCCCCTATTTTTATTGCAAAAAGAGGAAACTCATACACATATTAAACTGTATTAATATGGTAGGGAGACAAGATGAACCTCTACAATATTAAAAGCTGTAATAAGGACATGTAGTCCTAATTCCCTCCTAAAGAGGTGCAGGAGAATTAGGCTTTGCTTGGAAACTGTTCAGTACGTTTCTACCATATAAACAAGATCAGAGTTTTTGAGGAATATGATTGGAAGCAAACAGAACAGCTTCCTCTAAAAAAAGCAATCAATTGCAATTACCCATTGAGGACTTTAGAGAATATTAATTTTAGAATATTATTTATATCCAGTATTTACTTTTTCTCCCTCATATATCTTAGGGGTATAACGTAATTCATAGAATTTACTAAAATGAAGACCAGCTTTAAACTACATGCACATCTGTGGTCTATTTTTTTTTTAATTTTTATTGGAGTCTAGTTGATGTACAATGTTGTATTAGTTTCTGCTGTACAGCAAAGTGAGTCCATTATACTTATACCTTTATGCACTCTTTTTTAGATTCATTTCCCATATAGGTCATCACAGAACATTGAGAAGAGTTCCCTGTGCTATGCAACGGGTCCTTATTAGTTATTTTGTATATAGTACACATCTGTGGTCTTTGGTGCCTTAAAGTTGATGGGACCATTCAAGTTAGTTTACTGTGAATGTGTAAGAATGACAATAAAAGATCTAGTAAGGTTCTGATCATGGTTGCGTCCCATCTTGTTTTTCCTCTGTGCCTTTAAGGGTGCAGTGTACTTATGAAAGGATACCAGCTGTTTGGAACAGCGGGACTCCACCCAGATAGATAATGCTTCTGCGTGCTTTAAAGCATGAAGCCTCCTCAGATCACTGCTTTCAAGCCTGTAACTTGAAACTAAATAATGAGGCTCCTTTTGGCTTGAGGAATATTACTTTTTGTCATTGTAACAAGTACAAGATCAAATTCAAGGAGGCTTTTTTCTTTTCTTTTCTTTTTTCCCAATGTTCACTTTTTGCTTTGAGTTCCAGCTGTGAGTGGAATTAACTTTCAAAATAAAGAAAATGCCTCTGCAGCTAGGGAGAGAGTTGGGGGCCCACTTGAATCAAATGCACTTGGTTGGAGGGAGGAAATCTCATGAATACCCCTCCACTACTTTTGTGTCTCTGTAGGAAGCCTTTGCAGAAAGAATCTAAACATTATTCTGCCTTCCCATCCTCTGACTGAATGGACTGATAGCAGTGCTTATGAAAACTGGTTGTTAAGAAAGCACCAGCTTTGGTCACCATTTGTTCTAAGAGAAGAGTGGTCTTTCACTGACTACTCTTGTTCCTGTTTATAACCTACATCATCTCTACTCTTGAAATCAAAAACTGAATAATGGCATAATGCTCAATGTACTTTCCAGTGACTTCTGCTCACTGAGCTTCCTTCCACCTGTGGCATGCAAATATTTTTCATCCATTTAGATATTTTGAGCACCATGCATTCATTGATTAAACTCTGTAACACAATTTAATTTTGCTACTAGTAAGACTACGATATGATTTGTGATATCTCCAAGTGTAGTGAATTACATTTCTGGGTTGCTTTTAAATGTAAACAATTCTATTTATGATGAAGATACTTGAGAAAAGAAAAGAAAAGGACAAGTCACTTTGTTATTAATTTATGCTGGGTATATTTATTCATTGGTTTCCCAGGTGGCTCAGTGGTAAAGAATCCACCTGCAATTCAGGAGACTGCAAGAGATACAGGGTTTGATCCTTGAGTATGGAAGAACCCTGGAGAAGGAGATGGCATCCCATCCAGTGATCTTGCCTGGGAAATCCTGTGGACAGAAGAGCCTGGAGGGCTACAGTCCATGGGGTCAAAAAAGAGTCTGACACAACTTAGCGACTAAACAGCAAAAATATATTTATTCATCACAGTTTTACTGAGTACCTGCTACTTAGTAATTAGGCACTGTTCTAGGCATGGGCAATAATGGCGGCATAAAACGTATGCTGTCCCTGGGTTCTAGAACTTTCATTTTTGAGGGAGAAAATGGTAATTAAATAGGAAACAAATATGATGTCTGTTTTCAAGACTCATAAGCCTGATGAGGAAGGTAAAATAGGGTAATATTTTTAGAGAATGGAGGCAGTGAATAATGAGAGGTTAGTCAGAAAAATTTCTTTGTGGAGACCTAACTGACTTGTCACATGGAGTTCCAAGAGAAGGAATCTCCAGGTGCAGAGAGGAGTAAGGACCCATCCTGGTGGCTTTTGTGTTTAGACATCTTGGTGGACAAGGTAAAGGAGAAAGAAGAAAGGGAAGACAATGGAGGAGAGGTCAAACAGAGACTTAGAAAATGTTCATTTCTCAGAAAAAAATAATATTTGGTATTGCAGTACAGCCGATTAACAATGTTGTGATAGTTTTAGGTGAACAGCAAAGAGACTCAGCCATAAATATGTATGTGTTCATTCTCCCCCAGACTTCCCTCCCATCCAGGCTGTCACATAAGGTTGAGCAGAGTTCCGTGTGCTCTACAGGAGGTCCTTCTCGGTTCTCCATTTTTAAATATAGCAGTGTGTACCTGTCATCCCAAACGCCCGAACTATCCCTTCCTTCCATTCTTTCCCCTGGCAACCCTAAGTCCTTTCTCTAAGTCTGTGCGTCTGTTTGTAAATAAGTTCATTTGTATTACACATTTTTAAATATAACAGTGTGTACCTGTCATCCCAAATGCCCGAACTATCCCTTCCCACCATTCTTTCCCCTGGCAACCCTAAGTCCTTTCTCTAAGTCTGCGCGTCTGTTTGTAAATAAGTTCATTTGTATTACTCCTTTTCAGATCCCACATATAAGGGATGTCATATGATCTTTGTCTGAATTAATTCACTCAAAATGACAATCTCTAGGTCCATCCATGTGAAGAGTACCTTTTTTTTTTAATTTTATATTCCATGTGGGACTTTGTTATGAGCAAGTATTGTAGGTAACATGGCTGCTTTCCACTACCTGTTTCTAAGATCATTTTGGGTTGATTAGTATCACGAAAGTAAACGTGTTAGTCGCTCAGTCCTGCCTGACTCTGCAACCCCATGGACTGTAGCCCGTTGGGATCTTTTGTTCACGGGATTCTCCAGGCCAGAATACTGGAATGGACAGCCATTCCATTCTCCAGAGGATCTTCCCAACCCAGGGATAGTACCCGGGTCTCCTGCATGGCAGGAGATTCTTTACTGTCTGAGCCACCTGAAGCTATGATAATATATTTTCTTCCTGGAGAGGTTCTGCAGGCTCTGCCCCTCAATTACACTGCTGATACTAGCATAACTTTGATTTTCTTGCCATCATAGCATAACACGATTAAAAAGAGGAACTTGTTTACTTTTCCTGAGGATTCCAAAAATAAGTTGTTACCCAAGCTACAGAAGGCTGCTTTAAAGTTTATTTGCCTGCTTTTGAAAAGTGTTCTTTTTGACCATAACATGTTGAAATTGTGTCATGGAGAAAAAGAAAAGCTGAGATGCATTTCCATAGCTGCTTCTTTCTTGTTCATCTTGCCAAGCTTTTTCCCCTTCACCTGCTACTTCCAACACAATCTGATGTTGAATTTCTCCCCCTTAACATGACTCCTCAGGGCACTAATTCATTCATCCCATTCTGGGTCGCCTATGATAAATCACAGTTCTCCACATTAAGTAGTACTAAATCTTGTTTGTGCTCCATTAACGAAATCATCTATTTTATCTCATCACTGCAGGTAAAAACAATTTTCCACATGTTATACAGCCTTATCATGACTTCTAAAATGTCGTCATGGTTATATACTGTCTAGTTTACATTTAGAAAGCAGCATGTCAGTTTACTTGAAAATAATTCTGAAACTGTGTAGAGCTATTCATCAGCCAGTCTCAGCTGCTACTGAATGAATAATTCTATGAGTAAGAGCTGGGGTCTGTGCAGGCAGTCACAGAATCTGCTGTTTTTATAGAACTTGATAAATTAATTAGTTCATCTTGTGATTATGTGATTCTGTTAGGAAGAGCAAAGTATTGCTAGGATAGCTTGGGATAAACAAGAACATACTGAATTTACTTTTTCCTTTCTCTATTTTTTATAAAATTCTGGGCAGAAATAAAATATCTTAAAAACAGATAAGGCTACCCATACTGCATAGAGTAATCATCCTAATCAATTAAGCTGAAATCTCAGAAAAAACATTGAGTGTCCCATGCTTGATTAAGAGATCAGTTAAGTCTAGTGAAATGAAAATACATCTGTAATGAGTTGCTATTGTGTGCCAAGTAATGCACTGAACAATTTAATTTTTCAATTTATTCTTCATTGTAATATTATATGCTCATAACTGATGATATTAGAGCATAGGAGAAACTTATTTTGAGGATGGAGAAGTAAAAGTATATGCATATGTTTACATGTATGTATATCTACACACACATGTACACATACATGCATATTCATGGATATGTGACACATCATTTGTGGAATGCACATTCGTTTATAACTCACTGGATGCATGCATCTGCACATATTTATATGGAAGATTATTTATTCAAGGGACATGATTCCTTCCCAAGTAATACTGTGTAAGAAATGCCAAGATTCCAAATTTTTTATCACACTATCAGAAGAATCACCAGGTAACTATCTCATTGATAACAATCTTCAGTATAAAATCTGAGCTTGCATTATCCATGATGATGGCTTTTAGATTCATTGTTTATGGAAAGATGGAAACATAATTTCAAAACATGGGAAAATGATGTTAAAGAAAATAAATGCCATATTTCATACTAGAAATATTTGCTTTATTTTTAATATCTAATCAAAATATGAAAAGGCAATTAAAAGGGAATAAAATTATGGTAGCATAGAAACATTAGGAAAAGGGAAAAATTAAGACAGAATGTCAAAAAGTTTGCTAAAAAAAACATAAGGATTCCAACCAGCAGAAATCCTCAGCATATTTGACAGGACTTAGTTCTGGCTGATCTCCTGAGGCACAAAAACTCTTTGCAAATCTCCATTTGAGATTTTTATCTGCTTCAATTTCTACTCAAGTATCCAACTGGCCTTCCAGGGAGCATCCCAATCAAGAACTTCGTTTTTATCTGAGTAGTCTACAACTCCAGTGCATTCATAATTTCAAATAGTCTATGAACAGTATGAAGATTCACACTTCATTTCAAAGGAGTCTCTAAGACTGGGAGCTCATAGCATTAGTGGGAAAGAAAGCATACCATTCATTTGCATTAGCCCTGACTCAATGCATTAGAAAGAGTGGACTGATCAAACAGAAAATGGCTCCAGACAACTGTTTCCAAATGCATGCAGAGCTGTCATGTCCAGAGGTGACTAGATCAACTCTCTGCAGCTATAAGTTTCAGGAACTGGATCAAGGGCAGAAGCTACAGGAAGATAGAGTCTAGCATCCTTCCACAAAGTGCTCTGGAGCCTGAGAGTGCTACAAGAATGGAATTGCTGGCTGTGCAGAAACTAGCTCAAGAGAAGAATTCAAGCAAAGTCAGAATGACCTTCTCCTAAGCTATTACAGAACGGATCACTGCAATGGGTAGATTAGGATGATCACTTAAGGAACCCAATGCTCTAAATCTAAGAATCCCTGATTGCCAGCAGTTGATTTCACCATTGCCCCTTTATTTTTCAAAATATGAACATCTTGTCTTTGAAACAACAGAAAATATCAAATTAATTTTAATATATTAGCAAATTAATATGTATATTATTGCTTATTGATATTATTGTAAATTAATACATTGTGTTAGTCACTCAGTCATGTCCAACTCTTTCTGACCCCATGGACTGTAGCTGACATCTCTGTCCATGGGATTCTCCAGGCAAGAATACTGGAGTGGGTTGCCATTAATATAGCATTAAAATATACAACAAATATCAATTATTATTTGTATTAATTAGCAATTAGCACTTGATAAATTAATAGTAGATTAATTATTAGTATTAAAATATATAACAAATATAATCAGTTGTAAAAAAGCCTAGGTAGCAAAGATTTTACAAAAAAGGCAACATAATAAAGTTATACAGAAGTAACTCAAATGAATTAATTGAAGAAAATGAAATATGTATCTCTAAGCCTCTGTTAAAATGCCTGGAAGAATTTATTCACTATATAATGAAAATATTATGAGATATTTCAGGCTTTTTAACTGCACACATGTGGTCATATTTTGACTATTGTGATAGTTAAACAATTGTCACAAGCTGGCTATTTAAGTGAAGCTTGGTTTTTGGTCTTTAGACAGTAGCTTAAAATGCTCCCCAGTGGCAGTTTCCCACCCTCCCTGCCCTTGTTAAATGTTTTTGCTCACAATGCATGAAACTCTTATTTAAAAAACAATCAGTGAAGAAAATACTTGCAAGCAAATTCCATGAAGCTAAAATTCTTGAAACTGCATTCTTTTTCTATTTACCCTTGAATTCTTACTGTTTAATCAGGACATTTTAACAGGCATTCAGAACGTTTTACACTGCAAATCAGACAAGCTTGGCTCGAGCACATTAAAAGAGAGGGAATACAAGAGTCTATTATACACTTTCTAGCTACTTTTTTTGTTTGTTTGTTTTAACTAAATTTTGGTTCAGTTCAGTTCAGTCGCTCAGTTGTGTCCAACTCTCTGCGACCACATGGACTGCAGCACACCAGGCCTCCCTGTGCATCACCAGCTCCCGGAGTTTACTCAAACTCATGTCCATTGAGTCGGTGATGCCACTCACCCATCTCATCCTCTGTCGTCCCCTTCTCCTCCTGCCTTCAATCTTTTCCAGCATCAGGGTCTTTTCAAATGACTCAGCTCTTCACATCAGGTGGCCAAAGTATTGGACTTTCAGCTTCAGCATCAGTCCTTCCAATGAATATTCAGGACTGATTTCCTTTAAGATAGATTGGCTGGATCTCCTTGCAGTCCAAGGGACTCTCAAGAGTCTTCGCCAACACCACAGTTCAAAAGCATCAATTCTTCAGTGCTCAGCTTTCTTTATAGTCCAACTCTCATAGCCATACATGACTACTGGAAAAACCATAGCTTTGACCAGACAGACCTTTGTGTGCAAAGTAATGTCTCTACTTTTTAATATGCTGTCTAGGTTGGTCATGACTTTTCTTCCAAGGAGCAAGTGTCTTTTAATTTCATGGCTGCAATCACCATCTGCAGTGATTTTGGAGCCCAAAAAAATAAAGTCTGACACTCTTTCCACTGTTTCCCCATCTATTTCCCATGAAGTGATGGGACCGGATGCCATTATCTTTTCTGAATGTTGAGCTTTAAGCCAACTTTTTCACTCTCCTCTTTCACTTTCATCAAGAGGCTCTTTAGTTCTTCTTCACTTTCTGCCATAAGGGTTGTGTCATCCACGTATCTGAGGTTATTGATATTTCTCCCAGCAATATTGATTTCAGCTTGTGCTTCATCAAGCCCAGCGTTCCTCATGATGTACTCTGTATATAAGTTAAATAAGCAGGGTGACAATATGCAGCCTTGACGTAAATTTTGGTTTAAGAATTCTAATTGCATTTCTAAAAACTAAAATAAAGCATTTTTCTTGAAATATTTGAATCCCTTAAGTTATATCTTATACTATCTAAGGATTTGTCTCCTTTTTTTTTTGGTCTTAGATTTATAGATGCTCTTTGCATTTATCATAGGAAGGTATTTTGCTTTGGATTCAATTTAGAGAACATTAATTATACCTATTAATTTTTAATTATCTAGTTTGTATATATGTATAGGATCATGTCTAAAGAATAACACTAAGAACACGTGACCAAATAGTCACCTTTTCTTTGTTTGTGCAAACATTGCAAGGGATTGTTCCTGGTCATTTATTTGAGGAACAGCCAAAATTTATTACAAACATATTTTAAAAATCCACATGTTCTACTCTGTTAAAATGGATATGACCAGCATACAGTTTGAAGAACATACAATCTAAGGGGAAAAAATGTCACAGATAAAAGTATATGGTTTTTCTTTCAAAAATACGACAATTAAATTTTAAAAGTATGAGTGTGTGTGTGTATGTGCGCTCAGCTGTTCACTCCTGTCCAACTCTTTGCGACCCTATGGACTGTAGCCCACCAGGCTCCTCTATGCATGAGATTCTCCAGGCAAGAATACTGGAGTGAGTTGCCATTTCCCCCTCCAGGGGATCTGCCTGACCCAGAGATTGAACTTGCATCTCCTGTGTTGCCTGCATTGGCAGGTGGATACTTTACCACTGAGCCACCTGGGAATATGAAATATATGTACACTCATGTATGTTTATGGCTGATTGTCATTGTCATATGGCAGAAACCAACACAGCATTGTAAAGCAAGTATCCTTCTATTTAGAAAAAGAGTGTGAATGTAATTCTATTGGGAATGTTTGGGTGGGGAATGCTCCTCAGATCTGAGTGACATTTGAGTTTTTGGATATGTGCTTGTGAAGAGGTCTTCCGGGTTAACGGTATCACTTCTCCAGCTCTCCTTTAGGTGTAGCCCCCACCCCCACCCCACCGTTACCCGCAGTTTCACTTTCAGCAGTTTCACTTATAGTCAGTTGCAGTGTGAAAATATTAAATGGAGAATTCCAGAAATAAACAATCCATACACTTTCCATTTCAGGCCATCCTGAGTAGCATGATGACAGCTCAGGTGGTCCTGCTCTGTTCCGCCAGGTCCTGAATCATCCCTTTCCCCAGCATCACCCACCTGCTGGTCACTTAGCAGCTGGCTTAGTTATCAGGTCACCTGTCGCAGTACTGCAGTGCTACTGCTCAAGTGGCCTTTAGTTTACTGCATAATGTCCCCGAAGCCCAAGGGTAGTGATGCTGGCAGTTTGGACGTGCGGAAGCGAGGCCATAAGCTGCCTGCTGTAAGTGAAAAGGTAGAAGTTCTCAGCTTCATCAAAGAAGAAAAACAGCGCATGCTGAGGTTGCGGAGATCTGCATTAAGAACCAGTCTTCTAGCCACAAAACCGTGAAGAAGACAAAAAAGTAATTCATGCTAATTTTGCTGTCTGACCTCAAACTGCACAAGTTACAGCTACAGCAACATTGTTTTTGTTGTTCTAAGCCATCTCTGACTCTTTGCAACCCCATGGACTGCAGCCCACCAGGCTTCCATGTCCTTCACTATCTCCTGGAGCCAGTGATGCCATCCAACCACCTCATCCTCTGCTTCCCCTTCTCCTCCTGTCTTCAATCTTTCCCACCATCAGGGTCTTTTCCAGTGAGTCAGTTCTTCGCATCAGGTGGACAAAATTGGAGTTTCAGCTTCAGCATCAGTCCTTCCAATAAAGACTCAGGTTTGATCTCCTTTAAGATTGGCTAGTTTGATCTTCTTGCAGTCCAAGGAACTCTCAAGAGTCTTCTCCAATGCCACAGTTCAAAAGCATCAGTTCTTCAGCACTCAGCCTGTCTTATGGAAAAACCATTGCCTTGTACAGTAAGATATTTTAAGAAGGAGAAAGAGAGAGAAAGATAGAGTACAGTCATATAACTTTTATTACAGGATATTGTTCTAATTGTCTATTTTATTATTAGTTATTATTAATATCTTACTTCACCCAATTTATGAATTAAATTTTTCATAGTTATGTACATTTAGGAAAGTACAGAGCATATATAGAGTTTTGTACTATGCACGGCTTCATACATCCTCTGGTGGTCTTGGAACGCATGCCCCATGGATTCGGGGGGACTGTTACAGATGCCAAATCAATTTTATAGCAAGCTTTTCATCTCTCACTTTGCCAAGGGAAAGTATGTAGTTTACAACTAAACTATCTGTTAAGGAAATGCAAGAGTCACCCAGAGGGCTTCATGGTCTTTGAAAATTAGTGCCTAAAAATTTGCAGATGTCCTGTATGATTTAAAAAATCATTTACAATAGATTTAAACAGAAGGATAAAATTTCCCCAGTAAACATGGCCAGCAGGTTTATCTAGATCTTCAGTTTGTATCCAAAGATGGTATTTTTAAGACTCCAACACAATATGTTTTATTTACCTTGCAGAAAATCAGATTTTTTCTGTTTTTCCCCAAAAAGAATGAAAAGAAATTATCTAATATTTAATGACTGCACAGTTAAGTCATTTTTTCTTCTCTTCCAGTAAGTAAATATTGATTTATTATTAAATAAAACAGAAATAGTCCTAGGTAAAACTGTGACTCCCTATGGAGTAAATTCTCATTGTCCTTTCATATTTATTCTGTATTTTAGTGGACTAGCAGGCTGATGATGTACCTTGTGCTGTGTTGAACATTTTGTTAATTATTAATTAGTGATTCTGAGAAACTAAGTCCTGAAGACTGAGTAACTTGTCTCAGCAAAATGTACAGACATAGATGGTACGTTCTCAGTTTTCAGCTTATTCTGCCCTGCTGTGCTAACATACAGAGATAGGTACGCAGGATAGAAAAGTCTGATGTGGTAACTTACATTTTAACACATTTTGCTGTTGTTTGAAGGTATTTGTATTTTAACTATTGAATTAGTTTGCTAGAACTGCCATACCAATGCACCACAGACTGTATGCTTAAACAACAGAAATTTATTTTCCCACGGTTCGAGAGGCTTGAAGTCTGAGAGCAAGGTGTGTCTGCAGGCTGATTCCTTACGAGGGCCGCAAGGGAGATGGGTTCAGTTTCTCCTTGACTTGATGGCTGTCTTCTCTCTGTGTTCTCACTTCATCTGTTCTCTGTCCATGTCTGTGGACAACATTTCTCTTCTTCTAAGAACCTGAGGCGTGTGACAGTCAGACTCAACATCGTGACCTCATTGTAGTTTAATTACTTCTTTGCTGTTCAGTCACTAAGCCATGCCTGACTCTCTGTGACCCCGTGGACGGCAGCACACCGGGCTCCCCTGACCTTCGCTATCTCCTGGAGTTTGCTCGAATTCATGTCCATTGAGTTGATGATGCCATCTAACCATCTCATCCTCTGTCACCCTCTTCTCCTTTTGCCTTCAATCTTCCACAGCATCAGGGTCTTTTCCATTGAACTGGTTCTTCATATCAGGTGGCAAAAATACTGGAATTCCAGCATCAGTCCTTCCGATGAATATTCAGGATTGATTTCCTTTAGGATTGACTGGTTTGATCTCCTTGCAGTCCAAGGGATTTCTTTAAAGATCTTACATTTGAATGCAGTCACACTCTGAGGTTTTGAGGGCTGGTACTTTCACATATAAATTTTGGAAAGGAGGCAATTCAGCTCATGATAAGTACAGATGGGGCAAAATCACAGTTTGTGTTCAAAGATTTCACCTTGTTCTAATGTCTGTTGGGTACTTTTGTCTTTGTAGTAGTTAGGAAGACAGCTCATAAAGAAAAATAGCAGAGGAAGAAATAATAGAGTGTGTGTCACCTAAGGTCTCGTGTTCTTATGACCCATCTCAGTACTAATAATGAAATCCAATTACTTTATTTTCTCTTCCATATTGAGATTGTATCTCATAATTTTTTGCCTACTTTTTCTATGACCTGATCCCACTGTCTCACATGCCCATGTCCATCTGAAGGAAGCTAAAACCTTCCTTTATAAAAACAAAATTAATCAAAAATGCATTTTTCGGTGAATTATCCTCCACTCTAAAACCAGTTGTTTGCTGCACATGTAGCAATGCCATATTGTAGGAGAAACATGATTTTCATGCACAGTTACTATATTTCTACTTAATCTATTTTGTGTTTTATGAGAGCTATTAATTTAGTTTATGTATGACATCTCCCAAACAGATTAAAAGGTGCTGGAGGGCAATGCATGTTCTTTAATTTATGTTGGTACCCAAGGCAGCATCCAGGATCATGCTGTACAAATAATGGCTCCTCAGTGAATATTTTTTCACCAGCTTCACACCGTGGCACAATAATCATTCCAGTAGGCTACATGGTTTATGAAGGCTGAGTTCCCTCCTCATAGTAATGTATGTGCAACCTGTTTTACCATATCTAAATTGATCCAGGAAGCATATTTTTCTTGATATATGCCTCAAGCGGGCTGCCATTATGGGAAGTCAAATTATTGGTCAGAGATGTTACTTGAACTGTGCATATCTCACACAAACACTCCCGAATGCTTTGTGGATAAAAACATATTTTCTCTCACCCAGCGGAGTTACAAGTCAAGTGACTGCATGCGTTTTGCTTGGGTTATCTTTTAACCAGCCATGCAAAATATGCCATAGATTTCAGTGCATTGTATGTCTAATCTCTTGGTGTTGACATTTCTCTTCTGTAAAAATAAGTGAAAGAAATGTATTGCTAAAAGCTCAAGTAGTTGTAGTTTAAGTGCCAAAATGTCACTGGCAGGTAAGCCACATGCTGGTAGTGAGTCAGGCCCTTTGAAGAGGACAGAAGCTGCTGAGTCATAGAATCAGAATCCAGGTCATATTTTCAAACTAACAGCATCTGGACAGACTCTATTGTCAAAATACTGAAAAAATATCACAGATTTGTTGTAATCTCATCTATGCTTCGCTGGTTGATCTCAAATAGAAAGACCATTGACTATTAATGCACCTTTGAAAATTCTCAAGATGTTCATATGGAAATACAATTTTAGTAAAAGTATGAATAAGACAATGTTATTCGTGTTTCTTCCCATATTTTTGTCTTATTTGGAAAGACATGATATATGTAGTCACATATTGTTTGCCTTTTCTTCACGAAAAGTTTCAAACATATACAAAGGGAAGACAACACTGTCATGGAGTCCCATCATCCCAAACCAACAGCCAGAAATGTTTTGTAATTATGTAATTTTAAACAAAAATCAGATTGCTCATAAAGATTGACAACTTATCAGCTTGTTATTTTGTGGGTTTAACATGCTTGGTGGCTCAGCTGGTAGAGAATCTGCCGGCAAGGCGGGAGACCTGGGTTGAATCCCTGGATTGGGAAGATCCTCCGGAGAAGGGAATGGCTAACCACTCCAGTATTCTGGCCTGGAAAATTCCATGAACTATACAGTCCATGGGGTCGCAAAGAGTCGTACACAACTGAGCAACTTTCACACACATACTCAAACACAATGTTATATTAAATATTAAGTATATTATTTAATTATTTAATATTAAATATATAGGTCAATTATATCAGTTTTATTAAATACCTATTAAGATAGCTTTAAATGCCTTTAATATTTGTTGATATTACAGGGAAAAATCCAAATGGAAAATTTATCAACCATTTTTTTTTTTTGTCCCATCAGATTAGAATATCATTATATCCAAAACTGGCTGTAACACCTACTGATTTTACTGGGGTTTTGTGCAGTGTTCAAGTCATACATTTTTTTTTTAAGTCAAGTTCTATAAATCAAGAGGAATCTTGATGGAAAAAAGCAAAGTAAGAGGTAGTTAAAATCTAACTATTAATCTTTCGTCCACTTGATGAGAAAGGGGTAAGGTTTGCTTTTTAGCAATGAGAAAATAAATGTCACCTAACACTCTTTTCACACTTGCTCCTAAGATACCCTTTAGAAGTCATATAATTTATCTATTTATTTGTTCATATATTCACTCAAAAATCATTGAATGTTATCCCGCTGCCACACATTGTGCTAAGCACTGGATTAATAGTGAGCCATGCAGATGAGCCCTAACTCCAATAGAATTTACAGATCAGTCAGACACTAAACAATTCATTGCAATAAAAATGCAGATCATGGTAAAATAGTGGAGGTAGAGCGTGTTCTAGACAATTGTTGGCAGAGGATGCGATCAAGGCAATAAGTCAGCAGGCAGAAAAGTGAGTGTAGGAGGACTTTGCTGCTACACAGTGAGGTGGGGTGGTCAGCTATTCCAGGATACATCAACCAGAAAGACGGAGGAGGAGAAAGACACAGAGAGTACATACTGCCTCCCCCTCCCTCTCTATTGTTTTTTAACTAAAGATGGATCAAAACTCAGTAAAATCAATTATCTTTTGATTTTATAGTGCTTCCCTTTAAAGAAAGTCTAGATATTCTATAAAAAAAAAATCTATCCTTGTTGCTTAAGAATACCTTTTATGTAGCAGAAAATATAATTCAGTATCTCAAATAATCTGTGCTATTTTTTTCTTTATGACTTTTTTTTCAGTAATCTTTGATCGAACTCCTTCTGCCTGTTATCACCTTGCTTTGAGCCTGTCCATTGCTAGTTGGACATCAATTGAACCAACCACAGATAGCGTGGTACAGTAGTATTTACTACTGAAAAAAAATCTCTATAAGCAGATCTGTGAATTCACTTATTAAATGAATCTCTGTATACCTGGACCCACATAGTTCAAACCCATGTTGTTCAAGGGTCAAGTGTACTTTATCAAAGTTCTCCTAACTCGTTTTCCTGCCTGTTGACTTACTGCTTTAAATCCATTTCCCTTGCTGAAACCAGAGTAAATTCTCATGAAACTGGGTCAGTGCCCCTAACGGTCATGTCATTCAAAGTCAACTGCACAAGCATGAAGGCGGGAAACCGAGGTTTCCCTAAACCACCTGCTTGCTTTAATGTGTCCTACCTAACTTAAATTCGTATATGTATAAGATTTCTCAGCATGTGTATGATCATCTTAACCTGTAATTTTCAATGCGCTTGTAATATTTTCCAAAAGACTTCAAATAGACATTCATCCTCTTTAAAGTGAATTTTGGTGTTCTCAGCATACTTTTTATGTGTAAAGATCTCAGGGAAAACGGCAACATGGAAAAAAATAAAAATTTATCTTTTATTCTTTAAAGTCTTTTCCATAAAGTTAGCACAGTCATTTGAGTTGATCTGGAAAAGGTGCAAGTAACTGACGAGAAAATATTTTGTAGGCTCAGTTAGTTTCGACAACTGGTCAATTTAGGTTAAAGATAGGCCACCCTGGTGAATTGGTTTCAAATGAACTGCCATGATCAACAACAGTCACAACAATCTGTTATGTGGCTGACTTCAACTTTATCTTAGGATCCAGAGCTTAGGTGAGAAACTAAGATCCTAGTGTTTAATTTAGTTTTACTTTGAGTTTATTTAAAGGAATAATTCAGGTTTCTTTTCAAACGACTTCTTTATTTGATCCTGCCATGAAAGAGCTCTGTTTACACAGAGGCCTTGGCATAGGATTTATTTGAATTTGAATTAAAATATGGGATGGTTCCAGAGTCTATCATATTTACATTCCTGGCAAAACCTAAATTTTGCTGGAAGGCGCATATTCCTCTGTGAACTGTGTAGGGATTTGAGAGATTTGGGTGTTTTCAAGTTCTTTTTGAGGTTACGAAAGCTTCCTAAAGGAAATATATTGCAGCTTTACAAATTTGAAGGTGACAATTATTTCAGTATGCCAAGATCACCATGGTTTTCTGTTGGTATTAATTCTCGTTATATGAAAGGGAAGACATGAAACAGGAAACAGTTTTTCCCTACAACCCTGTTCTGGGTTGGTGCAATCAGCCGCTGTTATCCTACAATCCAAATACAGCATTTTGTGCATCACTGTAGTTTTTTAAAGTAACATGCAGATTTAACCAGAGCGGGCCACCGATGGCAATGGTTGCCATACAGAAATCTTCCCAAGGGTTTTACTGAACATAGGAACAGTGTGTTTTTGAACAATCACACATTGAATAACTGTCTTTTGAAAGATATTTTTTAAAGGAGCAGAAAGATGGATTATGTTCAAAGTAAATTGTATATTTCTTACAACCTTCCTCCTCCCCCATTCAATCACTGTGAGAGTCTAACTGAAGTCTTCCCTCAACCCTCCCATTTGGATTTTGTGTTCCTATAACACCTTGCCTTAATATTTGAATATCCCCAGATATTTTCCTATTTCTCTCCCTAGACGCTGAGATCCTTAAGAATAGGGACTGCGCCTTATTCCTGAACCTAGCATAGTCCTTCCTTGTAGGAGATAGAAACAGCTATTGTTTATTGACTAGAGTGAACACATCTTATTGGATTCAATTACCATATCCCTCTGTGTAAGTTAAAGTCAAAACCTGGCAATGTATAGTTGCAAAGTAATAAAACTGTGGGATTCAGGTTGTTCTCAGAATATTCCAATAGTACTGATGGAGCCCAGCTTAAAATTAAGTGTAGGAGAAATATTTGCTGTTAACCTTTCCATGTTCTCAAGTCTCTTTGGAAGATATTTGTGAATAGATGGAGATGTGTTGAGGGACTACTTCTGTGCATTTTAACCAGATTACCAGGAATGAAAACCCCGTGTCATAAGAACTGAACAGCAGGAAAATGGTGTCATATTCTCCTTAACACCATCCTCTCTTTTACAGTTACATAGAAAATTAGGAGGCCATTCCACTCAGGATATGGCATTTTTTCAATCCCATCCCACTCAGATAGGTTGTGTAAAGGCCTTAAATACCCCACCCCCCCAACATAATAATTATATTTATTGTGATTTCTTCCACACTAATTGATATTAGTACTCTATAGCTGCTGTAACAAATGACCATGACCTTAGCATCTTAAAGCAGCACACATCTATTCTGTTACTCTTCTGGAGACCACAAGTCCAAAATCAGTCTAGCTCATTTTAAGCACCCCATAATATGAGTTATTATGAGGGAATAGACATTTAAACTCTTACTAAATATTAGAAGCCTCATACAGTTGACAATTCTTTTTTAAAATACACGATATTTAATTTGCTAAAAGGTTAACAAGACATTTTATCCCAGATTATACATATTTTTCCTTCTTTGAGTCAAGGAAATCTAGGCTTTACTGAAGTTTATGCAAAGGTTAGTGTAGAAGATTGCTCTTTGAAGCTTATAAAATCCTACAACTCTTCACCTATAAAAAGATAAATAAAATAGTTGCCTTGCAGTCTGCCTAATGACTTCTATCTGCTTATTTATTTAACTTAAAGCAACCATGGGGAACCAGGTATGTTGATACTAGGCTTTACAGGAAAGTGATATGCAAATGCCAATTAGAATCTTACAAAATCACACATTGCTTCAAATTCAGCTGGGCCACAGCTGGAATTGAATCTCTAAACCATAATTAGTTAAAAACATATATCCAAAACTCTGTTGTTTCTCTCCTTACAAGAAAGAGAAACATGAAAAATACAGACAAAAGATTTCCTTCCCTATGGGAAGCCAAGTTGAACCAATTTCATTAAAGAAAATAAATCAGTTTTATAATAGGACAAAAGGAGAATTATATGCATAGCAACGTTGAAAAAACTGAAACACAAACACAATGTATTTTGCTTTTTAACAAATCACTTGTTCTGATTCTCCATGAAATTACAGCTATTTGCTGAGGTACATATTTCAAAGTTGCAATATCCTGGAGTTTTAATAATAAGAAGAAATCCTAGACACTAGGCCACCAGGGAATCACTATAATAAAAAATCAATGAACAATAATTTACCTTGTGTATACTTCCTAATTATAGTCCCCTTGGAGTCTCTCATCAATTATCATTATTTAATTTAAGGAGTACTCATACCCTTTCTTAGAAACAGATGATTTTGAAAGGTGTTTAGATAATTTTATCAGACACATAATGCAGTATAATATTTTTCTTCTTGAATTTACTTAAGGCAAAATATGAGGACATTAAAGAGTTATTTTCCTGTATTACTGGCTGCTTCTGTATCCATCATTCTTGTACATAGAGCAGAGCTGGTAAGTATTTATTTGAATATGGAGAGTGAATTTAGGTGTAGGAAGTCACTGTATGTGTTTGTCTAGTACACTTTCTTTTACCTATAACTCTTTGATTTGAGGAAGCAGAGATTAGTAAATACATTGTCATATTTGAGTGTAATCTTAACATTATGGTTAGTGTGTGTATGTATATACATATACATGTATATATACGTACATGAGATGAATTGCGTTCCCTTTTTCAGTCCTGAGCTTTCAAGGATTGTTATAAAGTATTAGATTTTGGAAGACAGAATTTCTTAAACAAAGGTCATTGGACAATCATCTTAATGAGAAGCCTTTGACCATTCATGACTTAAATCTAATTTATTGAATTACTGTATAGTATCAGGGACTCTACTCAATACCCTGTAATGACTCTTATGGGAAAAGTTTCTAAAAATGAGTGGATATATATGTAGGTATAACTGATTCACTTTGCTGTACACCTAAAACCAGCACATTATAAATCAACTCTATGCCAATAAAATTTTTTTTAAAAAGCTGATTTATCTCAGTACTGAGTTCTGAGAAAGTTAATCCAATACAGAAACTTTATGGTAGATAAATACTGAATTTTAGCAAATTCTCTGTTCGAATTAGTCTCTGAATCCAGTCTTATGAAAGTCCTTGCTTCAATCTGACCCATTGTTCTCTACATTTACTAATCATGTCTTATGCTTGATCTGTTTCAAATCTGTTCTAGAATGACCCACCAAATGGCCAGTTGGAGACCTTTCTTGACTATCATCACCATCATCACACTTTGTAACTCAGCCAGCTTTACCCTCTGGTGACTTCAGGAGGCTACCAGCCATATCAGTGCTCTGGTTTGAGTACTCAGTACTCAAAACAAAAGGCACCTTGTTGAAATGAATGTAGATCTTCAATCATAAGCCTTGATAAACAGAGACAGTGTTGAATTTTTACCATTCTAGCTTCACAGGTCAAGAGCCCTAGACCACTGCTCAAGCTGTACACCTAGACCCAAGAGCCTCATGTTAACGTGTTGTTTATATGTGGGCAGGTATAATCAGAGCCCAGGTATTGGCAACTTGAATTCATTATTAAACTGCTTTACTCAACTTAAATAGTCATTCAGTGGAAAAAAAAAAAAAAGCCAAACCATTCTATTTAAAATAAGTTTTTAAAGATATCTATGTTACAGAACTTCCTCCAGAAGAGTAAATCTTTCCTATTTTTTTTATTATGCAAACCTTAAATTTTGGTTTTTAGTCATTATGAATTTAAGTGAAATTGAGAATCAGTTCAGTTCAGTCGCTCAGTCGTGTCCGACTCTTTGAGACCCCATGAATTGCAGCACGCCAGGCCTCCCTGTGTATCACCAACTCCTGGAGTTTACCAAACCCATGTCCATCAAATCGGTGATGCCATCCAACCATCTCATCCTCTGTCATCCCCTTCTCCTCCTGCCCCCAATCCTACCCAGCATCAGAGTCTTTTCCAATGAGTCAACTCTTTGCATGAGGTGGCCAGATATTGGAGTTTCAGCTTAAACATCAGTCCTTCCAATGAACACCCA
Source organism: Okapia johnstoni (assembly GCA_024291935.2). Classification (NCBI taxonomy): domain Eukaryota; kingdom Metazoa; phylum Chordata; class Mammalia; order Artiodactyla; family Giraffidae; genus Okapia; species Okapia johnstoni. The sequence continues at coordinate 6,176,146 of CM044321.1, read as the reverse complement.
GGACTGATCTCCTTTAGGATGGACTGGTTGGATCTTCTTGCAGAGAATAAAGACCTTATAAATCTCATGTTGTCTTATATGTGTACTTTTATTGAACACCAATTTACACTTAAAAAATGTTAAAATAAATTACACCACTGGGTCTAATGGTGAGTTAGACGGCCTTCAGTTAGACTATCTAATTTAAAATCATAACTCTGTACTGTCTCTAGCATGTGAATCTTTCTAAGGCTTAATTTCTCCATTTGTGAAAAAGAAAATAGTGAGATTGCCTATCAGGTTTCTTACTGCAAAATAAATGAGAAATTTCATCTGACACATATAGGATAGTGTTGGCCACATGGTGTATACTCAATAATTTGATACTACTTTATTATTAATTTAAAACTCAAGCAATATTAGGAAATGTTATTTAAATATTGATAATTTATTAGCATCTTCTAATAGAATGGATAACTTTCATAAGATTAAAATATCCACTCAATTTTTTACTAAAAATGTAAAGAACACGAGAATCAGTGCTAAGTCTCATGGGTGCTTAGTCGTCTCTGACTCTTTGCAACCCCATGGACTGAAGCCCACCAGGCTCCTCTGTCCATGGGATCCTCCGGGAAAGAATACTGTAACGGGTTGTCATTTTCTCTACAGTGGATCTTCTTGACCCAGGGATCAAAGCCAAGTTTCCTACATTGGCAGGGGACTCTTTACCACTGAGCCACCTAGAGATAGTAGATATAAAAGGATATGAAATACCTATATGTAGCCTCCTCCCTGGGACATCTGTAATGTCAACTGCCATAACCAGGTGCCTGCATATGTTGTCCTCCTTATCTCCTTTCTGGACTGAACCTCTTTGTTATGTATCAATTTTCTCTTCATATGAAATCGTCAGTAGGAGAGTGAAAAAAATCTTAATCCGTTCTAAATCAGTGTGAAGACTTATCTACTTATTTTATTCTTTTATTTCATGGTAGAAGATATTACACATAGTTCACTGACAAAAGAGCTCTCAGGAAAATAGAAATACTGGATTTAAACGTATGACTTTCTTCAAGCATTTAATTCATACTGAACTACCTCCTACCATCACTAAAGGAAAAAGCTAGAGTAAAATCTCACTTTACTCAAATAGTCTCTGTTTTAACAAATGATGGTAAAAGAGCGCAGCCTTGCAGGTCAGGGAATTTCTAAGAAAAAAAATAATCATTCCTTTCCTATTTATCTCCCTTCAGGATTAATCTCTTCCTTTCTTGCTAAAGGACTTCCCTGGTGGCTCAGAAGGTAAATAATCTGCCTGCAATGGAGAAGACCTGGGTTCAATCCCTGGGTTGGGAAGATCCCCTGGAGAGGGGAAAGGCTACCTACTCCATTATTCTGGCCTGGAGAATCCCATGGACAGAGGAGCCTGGGGGGCTACAGTCCATGAGGTCACAAAGAGTCGGACATGACTGAGTGACTAACACTTTCCTGCTAAAACTTTTATATGCATTTTTCGTAGAGTGAAGTTTTTACGGATCTCAAGTATTGGCTGTTACACAAATTAAAAATAGAAAGGAGATGTGATGAATTATATCTCAATAGCTTTACATGAGAAAACTTTAGGTGGATAATGGTTTTTTAGATAAGTGTTGATATAAAATATTATAATAGAAAAATATTATAAAAAATGTAAAGTCAATCATCTTTATGTGTGCAGTTTGTAATGGCAAACTCCTATGCATGATAGAATTTCCACAGTGTCTCTTCATTAAGGGTATCGCACTTGAATGCAAAGACAAATAAACCCACAAAACATAGTGATTCTACATTTATAATTTTACTACCTTAAAATAAGTGTTTAAGGGTACGTAATATTTACTTGGTTTGTTTGTTTTCAGAATTAGTTTTGTTTTTACTTGCATACCTTTTTAAGTTGCAGAAAATAGAACTGAACATGGAACAACAGACTGGTTCCAAATAGGAAAAGGAGTATGTCAAGGCTGTATATTGTCACCCTGCTTATTTAACTTATATGCAGAGTACATCGTGAGAAATGCTGGGCTGGAGGAAGCATAAGCTGGAATCAAGATTGCTGGGAGAAATATCAATAACCTCAGATATGCAGATGACACCACCCTTATGGCAGAAAGTGAAGAAGAACTAAAGAGCCTCTTGATGAAAGTGAAAGAGGAGAGTGAAAAAGTTGGCTTAAAGCTCAACATTCAGAAATCTAAGATCAAGGCATCTGGTCCCATCACTTCATGGCAAATAGATGGGTAAACAGTGGCTGTTTTTATTTTTCTGGGCTCCAAAATCACTGCAGATGGTGATTGCAGCCATGAAATTAAAAGACACTTGCTCCTTGGAAGGAAAGTTATGACCAAACTAGATAGCATATTAAAAAACAGAGACATTACTTTACCAACAAAGGTCTGTCTAGTTAAGGCTATGCTTTTTCCAGTGGTCATGTATGGATGTGAGAGTTGGACTATAAAGAGAGCTGAGCACCAAAGAACTGATGCTGTTGAACTGTGTTGTTGGAGAAGACTCTTGAGAGTCCCTTGGACTGCAAGGAGATCCAGCCAGTCCATCCTAAAGGAGATAAGTCCTGGGTGTTCATTGGAGGGACTGATGTTGAAGCTGAAACTCCAATACTTTGGCCACCTGATGCAAAGAGCTGACTCATTGGAAGACCCTGATGCTGGGAAAGATTGAGGGCAGGAGGAGGAGGGGATGACAGCAGATGAGATGGTTGGATGGCATCACCGACTCGATGGACATGGGTTTGGGTGGACGCTGGGAGTTGGTGATGGACAGGGAGGCCTGGCGTGCTGTGGTTCATGGGGTCGCAAAGAGCCAGACACGACTGAGGGACTGAACTGAACTGAACTCAACCTTATGTCATTGGCCTCACAATAACTGCTAGACTTCCCAAGCAACACAGTGATCAAGAATCTGCCTGCCAATGAAAGAGACTCAAGAGAATCAGGTTGGATCCCTGTGTTAGGAAGATCCCCTGGAGAAGGGAATGGCAACCCACTCCAGTATTCTTGTCTGGGAAATCCCATGGACGGAGGGGCCTCGGGGACTAGTGCATGGGGTCACAAAGAAGTCAGATGCAACTGACCATAGACACAGCACACAACTCCTAAGACAGTCAATATGAGTGTGAGTTCCAGTGGTGTGGTGGTTGTTGTTTAGTACAGTGTATGTAACAGTTTTCTACTCAGAATTCTTCACCTTTTGATCAGGTTTTAATTTCTCTTTGCACCATTGTCTTGATTCCTCAAACCAGTCTTCGCTTCACTTGAGTCAGTGTTTTCTCATGAGCTCTGCTACATTTTCCTATATGTTGTTGTCAGTGAATGCATGTGCCTGTCACAGCTCCTGGGAAGAGCCAGGCAGGGATCAGGTGCCTATCCAACTAACCCAGCCAGAAACAAACCAGCTTCCAGGGTGCACTGTTGAGTGAACTGACCTCTGCCATCATCTGTTCTGTGTGCCTGACTCTTACTTGCAAAATGCTGATGTAGAAGGAAAGTAATTATTTCGCAGATACCACTGGTTTAAAAATGCTATGACTTCATTTAATATATATATATATATTTAAAATAATATATAAAATAAATGTATATAATATATATACAATTATATATGTTATATATTATATATTTAAAATTATATTATATCTATCTATCTATATCTATATCTATATCTATATCTATATATCTTTGTGATCCTATGAACTGCATCCTATCAGGATCCTCTGTCCACGGAATTCTCTAGGCAAGAGTACTGGAGTGGGTTGCCAATTCCTTCTCCAGGGGGTATATATACAGTTCACAGCTAATATCTGAGCAAACCCAGGCTACAGCTTTAATTAGTCTTCCCTTTGCCCCTCTCTTTCTTGCCATCTGATTGAACTAGTTAACTGGTTAACCAGTGATGAATGATAAAATTCTTCAGGCTGTCCCTATGTTGATGGTAACAGTTAACTGATGGTCTATAAAAACAGAGAAGGAAATGGGTTCCAACAGCGTGGAGGAGAGTCACGTTAGCCCGTCCCCTCTTTCAAAACCCCTCTGGCCCCATCTGTGATGGGAAATGTCCTAGTCTCTGTCTCTCTCCAGGTGGGAAATCAACGCACAGTAAAAACTGCGGGTCATGCCCACAGCCATACACTGGCCTACTCCTTTCATGTTAGCCCTTCAAGCTAATCTGTTTTAGTGAAGCCCATGAAAAGGTCTCCTGTCTGTGGCCATCAGAAATCTATTGTTGCTGAGCATTTGCCTTCAGAGAAAACTTAGTCTCCTATGCACTCACATATATGTTGTTAAAAACTTACCAGCACACAAACACAGTCTTTGAGCACAGTGATTTGGGTAGGGCCTATGAGCAAGCCTCCTCTTCGTAAACTGAAAGAGAGGAATCTCGTGTGTATTCGTGCACTGATAAACCTTGGTATTCAACATGACAAAAGTTGTAATGAGAAACGCGTTCCATCTTATAAGTAAACGCCTCACTGTCGCCTTCTAGTTCTGTTTCAAAACCAGTGAGGAGGATGTTGTTTGTCTCTTAATAGCTTCAGGTGGAAGACCTAAATATTTAATGAATTCCATCAGTGCAAAGCATAGTTGTTAAATACAAACTCTGTCTGCTGCTTGAGATGAAGGAAGAAAATTTCGGTTTGTTTGTATTGGCAAGATTTTGAGTCGACTGTGCTTTGCGACTCTGCTAGTATTTAAACTGCTTATCTAAGATTGCAGAACTCTGCCCCTGAACTCTGGAAGTAAGGTACCATGGCATTCCTCTTTTCATTCTCATCTTCTTCTGTATTTTAAAAATTATTTATTTCTCTTGACACAGATTCCCGGCCACATCATCCCAGAAGATGTTCACCCAAAAGAAAAATAAATAAATAAATATATATATATATATATATTTTTTCTTTTAGAGGCTTTCTGAATGTGTGAAAACTCTTGTTTTGTGAAGCAGTTTTAAAAGAAGAAGAAAGAGTGAATGAGTTCCCTGGGGACCCAGTGGTGAAGGCTCTGCATTTTTACTGCCATGGATACAGGTTCAATCCCTGGTCAGAGAACTAAGATTCCACAAGACATGCGATGGGACCTAAATTAATTAACTAACTAATTAAACTTACTATTAAATGCATCATAGCACAGTGGGGAACCTCAGAGAAAACAATCAAACAATATACACACACGCAGTAAATTTTAAAAACAAATTAATGAAAGTTTTAAAAGAGAAGCAAAAAAAAGAAAAAAGAAAGAAAGACTGATTGACAGGAGATATATCAACAATCACTTGTTTGTAAGTTTTCAGTGTAAACAAACAAAAATCCATGATCATGGATTGTTATGTCTAACATAATTGTTATGTCACCGATTATCTGTTGTGGGGTAAACATCTTTTGGGGTGTGCAAATCCAGCTGAAAGTTGCCTGAGGTGGGGGAGACATTTCCAAGCCCCTCTCTTTCATCACATCATAATGTCTTTGCCTCCAGGTGCTAACAGTGAATTTAAAATCCACATAAAAATTGTCAACTAAAAAATGCATCCATTACGGTCTCAAGTAGATATTCAAACTATGAAGCGGTGAATATCTGCCCTCCACCACCACATAGATGCGGAAAGTAGCACATCTGTCATTAAGGGCACGTTCACCAGAATAATCTAGGACCTGATAGTGAACAGAGCAGGATTCTATAGGATCCTACTGCCCCCTCCCCAGGCCCTCAGCCTGCCTTCTGTCTGTGGGAAAACTTGAGCCAAAGAATAAGTTTAATCAGGGAAGGGAGAAAATGTGGAAACAAAGGAAAACAAAAGAGACCAAACAATAATAGCTTAGTGATTGAGTAAGGTCAAAGACCTTTAGTCCCGCCTCATGGGCTATAATGGAGAAGGCAACGGCACCCCACTCCAGCACTCTTACCTGGACAATCCCATGGACGGAGGAGCCTGGTAGGCTGCAGTCCATGGGGTCGCTAAGAGTCGGACACGACTGTGCGACTTCACTTTCATTTTTCACTTTCATGCACTGGAGAAGGAAATGACAGCCCACTCTAGTGTTCTTGCCTGGAGAGTCCCACAGACGGGGGAGCATGGTGGGCTGCCGTCTATGGGGTCGCACAGAGTTGAACACGACTGAAGCGACTTAGCAGCAGCAGCAGCATGGGCTATAGTGGAGAAGAAAATGGCAACCCACTCCAGTATTCTTGTCTGGAGAATTGCATGGACAGAGGAGCCTGGTGGGCTATGGTCCATGGGATCACAAAGAGTCAGACACGACTGAGTACACAGCACACGCACAGGGGCTAGAGACAACATTCTGAGCCATGTCCTGTGAGCTCTCTTGTAGAGACTGAAACCTCCCCCCACCACCCCAGGTGGAAGAAGTTAAACTACATGAGGACCAAACTGTAGCCATGACATACACTGCCGCAATTCTGAGTACAGATCTCAAGGAAGTGGGAACAAACCGACCCTGGAACTGAAGATTAACTTTGCCTAAAATAATCAAAATCACTGCAGATGGTGACTGCAGCCATGAAATTAAAAGACACTTGCTCCGTGGAAGGGAAGTTATGACCAACCTAGACAGCATATTAAAAAGCAGAGACATTACTTTGCCAACAAAGGTCTGTCTAGTCAAGGCTATGGTCTTTTCAGTAGTCATGTATGGATGTGAGAGTCGGACTGTGAAGAAAGCTGAGTGCCGAAGAATTGATGCTGTTCAACTGTGGTGCTGGAGAAGACTCTTGAGAGTCCCTTGGACTGCAAGGAGATCCAACCAGTCCATCCTAAATGACATCAGTCCTGAGTGTTCATTGGAAGGACTGATGTTGAAGTTGAAACTCCAATACTTTGGCCACCTGATGCAAAGAGCTGACTCATTTGAGAAGACCCTGATTCTGGAAAGATTGAAGGCAGGAGAAGAAGGGGACGACAGAGGATGAGATGGTTGGATGGTATCACCGACTCAATGGACATGAGTTTGGGTAAGCTCTGGGAGTTGGTGATGCACAGGGAGGCCTGGCATGCTTCAGTCCATGGGGTCGCAAAGAGTCAGACGACTGAGTGGCTGAACTGAACTGAACTGAGAGTAATCAACATGATGCTGGTCAGACCATCAATGACTAAAGTCAAGATGACTATCAGAGCTGGCTGTGCTGTTTCTGATTGAAGCTCCCCCCTCTGTCTGTAGAAGCTCCTAAGCCCTGATTGTCAGGGTAAGGATGTCAGCCTTTGGACACGAGTCCACATTCCACCCCCAGTTGCCAGCATCCATAATCAAACAAACTTTCCTTCCCACCAACCGGGTTTCTCTATTCCTCTTGAGTCACAAGCAGCCGGACCCCACTTTAGGCGACAATGGGATAGAAGAGAAACTAGAGGAGACGGTGTTCGAGGGGCTGTGACTAGCGGCCAGCACGCTTGGCTGTTTCTCTCATGAAGGCACCTATGATCCTCGTGAAGAGCACTGTTATTTCCTTTGTTTCCTTGCTTCCCAGGGCCTGACCTGGTGCTAAGCAGCAGAGAGGAAAACGGTGCCCGGTGCGCAGAGATGAAAGATAGCTTCATAGTTCAGAAAGCACAGGCTGTGTCCCTGAAGTTACAAAGGAATGGCTGTAAAAACTGTAAAAAGTGAAGGTAAAGGTAGCAAAAAAAACCCATAAAGGAATACAGTGGTGTTGGTGAATGGTCAGACCGGGGCTAAGGAAAAGAAACCCCACGCACAGAAACACGTGCAGGGATGGGAGGAAGTGGTGCCATCGCGAGAGAGGGGAGGCGGCAAACCCTCTGTGGGAAAGATGGCCCAGGAGGGCTGGGACGGGGATGGTCCTGCCAGATTGCCCCCTCCGCCGAGACAGGCAAGGGATGAGGGGTGCCGTCCTTGTGCCCAAGGGTGGCGTCGTCAAAGATACGTATTCATGTAAGTGAGGACTAAGGACTTGCTAAGGATTAAAGGAAAGGTAAGTCGAGGCCACATTACCAAGACCAGAGAGGAGTTACTGAAAAGTCTAGGATAAAAACTGTGTCGTTTCTACGTCTGGGTCTCTCTGCCTGCCCATCTGTGCCACTTTTCTAGATTCCACATCTGTGCATTAATATACGGTATTTGTTTTCTCTTTCTGACTTCACTCTGTATGACAGCAGACTCTCGGTCTATCGCCATCTCTACAGATGACCCAAATGCGTTCCTTTTTGTAACTGAGCAATGGGGGAGGGGGGGAGAGTGGGATGAATTGAGAAAGCCGGGTTGACATAGAAACACTACCCTGTGGGATAACTAGTGAGAAGCTGCTGTATAGCCCAGGGAACTCCGCTCAGTGTGATGACGTAGAGGGGCGGGGGTGTATGTGTGGAATATATGTACACATATAGCTGATTCACATCACTGGACAGAAGACGCTAACACAACATTTTAAAGCAATGATACTCCAATTAAAAAATAAAGGATGTAGTTTATGATACCCACAATGAGGAGTAATGGAAGGCTCATAGACACTTCACTGATGCTGTGGAAATGTACAAGAATGTACAGAAATGTACACGAAATGAACAGACACCAAACAAGAGTCTGTAAAGTCATATGTTAAGTAAATCATGATTCTTCCCCTGCTCCAGATGGTGTGCATGGCCAGGAATTCATAGTGAATGAGATACAATACCCGTGCCACAGACAGAATAGAGACATGGGAAGAATCTAGAGAAAAGGGGGTCCGTGGGCAGTCAGATGTGATGTTCTCCAGATTTAAAGCAAAAGGACTTGACTGAGGAAAGGAAAGTCAATTTTCTGTGTTTGGTTTTGTCTTCCTTATTTGCGGGGGGCGGGGAGGGGGGTTATTTTTGTTTCCGTGTTTTAGTGAAGTAAACCATAGTTAACAAATACTTGGGAACAGGAAGTTAAATTGGGGGGAATATACACAACCGATATGGACAATTGGTTTCAAAGATCAGCTGTTGTGAAAATCATGGGATGGGAATGAATGAAAAATAAGACCAATGAGGAGGGAATCTTTTGTGACGGGGGATAGCTTTTTATTTATTTCGTCAACTACTAAAACTACAGAATATACTTTCATAAATATTTCTCTGTATTTTCCCCAGTTATTTTGGATGTCCCTGAATTATATCTACCAGAATTCACATAGAACATGTGACTTGGAGATTTTCTATAAGTTGTTGTTCCTGAATTACTCCAATGAGATGATGATACTTGAGCAGGCTATGTGGGAAGTTGTGTGGGTAAGTGTGTGCATATGAGTGCATATTCTCTGCTTCACTGTAAAAAAACAGAACCTACTTTCTAGTAAACATTAACTTGAAACAAGTTGAATTTTACTTTAACTGCAAATAAGCTCATATTGGTTAACTATATTTTGCAAAAAAATTTACAGCAAGGAAACGATAAATCACCGTCAATTTAAAGCACACCATGTGTCTATACAATCCTCTCAAACTCAAAAACTTGTATGAACTAGTTACTAGACATCTCTGGAGTTTGCTTTCTTATCTTTGAAATGAGTAGGTTGGCTCACACAGTTTTTACATATTTTTCTATTTTTATTGGTGAGTCTGATTATGTGTAACAAAGACTTTCAGGGAAAGTGATCTATTGCTGTTTCCTGTAAAATTGAAAGATGTTTGCAGAGTCTTTCCCTATCTCCCTGACCCCTGTGAGAGAAAAATAAGTCTATATACTGTGTAGAAATCACCACCTTCCTTCTGGTAACCTGCCCTACTGGTTCCATCTAGGTTATCTGTCAGTGTTCTAGGTTGTGCCCTGTGATGGGCTAAACATCCAGAAAGTCTTATTTAAGCCACCTCATTCCCCCAAGAATAGAAGAAAATCTATTCACAGCATCCCAGCATCTCCCATCAATTTAGTACAAAGGTATGTGTGCGTATTGGGGGGAGGGGGTTGTAGGGAAGTGTAGGGATGCCTTTTAAGATCAATAAAAATATGAGTCAGCTTCTGCTTTCATTTAAAATATTTGAATTCTCTATATTAGTAAATCATTAATTATCCAGATATCAGTAATAGTTTCCTGTGTGCATATGCTCAGTCATGTCTGACTCTTTGCAGCCCCATGGACTGGAGCATGCCAGACTCCTCTGTGCATGGAATTTTCCAGGCAAGAACATTGCGGGTTGCATGAGCTTCTCCAGGCGATCTTCCCAACCCAGATATCGAACCTGAGTTTCTTGTGTCTCCGGCATTGGCGGGTGGATTCTTTCCCACTAGTGCTACCTGGGAAGCCCCTTATAGTTTCCTAGTCTTTTGGTATTTTGATCAATTTAAATCAAATCACCCTCTACCCAAATTCTTGGAAAAACTCTGTTGCCCTGCCCAAGAATTCTATGAATTCCAGAATTTGACATATACAAGGTGGACTCCGGTTCCAAGTTTCTCTGCAGCTATTTTCTTGCTTCTTTCCCAGCCCAGAATTGGAACTTAGCCTCTTTTCCTTCATTGCCTCGAGACAGGAGAGTAAACAAGTCCTTTCAAATTTATTTTGAAACTCAATACCTCACCCATTATAAACTAGATTTTAAACAACATTATATACATCGTGTGTCGATGTAGCAAAGTTCACTGTTCTGAAAACCCCATTTGCTGTTCCCCCAAGGGGACATTATTTCTGGGTGCTTGACTCTGTAATTTCCAGTTGCCTGCCATCCTGCCTACCCCCTTTTTACACTTTACTCCTTGGCGTCCCCTCATTTCTGTTCAGTTCTGCTGTCTCCCTTAAACCCATAATTTTAGAATCCCCTGTTCCAAATTCTAAGTGCTTGGCAATGTATTTACCTGAACAAAGACATTTCTTTCCTAAGGACTCAAGGGACAGTCATGAAAATAATAGATACACACATCCATGTCTGTGTGTGTGCACATGCCCACGAACCCTGATTCATATTCCATCAAGCTTTAGTACATTCTAAACTCTTTGGGAAACAGTGCCATTCCATTAAAAGACATCCATAATGATGGTTCCCTGACGTGATATTGAAGTTGATGCCAGTCCTTGTTTTGGGGTCACAAGAGAGCACTGCGTAGAGCAAAGCCAGTTACCTGGGAGTGCCAGCCTGCCCTGTGACCCACTTCCCCACATTTTAAACCTTGCTCCTGTATCTCACCTGGCAGGGAGAGAGCTATGGAGAGAACAGGGCTGGCATCTGACCTACTGGCAGCAACCCTGCCAGGGAGGTGTTGATCCCTTGACAGGTGTTACCTGCTTTCCTCTTTGAGTCTCTGGGGCTACAGGAAGGTTCAAAGAATAAGAAATGATCTTTCTTGGCCCTTGAGATTATTGATAAGCCCCTGTATTCCGTCCTGTGGCAATTTGTTTGGAATAGCCTTGCCGGTTGTGTGTGGTACGTGATGAGCTACGTGTGTGAACACGCAGTGTATTATACTTCTCATATGTGGCTCAGACAGTAAAGAACCACCTGCAATACAGGAGACCCCGGTTCCATCCCTGGGTTGGGAAGATCCCCTGGAGAAGGGAATGGCTTCCCACTCTAGTCTTCTTACCTAGAGAATCCCCATCGACAGAGGAGCCTGGTGGTCTACAGTCCATGGGATCTCAAAGAGACACGACTAAGCGACTCACACTTTCACTTTTTTAAAATTTTTGATTTTATTTATTTATCATTTATTTTTGGCTGCATCAGGTTTCAGCTGCAGCGCGGGGGTTTCTCTCTAGCTGTGGTGCTCGGGTTCCAGAGTGCGTGGGCTCTGTAGCTGTACTGTATGGACTTAGTTACCCTAGGCCATGTGAGAGCTGACTTCTCCAACCAGGGCTCGAACCCACATTCCCTGCATTGGAAATGCAGAGTCTTAATCACTAGACAACCAGGGAAGCCCACTCACATGAATGTTAAACTCAGTCATGAAGAAATGAGCCAAGTTATAAAGAGAGGAGCACATCAAGGTCATCACTGGGTGCTTTTAAGATACCAAGCAGTGCTAGAAAGAATCCTCCTGCCAATGCAGAAGACGCAGGAAATACAGGTTCAAACCCTGAGTAGGTAAGATCCCCTGGAGGAGGAAATGGAAACCCATCCCAGTATCCTTGCCTGGGAAATCCCAGGACACAGGAGCCTGATGGGTGATGGTCTTTATGGTCTCAAAGAGTCACACACAACTGAAGTGACTGAGGACATGTGTTAGAAAATATGCTTTAAAAGAAAAAAAAAATGTCCTTTTTCCCCAGTTAAATCTTTCCAACAGATCTCTCTCAAACAGTGGTCGTTATTTGCCTTTTCTGTCTTCCTGACTTTCCTTTTTAGGTCTAATTAATTTAAGGAGATAGACATGGTGTTCATAAAACAGGTACAGGACAATGGAGCTCAGATTACTAATGATCATTAAAGAGCTGGTGCAATTCATCTTGAAAGTCTACCTTCGACCAAATTAACTAAGCTATGATTTATGCCACCCAATCTTGTGATGCTTAGATTCTAGGAACAACAGAGCAAAAATATTTTGTCCATTTCGTGAAGTCTCGTTGAACGTATATTCATAAGCTGACAAAGTGTGATGTAAAGGCTAGGATTCAAGTTATCCTGTTGTTTCAGAGGGCTTCCCTGGTGGTTCAGATGGTAAAGAATATGCCTGCAATGTAGGTTTGATGCCTGGGTCAGGAAGATCCCCTGGAAAAGGAAATGATAACCCGTTCCAGTATTCTTGCCTGGACCCTGAAGGTTTACCTAATTCAGATCATGAGGCTCTCCGACTGAAATTTCATATTGCGCTCTGATTACAAACAACCTGAGCTCTGGATTTAAAAGTCAGTTGAAGTTTCACTGTTGGCCTCACTATCTCACTGCTGTAGGGTTTTTGTTAGTACTAGACCAGACCAGCCCCCTGCTTTCCCGTTCTCAAAGTCTGTTTGGACAAGTGTACCAAAATACCTTAACCAAAGACACCAGCTAGAAGAGGAACCTACTTTTTTCTCCCATAGACCACAAATCTTGTTTCCTTTCTGTTACTTTTGTCACCTAGGCTCTATGTACGTTAACCATTTTAAATGACTCATTCTTGGTGACTTCAATAAAGATGGCCACTTGCCATGTGGCTGTTGAAATATTACAAGGTAAAGAGCCGACTCATTACAAAAGGCCCTGATGCTAGGAAAGATGAAGGCAAAAGGAGAAGGGGGTGGCAGAGGATGGGGAAATTGGATATCATCACTAACTCAATGGACATGAATTTGAGCAAACTTCAGGAGATAGTGAAGGACAGGGAAGCCTGGCATGGTGTAGTCCATAGGGTCACAGAGTCAGACACAACTTAGCGACTGAACAACAGCAACATGATGTAAAGGGAGGGCTCTGTACAACAAAGGAGCCACTTATATCTGCCTCGGTGACGCACGCTGCCAATTCTTGCCAATCCATGTGGCTCAATTCCACAAATTGAATATTTGATGACTAATCTCAAAGGCAATAAATCCCTGTTCTTCCACAAAAGCAGTTTAGGGAAGCTTAACCTTTGAAAAGCCATGCTTTCTCTGCTTGAACGTAAAACTAGTAATGTAGGCAATAAAGCTTGCTCTAAGCTGAGATGGTTGCAGGGTTTGCGGCAGTAGCTTTGGAAGCTCTCAATGTTTAAAAGCATCGAAGCTACTTAACAACAGTGCACGCGGCATCCATCCAGGCTCGTAACTACCAACACAGTCCTGGCTGCACACCCTCACCTCCTGCTTATTATCAGCTGTGACTAACCCTGTAACCACCTAAGAGAACAATGGCATTTTTTGTGGTTGTTGTTTCATCCCAGGGTGAAAGCGCAGTCTTGGCACACTTTTTATCTGTGACTCAGACAGGCCTTCTCAGAGGACTAATAAGGAGAAGGATTTTATGTGGATGGTGAGATTTCCTCCACCACCAGTGGGAGCTCCTTACCTAAATGTTTCCCTGAGTTCACCTACTCGAGAGCGAATTTCAGCCACTGAAGGCAAGGAGCAGACAGCTGCAGACTCACAGTGTGTGCGCGCTGCTGCGTGCGTGCCTTTATATGATTTTAAACGTGCTAAGAGAACAGAACAAAAGTCCAGAAGGGAATGATACTGCCGGCAAAAGAAGCACACACTATAAAAGTGAGTGTTCTGAAATGATTACGTTACTAAGCTAACTTAACATTACCCCCAAACTCTCCCCTCACTGTCAAAACTGCCTCCTTGCTGGTTGGAGTCAGAAAGGACCTTACTATGGGCAGCTTGAGGCCACTCAAGATAGCACACACATCTTATACTCTTCCTCCTCCTTGTGAAAAATCTTTGTGTGTGTGTGTGTGTGTGTGTGTGTGTGTGTGTGTGACTTTTATCCTATTCTGGTCCCAGGTGTTTGGGGAAAACTTCCCTACGTAAACCGTGTACTGACGCCAGAGTTTTGGTTTTTGACTTATGAGAACAGGGAGGCAAGTCAAGGATTAAAAAAGAAAAACAGAACTGGGGAAAAAGCAGCTGAGTGCAGAGATGAATAGTATGTGGAAATTTCAAAGTACCCAAACTATTACAGTTTTTGTTTTCAATGGATCCTCTTGGCAATGTTTGGCAGTGTGTGTGGGGGGGTCATTGCAAAGACAGGCTCTTGTTCACTTTCTTGAAGTCATGCTGGTGTGAGTGTGAGGAGAAAACATGTCAGAAGATGGCGTATTGGTTTCAGTCGGGGTGGAGGTGTATGATTCCTCAAGCCTCCTTAGAAGCGTTACCCTGGAATACAAAGGCTGTTCAGGGGAATACCATGATTAATAAACACTTGCCACAGAGGTGGCTCCAAAGTGAGGGTGGGCGAGGATGGCCAAAAAGTCAATAAAATTACCCGAATCTACGCCTTCCCGCCCCAACCCAGCGTGGCTTCCCTGGTGGCTCAGTTTGTAAAGAGTCAGCCTGCAATGCAGGAGACCCAGGTTCGATCCCTGGGTGGAGAAGATCCCCTGGAGAAGGAAATGGAAACCCACTCCAGGATTCCTGCCTGGAGAATTCCATGGACAGAGGAGCCTGGTGGGGTACAGGCCATGGGGTCACAAAGAGTTGGACAGGACTGAGCAACTAATGCTTTCACCTCCAGCATAATGGAGAAGGAAATTGCAGCCCACTCAAGTCTTCTCGCCTGCGAAATCCCACATACAGAGGAGCGTGGTGGGGTACAGGCCATGGGGTCACAACTGAACACACATACCCTTAGCATAATATGGATTCTCATCATAATCATTGCTGAGCACAGTTCCTGCTGCTTCTTTTAAGTATTTCTGGAGTTCCTTATAATGCTGTTTCTATTTTATGTTTTGGTTTTTTGCCTCATGGCATGTGGAATCTTAGTTCCTTGACCAGGGATGGAACCCACACCCTTGCCTTGGAAAGGGAAGTCTTAACCACTGGACTGCCAAGGAATTCCCTCTTGCTTCTTCTAACTCTCTGTGAATGAAAGTACAAGAGTGAAAGAAAAATAAATGTAGACAACGTGCACCCAGCTACAATCCTGGCCCAGGAAGAGAGAAGGAGTCTTCTCCCCAACTTGTGAAGAAACCGTGAAAAAGTAACGAGAAAATATTAGAAACTCTAGGAGAAAAAAAATCAGAGATTTTGACCCAATCTTTTGATGACTATACCTTATTGAATAGCAGATGTTCCTTAAAAATTGAAATTGCAGAATGAGATAAGAGAGAATGCTCTGGAAACCTGGGTCATCTTAGACACCCAGGATTTAACTTCTAGAGAAAAGTGAGGGCTCTGGGAATTTGAAAGACGGTCCTAAGGAAACTTGAATTGGAGCAGGAAAGACTAGAATGTAATCGTGTTTGCTTAAATTTATATTTATGTACTGATAAATACCACAAAATGGCGTGCATGCTCAGTGGCATCCACATCCTTGTGATCACACTGACTTCAGCCCGCCAGGCTCTTGTGTCCATGAAATTTTCTAGGCAAGAATACAGGAATGGGTTACCATTTCCTCCTCCAGAGGATCTTTTCGGCCCAGGGATTGCATCTCCTGCATTGGCAGGTGGATTCTTTTACCATTGAGCCACCTGGGAAGCCTGATAAATACTAAGGGTAGCTTTTATTAAGAGATATTTAACTGATTGTTTTCCGCATGCTATTTATATTCTTTCCAGAACAAAAAAAGTGATATCATGAAGATTATGAGTATATATATTTTTTCAAGATTAGAAGAGAAAACATTATTTCTTTGGGAAAGATCAAAGGAAAATAGCTGAGAAGGATAATTACAAGGTCAGCAGGTGAGGCAACAATCAGCCACCAGGAGTGCTAAATTTTGCAAGTGGAAGAGTCTAAAGATGGCCTCCAAGAATCTCATCCTTGGTTACTCAATCAAGCACTAATCTAGGTGCTTCTGGGAAGGGATTGTACAGATGTAATGAAGGTCCCAAGTGAGCTAAGCTTAGAGAGTGGAGACACTGCTCAGTCAGGGGAGAATCCTTGACCAGCACAGGTTGTCTCTGGCTCATTGTGGGGAGGTCCTGATAAGGAACACAGAACTAACCTTCTACCACCAAGTGGAAGAAATCTGGGGGTTTCCCTGATGACTCAGACTGTAAAGAATCTGCCTGTAAAGCAGGAAACCCGGGTTTGATACCTGTTTTGGGAAGATCCATTGGAGAAGGGACTGGCTACTCTCTCTTGCCTGGAGAATTCCATGGACAGAGGAGTCTGGCAGGCTACAGTCCATGGGGTTGCAAAGAGTCAGACACGACTGAGCGACTAACACTTTCATTTTGTAAAGGTCAAAAAGAGAGAGGAGATGACAGTCCATATATCCTACCAACCTCCCAAAATCCATTTTTTCTTGCCAGAATCCATCTTGGCTGAGCGACAGGTACAGAAGTCAAAGAGATTCCAAGGATGAAGCATTGCCTGCTGCCTTGTTTTGAGGGGGTCACATGATAAAGAGTGATGAGGGTGGTCTCAGGAACTGAGAGCAGCCCTGACTGACAGCCCGCAAGGATACAAGGATCTCAGCCTCATAGTCTCAAGGAGCTGAGTTCCTCAGTAACAAGGAGAAGCTGGAAGAAAACTGGGAGCCTTAAGATAGCAATGCAGTCAGCTGGCCCCTGACTTCAGTCTCAAGGGACCCGCAGCTGTGAACCAGGTAGAACATCCTGGACTTTGACCTACAGACCTGCACGATCATAAATGGGTGTTGATTCTAGCCACTGAGCTTGTGGCAATTTGATACAGCAGCAATAAAAAATGAACACACCTTTATTAAAGAAATAAAAGAAAAAGAAGAAAGGAAAGTCACCGGACAGTTCTGTGCTGCTTTTTCCTCCACAAAAGAGGCATGGATCTTCTCCTTCGATTTCTAACTGGAAGGCACCACTGGTTCTAATCCACAGGTCCCCTAAAATCCCCAGGTCATCACTCTACCTCTCTCAAAGTGACATTAGAGTGAGGTTCCATTTCCATTCGGGAAAGACATTAGATATTCCTATATTAACATTTTAGAGAGATTTTTCCCTATATGACATTTCTTTTTGAGTAGGTACTTCAATTTATGAAGGGAAACCTAAATTCTTGCAAAATAACACCACTGCATTTTTAAAATTATATATTCCAAGTTCCAAGTAATTGAGTGACAAAATGCAAACTTCTGCAAATTGGAAATTCCCTGTAGTGCATAAATGTTTCCCAAAGGACCTTCTTTTTAATTTTCTGTCATTTCAGCTTTGAATTGAGGAGCAGAAAGAGCTGTAAGTGTATCAAGTGTCAGGGTATTAAAAAAATAATTCTATTATGCTTTTTCTTTAACTTGGGGAATCAGTGAAGGAATGTTTAGGTTAATAACTATACAATGCTTTCCAAAGAATAGCAAATAATCTCTGCCCTACTCCTACGGAGTAAATAAATAACCTCATTATTACAGTAATGAAAACAAGTTAGGGAATTTCCCAGGAACATAGGAAGATGAACTTTATCCTAGTATCTTCCTGTTATGATCAGCAGGTCCCTGTTTGCCAAATACAGCCAGGACAGAACTAAAATCTTTGGCGTACATATGAACAAGCTAGAGAATTGCAAAAAATGGTGTTTTTTCACTTATTTTTCCTACTGGACACTGTTTCTGCCCATATTTCACTTGTTCCCAGACCCTACACTGAATCCAGTTATTAGGAATTAAATTAAAAAGAAATGCTCTTGTTATATTTCCTTGTCAATAGTCTGTCTGTGTTGGCGAGAATTCTAAAGTGGAAACACTTAGGAGAGCAGCGGGAACCTAACTTAAAAATTACGTAAAGAAGTGGATGAAGTAAGACGTCGCTGTGTGAGTTCTCTGCCTGCCGAGCACTGTAAATTTTTTTCTCTCTCTCTTTTTTTTATGATCTAAAAATATTCAGGACAGATCAGCGAAGACTGAAAATAAAGAAATAGGCATGAGGAAAAATGCAACCAAAATTTGAAAACTCTTCATCTTAATGAGAAAAAGAAAATTAAAAAACAAATTGCAATCAACATTTTCCTGGCTACTATTCATACAATTTACACCGAATTTTTGTAATGAAGCTTTCTAATTCAGTTGTGTATGTAATAACGGTAGACAAATGAAGAACTACAAGGCCTCGCTCTACACTTTTTTTGTCCTTTGTTACTTATTTAAAAAAGAAAGAAAGAAAGAAATCTCTCCAGGAATACCTACACAAATTACTCTGAATTTATTAAAATCTACAGAAAGAAAGATAGTAAGGTGCAAGGATCTCTCTCTACTGTCTTATCTTTAGTTTGACCTCAGTGTCCTTTGACTAAGCTCAAAGTTCCATAAATATTCAATTGTTCATACTTGGAAAAAATAGATTCATCCTCAATGGAACAAAACTACTTCCGGAACTATTATTTCTACAGGCATTGATTATGTAACGCTTTTGGGAGCTGTAAGGGATAAAGAGGTGATTGGCAGTCTCAGGCATTCTGTTGGAGTTGGTAATATCAACCTTGTTTTGTTGGGTTGCTCAGGATTTGTTGTTCTTCTATAACAACAATTATTTAAAATATATCCTAGCTAATCTAGAGCTTTCTTCTCCTCTTAATAGCAGATTAAGTAGAACTTTACAATCCTTTGGAAAATTCCACCAAAATTGCACCTATTTGATGCATATTTGAAAAAAGAAATTAGTACATTTTATTATTGAAACTTAAGGTAGGCGGTAGATATAATTTCCCAAATGCATAACGACTCCCACAGAGTAGCTTCTTGAATGAGAAAGTGTGACTCACTCAACCTATGGATGAACTGTTCTTTTAGATTTTGTCATTAAGTTTGAATGCAGCAGGCTTCAATTTGGATAAGGTTCAGTAAACACAAGTGGCTAACTCCAAGTGTTGTTTAGAAAAGTCTTTAGATCATGAAATAAGAAGAATTTAAAATTTGATTCAGTCCGGGGTAAAACCACCATCCTTTCCTTTATTTTGGGTAACAAACACTTCATCTGGTGGAATCTGGGAGCTGAGAGAAGAGAACCCCCATCTATCTGTCACTAATTCTATGCCAGTCACAACACTGCAGGGTTTATACATTTCATTTATTACCCTTATTCTCACAGTGATAACTAACTGCTACTATTTAGGAAGTCACAGTGAAAAACCCAGAAAGAACTTGTTGATAAAATCAACCTTAAACGCCAGCACACACACACATTTCTGTTAGGACTATACAGACTATTACTTGTTTCAATAGGAAGCTCAGCTCTGTGCTCTGTGATGACCTAGAGGAGTGGGATGGTGGGGTGGGGTGGGTGGGGGTCCAAGAGGGAGGGGATATATGTATACATATAGATGATTCACTTTGTTGTGCAGGAGAAAATAACACAACATTGTAAAGCAATTATGAAAGTGAAAAAGTCGCTCAGTCGTGTCTGACTCTTGGAGCCCCCAAGGACTATACAGTCCATGGAATTCTCCAGGCCAGAATACTGGAGTGGATAGCCTTTGCCTTACTCCAGGGGATCTTCTCAACCCAGGGGTCAAATCCAGGTCTCCCGCATTGCAGGTGGATTCTTTACCAGCTGAGCCACAAGGGAAGCCCAAGAATACAGGTATGGGTAGCCTTTCCCTTCTCCAGTGGATCTTCCGAGCCCAGGAATCAAACTGGAGTCTCCTGCGTTGCAGGGGGATTCTTTACCAACTGAGCTACCAGGGAAGCCCTGTAAAGCAATTATACCCAGATACAATAACTGCTTCATATTTTTTTCAATTGGGGTTAAAAAAATATATGAAACAGTAATTGTCCTCCCTTCTGGCCCTATGCCTCCCAGAAGCGTCCACACAATGAACATTTAGATTTGGCCCCTTAAAAATAAAGTGACCATAAACATAATGTGTCTTCTATGGTGCTAACTCATATTTGTGTGTCATATCCCTCTTTCATGAGAAATTTCTTTGTTTTCAAAATGTAGGCATGCACACTTTTTATTTTTGTTTTTTTTCTTTGTCATCATTTAATTCTAACTAGTGCCTTCCAACAGTCTTTCCAGTCTTACTGTTCAGCGAACTCATCCTTTAAAGGTACTCCCCTGTATGAACTTGCCCCTAGCAATACTTATCTGCTCTTGGGGATGTCATTTTGGGGGTTACTTCTCTTAGTGGTTCAGCTGGTAAAGAATCTGCCTGCAATGCAGGAGACCTGGGTTTGATTCCTGGGTTGGGAAGATACCCTGGAGGAGGAAATGGCTACTCACTCCAGTATTCTTGCCTGGAGGATTCCATGGACAGAAGAGCCTGGTGGGTGACAGTTCATGCTGTTGCAAAGAGTCAGACACGACTGAGCGACTAACACTTCAACTTTACTTCAAGAGGGAGGTCTACATATAATTGAGGCCCTTGCTAAAGTAGTGATATTTCCAACTGCTCATAATTGAACAGATGAAAATTTTTTTCCCCTAAAATGAGACAAAATTACCTCTAAGTGAATTAGAAACCTCTATTTTTTGAGATAAAGTTTATTTTAAAAAATAAACCACAGATTGAGAGATTGTTACTAAGACTATTCAGTTTATAGTTGATCCTTAGGCACAAACCTCTGCCTCACATTAGAAATTTTTCCAGCAACTATGGACTCAGGCTTGCCAAGAGTTACTAAATAAAGACAAAGGTATTGTTGACTAAGACCTCAACATTCTGTCTACTCTTCCTTCTGGCACTCTGCAGGAGCCCATGTTTAGCAACTTCAGGATTTGGTTCAAGATTTCTGTTCCACAGATATTGCCTTAACTTTGTATTCCCCGTACAATGTGCCCACACCTGTGGTTTTACTTAGGAAGTGAATAAATATCTTCTGTTTATGTTTCTGTGATAGTTGACTTTCAGGTGAGCAGGTAAAAGGTGCACCATGAACTATTCAGGGAAAAGCACACACTATGGGAGAGAGCACTGGGCTCTTTCCTAATTTTTAATAAAATGTAAAGTACTCCAATGTCACCACCACTAAGTACTGAAATGCAAAGGGTATGATCCACTGGGTCATAGAAAAAGCAGGGGAATTCCAGAAAAACATCTACTTCTGCTTCATTGACTACACTATAACCTTTGACTGTGTGGATCACAACCAACATGGAAAATTCCTAAAGATATGAGAATACCAGATCACCTAACCTGCCTCCTGAGCAATCTGTATGCAGGTCAAGAAGCAACAGTTAGAACCGGACATGAACAATGGACTGTTTCGAAATTGGGAAAGGAGTACATCAAAATTGTATATTGTCACCCTGCTCCTTTAACTTATTTGGAGAGTACATCATGCGAAATGCTGGGCTGAATGAAGACCAAGCTGCAAGCAAGACTGCTGGGAGAAATATCAATAGCCTCAGTTATGCAGATAACACCAACCTAATGGCAGAAAGTGAAGAGGAATTAAAGAGACTCTTGATGAAAGTGAAAGAGGAGAGTACAAAATCTGGCTTAAAACTCAACATTCAGAAAAACAAGATCATGGCATCTGGTTCCATCACCTCATGGCAAACAGATGATGAAAAATAGAAACAGTGAGAGACTATATTCTTGGGCTCCAAAATCACTGTGGACGGTGACTGCAGCCGTGAAATTAAAAGACACTTGCTCCTTGGAAGAAAAGCTATGACAAGCCTAGACAGTGTATTAAAAGGCAGAGACATCACTTACTGATGAAAGTCCATGTAGTCAAAGCTATGATTTTTCCAGCAGTCATGTATGGGTGTGAGAGTTGGACCATAAAGAAGGCTGAGTGCCGAAGAACTGATGCTTTCAAACTGTGAAGCTGGAGAAGACTCTTGAGAGCCTCTTGGACTGCAAGGAGATCAAACCAGTCCATCCTAAAGAAAATCAATCCCGAATATTCATTAAAAAGACCAATGCTGAAGCTGAAGCTCCAACACTTAGGCCACCTGATATGAAGAGATGACTCATTGGAAAAGTCCCTGATGCTGGGAAAGATTGAGGGCAGGAGGAGAAGAGGGAGACAGAATGAGATGTTTGGATGGCATCACTGACTCAATGGACATGAATTTGAGCAAACTCCAGGAGACAGTGAAGGATAGGGAAGCCTAGTGTGCTGCACTCCCTGGGATCGCAAAGCTAGACATGACTTACTAACTGAACAACAGCAATAATGCCAGAGACACAGGCAGGAAGCTGATCACTTGGGCCATGAAACGAGATTGAATTTTCATTCTAAATCCAATGGAAAATGCAGGAATTTTTTTCAAAAGAGCAGTAATGTGGTCTGATTTTACTTTTTTTCTTTCTTTTTATCTGCCATGCCATGAAATGAGTGGAATCTTAGTTCCCTGCCCAGGGATTGAACTCACAACCCCTGCAGTGGCAGTACCAAGTCCTAACCACTGGCCCACTAGAGAATTCCCAAATAACTTATTTCTTAATGGAAAGTAAAGGATGAACGTATTCAACCTGAAGAACTTAAGGAAACCCATTTATTGCATAAAGCCCACAGTCCAAAGGCAAAATTTTTCAGGGATTAGCTGTAAGGTATTTTCTCTTGTACTGCACTTCTGCTTGCAGAGTTTAGGTGTTTTAAAAAGTTTCAGTCTTACAAACTTCTTAGATAAGTCATAGCAAAGAAAGTATCAAGAAACTAACTCAAGCCCATTTTAGAAAAAGAAAATTTAATTACACAAATAAAATTGTAGTAAGAGCAAAACTGTAACTATTTACAGTGACTTGAACAGTAAAACATTTAAGCCAAGTGGTGGCCCAGCCCTGAACCACTAGAAAAGTTCCCAAGTGTTGTGCTTAGTGAAAAATTAGGTAGGGTATGTGTGGTCAGAAGGAAAATTCCTTCTGGTCTAGTATTACACATTTTAGGTGAATTATGGACCTCATTTTTCTTAAGCGTTTACCATCAGCCACCTAGAGTTAATGGTAAGTGTTAGATCATTAATCTAGGTTACATGAGCATTTAAATTAATTGGATTACATTGAGATTTACATGATTAGAACTTGGAAGTCAGGTTCTAGATTCCTGGTTAAAAGACTCTTAACCCTCTAAAGTAGGTCAGCCCTAACATTTTAGGTTTTGGTTTTAAATGATTGTTGACATTAATTTTATTTATAAAGAATACAAGGCCCTGTCCTGGGAGCCACTTATTCAGCAATTAAAATAAATGAATTTAGACTTAATGCTTTATTTTAAAAGTATAATGTTTACTTAAGACTAATAAAGAATAGCATTATATATAATAAAACATTTAAAATGAAATATATACATATATATTACATACATAGGTATGTATATATGCATGCATGTAAACATATACACATGTATATTTCAAACATGAAATAGAAATCTACAAACATGAAAGAAATATATTAGAAATTTAGAATAATGGTTATCTCTAAGCAGAGAGAGGAAGAATTTGCAAAGGAATGGATAAAGGCAATTTAGCTGTTTATTGTGATGTTTCACTTTTAAAAAAATGCATATAAAAAGAATAAATTTTAAAAAAGAAAGTTGGTGAGCCACATTGAAGAATTCTGAAAATAATATAGGAATGTATGTCAATTGAATGAAATCAATTTATTATGGCATACATATGCCACTTTTACTCATTATACATGGCATGGATGAGAATAAAGCTTAGAGGTGAAAATATCTTAATTATTCTTCCTTTAATGCCATATATTCTTGATCAGTATTGATATTCTTGCCCAATATCTATCTCTGCTTAAGGAGAATTGTGTGCAACCTGAATATACATCTGTTATTCTAGGTAATGGGATAATTCTGAAGAAAACACATCAAAGAATGATTTTAACAGAAGAGAATGCTTGTGTTTGCAGTGGACCTGCCTTAGAAGGATGGGCTATTTGCTATATTTTCTTTATCTACATTTGCTCTTATCCTGGCAAAGAGTTGAAAGTTACTTCTGTTACAAATTAGTGTACTATAAAAATCAGAAAATAAATCCAAAATTTTTACTGTAAGGTTTTACTCTGAATATAAGGGTTATGTGGAGCAAAAAGGAAAGATTCAAGAGATCTCATCCACTGATGCTCACCTAGGCAAAGAGAGAAAGGGCAGAGGCATGCATTAAATCATATCCATCTCTGTCTCTAATAAACATGGCCCGATGTGAATTTGGTTCTTTTATTTTCAAGGAGGCCGGTCACAAGTAGTCAAAATCCAGTATCAGAGACTTGTGTAGGGCATTTTCAATGAAAATCTGCAGCTGTGGGTTTTGTGTTCTCCTGGCAGTTTGCCTAAACCTAAGTTTGGAGACTGGTGCATTACACGTCATCCCCTACCCTTTCTTGACTGTAGCCTAAATCAGGAATGCTTTCTTTATAATAGCCAGAGGTGGTTATCAAGAAGGATGGTGGCGGTGTCCGCTGTCTGGGTTGGAAAGCTATAGATTAATGTGTTGTTTTAAAGTATGTAATGTGCCCATAGGCTGTAGCAATAGGGAAATAAATCATTTGGGGTGAGGGGGGTGGGAATCAGGAATGCTGGTGTGGGGGAAACATAGTATGCAGGTTGCCAAGGAAACGAGAGTTCTGATTAGTCAGGAAAGTATAATAACCTGTCCCGCATAAATCTTCAGCATCTCAGAAGGGAGCTTTCAAGTGGGAAACAAAGTTGAATCGCTAGTTCTCCTCAACACTCAAGCTTAAGATCTAAATTAAGTTGTTTATGACACTCGATAACTTCCTTCAAGTTATCATGATGGCATGAATCTTGCCCTCATGAGGTCAACTCAGTAGGCAGATGGTTTGAAGTATAAATTTGGAGTACAATGAAAGAATCCACCACTGAACTCGAAATCAATTTAAAAAATGACTTTTTTTTTAAAAAAAAGTAAAACCATACTCCCATCAAATTAGTTTAGAAAGATACACTACTACTTTCAACTGTCAGAGTAGTTTTCAAGTATGAACTTTTATAAGATATCAGGTTATGATCAGAGACTAAATAACAGAAAATATTGTGAGCAAGCATAGTAAAACTATGATGTGAGTTGAAATAAATTTTGTTTCACTTGCTTTCAGTAAATAGATATAATTTATAGCAATTTATTATTGATATAGTGGATATTTTCTAAGAAATCTGCTTAAAGAAGAAAAGAGGTCACTGAAATCTTTCAGTTAAAAAAAAAACACATCGAACATTTAGATGTAAAATTGAGAAAAAAATACAAAGCACTACTTTCAAAAACAGAAGCCAAGTTCTAGAAAGCATTTTCTGTAACATGATGGATCATGGCGTGTGGTAAAAATCTAGCAGGATATTCTCAAGGTATAATCTCAATAGTGATCGTCAGTGTTCTTTCACAGAAGTTAAGCACTTTCAAGTATTTTTTCCAACGAACATGGCTGTCGAGTTTTAGTGTTAATTGTTGGCATAGTGTGGAGCTGCGTGACTCCACTGTGTGGGAGAGAGAAGATGGGCTTGTCTTATCTACAACTAGGTTTGAACATGTCTTTGTCTGACATGTTTTTAGGAATGACTTTGTTGAAGCTCCCAAAAGGAGCCTTGGGGTAAATATCCTCTGTTATTGCTACTATCCATCTGGTGCTAAGGAAACGAGTCTGGATGTGATGAGGATATTTCTCCCCTTGAGATCAAACCAGGAATGAATTTGTGACAGCTTGTGAAGCTAGCCAATACCTGCAGGAAATACAGGGTGAAAAAAGAAAGAGAGAGAGGCAAGAGACGGACGGGCGGATTGGCTCAAGGTCAATCATGATATCACATCAGATAATGAGGAGAAGTGAATGATACTCTGAGGTGTTCAAACCCAGGGGCCTAAACTAAAGGAGATTCAGGATTCAGGTACCACTTTCTGCTGTTCAGAGCATCCTCCGTTCTAGGAGATAAACTCAAGGAATAAGTTAATGTCTGAGACTGACAGATGCTGTACCCCAGAGCACACGATGAGGATGGCTACATTCTAGGCTACTTAGCAATGCTTTCATTCTTTTTTTCCCTCAGTCTTTTGATTATTGTGAACTTGTGGAATCACTCGGATAGGTAATTTGTTTGGTATTTGGGAAATCAAATTCCCTTCTCTTACCTCTTGCTCCCTCCAGAGTCAAGTTTCTGATAGCAAACTTGTTCTGAAGGACCTTTCTTGGCATCTATTTCTTGTTTAAAAAGGCAAGACATAGCTGGAATTGTTTTCAGTGATGTCTAGTAAAAACAATTAATTACCAAAAAACATTCAATGTCATTTCACTAAGAACTCAGCAGCTTTTTTTCTATCTTGAGGCAGGATGTTTTCATGGTATGTGATTCCAGCCTATTCATTCAATATTTTATATTTTCCTGAAATGTACATCTCTTTTAAATGTCTCAGAGAGCTTGGGAAATATGAATTTACTTTACATATTATCAGATGTATGAAAAATCAGATATAAATTAATTGGAAAAAGTTAATTTTAGTTCTAATTTGAAATATCACATGGTGTTCCTTTGAGCTAACAGCAAACAAAGAATAAAGTGTCTACGCAAAGGAAATGAGAGAACTAGGCTTCTCAGCATCTCTTCTCCCCCAGGATATAGATAGTTTCTGATCAATGTATGTTCATAAAAGCAAAGATCATGCATTCTATTTCTAGTTTTAAAAGTCATCAGAATTCAGAGCACAATATTGGGCTCCTAGAAGACATTTACTTAGGGAAAACATTAATCTATCTTGACTTTTGGTATCTGTTAAAATTGATACATAAGGTTAATTATGAAATATGATATTTTTCTAATATATTATAAATATTCAGATGTAGCTGAATAGAAACTTCACCAAAATTATGTACCAGCTTGCACAGTATTAACACCTCCTGAGGTGTTAATAAAGAATCTGCCTCCAAAGCAGGAGACACAGGAGGCTTCAGTTTGATCCCTGGGTTGGGAAGATCCCCTGGAGAAGGAAATGGTAACCCACTTCAGTATTCTTGCCTGGAGAATCCCATGGACAA
Source organism: Okapia johnstoni (assembly GCA_024291935.2). Taxonomy (NCBI): domain Eukaryota; kingdom Metazoa; phylum Chordata; class Mammalia; order Artiodactyla; family Giraffidae; genus Okapia; species Okapia johnstoni. The sequence goes on along the minus strand of CM044321.1, from coordinate 6,148,721 downwards.
AGGAGCCTGGTGGGCTACAGTCCATGGGTTCCAAACAGTTGGACACAACTGACTAACGTGTTCACACTTGCACAGTATTAGCCTCAGCTTTAATATTAGCAAATATAATGGGAGCTCCTTCAACCTTGTTTTCAAAGTCAGGACCTCTGTCATGACTGAAGGAATGGACATGAGTCTGAGCAATCTCTGGGAGATAGTGAAGGACAGGGAAGTCTGCTGTGTTGTGCTCCATGGGATTGCAAAGAGCTGGACACAACTTAGCGACTGAACAAGGACAACAATCTCTATGCTGTTTGGAGGATGAACACACAAACTGAGGGATCATACTATGACAAGGAGGATATGGGATCCAGAACGCAATACCCAAAATGTCACGCTGTTGTATTCTCATGTCTGCTATCTTGTCTCTTCTGTCCATATGGTTTTATGCCTTTTTGTTTTTTGCTTTACAAGTATTTTTACATTTCAGTGAAATGTAATGGCTGAGCAGAATTGAAATGTGTGTTCCATCTACCATGCTTCTTTCAAAATTCCTGCTTTTTGTAATGAAAATAATACATTTTTGTTATGATTGCATCACATATATCCTACCCAATCTGTTCTTTGCTCTTCTCTTTTGCTTATGATTATATAAAATATTTTGAGGTGTGATGCTAATTTTTTCCTTTTCATCATTAACTCTTTTATTTTCTTTATTGTTTTAAGACAGACTTGGCAAGTATATCAATATAACATTTCATAGCTCTTCAAAGGTATAATTTGAGTTTAGCTACAATGTATTTTGGTATACCATGTAAGGTCAAAGTCTAATTTGTTTTTTTTTAAGTAATTTGACCTGAAAGAATCACTTGCTTAATGTTCTACTTGACATTATCAATGATGCTTCTATTATTAAATATTATATTTATATGTAAGGAGGTCTGATTTTGACCTATTATCCTGATGATATATCTTTCTAGGAGACCTTGCTATATTTTATATTATAAACAAATAACAAATACAAACTGTTTTCTGTAAGGTTCCTCTTCTTTATGAGAGGTAAAAGTATCCAGAGCCTAATCTTTCATTTCAATTTTTTTTTAATTTTATCCATCACTTTGTGTCTTTGAAAACTTGTTTAAGTATTTTTTCAATTTCATATTAAAATTTCACTGAAACTTTTCATTTATAGAGATTCCCTGGTGGCTCAGGTGGTAAAGAGTCTGCCTGCAATGCAGGAGACCCGGGTTCGATCTCTGGGTCAGGAAGATCCCTTGGAGAAGAGAATGGCAGCCCACTCCAGTATTCTTGCCTGGGAAATCCCATGGACAGAGGATCCTGGTGGTGAACAGTCCTTAGGGTCGCGTAGAGTAGGACACAACTGAGCAACTTCATTTTCATTTAAACATGAAAAAGAAATTGAGTAAGAACATCTTTGAAGACTGAATTTCATTTCCATTTTCCCTATAGAAAATGAATTACAAATACCTGTTATATAAAGAAGCAAAGAATATGCAAACAAATTGAAAAAAAAAATAGTTTATACATGTGTTACCCAGTAAACTAATATATTATGCTAAGATTGTTTGTGAGCAAATATTTTTATTTTTCCCATCTCAGAAAAGTAAATCTCTCTTTTCCATTTATTTTTGTTTTATTCTGAATTTCTCCTTGTTTTGAACTTTTGACACAGCACCTTTGCTCTTTTTTTGCAGAGATATCACTTCATGTTCATAAGAATTACATCAGCACTTTTGTTTTATCACCAGAGCATGAGGCTCAAAATCCTACGTTCGTTCCATTATTTTCCAAAATCCTGATACTCTAGGAAAATTCTTAGTAATTATTATTTTTTTCCCAAAATTCTTAATAGTAAGTTTTTTAAGAAATTATCTTGTTAAAAGAAGATGTTTTATATGGAGAGAAAAGAATTCAAATATTTAGAGTTTCTCAGTTAGAAACTTAGATCTTCTTTACCATCTGTGATAGGCCTAATTCCTTTTCCTCTCTGAACATGAGATCAAATGAGATCAACTATGCAATAAAGAAAAAAAACAGAGAGAGAGAGAAAATAAAAAGTAGACTAGCTTGTGTAACACAGTAAGAGAATGCAAGCAATTATTTTAGATTTTTAATAATTTACTTAATCGCGTCAGAAACAGAAGAAGATAAATTGTGATATTGAATGTAATGGGGGGTCAATCTGTAAAAGTTATGAACGTTGCTGGAGAAACGTTGTCAGACGTGGAAGGAATGGTGGGACCTTATTCTGTGTGTTTTCTGAGTCACACAAATGTCTCTGATCGTTTCTAGAGCAGAGCACGAATTATGCTTCACTGTATGCAGGTTACACGGAAAATCTCTCAAGTAATCTCGTGAGGTAACATCAGCGCCCCCTTTTTAACATGAAGAAACTGAGGTGTCGAAACGTTAACTAGGCTTTTCAAATTTCTAGTTTTATAGACGTGAAATAATGCAGGAATCCAGGCATCTTTCCTTGGAGCCCAGTCCTCAGCGCTCTGCTACCCAGCTTCCTCTTCGGCAGTAAATGGAAGAGAAATGAGAAGAACTGTGGGTAAAATGGAGGAAGGTTACTGCATTCATTCAAGTACAACCTTGCAGGACAGTGTTGGTCGGAATGGAAAAAAAAATGCGCCTGAGGCACACTGCAAGGTTTAAATAATGCATTTTATTAGAGGGATGGAGGAAAAGATAAAAATAAATTCAAGTATTGAGATTGCCTGGCTACAAAGATAGCGGTCACTGTCCCTGAGATTAAAGGCTTGGAGTAAAAGCTCACAGATTTGACTTGTGCCCATGTTCATTGGCACTTATAGTGAAAATTCTAAATCAGAAGCCATTTGGACAAAATCAGAGCTGACAAAGAGGTCAGACCTTGAGATAAAAATCTCAAAGCCCTTTTGGTAGAATTGGATAACATTTCCTATCCTACTATTTCCTGTTTCTGTTTAAGTGGAGCTTCTTCAGTTTGATTTACATGACTGAAGGCAGTGGTGCTTGTGTCATTGGACCTAGCCTTAAGAAATAGAAAGAAAAAGTCATTTTAATGACCTTTAATAACTGGCCCCAAATGATGAAGACCTTTGCATCAATGTATGTGTGCTTTATTGAGTAGACAGCTGTTTTAACTGTGCATATATTTATTTGAGGGTGGCTCAACAGTAAAGAGGAGAAGGCACTGGCAACCCACTCTAGTACTCTTGCCTGGAAAATCCCATGGATAGAGGAGCCTGGTAGGCTGCAGTCCATGGGGTCTCTGGGAGTCGGACACGACTGAAGCGACTTAGCAGCAGCAGCAGCAACAGTAAAGAATCCACCTGCCATGTGGGAGACCTGGGATTGATCCCTAGGTTGGGAAGATCTGATGTAGAAGGGACTAGTTACCCACTCCAGTATTCTGGCCTGGAGAATTCCATGGACAGAAGCGCCTGGCAGTCTACAGTCCATAGGACTGCAAAGAATCAGATATGACAGAGCGACTTTCACTTCATTGGTCGCTCAGCAGCTAAAGAATCCCTGCAATGCGGGAGACCCAAGTTTGACTCCTGGGTAGGGAAGATGCCCTGGAGAAGGGACAATATACCCACTCCAGTATTCATGGACTTCCCTGGTGGCTCAGACAGAAAAGAATCTGCCTGCAATTTGGGAGACCTGGGTTCAATCCCTGGGTCTGGAAGATCCACTGGAGGAGGCATGAGACTTCCCATGGACAGAGGAGACTGGTGGGCTACAGTCCATGGGGTCGCAAAGAGTCAGACATGACTAAGTGACTAAGTACAGCACATCATGTCTGTTTGAAGAGGGAATATTCTAAGAGTTTAATATCTGACTACACACCCAAAGTAACTTATTTATACTTAGTTATGTTCTTGTCAACACGTTAGATCATTTTTGTACTGTGAGATTTTAAATTTAGCAGATATTTTAGGTTCTCTATTCTCTGGGGAAAAGTACAAACATGGCATATTTGAAGGATGATCTTTAGTCATCATGAGGTTATCATAGCAGTTACTAGTGAGTTTTAGAATTTTAATGTTAACTCCTTTGTCCATTTGTATGAGTTGGGGAGTGAACACAGATTTCCGGATCACACCCCCTAATAAAATGCCAGGAGTACTAGAGGGAGCATAGAGGGTAATTCTCATGCAATTTAGTTTTCCTCTGCAACTCACAACCTTTGCCCAAAATAGCAAAATGGAAATGAAATAAACTAAAAATGAAATTTGTGTATCTGTCAGATTGGAAAAGCATAAAACCAGATGAAAAACACATGGAAATGAAGAGACTAGCAAACAAATCAAATATATTTATATAAAAGAATATTCTGCAACAATTGGGTGCTATGGACTAAATCTGAATATAACAGCTTGGATACTATATCCATCTGTCTGGAATCTATCTTGGCTGAGATATATGCACCCCCTGGAAGGACCCTGCTGTGCGGCGCTGTGCGCGCTCACTCAGTTGTGTCCGACTCTTTCGTACTCCAAGAGTTGTGGACTCTTACCGTCCACCAGGATTCTCCCTCCATGTAAATTTCCAGGGAAGAATGTGTTGCCATTTCCTACTCCAGGGGATCTTCCCAGCCCAGGGATAGAACCTGCATCTCTTGCGTCTCCTGCATGGGCAGGCAGATTCTTTACCCCTGAGCCATCTGGGAAGCCCCGTATTAATGTGAATCAACCTCAAAACCAAAATGCTGGCTGAAAAAATAAGATTGGATTTCTGCATAACACCAAGGATAGAAAAATGAACAGACAAAAAATGTTTGGAAAAATATAGAAACTTTTAAAAAGGGGAACCTGTATTGGAAGGACTTACTTTAAATATATTAGGGAGTGTTTCCGTGAGAGAGAAGGCGATAGGATTGAAGACATAGAAGAAAGCGGGAAATCAAGCAAAACGAGAGAGGATCTAGGTCTAGACTAGAGGCAATGACACACTATATCCCACGAACTGCATAGTGGAGGCCACTCAGTGTACCCCGAGGTCCTTGAGGAAATTGTCGTCTCCATTTGAGGAACGTGAAAATCCTCTTTATTTGACACTGTTCTCTAGTTTACAAACCATTTCATATCCTTTATTTTATATAACTTAATCAAAGGGAAATAGATTCAGATACTTAGGCTGAGTTTAAAAGAATGGTATCTAAATAGTTTGGTTCTCCTTAGACCACTTTTCTGAAGGATTCTCACTTGGCCAGTAAAACACTTCTTGGGGAAATTTAGTTATAAGTAGGCCCATGACGCAAACACTTCAGAAGCCACAGATAATCATGAGAAGGGAGGTGACTTGCTCCTTCTCTGTTATAGTCTAACTGGCTTTTCTTCTGCAAGTATACAGACAGACAGGGATGCAAAGAAGGTTGCCCAGTCTTTACTGAAATCCTCAAGTGTCCATCCCATGGAGAGAGAAAAGTACAAACTGTATAGCCTTTATTTTCATCCTGGCTTGTGGGCAGCTGAAGTTGGCACTGTAAGCTTTCCTGGGCAGCTCTTACAGAAGCACCTTGAGATGACAGAGGTGTGCTGCCTGGTGAGGTGTGGGATGGATGCTTTTGTTACCTAACCCCTCATGTCTTGTTAGATATGACTGAAAGCTGGGGACTATTTGAAGATCCAGAGAACACACACCTTAATCTACAATTAGAGACACAAAAGTTTCCTTCCTGTCCACTTTCTGCTTGTTCTTAATTATGGTACAAAATATCCTGACTTTTATTTCCAGAGGTTCCCTTGAGACATCAAGACTTTAAATGATCCTTAGCTCTTTCTGGAGTGTGGCACTTAATGACTAAACAACACTTAAGGATCTGTGATGGAAAATTGTACTAGGTACTTATCTGCAGCTTCACTGACGTTGTTCTGTCCTCTTACAAGTAAATAAATAGACTTTGTTTATGGAGAGCATCTACCTACTTTGCCTAGGCTCCACCCTTCAGGACGTGATTGTAACAACAATATGACTTATCTTAAAATTAGTGTAAGCATGGGGCTTTTCTTTTAGTCTAGAGCAAACAAAATTCAGGTAGGGTGGGTGGATAGGAATGAGTTTCCTTCCTAAACTAAGGACTTTGCTTTCTTGCACCTTCAAAGGGGAAAGAACCCTGTTCCCTGGTCTTCCCACTCAGATCTTCTTTCCTTTCCCTCTTCATTCTACCCTCTCTTTTCCTCTTCCATCCCATTGGTCTCAACCGGCTCCATTAAAGGAAGTGGTTAAGTTCCAGGCCCTTTGTGGAATCTTCAGTTGATCAGTTTTTAATGTGTCTAGGAGGTCCTGGGGAAAATTGCAAATCAAGGTAAACATTTTATACTCTGTTAAACTGTCTACACTCAAGGAGAGCCCACATGGTGGTTCATCATGGTGAATCATGATGAAGCTCCTACTTGTCTACTTCATCACCCCAATCTTATTTGCCTTAAGTTCACACGACTCTTATTTGCATTCCTTAATCTCATTTTTTTGTGAGCTTAAAATCCAAGTTGTTTTATACTTAGAGATTAGTTTCTTTCTCTGTGTTCTTGAGCTTATGATGAATCTTTCCTCCATGGTCACTCATCTCTCAATAAAGCATGTCAAGCCCAAACATCCTCTCCTAGTTTCTTCTGTCTTCTTGGTTTCTTTAGTGATTGTGTGATGTCATTTCACAGAGGCTGTCTGGATGCTACAGATTTGGATTTGAAGAGACAGAAAACTTTTATTTCCATTTATTATTATTTTTTTCACATCACCTAGAGCTTGTTCGGGGCTTCCCTTGTGGCTCAGCTGTTGAAGAATCCACCTGCAATGTGGGAGACCTGGGTTTGGTCTCTGGGTTGGAAAGATTCCCTGGAGAAGGAACAGCTACCCACTCCAGTATTCTGGCTTGGAGAATTCCATGGACTACAGTCCAAGGGGTTGAAAAGAGTCAGACATGACTGAACGACTTCACTTTCACTTCACAGAGCTTGTTTACCAAGCATCTCCAATGTTTCAAGCACTATGCCATGTGTTTGAGATTCAAGATGTCTAGAGTACGTGATTCAGGTATCTAATGAGTTCCTGTAGTGTTTGATCCACATCTAACTTTGCTATTACAGTTAGATATTTAGCTTATCAAAACTGATTTTTGTGCATGTTTACCAATGGGCAATTCATCATAATTTTTCTTCTGTAAGAAATCCGGATGTAATATTTCTAAACCAAAGTCAACATATACATTGATTCTCACAAAACTGCTTCCCAGGTGAAAACAAGTATCTAATTTGCTAAAAGGGTAACTGACTAGAGAAGCCAGAAATATCAGGAAGATGGATCAGGAACTACAGTTAATGCCTCCTGCTCTGCTTTGTGGTTTTTCTATGTGAACTGGAGTTACCATCTTGCCAACTCCAAGTGCAAATTAATTTAGATTACAATTGACATTTAGGTTTGGAGAGGGAGAGGGGAAAAATAATCAATGGTATGTGAACACTGAAACCATAAATAGTAACAAGTGGAAATCCCAAACCTCAAATGCTTTGAAGCATGTTGTAAATCCTGCAAAAACATACGCAAAAGTATAATGGACAAAATTATCATGGAAGGTTATTGTACAGGCTTTAAGTCACAGGGACTAGGATGGAATTTTTTGTTGTTGTTATTACACCAACACTTCAGCGTAATTCCTGGCATAGAAAAATATGCAAATGTTAAAGAAAAAAGAAAAAACATGCTTATTTTATTAGGCTTAATTATAAGGGAGAACAAAAAGCACTTGGAACTTTTTTCTTTTTTTAATGAATTCATCTCATTCACCACAACCAAAAGCCCAGAACTCGCTTCTAGCTTAAAAATGCATTTTTCCCCCTAAGATCAGGGCACTGATTTGATGAATGTTCTCAAGTTAATCACCCATATAGGACTTCTTGAATGTTACTATGACATTGAGTGCTGTCTGTGTAACTTAATGTTATAAAACCTGGAAGGCATATTTATAGCCCAATCCAGATGGACCAAAACAAAGTACAATTATTCCTTCAAAAGTCGACCTTTGCATACAGATTAAAATGGATTGCTTCCAAGATTCAAATAGAGAAATGAACTCACTTCCCCAATTGTCGTGCATTCATTATGGCCCTATTGGACTTGGTTTTGGACCGTGCTAATTAGTGACATGTCCGTGTTAAAAGTTGGACTCGCAGCCTGATTTGCAAAGTGGCAGCAGGAAGAGTTGTTATGAAACTAATTACAGCTATCAGAGATGCTGCTATTTTAAATAGATTGTGAATTAAGTGCCTTCACAGAAGCAAATGAAAATGATTTTACTATTGACAGTGAACATCCTATACAAGGACAGGAATATATGTGTTGGGCCATTTCTAGATTAAAAGCTATGCTAGTCTTTTGGGAAACTCTGATTTTGATTCCCACTGGAAGTTGGAATATACAGAGGAATTTTATGAATGATTTTCCTCTTTTATAATTTAAAAATTAAATTATATATATATGTATATATATATATATATATGAAGTAAGCAAATTCACAATTATTAAATTCTGTTGTGCTATTCTTAGTCGCTCAGTCATGTCTGACTCTTTATGACCCCATGGACTATACCCTGCCAGGCTCCTCTGTCCATGGGATTCTCCAGGCAAGAACACTGGAGTGGGTTGCCATGCCCTCCTCCAGGGGATATTCCCAGCCCAGGGATCAAACCCAGGTCTCCCGCATTGCAGGTGGATTCTTTACTGTCTGAGCCACCAGGGAAGTCCATATATATATGTCCGTAATATATATATATATATATATATATATATATATATATATATATAGTATCTTAATCTTAAGGAATCCCTTGTCCTTATTTTGGGGTGTTTACAGAATATATATTACGGACTAGCGTGGTGGTTACCATCAACTTAACGTGGGGCTGGACAAAGAGAGGAGATCGTCTCTGTCTTTCTTCTAAAGATGAGCTCAGTCAAGATAAGGGGAAGGGAATGGAAAGAAATAAAAACGTTCATGGAACCACTGACTGAAGCCGTCCGCCCTGACCGGGCAAGATTGTAGCCAGTTGTATGTGTGATCTTATTAACACAACAGGAAGTCCTCTTGAGGAGCACAAAGCTGACATGTTACCACCAACTGCAAGACTTTCAGAAAAGTTGAAAGCAGAGAGGAGGCGCCAGCCCATAGGCCCTATCAACCTCCCAGCATCTTTCTTGCGGGAACCTATTTTGGCTGAGCCATGTGTGCGCCACCAGGAAGGGCCCTGAGTCAGAGACCAGCCAGGGACAATCTGGAAACTAAGCCCATCCCCGTCCATCCTGAGACTGTGACCCACGAGCCTGAGCAGCTGTCCTGGGTTCCCTCACCCTGCTGATCTCTGCTTGGGTGCCACTCCTCAACAACATCTTCTGCTTTGTCAGCATGTGTGTCTCCTCAGACAGCTCAAGTCCAAGTGTTAGACTGTTGTAGCCACGCGTCCTGGGAAATTCACCCAGAAGGACAACGCAGATAGTGAAGCGCAGTTGATTGCACCAGCGGGCCCAAGGCAGTCTCCTTTTAGCCAAGGACTCCGACTGATTTTTGTGAAATCCTTATGTACCCTAAGCGAACCTGCCCAAACTCACTTCCCCAAATTCCCTGAAACTAGTCTGAACAAAGGAGAAGAAAGATACAATCAAATTTAACCCGTGATTCATATGCCTTAAGCCTAGGTGGTTAACAGTGGACAATTATCACTAGGCCTGCGGCCATACCCCCATAAGCATAACAGAATTTATGATTCTTTACAGTTACACAGATAATTAGGGTATTCTTTTAGGCGATGGAGAGTCTAGGTACGTGCCCTGGGGCTCTTCCATCTGGAGGGTGTCTGAGTTTCCAGTTGGTATGTCTTTTCCATAGATACTGGGCATATGGCTCAAAGTCCACAGTCCAGCCCAAGATAGAGTCCTGCTTTCAAGATGGAGCCTGTTCTGTCTGTTTCCTCCTTCAAGACAAGAACACACTTTCTGGCCCTAGAACAGGTCCTCCTTTCTACAACAGGAAGACTTCAGTGTAGTTTTAGTTGTTTCCTTGGCTGGTCAGACCTGCTGTTCCAACATCTCATCCTGCAGTCTTCTGGAGCCCTGGGGTTGCTCTAACATACCCAACAGAGGAGATGCTCATTTCCATGGCATTGCTCTAAGCTTACATCCTAAATGAATTCCACAAATATTTCTTGAGCTCTTGCTGTCAGAGGAAATCAGGAGTTTCTAGATATTTGGAGATAATTAAGAAGAGCACATTTTCATAGGGCTCAGGAGCTGGACTTTAAAATATTGCATCCTTGTGGGAAAAAAAAAAAAACAACTGGTTATGTTTTAAGGATGACTACTATAGCTTTTTAAACTTTGCCTTGCTATGACTAATGCACAAGCTAACTATTACAACAGTGCTTCTCATACTTTAATATGTACTTAAATTATTTCGTACTGGGGGCTTCCTAGGTGGCTCAGTGGTAAGAAAGCCACCTGCCAAACAGGAGACATAGTTTTGATCCTTGGATCCAGAAGATCTCCTGGAGAAGGAAATGGCAACCCTCTCCAATATTCTTGCCTGGGAAATCCCATGGACCGAGTAGCCTGGTGGACTATCGTCCATGCAGTTGCAAAGAGTCAGACACGACTTAGTTACTAAACAACAACAAGGTTAAAATACAGATTATGAGTCAAGAAGTAGGTCTGGGATAGGACTTGGGATTCTGAATATTTCTAGCAATCTTCTGCTAGTTTGTGAAAGATACTTGAGGAGTGAAACCAAGTAGGACCCCGTGGGGCTCATGATCAAAAAAGCCTTTCTGTGTCCCCTTCCCTGATTTCTGAAGGGCAGGTTCAAAGGATTGCTAATCAGGGAAGGGAGAGCTTGCAGAGATAAGGTAGGAACAGTCAAGAAATAATAGTTCGCAGCCTTGGGGTCCTGGTTCCCCCTCAAGGGAGACACAGAACATTATCCTTGAGTCCTTCCAAACTAACACTCTCACCAAAGGGAGGAATTGATGAAGCACTCCTTCTTCGAGAGAAGGTCACAGTTCACCCATCATCACCTGAGGCCAGGTGATCTCTGGGTTGAAGAAATTCTTCTGGCATCCCCTGACCATAAAACTCCTCAAGATCCTGGGTTGGAGCACACAGTTTTGAGGACCTTAATCCTCTTTGGACCCCTTTGTCTGGCAAAGCAATAAAGCAATCCTTTTCTATTTCACCCAAAACCCTTCTTATGTCTGAGGTTTAATTTGCTGTCAGGGTATAGAGTCTGGATTCAGATTCAGTAGCAGGCGCTTAGAAAACGCTATGAACCATATTTCTGAGCTACCTTGAATGGTACCTGGGAACCGCAATGGAGGGTGAATGCTAGTTCTAGGACATCTGTCACCCTCGCTAAAGGAAGAGAATTCTGACAATGTGTTATTTCAAAATGTCTCATTTCTTCTTTAAAAAAAAATGAGATACAGTAAGCATAATTGTACAGAAAGGTTAAGTGACATGCATACTGTCAGAGGGTAAACCGACCAAAGTTTCAGGATTTGGCCTGACAACTAGAATGACCTTGAGATTTAATCGCAAGTCTTGACTTTCAGCCTTTTAGGGGTTGTTAACTGAAGTGTGGATAAGGAACCGATTCCCCCATCTCAGTGATGAATGGCCGTGAGGTCAGCAGAACATCCATCTGCCCCTGAAAGTCAGACATGTTTCCTTGTCTCTAAAGTAACTTGATGCGGATGCTTGTAAATCACCATATTGGCATTTGGCCTCATTTAGTGTGAGAAGAACTTAGAGGGGTGCCTGATTCTGGTTTATTTTAACTTTCAATTTTCTTAATCCTCTCCCTTCCCCTTCCCCCATCTTCCTTCTGGGAACTCAAAGAGTTTGGCCTCCCAGAGTAGAGCCACTCTGATGAATTCACACCCACTCTTTTAGCATATGCATGAATCCCAGAAAGTCTCAAGATTCCAGTCTGTCCACAGGGGAATGAGCATTAATTACATCAGTTACAGATCTGCCCCTGCTGTTCAGGGAGTCTAAAGTCCAAGTTCTTGGGTGTGTTGAGCCATTAAAGGATTTTACAATATAGAACAAAAGGCATGGAAACTCAATTGCTAGAATAATTTAAGAGCTCTTCACACCACTTGAGCTAAATACCCCCATCTTGCACTGATAAGCTCTAGGGCAGTTAATTAAAACCTTCATCTTTTCAATCTTGGAGAGTATTGAATCCCAGATGATTTCTTTCCCAAAGGAATTAATTTTAAGGGACAGGGAAAAGAAGGAAACAGAAGTCATATTATTGCCCATTTGAAAAAAAAAAAAATCACATATGCATTTTTTAAGCCAAAAAGAAAATTTCAGAATAAAATTTAAATTTATTAGTGCAGAGCATACTCGTTAAGAGAGAAAAAAAAAGTTGATATCAATGTTAAACTTTGAATGCTTACCCTCAATCCACCTGTAAAGTATATAACGTCCCCAAAACTTTTAGCCAGTAACAGCTTCTTTATTATTAGACCTTTTTATGGATTTGAAATGTATTCTATATGGTTAGTGATCCTAAGTCAAACATCTCTGATTGCCACTTTATGTAAACTATGTGAATTCTGAGCCACCAGTAAATCTAAATTCAATCCCTTTTTATACAGGTCTGGACACTTCCATATTTCAACTTAGTTCAAATCAATCACCTTTTTCAACATCTTGCCTCTTTATAATTTCTAATACATTTAGCCTTCAACTATATCCTGGCTCTTATTCCTAAAACTGACCCTCCCACTCAGTTCTTATCTGTTTTCATATTTTTGATTGTTTTATAAAGTGCCTAGTTTGCAAAGTTCCATTAAAAAAATAAATAATAAAACCTCCTAGATGCAATATCAGAGCTGTTTGTTTTCGGCATATCGCATATTTTCCAATGTTTTCTTTGTTTTGTTTTCATAGCACTCCTGTAAACCCAAGATGGTGTTATAATATGCAATTTACATTAAGCCATTTGCACAGAGATGTTAAGAGATATGGCAAAGTTAATGCAAATCTGGATTTAAGGTCACGGAATTTATTAAATTTAAATTTAGGAATGTACAATCTGTCACACAGGATACTAAGACATTAAAATAAGACACATACTGCATTTTCCAAAGAGCAGTCAACACTATCACTTGGGGAGAACAGTGGGGTAAGATGAGAAACAAAAGGTGTATTGTAAACCATTCTGCTGAGAACTTGAGCATGCATTGGCAAGTTGAGAAGGCGGTTTGGAAAGTTTTGGATAAGCACTTGAATATTTGGAAATTAACTTATCAGTGCTTGCAAGCATGGAGCCTTATTGCAGAGAAGAGCTTGAAGGCATCTACCCACACAATTCCCATTGTCATCCCTAAAACAAACACTTCAGAATCCCTTGAGATCAATTCAGCTCACACCGGTTAGGGTGGTGCGGTGTGGGGCTCACCTATGAAGCCAGACTTTTCACCTTTAATTATTAGAATCAACATGAATTTCAAGATGCTAGTATGAAATCTCCACTTATACTGTAACATCCAAACAAACTTCTAAGATATGCACCTGTCAGAATTTACTTTGATGATAGTGATAAAAGAGACAAAAGAATTTCTTGTATTTCTTCTCTCGGACCTAATACAATATTAGCGGTTGTAGACACTAAGATATTAATCTCTTGGAGAAGCATTTTGTGTGCATGTGTTTCTTTCAGCCTATGGGCTGAGGTTTTGAGTATTTGAGAGTAATAGTTCTTCTTTTTTAAAGGACTCTGCTTTTTGAGGACTCAATTTTTTGATGGGCATGACAGAACCTCACCCCTAATGTACTTTAAAAGACTAAAGGTACATCAATTCATAAAACAGTTTTATATTAGGACTTGAATTGTGGGAAAGATAAAGTTGATACTTTTCTTATTGTCCCTACTCAGAGGGTAATCAATCAACAGACCCCAGGACTCACGTACGTGAGAAAGAAAGGGGGAACTGGCATACAGTTTTAAGTCATCCTATTCATTCCTCTTCTTCTTCTTATTATTATTATTTCATTTTTTTGGCCACATCTTACTGCATGTGGGATCTTAATTCCTGGCTAGGGTTCAAGCCCATGCCCCCTGTATTGGAAGCCCCGAATCTTAACCACTGGACCATCAGGGAAGTTCCCCATTCCTTTTTTAACTCAGTCATACACTTATTTATACATGTATCCTGTTATTCGTTAATACACTGCTAGTTATTTTAATATTCATAGTCATTCATCACCTTCCATGTTCCACCTACATGCAGAGTGAGGCGAATTTGACTAAGGTGTTACTGCAAAGAACTACAGCACAACAAGGGAACGTTCAGAGAGCTCAGAACATGGCCTTATACAGCAGATGGAATTTTAACCAAATCCTGAGATGTACCTGAGAAAGTGACAGGCAGACAAGAGGGAGGAAGCGTTGAAAGGAACTAGCACAGTTATAAATATGATGTTGTTGTTGCTGTTTAGTCACCAAGTTGTGTCTGACTCTTTGCGGCCCCATGGGCTGCAACATGTCAGACTCCTCTGTCCTTCACTATTTCCTGACGTTTGCTCAATTCATGTCCATTGAGTCAGTGATGCTATCTAAACATCTCATCCTCTGCCGTCCCCTTCTTCCTTCGCCTTCCATCTTTCCCAGCATCAAGGTCTTTTCCAATGAGTCAAATATGATTATAAATATGATTAAAGTACTGGTCCCAATTTGCGAACTTGGAGACTAGGTCTTGCACAGCTTTGGAAAGAAGGGCAGTGGGACAAAAAGCTGGAAGTGGTGTCAGGTGAAACGGGGATCCCGGGGAAACGAACGTGAGTACTTTTTCATTTTGTGGGCTTTTTTTCTCCCATTCACTTTCAATGGCTCATTCCCCCTTCTTTCTAGATAAGTGGGAAGTATAGGTGGTAGCTGATAGGAACGTTTGGCAGGGAGTGGGCAACTCAACTGCCCTGGGAAAGTTTGGGAGGTATCTGTGTGTGTTTATGTTCATGTCACACTTAAGGCTTCAAAGACCTCTGTAAAGTACAACTGAGGGCAGTAGTCGTGTGAAATGTAAGTGGTTCCGTGTGATTGACACTGCTCCGTATTGTGTCTTTCCCTTTGACTTTTTTTCCTTTTCTTTCTTCTTTTACTTTTTAAAAAAAAAAAAGTTATTTACTTTTAATTGAAAGATAATTGCTTTACAATAGTGTGGTGGTTTCTGCCACACATCATCATGAGTCAGCCAGAGGTAGACATATGGGCACGCCGCACAGAGAGCTTACAGGGTCTTTATTCCCTGACCCGGGATGGAGCCTGGGAGCTCAGCAGTGACCATTCTGAGTCTGAACCGCTGAACCACCAGGGAATTTTGTAAAAATATTCTTTAAACAGGGTGAAGAACACGGCTTCTGGACACACAATCATCTGGCAAAATTCACCAGGCAGACAATCCATTTTTTAAAAACTCTGTTCCTCTCTAATATTTCCATGGACTAACGGCCAGAGAAGGATTAAATCAGAAGGGTATTTTCCCCCTGTTTTCAATAAGTAATATGAAAACGTGTGAATCATTAATATATAAATACAAAATTATTTATTGTAACTGAAAGACCTATTAGCCAACATACCACCCCATTCAGGGAAATACTTAATTATCTCTGTCCATATCAAACTGTGGTTCCAGGTTTCTTTTTTGCACTTGCTTGGTTTTTTGAAGACAGTTGTTTTCAGTAAACTGGGGTGATGTCTCTGAGTGGTAGTGGTACTTTCATTGCAAACGTTTCAGAATAAGTGAATTGGCATGATTTTAGCAGACACATTTCTGTCTTAAAAATAACTAGGGGTTTCCCTGGTGGCCCAGTGGCTAAGACTCTACACTCCCAATGCGGCACACCCAGGCTCAATCCCTGGTTAGAGAACTAAGTTCATGCATGCCACATCACGCAGACAGAACAAAAGAAAACCAAATAAAAATTAAAAAAAATATGTAACTACATGCTTAGAGAGAAAGAGGAAAGGAGGGAAGAGGAGAGGCAGGGGAGGAAGAAGCAGAAAGAGAATGACACCCCATGGCCCATTTAGTATATTTAATATATTTCTCTTCTGGAGGGGCTGTGGTAAATAAGAGAAGATGAAATGCTAGAAGGTATATGGAATGATAATTAAGAAAATGCTGTCATAGATTTTTTTCAGCCTTTACATATCTAACGTCTGAGTAACTTTTACCCTTATCTTAATTTTGAAAGAGAAACTATTTGTCATCAAGGTTTTTCCATTGTCTCTTCACTGCAACAGACCACTTTGCTGGAACATGCCCAAAATTCTGAGTCTTTTTGAGATTAGAGATCAAAACATTTTATTACTGAACCATGACCATTTCTTGGCTTGGGACAGCACAGGCTTCTACAACATCATTTTCTTTCTAGATTAAAATAATTAAAATTTAACCATCCAGCATTAGGTTTCAAGACTATAAAATGTTTTGACATGCACGCATGTTCAGTCACTTCTGACATTTTTGTGACCCTTTGGACTGTCCCTCACCAGATTCCTCTGTCCATGGGATTTTCCAGTCTGGAATACTGGAGTGGGTTACCATTCCCTTCTCCTGGGGACCTTCTTAACCCAGGGATTGAACTTGTGTCTCCTGCATTGGCCGGCAGATTCTTTATCACTGAGCTACCTGGGCTCTCACCAATACACGTTTTCATGATTTCATTTTCTAGAATAGATTTCCTTAGCCTAATTAATTTTCATGAGTCATTCTTACCCTTGCACCTCCTAAAGCATCTTCACTTATATTTGCGGTTTTAAAAATATACATCATTTTATGATGCACTCTTCCTTATAAATAAGATTTTTAAAACATGTTAAACAATTGTTAGCTTCCGAAAAAAAAAAAAAAGTTCCAAATGTGACGATCTGTTTGGGAGAGACAAATATCAGACCAACAACCCAGATCCTACTGTGTTGTTTATAGGTCTCAGATTAAACACATGGAAAATTTTGATCAATATTTATCTTTGAACTTAAAGGTTAGAGCAAGTGAAATTTTAAGAAATTTTTTACTATGAGGAGGAGTTAAAATTAAAAATTTTCAGTGAAAAAGTCTAGTAGTTTTATAAGGTTTACTATGCCCATTTATAAGAAAAACTCTCAGAAAATCTATAACATTGCTTTATACTTTGGTTTTCAGAAATTTTTATATTTTTTTCTCATTAAAAATATTAACAATGCACTGCAGAAAGTCTGGAAAACATGAAGACAGTTAGAATATTAAAATCACAAGTAATCCAAGTCTTTGGTTAAGATTATCATTAACATTGTGGCTTATGATCTACAAGGATGTCTTGTATACATACACAAATTTTATATTTTTTAACCTGCTTTTAATGTTACTGATTCTTTATAACCTTTTTTTTTTTGTAGAAATAAATCTGTGAAGGGTAATTTTTAATGGCTGCATGCTGCTAAGTCTCTTCAGTCATGTCCGACTCTGTGTGACCCCACAGATGGCAGCCCACCAGGCTCGCCGTCCCTGGGATTCTCCAGGCAAGAATACTGGAGTGGGTTGCCATTTCCTTCTCCAGTGCATGAAAGGAAAAAGTGAAAGCAAAGTTGGTCAGTCGTGTCCGACTCTTAGCAACCCCATGGACTGTAGCCCACCAGGCTCCTCCATCCATGGGATTCTCCAGGCAAGAGTATTGGAGTGGGTTGCCATTGCCTTCTCCAAATGGCTGCATAGACATTATCAGAGAGATAATTTGACAGGTAATATCATTATTTATAAATATGTAATTTCCTTATAATAATAATTAACTATTAATTATAATAATTATTATAAATAATACGTTGCTAAACATTCACGTCTGTCTATGGAGATATCTGTTTGTGAAGGGGGTCCATCTGTTTTGTCATTACTTGACGTCACAAATGGACTTCCCAGGTGACGCTAGTCTTAAAGAACCCTACTGTCAACAAGAGACTTGGGTTGGATCCCTGGTCCGGAAAACCCCCTGGGGGAGGGCATGGCAACTGCCTCCAGTATTCTTGCCTGGAGAATCTCATGGACAGAGGAGCCTAGTGAGCTACAGTCCATAGAGTTTCGAAGAGTCAGATACAACTGAAGAAATTTAGCACGTTTGCACACTACATCACAAATAGAATTGCTTCAGCAAAGTTATTAGTATGTTCCACTTTAAATATTCTGGGAAATTAAAAAACAGAGACATTCATACTTTAAAGTCTTTTAGACCATAATGTCCAATTGTCCTCCAGAATTATTGAAATGCTTTATGTACTCACCAACAGAGTAACAGGAGGCAAAGCACTGAAAAACAATTTCTCTTGGCTAACAGTATTTATTAAGCACCCATTAGGAGAAGTCTAATCCCACTTGAAATATTCTCAAAATTATTTTCTGAAGAATATTTCCTATTACTCTTACTAGGTAAAACTATTCATCATTCAAAATGGATAATGCCAAGGATAGATTTTAAATTTTCTCTTTCAAAAGTATGGAAATATTTTTTATGCTAAATTTTAACCTATTTCTATCTCAAGTTATATTTGACCTGGGAACTAATTAAACATAATTAGATGTTATATTTAGCAAGTATAAGAGGAAGAAGAGGAGGAGGAGGAACAACAAAAATCTTTTTGAATTCCCACCTCTGAGAAGCAAGGTGGTTTCCTTGTCATACTTCTTTCAACTGTGCTGCTCACTTCACAAACACTGTGAACCCACGTACGCTGAGGCCTACAAGTTGTCATGTGAGATAATAACAAACGTCGTGAAAAAATATTGCCATGAGGCTAAGATTGGGACTCTTGACTCTTATACTTATGCCCATTGTGTTTCTATTTCTGTTTTAGGATTTTCCTGTTTGTGCTTGTGTGTGAGGGTGTATATCTTTAAGGAGGACTATTAATACCAATGCCACAGATATTGTACGTGGACCCTCTGGGTTTGAGGGTTTCACCATCAAAAGGTTCTACCTCCTATCCAGTGAGTTCTAATATCACCTCTTAATGACACTTAACCACAAAAGCAACCATAAATTGTAATTGTTTGCAGATAAAATAGTGCTGAGAACATTTTAAGTAATAGAACTCCTAGAAAGAAGTGGGTTATTGACATTTCTATTAGCATCTGGAAAATACCCAAATTACTAAACCAGACAGTAGCCGTAGATGAGCAGATATGGACAGAAGAGCATCCCTTTCCTTTTTCCTCAACATTGCTGTTGATTGATGTCTGTATGACTGTTTCTGCCCCATCAGAGGTGCAGGTGAGGTACACAATAAGGTTGTGTTCATGACCTTTTAATTAAAGTATCAGACATTGGAAATGGAAATGGCAACCCTGTCCAGTACTCTTGCCTGGAGAATCCTGTGGACAGAGGAGCCAGGCAGGCTGCAGTCCATGGACTCACAGAGTCAGATGCAACTAAGTGACTTTCAATTTTACTTTCAGACATTGAGGCTTTCTAACCACCATTTTTTTTTTTCTATATTTGGTCTCCTGAAACATGTAAGTAGAAATTTCTTTTTTGGAGTTTCTAGATATGGCTATTCCTAAAAAAGAAAAGGAAGTCGAATAATCCACATAAAAGATAAAAATCAAGAAAAATAGCCATTGCTGAACTTAGAAAAATGAATCTGCTGACATATGACCAAAAAAGAAGTGGAAAACCTATGATCCTGGCAACCACTGCTTAAATTCTTTCCCCCATGTTTCTCTAAGATTCACAGATTTTTAGACACTAAAGAAGATAAATGTTGAGTGAACAGTATCAGATATCCTTCAATATTCTCAGCAGTGCCCTGGGGTTCCATCTGTATTTCTGTGTACTGAGCGGCCAGGTGAGAGATGCTAAGTGCTCATTGAATTTGTAGTTAAGGTGCTGGGAAAATAATCAGGATCTGCATAGCCTGTCTTCTGGGGCTACACTTGTTAACTAAACGTATTGCCTTTGAGAATGTAACAGTGGATCCAAACAGCATGAAAAGAAACAAATGAATGGGGTAATTCATTGCAACATTTTCTCTACAGCTTTTCTTAGAATTGCCTTAATGTACATCCCAGTTCAGTTTCACTGAACTAACAATAAGCACTCTGGGTGCCCTGGTTTTCCAATACTTCTGTCCAAAAGTACCAAAATCGTAATGACAAAGTGCAAAATAAATGCAATAGACTCAGTGAAAAATGACTGAGACTCAGATCCCAAGTCATAATTTACTCAAAGGGACCTGCTGATGTCATAAGCGGGCAAAGTAAAGCCTGAGTTATAGTTAGCAGGATTTTAAGAGTCAACTATCACAATTTATCCACCTGCAGGTATCAATTGTCTTTTCTGCATCTATCCATCTTGAAAATTGGTAACTAAGGAGAAAAAATCGCTAGGTAACAACAACAACGCGCTACAAAACAGACTATTCTTTTGAAGGTTCTTATCCTTTGTGAGTGATAGGCAAAAAGTGCTGTATTGTGTTCTTCTAAATGAAAATCAAAGCTATATAAGAACAATTTAAAAAAAAGATCAAGGAAAGTACTTAAGAAAAACATATGCTGGTTTTGTAATCAATTCACATACCATGTGTGTTTTTTATCAGATAGTTTTCTTGACATGATAAGAAGTTTTATCTTTCATTGTTATTTCTCTGAACTGAAGAGATGTTATTAAATATTGGAGGATATTTTTCCCGCTAGGCTCTTGTACTATGGAGTGTACAACACAGAAGAATCATCAATTGAGTGGGCTTCATGTTTCAGACCAGAATGTAGACTCTTGCTAGGAATTCCATCAGTGAGAACAGCTCCTCTGCTCTGGACTTCTGCCCCCTGAGACATCACCTCACTAACATATTTGCTTATTTTGCTGTGGTTTAATCTTTTGGCCATGCCAAGAGGCACGCAGGATCTTAGTTCCTCCACCAGGGTTCGAACTCACAACCCCTTCTGAGGAAGCGCAGAGGCTAACCACTGGACCACCACCACAGTCCCTCATCTGGTTCTCTACATCTATTGTCTCTGGGCTTCCCTGGTGCGTTTGGATTTTAAGAAGCCGTCTCTGTGCCTTTGCCCCTCCTGCTCCACGCCCCCACCCCACCTCCACCAGCCACCCCCTCACCCTTCCACTCTCCTACCCCCACCCCTCCACCCCCACCAGACACACAATTCCATCTCACAAACAGAGCAGGATTGATCATTGCAATCTAAGCTGTTCTAAGGGAAGCGAGATCTCTGGGATATTTCTCCTTACAAGATCATGAGTAAGCTTTCTCTCTCATACCCATTAGTACTGACAGTGGCATTAACAACAAAACCCCTCCTGTCAAGAAAGTAAATTCTAGCTCATTCCCTTATCTTGTTTCCTAATCCATAAGCCATCCAATACAAGCCTTTCCGAATACATAAAACCTCAAATAGTTTTTTCTTGTTGCCAAATAAATGTGGAGGTCTTTCTATTCCAGTATTTTCAGAAAAAGGATGTTTCACGGCAACTATGCTTCACCCATTGCCTTGTTTTCTTTCTGTTGATTCTGTGTGTCTTCATACATTCTAGAAAGAATTCAACAAATGATAGCATTTCCCTTAGCATGAGCCTCAGACTCTCAGTGTTAGAGTCTTCCTGGGTTTTTTTCTTATTTTTTTTCTACTTTTTATTTATTTACTTGGCTGTGCTGGGTCTTAGCTGAGGTACATTGGATCTTTGATCTGCACGGCAGCAGGCAGAATTTTTTAGTTGTGGCACGTGGAATCTTGTTCCCTGACCAGGAATTGAACCCAGGCCCCCTGCATTGGGAATGCAAAGTCTTAGTAACTGGACGACCAGGGAAGTCCCTGGGTTCCTGATAAAAATGAAAGTTTCTCTACACATATCCAGACTACTGAATTATGATCACTAGTGAGTGTCTTAGAAGCAACATTTTAAATAAACACCCAAATTTCATCCTATTGAATGATATATTTGAGACAAAGTAATGAGTATATCAAGATCCATGGTTTACTGTTGCTAACACAGTAGATCTTAAAAGTCCTTACCACAAGAAAAAAAAAAATTGTAACCATAGGTGGTGATAGATGTCAACTGAATTTACTGGGGTAATAATTTCACGATATATACACATAGCAAATCATTATGTGTACACCTAAAACTAATACAACATTATATGTCAATTATATCTGTTTTTTTAAGTGCCTGAACCCACAGTAATTTCTGATGGACATGACCAACAGCTGTTTCAAAGGACAAACAGTTTAGATCAAAGACCAGAAATCAAAGTTGAGCCATTACGGGCCAATCAATACAGAAAGCAAATGTCTGGTGTGTCAGCATAACAATCCTTCCAGGAGGGGATTTTTTTTTAGAATTGAAGATGTCCTAGGTGACATTTTCTTTAAACCCAGTTGAAATCATAGTTTGAAAAGAAAAGAAGTCCTTGGCTTTGCTGACTTTTTTCTTGCCAATTCAGTGTAATGAACAAGCATGCTTTTCTCTTGTGATCATTATTTGTATGCAGTTGTGTGTTTGTGGCGGATAGCATAGGGAAGAATCTATTAAAGAGTTGCGTTAGCAGATTAATCACTTATCATAATAAATGTCAATAAAGTGACATTATCCCCATCATTGTAAGTTCCTCCACAGATGTCCTTGTTGTTGTTGCTAAGTCGTGTCCGACTCTTCTGTGACCCCATGGACTGTAGCCCACTAGGCTCCTCCGTCCATGGGATTTCCCAGGCAAGAATACTGGAGTGGGATGCCAATTTCTTTCCGGGGAATCTTCCCAACCCATGTCTCTGTGTCTCCTGCATTGCAGGCAGATTCTTTACTGCTGAGCCATTAGGGAAGCCTGTGAAGTTTACAGTATTTAAATAGATCATTATTTAGGAAATATAATATTTTGAATCGAAAATAAATCAAAGTAAAACATGAAAAGTACATTGTATTGTAGGCTAGATAATTAGTGTAATAATATGTCAATAATTTAAGACTATGGGATTATGCCATGTGTTTACTAAGGCATGATTTATAAAATGAATTTGTCACTGGAACACAGCATAAGCCATTGCTTCTTAGTTAGAGCCCTGTATTCAAAGCAGTCACTAAAATACCTTTTAATTTATAAGTTAAGTCGATTCCCTTCCTAATTAAAAAAAAACACTACACATATAAAATTTATGATCTATTATCCAAAAATTTAAACTTGCAGGCAGTTATTAATGCTGAAAAGTATCCCCCTACCCTTTGAAAAAATTAACTTAAAATTTTCAACTTCAGTAGAGTATTGTAACATACACATTTGGGATCATCTGACTTATCTTAGTGATTATTTCCTTCCAAATTAGGATAGGAGTATAGAGAATGGAAGCTGAACAAAGAAGATTGTGGTAAATATTATCCAATATGATTATATTGTGGTAAATAGGACCCCATTAAAAAAGGGGAATCATGCTTGAGGGTCTGCAGCCAGGGAAAATATTCACGACATGATGCAGTCTGCTCAGAGAGACCGCTGTTTCACTGAATGTACTCAGTTCATAGAATCTATTCATTAGACCAGGTAGATTTATCACCTTAGTGATAAATAATGTTATATCCATTGTTAGTTGTAATGATGTCAACAAAGTTTACTGTGCTGTCAGTAGCTTAGCACTAGCATAATTCAACTTTAGGATTTATATATATCTATATACAAATCTATATACAGAAAACTAAGATCATGGCATCTGGTCCCATCACTTCATGGGAAATAGATGGGGAAACAGTGGAAACAGTGTCAGACTTTATTTTTTGGGGCTCCAGAATCACTGCTGATGGTGATTGCAGCCATGAAATTAAAAGACGCTTACTCCTTC
Source organism: Okapia johnstoni (assembly GCA_024291935.2). NCBI lineage: Eukaryota > Metazoa > Chordata > Mammalia > Artiodactyla > Giraffidae > Okapia > Okapia johnstoni. The sequence continues at coordinate 6,124,863 of CM044321.1, read as the reverse complement.
GAAGGAAGGTTATGGCCAACCTAGATAGCATATTTAAAAGCAGAGACATTACTTTGCCAACAAAAGTCCGTCTAGTCAAGGCTACGGTTTTTCCAGTGGTCATGTATGGATGTGAGAGTTGGATGGTGAAGAAAGCTGAGCGCCAAAGAATTGATGCTTTTGAACTGCGGTGTTGGAGAAGACTCTTGAGAGTCCCTTGGACTGCAAGGAGATCCAATCAATCCATCCTAAAAGAGATCAATCCTGGGTGTTCATTGGAAGGTCTGATGTTGAAACTGAAACTCCAATACTTTGGCCACCTCATACAAAGGGTTGACTCATTGGAAAAGACCCTAATGCTGGGTAGGATTGGGGGCAGGAGGAGAAGGGGACGACAGAGGATGAGATGGTTGGATGGCATCACCGACTCGATGGACATGGGTTTGGGTAGACTCCGGGAGTTGGTGATGGACAGAGAGGCCTGGCGTGCTGCAATTCATGAGGTCGCAAAGAGTCGGACACGACTGAGCGACTGAACTGAACTGAACTGATATACAAATGTAACTTTTGCCTCTTTTATTTCTTAAGGCCTCAGTGTATGTTAATAATATATTGCCTGTGTCTTTCCACAGACAACTCTAACTCAGCACCACGAACTATTTGTCCATTTTGGGACAGTTCAGTTCAGTTCAGTTCAGTCTCTCAGTTGTGTCTGACTCTTTGTGACCCCATGGACCGCAGCACACCAGGCCTCCCTGTCCATTACCAACTGCTGGAGTTTACCCAAGCTCATGTCCATCAAGGCAGTGATGCCATCCAACCATCTCATCCTCTGTTGTTCCCTTCTCCTCCAGCCTTCAATCTTTCCCAGCATCAGGGTCTTTTCCAATGAGTCAACTCTTTGCATCAGGTGGCCAAAGTATTGAAGTTTCAGCTTCAACATCAGTCCTACCAATGAACACCCAGGACTAATCTCCTTTAGGATGGACTAGTTGAATCTCCTTGCAGTCCAAGGGACTCTCAAAAGTCTTTTCCAACACCACAGTTCAAAAGCATCAATTCTTCAGTGCTCAGCTTTCTTTATGGTCCAACTCTCACATCCATACATGACCACTGGAAAAACCATAGCCTTTACTAGACAGACCTTTTTTGGTAATGTAATGTCTCTGCTTTTTAATATGCTATCTAGGTTGATCATAACTTTCCTTTCGAGGAGTAAGCATCTTTTAATTTAATGGCTGCAATTACCATATGCAGTGATTTTGGAGTCCAAGAAAATAAAGTCTGTCACTGTTTCTGTTGTTTCCCCATCTACTTGCTATGAAGTAATGGGACCAGATGCCATGATCTTAGTTTTCTGAATGTTGAGCTTTAAGCCAACTTTTTCAGTCTCCTCTTTCACTTTCTTCAAGAGGCTCTTTAGTTCTTCTTCACTTTCTGCCATAAGGGTGGTGTCATCTGCTTATCCGAGATTACTGATATTTCTCTTGGCAATCTTGATTCCAGCTTGTTCTCTTCCAGCCCAGCATTTCTCATAATGTACTCTGCATATAAGTTAAATAAGCAGGGTGACAATATACAGCCTTGACATACTCCTTTTCCTATTTGGAACCAGTCTGTTGTTCCATGTCCAGTTCTAACTGTTGCTTCCTGACCTGCACACAGATTTCTCAAGAGGCAAGTCAGGTGGTCTGGTATTCCCATCTCTTTCAGAATTTTCCACAGTTTATTGTGATCCACATAGTCAAAGGCTTTGGCATAGTCAATAAAGCAGAAATAGATATTTTTCTGGAACTCTCTTACTTTTTCGATGATCCAGCAGATGTTGGCAATTTAATCTCTGGTTCTTCTGCCTTTTCTAAAACCAACTTGAACAAATGGAAGTTCACAGTTCATGTATTGCTGAAGCCTGGCTTAGAGAATTTTGAGCATTACTTTACTAGCGTGTGATATGAGTGCAATTATGTGGTAGTTTGAGCTTTCTTTGGGATTGAAATGAAAACTGACCTTTTCCAGTCCTGTGGCCACTGCTGAGTTTTCCAAATTTGCTGGCATATTGAGTGCAGCACTTTCAGAGCATTATCTTTTAGGGTTTGAAATTGCTCAACTGAAACAAAGGAACAGCAAAGATGCTGAACCAGTGGCAATTCCAGACTAATTTTATGTGCTAACTGATGAACTCTCAGGATTTTTTTTCCTAAACTGCCATGAGATCATACAAGAAGCTTTTGAGTCTTGGCCACTTCCTATGTAAACTGAAACATGACATATGACTTGATCATCTCAAGAGGACATTGCCAGCTTCATGGGAGTGTTTTGAAATGATAAAGACCCCATGTTGACTTCAAGATTCTGCTCTTGCCATCTTAAATTTCCAGATTTTGAGCTCTGAATTTCAGTTTTTACTGGGCCCTGTAAGTTATGCAACCAGTCTGGATAAGACGTCATAAAAAGTGAACCAAACAAATAGCACATTCAACCATACTGAAGCCCTCAAATAGAATTTCTTGTATTGTCCTCATAAAAGCACTTAGGAAAATGCTTAAACACAAGAAATAGGCAAATTATTCATCATTAAACCATATTTCAAGAGCTAGCTAAAGAAAATCACCTGCATTTTAAAGTTGTTTATGATTCTTCCATTGAAGGTTGTTAGCAGTAAGCACTTTAGTTTTGAAAAACAGAATCTTAATAGCAGGTTTTAGCAGAAAACGTTTTTTGTTTTTCTTTTTTTTAAACCCATTTTCCATGTGACAATTAAGCCCTAATCTGCTAAGGCTTCTATAGTATGTAACGGATGAAATTCCCTCCTAAGAGTGTAGAATGGTACTGTAACGACCCTCTTTGGGAGAGCTGAAAAGATAATCACTCAAATCGTTTTGCATCTGATAGCTCAGTTGAAGCACCAAGTCAAGGTAGTGGTCTATGTCTCTAGAGCCGGAAGCAGCCTCTTAAATAGAAGATAAGATACCTCTGCATTGCCCCATGGCTACTTCAGGCATAGCAGGTCCATCATGGAAGCTAAGCGCCAGGCAGCTGACCACATGTGCACCGTAGCTGGTCCCCCATCATCTCGGATGGACTGTGGATCCAATCTGATGGCTACTTCTCAGCATTTCCCTCCAAAGACCCCGAATCCTGTGCTGGTCTCTCTTACTGGTATGGGCTAGGTATCATGCACAATACTGCTTTGAGGGAAGAGAGGAGATGGAGTTTATGACTTCTTCATTAAGAAGGAAGGAGTCATAAAACAGGAAACGCTGACCTGACATAATCCTGAAAAATGTCCAGGAAAGAGGAAATCACTTTTTAATCTAGGGGGTCTTCCCTGGGCATGCTTGTGTCTCAGGGACAACTTGGCAATACCTGAAGACACTGTGATTGCCATCAGTAGGTGAATGGGGAAAGGGAGGGGATGTGGTACCATCCACTAGAGTATGGTGGACAGAGATGCGGCTAAGCACCTTATAATGCATAACCGATTGTCCACAGTAAAGTACCCAGTCCCAAACATCAGTAGTGTCCTTCTTGAGAAATTCTGTCTGAATCTGTCTTTCCCCATAATTACCAGGCGTCTCTCGTATCATCATGACTAGAGATGAAGCCCAAGAATCTGCATCGTTTGAAGTGCTTTGGGTGCTACTGAAGTATCTAGGTTTTATTATCTTTGAGCTCTTGGCAGTAGGGCACATGCATTGTTTTCAGTCTTTTTAAAACATTTCTATTTATTTATTTATATTTATTATTGGCTGGGTCGGGTCTTCCTTGCTGCACGGGCTTTTCTCTAGTTGGGGCGAGTAGGGGCTACTCTCTTGCTGCGGAGCACAGGCTCTTGGTGCAGAGGCTTCAGTAGCTGTGGCTCCCAGGCTCTAAACCACAGGCTCAGTACTTGTGGCACATGGGCTTAGTCGCTGCTCCACATGTGGGATCTTCCTGGATCAGGGATCAAACTTGTGTCTCTTGCATTGGAAGGTGGACTCTTTGCCCCTCAGTCCCCAGGGAAGCTCCTAGTTTTCAATCTAAATGATAAGTTTTAAGACTTATCTCTGTTAAACTGCAAATTCTGAAGCCGATTAATATTTGTTCTTGTTTCATTTTTAAAGTATCTAGTTCTTTTCACTTGCTTCCTTGGTGGCTCAGACGGTAAAGTGTCTGCCTGCAATGTGGGAGACCTGGGTTCAATCCCTGGGTTGGGAAGAACCCCTGGAGAAGGAAATGGCAACCCGCTCCAGTATGCTTGCCTGGAAAATTCCATGGACTGAGGAGCCTGGTAGGCTATAGTCCATGGAGTTGCAAAGAGTAGGACACAACTGAGTGACTTCACTTTCACTTTCTTTCTTTTCACTGAAGGATATTTGTTATTCTTGGGTTGTATTATTTTATTCATAATCTATCTGGTCTATTAATTGTACCTCCTCTGCTATAGGTTGTCTGGTTTTGTTGTTGTTGTATATATTCTATAGCTATCTTAATTTTTTTCCCTTGTATTTTTTTTAGTATCTATGGCCATTTCTGGTTTGGGGTATTTATAGAGGTGATCAAAGCCCAGGATCTAAGTATAAATTCTGGCCAGATTGGAGACGAGAGAGCTTCTGCAGTGAGTTGGCTGTTCACATCAGGTGGCCAAAGTATTGGGGTTTTGGCTCTTAAGGACTCCATCATAGAATTTCATGATAGATTTTGAGACTCACCCGTGTTCCTTCTCATGCTTGTAACCATTCCCAAGAGAACTCAAGTACCCACTCTGGGTTTGTCAGTCCTCCAGAGCTGGAGTCTTTACTTCACGCCTCTGATCACCTGCTTTCCTACAACCTTGGTCTCCCTTTGTAGTTTTGCCTGTTATTTCAAGAAAACTCTTTCAAATAAATGTATTTAAGTGTCTTTCTTTGTACATTCTGTTCTTCTTTGGAGATGTGATAATTACACATGATAATTACATTCGAAGTTCTTTGAGACAATTATCCTAAGGCATTCTATTGTTTTACAAGAAATGACAAAAACTTCATACAAAAAGATTTTTTGGTAATGTTCCTTGGAAAAACACTGCAGTTGGTATGAATTTCTCAGAGTACCAGAGTGGTTCACTTTTACATGCCCAGTGTCTAAACCAGGTCCTAGGATGTGATGCAAGATGTAGGCTACAATCATGTCCATTTTATTGAAAATCTGGAAAATGAAGGAGAATGGTTCTTGGTACAGGATAGAATTGGGTTTAAGTCTCAGTTGAAGAACTGAACCAGATGTTTCTTCTTGCTAAACTTATTAAATTTCTATAAGATAAAAGGGTAATATTGACTGTAAAAATAGAATGTATTAATATACATAAAGTTCTTAGCAAGGACAGTGCTTGGTGTTTAATAAATTTTCATCATCTGGTAGCTGTTACTTCTGTAATAATGAGCATTAATTTTATTTAGATGTATATCACATCTAAATAAATGTATATCACATTTACAAATCTGATTCTCCATACTCTGCATGAACCCCTGAGCTGGCTTATATGATTCTAGGGTCATCTAATCAATCCTGAATACTACTGCCAACTCCCTCTTTTTTAAAACTACTTTGATCACTTCGGTTTCTCATTCAAAGGCTTTGATGGTGTCATTCCCTATTATAACTAAACTCAATTCATCTGCTCAGCTTTCCTGACTCACCATGACTTGGTTTCATCCTGCACATCAGCACTAGTCAAGATTCTTTGGTTACAAAATACAGAAAAACACTTGAGAAATTCCAACTAAGGGTGGTAGGAGTAACTATTTTCATAACGCAATAGCCCTTGGGATGAACACAAGATCTAAACCACTATGCTCAATAAGGACATTGCAGGGAAGCAGCTGAGAACAAACCTCCTCTTGTGTTTCAGAAGGAACATGCCCTCTACACTCTGTGCTTGAGAAATCCTTTTGCTAGAGAGGAGCATTGCTCAGCTACCAGCTTCAAGTCAGTTTCCAACAACTAGCTAGTGGCCCCTGAGTCATTTCAGATAGGTCAAGTGGATTTGGACTTGGCCTATACTTCTGGTCCAGTTGGCTGGAGAAGTGAAAGAGTTGGGGAGGTGGAAGGTGGGCGACACTGTGCTTTTCAGGCAATGATTGCTAATAGAACTTCTACAAATGTTGATGAGTTTCTGCAATACACTGTATTATTCAGTAGAACCTTCCACCATAATCAAGAACCAAACATGTTCCAACCTTCCTCACTGTATCTGTCCCTGATACTCAAGCTTTAGCACACAAGTTATACCTTCCTCTTCTCCTTTGTTTCTGCAAGTTTGTAAGGGTTTTATGAAGTGTCAAGCTGAGCATGTAGTAAGTGGGGAGGTGAGTGAATGACTAACACTACCAGAATCACGCCACTTTCCATTTGTTTTTTAAAACTTTTTATGTTATATTGGAGTATAGTTGATGTGAATAGCTGACTCATTGGAAAATATTCTGATGCTGAGAAAGACTGAAGGCAAAGAAGTGGGTGGCAGAGGATGAGACGTTTAAATAGGGTCACCAACTCAATGGACATGAATTTGAGCAAACTCCGGGAAACAGTGGAGGGCAGAGGAGCCTGGGGTGCTGCACTCTATGGGGTCGCAAAGAGTCAGACATGACTTAGCAACTGCAGAACAACAAAACAGTTCATTACTGATATTGTGATGGTCAGGTGGACAGCAACAGGCCTCAGCCATACACATACATGTATTTATTCTTTTTCAAGTTCTTTCATTTTCATTTCTGTGCTTCCACAGATTTTTCTGTCTGCTTTACAAAATTTGGCACAAAACGATGTGCTTTATGAAAATGAGGTTCTTTAAGCTGTTTTGTCCTGGACTCCCTGTTGTTTGATGTGTGTTAATTCGCTCTTCCTTGGGCATTACATACCTTAGGGCAGAGATCATGTTTAAACTTCTATTACATCTCCTTGAAATGTATCATAGAACAAAGATTGTAATTCACGTGTAATATATGCTTGCTGGTCAAATCCAAAACAAACTAACATAGAAAAAAACTTTGTGTGTTTGTTTTTAGCCACACAGCCAGTTTCCCGATCAGGGGTTAAATCCAAGTCCTTGTTCAAAAGCATGGAATCCTAACCGCTGGACCACCAGGGAAGTCTGCAACTATACCTTCATTTATTAAGCATTTACTATTTGTTAGGCCTCACGTTAATTGGATATATTAATAGACTAGCCATCACTATGTAAAGGTTTGAAGGGAAGTGGAAGTGTTAGTTGCTCAGTGATGTCTGACATTTTGCGACTCCATGGACTAGCCTGCTAGACTCCTCTGTCCATGGGATTCTCCAGGCCGGAATACTGGTGTGGGTTTCCATTTCTTCTCCAGGGGATCTTCCCAAACCAGGGATTTGATCCAGGACTCCTGCATTGTAGGCACATTCTTTACTATCTGAACCACCAGGAAAGCCCCTACGATAAAGTTTTACTAATGTCTTACTTCATGAAACTAAGGCTGAAGTAGTTTGGGTAATTTTCCAAAGGACACAGGCAATCAGTGTGAATTCACAACTTAAAGGTGTTCTGACTCCATGATTTGTGTTAGCTTCAAGCAAAGCAGACAACTGAGGATTCATGATGAAACCAAATAGGTTTTTTTTTTTTTTTGTAAAACATAGCTGATTTTGAGTACATTTATCTTTCAGAGCATGAAAGTGAAAATAAAATTATTATGTTGAACCCTTACTAATTTTGAATATAATTTATGGAGAAGATAATAAAGCAAGAATCATTATTTCTTTGACAAATATCAAATGTGGGAAGAAGCTATTTTAAAATTAAGCTCTCCCTCAAAAATGAGTCATAGCCTGTGCTGAGTTCTGTGAAGTGAAGACTCGCCTGCATTGGAAGAAAGCTATATGGTATTATGATATTATGCTGTCTTCCTTTCCTTTTAATAACTTATGAAGTTAAAAATTCTACTTTGGCAAGCTGAAAATATCCCTTAATTCATCCCATTTACCTCTGGCCAGTAAGGTATTTCCAGTTTAAATTTTTTGCTTAATCTAAATTTTTTCTCTCTCTACTTGAAGTGGAAAAGAGGAAGTAAGGTCTATGGCTTCAGGGAGGACATGAAAATGGGAGAATAAAGAGGAAAATAGGAGGGTATAACTATCCTCATGTTCTTCTAAGCTTCTCAACTTTGTGGGATTCCAAACTTTGTTGAGCATGTCTGTGTAGATATTACTAAAAATCCAAAAGAATTTAAATTTTTCCTATGTATTCTGTTTAAAATCAACAAGGAAAGAATATTTAAAGGTGGGAGAATATGTAAACTAGATAGTAATAGTACTTCTCAAATATTAACATGCAAAAAACTTACCTAGGTAGTGTCACAAAACATACTCTGTTTCAGTATGTCTAGCGTAAAGACCGGGATTGTGCATTTCAAGCAAGCGTCCAGGTGATAACAGGCGATACAAAGTCCTCGCTTGAGAAACATTAGAAGGAATTGCCTGATGTTTGCTATCTTGAGATTTTGAGAGCCAAACATAGCTATAAGAATCAAAGCAAGCATTCATTCAGACAAAGTAAGTGTCCTCTTCCCATGATACCCAGATTGCTACTTTTGTTTTGACAACTAGGTCAAAGATAATAAGAAGGAACCACTCTTTACAAGTGTATTTAAAAATCACCAATTTTTCTCTAAAACTCAATGTTTTAAAATCCAGGTACCTTGCTATACTTCTATCGTGTTCAACTAGTAACTAAGTTTCTACAGACTCAAACGTATCCATGAACTAGGCAGGCCACATGGAAGTGTGAGGCTTATGTAGGAAGGTAAGTCCTACACGGTTTGTATTGTCTACTAGAGGGAAGTCTCAGAGAACTGTGGACGTGGCATGCCCTGGCTTTGTCTTTGAGTCTGGGCATGGGCCTTAACTTGATTCCAAGAAAATAGGCAATGACAGGAAGAGATATCTCTCCTGGTGATATTACTTGGATGACAAAGGTGAGGGCATTCTGTAGCTGTAACGAAGGTCCTTAGTCAGTGCTTAATCAAAGGGAGATTATCTTAAGTGGCTCTGACTTAATCAGGTGAGTCCTTCAAAAGTGGGCAAGGGGTCAGAGGCCAAAGAAGTGAGACACAGTCTCCTTTCAGCCTCAAAAAATCACCCTGCGTGATCTAGAGAGTCACAGGGCAGAGCACGGTGGAGTCTCCAGAAGCTGAGGATCTTAGTCCCACAACCACAAGAAACTCAATTCTGCCAACAGGGAGGAAGAGGACCCCAAGCCTCAGAGGAGACTGCAGCCACAAATGACACCTTGATTGCAGCCTCTTGAAACCAGAGGCTGTAAACCAGTTGAACCACACCCAGACCCTGACATGCAGAAATGAGATAAGTGTTTGCTGTTATAACCTCTCAGTTTGTGGCAACTTGTTATTCAGCAATAGAAAATGAACACAAAAATCATAATATCTGTTTAAGTTGCATTTTTTAAGCTGAATACGAGCCACAGGAACTGTCAAGAAAACGCACACATACACACGTACCTGTAGACATGGCCTGAGCCTGCTCTCTGTAACACTCCTCAAGACCTCGGACTTTGTGATCCACAAGTACAGATGGTTCATAGGTGGGTCATGGGCTAGCTATGGTTTCTGTCTGATAAAACTGTAGTTTTCTCGTCTGCCAAATGGAGACAGATCTATCCTGCAGGCTTGTGGTGAGTTAAGTGTGTGGGGCAGAGCCCCAGGTGCTCAGGATGAGAAGGCTTGTCCTGGATTCTGCACCACCGCTGGCCAACAGAGGAGACAGACCAGGGATCAGAGTGGTCCTGGTAGAGCCTCCACCTTCCCTTTCCCTGCTCCTCCACCAGCTGCTGCACCAGCATCTGCTGGTATAAATATATCATGGAAATGAAGTGAAGTGAAGGTTGCTCAGTTGTGTCTGACTCTTTGCCACCCCACGGACTATACAGTCCATGGAATTCTCCAGGCCAGAATACAGGAGTGGATAGCCATTCCCTTCTCCAGGGGATCTTCCCAACCCAGGGATTGAACCCAGGTCTCCCACCTTGCAGGTGGATTCTTTACCAGCTGAGCCACCAGGGAAGCCCAAGAATACTGGCGTGGGTAGCCTCTCCCTTCTCCAGGGGAACTTCCCAACCCAGGGATTGAACCCAGGTCTCCCACCTTGCAGGTGAATTCTTTACCAGCTGAGCCACCAGGGAAGCCCAAGAATACTGGTGTGGGTAGCCTCTCCCTTCTCCAGGGGATCTTCCCAACCCAGGGATTGAACCCAGGTCTCCCACCTTGCAGGTGGATTCTTTACCAGCTGAGCCACCAGGGAAGCCCAAGAATACTAGAGTGGGTAGCCTGTCCCTTCTCCAGAAGATCTTCCCAACCCAGGAATTGAACTGGCATCTCCTGCATTGCAGATGGATTCTTTACCAACTGAGCTATCAAGGAAGCCCAAATATATCATGTATTCAGGGATATATCACCTCATATATTCCGGGATATATCACCTCAATTCATCACTTGACGCTCACCTTCCCAGCTTAGACTGCAAGAGGTCAGGGTCATCTGTTGCACCTTTGGTTCTAATCACCAAAGAGTTGTGGCCCATGGGGAAATCTTCTCCAAACACTTTATCCCTCCTCACCTCTTCATCTTCCCACCCCAACTCACTTTCTCTTCATTCTATTTACTCTCTTTTTTCTCTCCCTCCTTCTACATATATACATATATATAATTTTTAGAACTGTGTGCTTTTTTTGGCCACATGGCCTGTGGGATCTTAGTTCCCTGACCAGAGATGGAACACACATCCCCTGCATTGAAAGCACAGTCTAATGGACTGTCAGAGAAATCCTTACAACAGTGTGCTTGCCCTCATATTGTAATCAATAAAGGTGGGTTTCCTTTCTTAATTCATCACTCATGGGTAGTAGTGAGAATTAAATTAAATAATATACATGATGGCTAATTATTACGTAGAAAACTCTCAAATTTTCTTTTCTTCTTTTAACTTTCTATCTAAATGATATATGCTAACTGTCAGAATTAAGAGATAGCCATTAAGGTTTTGTTTTGACAAGGTGCTATAAAGGATCTCTCTTTGGATAGAGACACTTGCTTGGCCTTATCCGCCATCAAGATCAAAGTTGATTTTTGAACTTTAAAAGTGCGTTAATTCTTTTTCCCAGACTGCATTTATTTATGTAGCTAAAAAGTCTAAAACTTGGTTTAAATAAAGAAATGGCTTGTGCCTATACAATTATTCCTGTCTTCTTAGAAATATCCTTCATATATATGACTAGACTGACATAAGCCTGGACAAGCAAGTCATTACAATCCTACGTTATATATTTCTTTGAATTACAAGGTTTATGGGGCTTCTCTGGTGGCTCAGTGGTGAAGAATCCATACCAGGTGCATACTGGTAATTTTCTGTATGCTTTGATGGATTTTCTCCAAAAAACTGTCAAGCTAAAGCAACCGTCAGTAAAGTCTTGCGGTTTTCAGGAGAGATCAAAGGAGGCTTTCGTAATGCATAAAACATGTATGTTTATAATATATCATAAACATCCAAACGGTTGTGACTACAACACATTCGGTTCCTTAATAAGCCTGTATAGTAGACTTTAAGTTAAGCCATTTGCTTTAGTTTTCACTTTTGATTTGAAACATTCTCACTCAGGTTTTGCCAAGCTGAACATTGTTTTTAATCTAACCAGATCCCTTGATTTGTTTCATCCTAATGCCCTTTTCATACTGTATTTTGACCTACAGCAAGCCCTCACTGAATGCATGAGTACTAAAGAGATTGAAAGATTCTCAATCAATTGACAGCATGCCATCAGCTTCATGGTAATTTTCAATTCTTATGCATGAATCCCATGGCAGACCATAAATATATTTATTAGAAAGATGCAATATACCCTCTTTTTTCCAAAGTAAAACACATGAATAAATGTAAAGCATATGAGGTCTCAGAGTCAGGAAATTAATGTTCTTTTGTTCTATCAAAACCACACACACAATCCTGACAGAAATTTCTTATGAATTACTAATGGGGGTTTAATCCTGACAAGGCTTTATTTGTTCAAGAGTCAGATCCTAGGTCTGGTTGCTCAAAAAGCCAATTATCAGAAAATATCCTCTGCGGCTGCTGTCATTAGGAGTCAGACGCTGATGACGGTTTAACTTGGTTTCAGAGGAGCTCTCTGGCCACAGCTGCTGGCCAGGCAGGCTGAGGACCACTGGAAACGCCCGCTCGCTTACTGACCCTGTGGTAATTGAGGTTATGAAAAGGCCCTTGTTTCTCAGACCTCCTGAATGAACGCGTCTCCGGGAGGGACCCGGCAGGACCTTTTGAGAGGGGCAGACCCCCTACACTACTGAACTGCTCAGAACCCCAACCCTCGGCTGGGCGAGGTCAGGTCAAGAAACAAATGTTAAAGATGAGACCTAGGGAATGCCGGCGAACAACACATTGGCCCTGAGTCTTGGGCTCTTTGCAGTGTTTTACATGCCCTCTCTCATCTAATCTGCACCAAAAATAAGCACAGGAACTGAAATCTGTTAGCGCTTTAACCTGGAAGTCATGTGGAAACCTTCCCTTGCTGATTTTTGGCCACCCCGACATGAAAAGCAAAGGGGTGTTTACTGGTTTGGATTCCACTAGTGCAACAAACTGAACCATCTTCTAGAATGCCGGTATTCTTTCTAAAGGCTGAGTCAGGTATGAGATCCACATGCCACGCTATCCCTTTCTCACTAGCAGTGGTTATTACTCTCAGACAAGAATTAACATGGAAGTGGTCAGGAAAATAAGGATAATTAACCCAATCAAATAAATTGAACCACTTTTAGAAAAGCATCTCCCATCAATTAGTTGTGCTATTACCTGTGATTGAAGCAATAAAACATTTTTTTTTTTTTGAAATTTGTAACAACAGGAAGGGAGAATTATTGATAGTGCAGTGGGTTTTAAAGGTCAAGATTCAATAAATATCAGTATGTTTGGTGTTTGTTGCTGCTGTTTCAGTTGCTAAGTTGTGTCGACTCTTTTGTAATTCCATGGACTATAGCCCACCAGGCTTCTCTGTCCCTGGGATTTCCCAGGCAAGAATCCTGAAGTGTGTTGCCACTTCCTGCTCCAAGGGATCTTACAGGATCAGGGATAGAACCTGAGTCTCCTGCACTGGCAGGCAGATTTTTACCGCTGAACCACCAGGGAAGCCCACGTTTGGCCTTAAGTATGATATAAATGGGGGCTGCCATGATAGCTCAGCAGTAAAGACTCCATCTGCAATGCTAGAGACACGGGTTCGATCCCTGGATGGGGAAGATTCTCCTGGAGAAAGACGTGGCAACCCACTCCAGTATTCTTGTCTGGGAAATCTCGTGGACAGAGGAGCCTGGCAGGCTACAGTCCATGGGATCGCAAAAGAGTCAGACATGACTTATCGACTAAACCACCATCACCACGACCCGTATATAAATGATACATATCTAGAGTATGGATAATATTTTTATTTATTTTTATCCGTGTGAATAGTAAAATCTTTGTAATCATTATCTGGCAGGTAATTGCTTTATTTTTTAAATTAAAATGTAATTATGTGTCTGTACAGTGAAAAAGAGAGAAATAATTCCTTTAATAATTCATTGAATATAAATGGTGCTTCTACGTTGTTCTTGGCAGTCTGGTAAGAGCTAAAGATACAGTGATTAGGGAAGACCAGAAAAAGTCAGTGTCATTATGGTTCAGTACAGTCATGCACTAGGCATTTTCTAATTGAACTTAAATATAATGAAATATTGAAAATTACTTTGTAGTCTTTCATGAGCTAAGTTGATACCAAGAATAAATAATTTTTATGTAATAAGAGGAGCAGCAGACTGTTTTCCAATTCCCTCTTGAAAAAGTTTTTAATCTCTGAAAAATTCTCAAACCTAACTGTGGGATTTTTTTTTTTTTTAAGTAGAAGTTCTAGTCATTACACAAATTTCTAGATTCTCAATGTCTCTTGATACTTCCGAGGTTAAGGAACACATACATTAACTCAGTCACTTTGATCATTTTTATATGTGGCTCACTCAAAAAACTGAATACAATCTAAGAAGGCAAAAATGCCATCCCAGACTGTTCTAACATGTTGAAAATAAGGAAATGTTTTTGTGGGTGAGTAGGTGGAGAAGGTAGGTGATGGGTAGGTAGGTAGATAACACTGAATTTGTTGTAATATTGCTTAGAAAAATGTAAGATAGTATAAATCACTATCTTATGTTGTAACTTTTAAATAACATCATGTTCAATACATTTGGACATTTAAATTGTTTTACTTGTTTTATCTTAAAAGTTAAATCAAATTTCGTACCTAATAATGTAATGAGAAAATTAAATATTGTACAGAAACTGTGAAGGGATTTGAGACAGTTAATCTAAATCATCATTACTTATACTATCTCTCATTCTTGTTTTGTGAAGGTTAATTTTAGCCTAGTTAAGGGATGACTCATTTGCTATTATTTATTATGAAATATTTCCCTATATTTTCATTTGATCATGATTAATATTAAAATTATTAAAATGAAGTACCAACTGAATGATTTTCAACTTAAATGTCAGATCTATAGGAGACTGGAAGACAGTTTACTTTTTGAGGAAAAGCAGAAAGTATACTCTTAGGAAGGAGATATTCTAGGGGAACTGTGTTTAAGGTCTCTCTACCATATTAATTGTCTGAGCTTATTAAGATTGCTTATGTAACTCCCTCTCACCTCTGTAAGAAATGATAACCTTGGATACCATCTTAGTTAAACAGAAAACAAGTAGTTTTAGTATCACAAGCCTTATACAGAGGTCCTTGGAGACTTCAAATCTTAAACCCTTAGGAATAATGAATTTCACACAATGTTACCCATGGATTACAGATCTAGATGCAGGTGTTAAAACTGGCGACTTGATGTTCTTTGTTCCTTTTCCTCAAGATTGTCTTGGCAATTTGGGGTCTTTTATAGTTCCATATTCATTGGAAGGACTGATGCTGAGGCTGAAACGCCAATACTTTGGCCACCTGATGTGAAGAACCGACTCATTGGAAAAGACCTTGATGCTGGGAAAGATTGAAGGCAGGAGAACTAGGGGATGGGTGGCATCACTGACTCAATGGACATGAGTTTGAGTCAGCTCTGGGAGTTGGTGATGGACAGGGAAGCCTGGAATGCTGCAGTCCATGGAGTCGCAAAGAGTTGGACACAACTGAGCAACTGAACTGAACTGATGGTTCCATATGAATTGGGGATTACTTGTTCCAGATTAGTGAAAAATGTCATGGGTATTTGTTAGGGATTGTCTTAAATCTGTAGATTGCTCTGTGTAGGATGGCCATTTTAACAATATTAATTCCTTCAATGAAAGAGCACAGGATATATTTCTGTTTCTTGGTATGATTTTCAATTTTCTTCATCAATTTTTTATAGTTTTCAGAGTAGAGGCTTTTCACCTCCTTAAGTCTATTCCTAGATATTTTATTCTTTTTGGTACAATTTCAAATGCAATTGTTTCTTTGCTTGCTCTTTCTGATAGTTCGTTAAAGTGTATTGAAAAGCAAGAGATTTCCATATATTAATCTTGTGCAAATTTACTGAATTCACATGTTAGTTTTAATAGCTTTTTGGTGGAGGCTTCTGGGTTTTCTATACATAGTATCATGTTATCTGCAAATAATAACAGTTTTACTTTCCCTCATACAATTTGGATGCCTTTTATTTCTTTTCTGCTTTTGATTGCTGTGGCTAAGACTTCTAACATTATGTCAAATAGAAGTGTTAAGTGTGAACCTTCTTGTCTTGTTTCTGATTTTAGAGCCAAGACGTTCAGCTTTTCACCATTAAGTATGATGTTAGCTGTGGGTTTGTCATAAATGGTCTTTCTTATGTTGAAATCTGTTACTTCTATACCAACTTTGATGAAGGTTTTTAGCATGAATGGATGTTAAATTTTGTCAAATGAGATAATCATGTGATTTCTATGTCTTGTTACTTGTAGGGTGTATCACACTGATTAATTTGCAGAAACTGAATCCTCCTTACATCCCTGGAATAAATTAAAATCCCACTTGATCATGATGTATAATCCTTTTTATATATTATTGGATTTGGATTACTAATGTTTTGTTGAAGATATTTGCATCTATATTTATTAGAAACATTGGCAAATGCGTTTTTTTAAGTGTCTTTGTCTGGTTTTAGTATTATGGCTATGGTAACCTCACAGAATTTATTTGGTGTAGTTAACGTCCTCTTCAATAATTATAGAGTAGTTTGAGAATGGTAGGCGACAGCTCTACTTTCCATGTTTGATAGAATTCCCCTGTGAAGTCCTCTAGTCCTGCACTTTCATTTGCTGGGAAGTTTTTTTCTGTTTGTTTTTTGTTTTTACAATTCAATTTTACTGCTAGTGATCATTTTCTGTCCAGAGAGTCTATTCCTTCCTGATTCACTCTTGTGAGGTTATACGTTTCTTAAAATCTTTCCATTTCGTCTAGGTCGTCCAATTTGCTGACATACAACTGTTCATAGAATTCTCTTACGATGTTTTTGTTTCTCTGTGATATCGGCTGTTATGTCTTCCTTTTCATTTCTTATTTTACTTGTGCTCCCTCTTTTTTCCTTTTTCTCGATGAACCTGGCTAAATTTTTATCAGCTTTGTTTATCGTTTCATAAGACAGCTCCTGGTTTCATTGAGCTTCCTTATTGGTTTTTTTTTTTTTTTTTTTGGTCTCTATTGTATGTATTTCCTCTTCATCCTTGACTTTGGGCTTTGCTTGCTCATCTTTTCCAAATTCCTTTCATAGCTGTTTCATTCCTTCTAAGTGTGTACTCTCCCTGATTCTAGCATGGGCACCCTCAACCCAGAGGCGAGCCGTGCCAGAGCAGGAAGGGCTGGTGCAGGCAGCGGGCTGAGCCTGGGCTGAGCCTGGGCTCAGGCTGCAGAGGTCCCTCTGCGATCAGAGATCGGACTGCTCCTGATGCTCTGCCTGTGTAAGTGCCAGTGACGGCTGTGCCCTGCCTCCAGATCAGACGCCATTCTGGGTCTCAGCTGCCATCGTCGCCCTCAGCCCCAGTGGCCCTTGTTCCCCTGTGTACCTGCATCATGAAGCAAGGCTGGTGGGGGGCTTGGCTTGTGCTGGGGTGTCTGCTAGGGCAACTGTGGGGAGGGGCCAAATGTCTGGTGCTGTTCTATCCTACACCCTCCACGCTATTTCTGTGTAAGCAAACATGGGCACACTCATCAATGGAATCTAAGCTTCTCATAGTCCTCCTGCTGATCTTACCTGCCCTCTGACCAACCAAGGGGATTTGTTCTGAAAGAGATGGGAATACCAGACCATCTGACCTGTCTCTTGAGAAACCTGTATGCAGGTCAGGAAGCAACAGTTAGGACTGGACATGGAACAACAGACTGGTTCCAAATAGGAAAAGGAGTACATCAAGGCTGTATATTGTCACCCTGTTTATTTAACTTATATGCTGAGTACATCATGAGAAACACTGGGCTGGAAGAAACACAAGCTGGAATCAAGACTGCCGGAAGAAATATCAATAACCTCAGATATGCAGATGACACCACCCTTATGGCAGAAAGTGAAGAAGAACTAAAGAGCCTCTTGATGAAAACGAAAGAAGAGAGTAAAAAAGTTGGCTTAAAGCTCAACGTTCAGAAAACTAAGATCATGGCATCCGGTCCCATCACTTCATGGCAAATAGATGGGGATACAGTGTAAGACTTTATTTTTTGGGGCTCCAAAATCACTGCAGATGGTGATTGCGGCCATGAAATTAAAAGACACTTACTCCTTGGAAGGAAGGTTATGACCAACCTAGATAGCATATTTAAAAGCAGAGATATTACTTTGCTAACAAAGGTCTGTCTAGTCAAGGCTATGGTTTTTCCAGTGGTCATGTATGGATGTGAGAATTGGATGGTGAAGAAAGCTGAGCCCCGAAGAATTGATGGTTTTGAACTGTGGTGCTGGAGAAGACTCTTGAGAGTCCCTTGGACTGCAAGGAGATCCAATCAATCCATCCTAAAGGAGATCAGTCCTGGGTGTTCATTGGAAGGACTGATGTTGAAGCTGAAACTCCAATCCTTCGGCCACCTGATGTGAAGAGTTGACTCATTGGAAATGACCCTAATGCTGGGAAGGATTGGGGGCAGGAGGAGAAGGGGACAACAGAGGATGAGATGGTTTGATGGCATTACTGACTCGATGGACATGGGTTTGGGTAAACTCTGGGAGTTGGTGATGGACAGGGAGGCCTGGCGTGCTGTAATTCATGAGGTTGCAAAGAGTCGGACACGACTGAGTGACTGAACTGAACTGAATGGAACGTCAGGGCTGAGGTGTCCAAGACAGGTCTTAAACTGCTCACTTCCTGAGGGGGCGGGGAGTCTTTATTTGTGCATCTCCCTCCTTTTCTAGGTGTCTTTCCACCACACTGGTACTGACTTGATCTCTTTTCTTCCCTTCCCCTCTGATTCCATGGGGGTTTCTCTTAGAGACTTGGTAGTACAAGTCTTTCTGCCAATCTACAGTGAGTTTTCAGTGAGGTTGTAAGATTTGGACGTGAGTTAGTGACTAAAAAACTGCAACAACAATTGGGGGAAAATGTTTTTTCCCCACTCAGTATATCAAATACAGTTCAGCTGTCTTTATAAAATACAGCTCAAATGAAATATTTTAACTGAAATTACAGAGTGCTACCTATTAACTAAGTACTTTGTGTATACTCTCAATAAAGAAAAGGGAACAGAAGAAAATATGGATAAATAATAACTTATTTTTATAATACTTCTTCCTTTTGTTTCATTTTTTTCTGTTTCAAATGCTTCATAAAGACTTGTTTTCAATAAAAGGAAAAACAAGTGTGTATATATATATATATATATATATGTTTATCTATGTACATCACTGCAGTATTCTTGCCTGGAGAATCCCCATGGACAGAGGAGCCTGGCAGGCTCCAGTCCATGGGATTGCAAAGAGTTGGACAAGACAAAGTGACTAAGAACCCATGTAATATAATATATATATATGCATATGTATGTATAATGTTTATTTAAAAATCAAAGAGAAAGAGAGAAAAAGAGGAAGTGAAGTGAGAATGAGAGACACAGAATCACTGGCAACTTTTTGATCATCTTCAGAAACACTGCAAACATATTATCTTCATCTTTGTTAAACAGAGAAAACAAACGAAACGCACTTCCCTGTTTTTCTTCTCTTGCTTGATATCAGCTTATTTTTAAAAGGCATTGCAGGAAATTGTGAATGAAAAGATAAAACAGTGGCTTTCAACTGTTTCAGTAAAACATGCATACTGCCAACATTTTTGTCACCAATAATTCTCCCATAAACATGGGGCTCGCCTCTCATTATGCAGACTGTCATGCTTTATTGAACCACATAATTTCAACTAATTAAAATAAGCAGTATGTACTTTCCTCCCCCAGTTCTTTTTTTCTGTAGCTGGACAAATGCCAGCAATTATATT